>CM069138.1:50419521-51019521 GCA_035221665.1 Okamejei kenojei
CCCCTCCGTTCTGGGCAATTGCAGCCGCTCACTCGGCGTGCGAATGTCTGAACAGGCCTCATCGTCCGGCCGCTTGCGAATCGAGTTTGTGGTGAACCTTTAAACCATCATGTCCATGGTACCAGGAGGCTCTCTGGACCTTTCCAGAATGGGAGATGGGGCAGCGAGTGTTGAACTAGCCATCCTGTCACCAGCTGTTGTGTTTGACAGCTGCATAACTCCCACTCAACTCATATTGTTCCGAGCCTGTCCGTGGTGTCTTTTCAGACAAAATGGCTCAGCGTTTGAAACTCGTCAAGCTGGCCCCGGACCATACCGAGGAAAACTACATTTCGGGCCGCGCCCTCTAATGGTGATGTACGGGACAGTTACCGACCACAACAGGACTACACTTCTGCATTCAGCTTCCTCCTTCATGGGGGATGCAGCCACCAAATGCAGATTCATCTTAAAAAGTTCTGCAGGAGGCAGGGGTTTTTCTTTTTTTCCGAGTTATACATATCTGAAGACCCAGTAACTTAACTTTACCTGGCAAAAAGCAGTAAAACACCATGGGGATGGTCCTCTCGAAACGTCAGGAGTTCGGAATCACGGTGTCAAGAGCGTTCAATTGTCATATGCCCCAAAATGAAACAATTAAATTTTAATTACAGTAGTACAATAGATCTGTAACACAGTTGTGGATAGTTACCCTCCTAAAGCACCTAAAAAAGTTAGTAATTAAAACAACACACAATATTATTGCAACACAAAACAAACGTCCAAAGTCCCATTGGACCAGGACGTTTAGTTGGTTTCTGTAGTATTACTTTACTGCATGGTTGTTGGAAGAAAGAAGCTGTTTCTTAAACCTGGAGGTCATGGTTCTTCGGATTCTTGAATTAGAATGGCTTTCTAGTTAAAAGGATTGAAAAAAGAGAAACTTGTTATTGTATCCTGTTCCTTTCAGTTCCTACAGAATGTCCCCGCATATTTATCACATCAACCGATTGCTTTTTATAAAATTGCGATGGATGGAGGCCATGGCAACTCATTCAGGACACGTGGTAACCCCCCCCTTGACGACGGCTCCCAACCACAAACGATTGATCTGGATTGCTATATTTAATAAGGTGATTAAGGGCTAATTAGGCTGGAAACAGGCCGACAGAGACATCCACTGGCCTTCTCCCAAAATGTAAATGGGATTGTAGGATCTTTACCATCTTACTTGAGAGACAGACAGGCACCTCCATTATTAGGATCAAAAGATGACCTCTCGAAAGTGCAGCATACTTTCAGTACTGCTTTGAATATCACTCATACCTTTGTCCTCATATTTTAGCGGTTTCTGAATAATCAAGCATCTTTTGACTAGGGTGGCACATCATCATTAGAGTCGGAGAGGTGGGATAGTTATCAGTTGAGGTAGTTTTAGATTCCCGGTCCTTCTATCGGTTATTATTGTCAACAAGTACTGAGGTTTACAATGAAAAGCTTGTTTTGCAATGCGATCCAAACAGATCGATCTGTTGAATCCGGTAGATACAATGTTCAAACTCATGTATAACAGATCAGGTAAGGGGAAGATAGCGAATGCAGCCTACAGTGCTCTCAACGCTGTCGCACAATAGGTCCATGGACATAAAGAACCCTTGAATCATTAACTAAAATCTCCAATGTCCAAAATAGGTAGAGGTTAAACAGACAGCCCCTCCCCTTTGGAAGGACCATGCTGGCAGCTGATAACCCAGGGGTTCCAAAAGAATATTGGCTATGCTAAATCCCTCAGATGAACCCCAATTATTAGTTCCACCTGCAAAGTCAGACCGAGGACACCCGTGGAAATCCAGTAACTGGTCATGGTTTAAACAGAAGACTGAGACAAATGTCTTTACCTCAATAAGGCCCTAATCTGCAGTGACGACAGCAAAAACATTGAATGCACATGCGCCGATGGGGGAAATTAGTGCACTAAACAGGTGACTTTCCTGTTGACTGTCAGCATGAATGTCTGCTACCATTCTTGGCAACGCGGCGGCGAATCCAGTCAAGTAGCAAAAGCGCCATGTGCAGTCCAATCCGTTATTTCAGACTCTGCCCTTTGATGATGTCTCCCACAACCAACCCAAAGACTTGCTCTGCTTGTTGCTGTAGGGCGGGAACGAATGTTGTAAATCCATTACACAGGCCCCCATTTTCTCTTTAAACCACCCGATCTTTTCCTCTCCCTTTCAGCAACAAGGACTTAAAGTGCCACTCCTTTTTTTCTTTCTTTTTTTATTCGCAGCTGCACGAATTGAGGAGGTTACAAGTGTGTTTATTGTACTGATTGATCGGTTTTGCAATAGGATCATTATATTTTTCTTGATTGGAGAACTATGGAAAACTGAAAATTGGGGAAGGACAGTGTAAGAGGGCATATCATTTTCTCGGTCCATGGACATTTTAGCCAATCGTTTTCAATTTTCTTTTTCATCGTGCATATTTATGTAAGTAATTGTTCCATTCTGTCTGATACTCATTGTGACAGAGAGTGGTGAGTCATACAGTGTGGACACAGGCTTCCGCCCAACTTTGACATGCCAAGATAACCCTGCCTTTCGATGATTGTTCTTAAATTTATTGAGCCATTGTGAAAATAGAGCCTGAATAATTTAAATATTTAAGACGACACAACTGTTATTTAAAAACCTATACATATTCAATGCCTCAATGAAGATGGGATGTGCATTGCCCACTGACTGCCACACGGTGCATCCCTCAGGGTGGGCGGGCCCTGATCCCTTTGGAGAAATCTTGCTGACCATTTTATGTTGCGTACCACGTGAAGTATCGAGACTGCGGTTTTGGACATCCCATTCCTTCCCATGAGCACGTTCTGCCCTCAATAGTCTGCCCAATGGCACATGTGCAAATCCTTTCACGGCATAAACACGTTGTTTCTCCTGTTGTATCATAATGAAACCTGGATAAGACTGAGCGGGTCCCCGGGTCTCTGACTATTTACCCCTATATTGTTGCTCCTGCAACTCTATCCCAGTGATACAATGGGAGAAGAGAACCTGGTGGGACATGGGAACGGAACATCGGACCCATTCGAGACTTTAAAATTAGAAAATTGTATACCGTATCTATGTCTTATCCTACGCTATTCAATTTTCCCAGAGCCTATTCCAGGCGATGTATATTGAACAGATGAAAGTGTAGCTGTTATTGTTTACTTTCTAAAATCATTTAAGAGTAAAGGATCTCTTTGTGTAGTTGCAACTATTCTAATTTCTAATCACTAAAATACCGCGAGCCTGTGTATTTGCATTTAATTGCCCCAGCAAGCCTTTGTCAGTGATAGGCCAGCCTCCCAGTGCCCCATGATGCATAACACTGCTTTCTGGCGCCGCGCTCGTACCAAGCTGCTATCCATTCTTTCAGGATTCTCTGCTGTTGCCTAATTTAACATTCCCACACTGATAGCTAGATTTCCCAGTGTTACTTTATTTTCATCAAATGTACAATGTTTTCTTCTACCGGCTGTATATGTTGGCATGCAATGTTTCACAAATAGCATGACTGATTCCTAAAAAACCGCCATACCGTTCTACATGGATAGTTCATGGAAGTGAAGGTGCCTCTCCGATTTCCTTTTGGACTCCTAATATATTTGTGTGTATTGATTAGTACCGGGTAATCGTCGAGCTTTGTGGGGCGAAGGCAGGAGAATTGGGTATATAGAAAGGCAATGTCAGTCTGCCATGCCTGAAGGGGAGCAAGGCTCGAGGGCCGAATGGCCTAATTCTGCTCCTAGGATTTATGACACCTGTCTTTTGGTAGGCTTTTAAATGCTCAATGAATGCAGGGCGAATCAAAGTTCTTACAATGCCTTGTGGAGCAGACCCCATGAACCCGGCACATGGAATTAACTGATAAAAGGTAAGAAGCAAGGAACTGCATATGTGGTTTACCCAACGGACACAACGTGCTGGGTAACCAGTGGGTCAGACAGCATCTCTGGAGGCCCTGATGTTTTTGGGTTGGGACCTTACCTCGGCCTTTCTTAGAAACCATAGAAATAGGGGCAGGCGTAGACCCTTCGGCCTTCGAAACTTGCACCGCTTTCATATGATCCGGCTTGATCATTCCAATCAGTATCTGTACCTGCCTTTCTCCCAGACCTCATGATCCCCTTTAGCCAACGGGCACATCTAAGCCCCTCTTAATCTAGCACTGACGTGGCTCAACTACTTTGGTGGCTGAGAAGTCCAGAGATTCAACCATCTGTGTGAAAATGGTTTTTCATCTCGTCCTAAAAGCTTTCCCCTTATCCTTAAACTGATGCCCCCTTGTTCTGGACTCCCCCATCGGGACACACAACTCATACAGCATCAGCCTGACCAACTTACGAATTTTGTACGTATTTTAAGATCCCCCTCAATCTTCTAAATTCTAAGCGAGTACAGCCAATAGTCTCTCCGTCTTTATCATATGGAAAGTTGACATACCCGGAATCAGTTGGTGACCTTTCTGTATCCCTCTATGGCAGAATGTCTTTCCTCCGCTTGGAGACCCAACTGTACGCCATACACCAGGTGTGGTCTCCCAAGACGTACCACCTGCAAGTAGAACCTCCCTGCTTTGTACTCCAAATCCTTTTGCCCTATGAATCAAACATACCATTCGCTTTCTTTTCACAGCCTGCTGCACCTGCACCTACTTCAAATGACTGGAACACCATGACACCCAGTCTCGACTATCGCCCCTTTTCCTAATCGCCACCATTCAGAGAATATAACTTTCCTTATTTTGCCACCAACATGGATAACCTCACATTTATACCATATTATACTGCAATCTGCCATGCATTGCAACCACTCACACCCTCACCTATCCTATCCCCTTGCAACTTTCCTAGCAGCCACTCCCACAGCAAACTCTGCCCCCCAGCTCGTGTCATCCGCAAACTGGAGAAGTTGCATTCAATTCCCCCACGCCAAATCAAGTAATAATATTGTAAATAGCTGGGTCCCAGCTCTGACTTGCGGTACCCCCACTAGTCACTGCCTGCCATTTTGTAAATGTCCCTTTAACTCCTACCTTTGCTTACAGTCTGCCAGCCAGTTTCTCTATCCAAGATCAATACTGAACCCCAAGCTACCATGTGCTTTAAGTTTGTATACTAATCACTTTATGTGGGACCTTGTTCGAAAGCCTTCTGAAATCCAATATAAACACTGGTTTCTCCCCTTATCCTCTCTCCAGTTACATCCTCAAAAAATTCAATAAGATTCGTCAGACAAGAATTACCTTTGCGTAAATCCGTGCTGACATTGATCCAATGATTTCACACTTTCCTAATGGACTCTTCACTCCTAATAAGAAAAGGTGTCTTGATATGAACAGTAGATGCAGACTAAAGTGTGCTGAATTCAAATGAATGTGTTTCAGGAAAATCAGATAGTTCATTTCCAACAGCACTGGATTTACAGCAAAAACAATGCAACAAACTCCAGAACCATGTTCAGTTCACAAGTGAATCCCCATCAGCAAATAAAAACAGCATTTAGACTTTAAAAAACAACCATAAAGTACCAGAAGCATCCGGTATTTTGTGGTATGGATCAGTGACTTTGGAAACATAAGAAGTTGATAGCAAAACTCAATAAATTTAGGTTAAAGTTTAAAATAATACGACAGATTTTCATTCGGCATTTTCGTTATTCAAGGATAAGGTTGAAAGAAAAGACGAGACAATAAAATGGTATTTTGTTAACAACACAACTAAATCTACCAAAATATTATGTTATATTAGTATGTAATCCCGAAAATTCTGGTACTTTCTATGATCACACACCCACTCACTGCACCTATTTCGGTAAACTGCTCTCGGATTTATATCACCACCTATTGATTAATGATTGAAAAAGTGTACCTTACAATAATGAGGCCCTCCTCCATGCAAGTTATGCTGCATTGTTTGTTCTATGTAATTAACTGCTAGCAGCAACTCCTCAAGTCTGTTCACCACAATTCCCAAGTATTGGGAAGTTATGCAAAGGTGCAGCACTGCCTCTGTTTCAACTGAAATCACTTACCGTTTCAGATTGAATGTATATTGTTCCCTCTTCAAGGTTTTATATTGTTTATTGCTGTTACAGGCACTAAGGTACATGAAAAGCACTGTTTGCAAGTTATTACCATCAAATCATACCAGACATGATACAACAAATCATGCACATGTAATAATTGGTGGTGCAAAGAGAAAAATAACAAGTGCAAGTAGAGTGATTACAGCATTGTAGCTACAGAGAAAAGTGTAGATAAAAAAGTAGCAAGGCCTGCAATAAAGTTTGGAAGATCAGACTGCACCCTAGCTTTGAGACCATTCATCATCTGAAACAGCATGGAAGTTGCTGTACCTGAAACCATGTGGGCATATGCTTTTAAGCATTTGATATTCTGCCAAAACAGAGGGAAAAGGAATTGACTGCATGAAAATTGACCTTATTAGTTGCTGCTTTCCCACGACGTGGAAGAGTAGATGGAGTTTAATGATGGGGAGGGAGTGGGGGAGTGGTGGAGGGGGGTGTAGGACTGCGCCATGGGTGAAATTGGCGCTTTGGCACCACTGATGCTGGACTAGAGCATGTACAACAACCTCACTTCCTGGGTCAATAAGTAGTCCTTCATCTTGCTGAGATTCAAGGCGAGTCTCTTGCCTTGACACTATGTTATTAAGCTTGATATATCTCCTTTTCTATACCAGGTCTCAGCGTGGTTCAAGATCAGAACCACTATGTTTTTTCATCTGCAAATGTGTAAGTGGAGTTAGAGCTGTTATTTGGCCACGTTGTGCGTGTGTAGGGAGTATAGTAAGAGGATATCTTTTTTTTTTGGATTTTCTGACCGCATCCTTGTGGAGAGCACCAGTGTGGAGCTGTTCTGTCCGCTATCTTCACTTTTCTTTGAGGCAGCAGAGGTTATTTTAACGCCCTCCAGGCGTTGTAGCCAGTTCAATGTGCTGTGTCGAGGGCCTTGAGGTCTACCCCTCCACCATGGAGGCGGAGGACAGCGCAGTCGGAAACGACCCGCTGCACTGTTTGCTGGTCTGCTCCACACATGCAGGCTGCTGATGAATGCAGCCCCCAGCGATGCATGTTGGTGTTGAACCGCCGACCCCTGTACGGTTCCAGGGCGACCACTCTTTGCAGGGCAGTCCGAGCCGGGTGGGGCTGTGGTGTTCGGTGCAACTGTGAATGCAGAGGTCTTGAAGTCTGTTCCCAGATGGTTCTCCATGCTCCTAGTGTGTTGAAACCGGAATCGCTGAGAGACAGGAGAAGGGGCGACGAGATGACAGGCGTTTATGTCCCAGTTGCTGTGAGTACTGGCGAAGGAGGCCTTGCACACCATGCCTGCGGGTGAAGTACTCTCTGCGAAGCTTGGCGGGTGCGATACCTGCGAGCACCGGCAGAAGATCCGTCGCAACGTAGGGCGTAGGCAGCCGTGATGATCCGCATGGTGTTGTTGAGGATGACGTCTAGCTTGCTCGTATGAGCGCTACGGCACCGTGCTGGGGCGGCGTACTCAGCGGCGCTGTACACGAGTGCAAGGACACTGGTTCGGAGAGTAGATGCCCTGGCGCCCCATGACGATCCAACCAAGCAACGCAGGAGGTTGTTCTGTGCCGAGACTTTAGCACGGAGAGCTTCAAGCTGTTGCTTGTAGGTCAGCTGCCGATCTAGTTTCACCCCGAGGTATGTAGGAAATGGGTTACAGGCTAGGGGTGACCCATTGAGGGTGACGGTTAGCTGGCGTTGAGCTTCCTTGTTGTTCAGGTGAAAGGCCATTATGGTGGTTTTTGTCACACTCAGTTTTTAGCCTCCAGGTCTTAAGGTAGCCCGTGACAAGTTCCATATCCACCATGAGCACATCCTCCACGTTTGACCAACTCCTGTCCAAATGCAGTTAGGGCCAGGTCATCTGCATATCCGTACTGGCGCGAGATCGTGCGTGGCAGATCGCTGATATAGAAATTGAAGAAGCAAGAGGAATCGCTGATAGATCGCCATGCAGATCGTTGGTATAGAGATGGAAGAGCCTATCTTCACTGAATTAGTATATGGTTCAGGGACTCAAGAATCCAGTTGCCATTCAGGAGGCATTTGAAAACATTGATATCAAATTCACGTTTAAACAGAATGAGATGTCAGAATAGAAGTATTCTTTCTATAGGCACAGGTAATGTGAATAGGTAAAGGAGTATGCATTTTGTATGTAATTTTCCCCTTCTCATCTCTGTACTCCAAATTATTCACACCAAAGTGAGATTTGAAGTGGGAGTGGGTGGTGGGAGAAAGGGATTGTTTCCCTTTTGAACTGAAAAAAATATATAATTTTTCTTAAGATGAATGGTTTCACTTTTAAAGGATCATTGCAGGCACTTACATCAATGTTTCCTTTTAAACTAGAATTTCAGCATGCAGAGAGACACGGCAATGGTTCTCCCCAGCAGTGAAACAGCTCTCTCTGATGAACTTACCCTGACTGATTCACCTGGTGGAGGGGTTATCATTGAAGACATACAGCAAGACTCCCCAGTTGCAAGAGGTGGCACCCTGAAGAAAGGTGATTGTTCTAATTTATATATAATCCGGGTGCTCCGGTTTCCTCCTTGAGATGTATTTCAAGACTTTGTTATTTAGAGAAATTTAGTACATGGTAATATCACTCAAATATATTTAACCAAAATGTACCATTATTATTTTGTAGGTGATCAACTGAAGCAGTAACAATACATTTTGACAACCTAAACAGTAAAGAGGTTGGCAAAATATTGAAATATACAGAACCATACAAAACAAGTCTAAAATTGAATACAAAAGGTGAACTCAGAAGTCCAACTTATGGATACAAAAGTTCTTACATGGTAAAGATTCTTATTTACTTTTGATTTATACATATTTTCAGTTGAGGATAAATTATTTACATCCTTTAAACATGTCAAAGTTCTGTATTTACATTAACATGACTCTCTGTCCTTTCAGGGAAGCAGTGATCAAACTTACTTAAAGTTGTACAACAGCAAGATCAAGCCCCATCTTAAGCTAGCAAAACCAAGTGTGGATGCACGTGGTCTGACTGTTAATGGAATGACACCTTCATTTGATGCAAGGAGACCCAATATTTCTTCTGAATTTGACATGAACCTAAAGGCTTCGCCAACTATTGGTTTGAACACCCCTAGTTTTGACATCAATGGTCCACATGGTAAAATACAAATGCCTGATGTTAAAGCTTCAACACCGAAGATTGGAGGAGGATTGATAACCTCGGATATTAATGTTGAATCACCAAGAGGGGCCATTAAGATGCCTGGCATGGACTTCAAAGGTGCAAGTTTTGAAATGCCATCAGCACATTTATCTGGGATTGAGACTCCATATCCGAAAGGGGATTTTGATGGCAATCTGCATGCACCAAAGTTTAAAATGTCATCACCCGATTTACATGGACCAAATGTTTCAGCATGGGACACCAAACCTTAACCTTAAGGCACCCTAATATCAAAGGTAACAATGAATTTTCTCAAAAATAACAATACATATCCTAACACTCCTATCTTGCATTAAATTCATGTAATGAAGGAATAATAGCTAAATAATTGCAAATAAATTTGCCACGAGTCACCGTAGCCAAATAGACAATAAATTCAGGAAGGTTGGTTGTACATCTTAAATCTAGTTGCATTGAAGACACCTTCTTCAAGCGCTATTCAGCAATAAAAGAACATGTGGATTTGGATGGGAATCTTCCAAACATTATTTCTTAATGTATTATATTATAAGTAATGTATTACTACAAAAGGACAAAGAAAGACGCAGAATTCACCAAGGAGAAGGATATTGAATTATGTGAGGTAAGGGAAACAAGTAGAGTAGCTATGGAAAACTATGAGGATCAAAGAAGAGGAAGTACTGACACTTTTACAAAATATAAAAGTGGATAAGTCTCTAGGTCCTGGCAGGATATTCCCTAGGACATTGAGGGAAGTTAGTGTAGAAATAGCAGGGGCTATGACAGAAATATTTCAAATGTCATTAGAAACGGGAATAGTGCCGGAGGATTGGCGTACTGCGCATGTTGTTCCATTGTTTTAAAAAGGGTTCGAAGAGTAAAACCTAGCAATTATAGACCTGTTAGTTTGACGTCAGTGGTGGGCAAATTAATGGAAAGGTTACTTAGAGATAATATATATAATCATCTGGATAAACAGGGTCTGATTAGGAACAGTCAACATGAATTTGTGCCTGGAAGGTCATGTTTGACTAATCTTTTTGAATTTTTTGAAGAGGTTACTAGGGAAATTGATGAGGGTAAAGTGGTGGATGTTGTCTATATGGACTTCAGTAAGGCCTTTGACAAGGTTCCACGTGGAAGGTTGGTTAAGAGGGTTCAATGGTTGGGTATTAATAGTGGAGTAGCAAGATGGATTCAACAGTGGCTGAATGGGAGATACCAGAGAGTAATGGTGGATAACTGTTTGTTGGAGGCCGGTGACCAGTGGGGTGCCTCAGGGATCTGTGTTGGGTCCACTGTTGTTTGTCATATACGTCAATGATCTGGATGATAGTGTGGTAAATTGGATTAGTAAGTATGCAGATGATACTAAGATAGGTGGTGTTGTGGATAATGAAGTAGATTTTCAAGGTCTACAGAGAGATTTAGGCCATTTGGAAGAGTGGGATGAAAGATGGCAGTTGGAGTTTAATGCTGATAAGTGTGAAGTGCTACATCTTGGCAGGACAAATCAAAATAGGATGTACATGGTAAATGGTAGTGAATTGAGGAATGCAGTTGAACAGAGGGATCTAGGAATAACTGTGCATAGTTCCCTGAAGGTGGAATCTCAGGTAGATAGGGTGGTAAAGAAAGCTTTTGGTGTGCTGGCCTTTATAAATCAGAGCATTGAGTATAGAAGGTGGGATGTAATGTTAAAATTGTACAAGGCATTGGTGAGGCCAATTCTGGAGTATGGTGTACAATTTTGGTCGCCAAATTATAGGAAAGATGTCAACAAAATAGAGAGAGTACAGAGGAGATTTACTAGAATTTTGCCTGGGTTTCAGCACCTAAGTTACAGAGAAAGGTTGAACAAGTTAGGTCTTTATTCTTTGGAGCGCAGAAGGTTAAGGGGGGACGATAGAGGTCTTTAAAATTATTAGAAAGATAGACAGAGTTGACGTGGATAAGCTTTTTCCATTGAGAGTAGGGAAGATTCAAATAAGAGGACATGATTTGAGAATTAAGAGACAAAAGTTTAGGGGTAATATGAGGGGGAACTTCTTTACTCAGAGAGTGGTAGCTGTGTGGAATGAGCTTCCAGTGGAAGTGGTGGAGGCAGGTTCGATTTTATCATTTAAAAATAAATCGGATAGGTATATGGATGGGAAAGGAATGGAGGGTTATGGTCTGAGTGCAGGTAGATGGGACTAGGTGAGAGTAAGTGTTCGGCATGGACTAGAGGGGCCGAGATGGCCTGTTTCCGTGCTGTAATTGTTATATGGTTATAATATGATTTAGACTTTTAGATTGAAATTGTTGATTTGGAATAGTCAATATTTAAAAGAAAATTCATTTGTATCACCAAGAAACGTAACTACGGTATCATGGGGTTGAGGTAAATTCTGAAATTCAGCTTGGCATTATGGCCGAAGCTAATTACCAGTTAATGTTAAGAATCCAAATTAATCTTTCCCTCAATGGTTGGTCGTGATACATCAATTCCAAAGCCTTTTATTGAACCATAGCTGATCTGCGCACAGTGGTGCAACGGTAGAGTTGCTGCCTTACAGCGAATGCAGTGCAGAAGGCCCAGGTTCGATCCCGACTACGGGTGCTGTCTGTACGGAGTTTGTACGATCTGTCCGGGACCTGTGTGGGTTTTCTCCGAGATCTTTGGTTTCCTCCCACACTCCAAAGACGTACAGGTAAGTAGGTTAATTGGCTTGGTAAATGTAAAAATTGTCCCGATTTTAAGGATAGTGTTAATGTGTGGGGATCGTTGGTCGGCGCCGAAAGGGCCAGTTTCCGCGCTGTATCTCTAAACTAAACTACACTATCGATCATATAGAAATTCAGGAATGTAAAAATTGTCTACCCATTCAATGTAGGATCAAGGGAACATGTAGAACTTCAATACCACACTGAAACTGACTAGCTAATTTATGAGTTCAAATGTTTAAGAGCATGTAAAAAGTCATAAACATAACAGCTATCGATAAGATGGGCCTAAGGTACATGTAGCAATTAATACTTGAGATGTTGGACAATTAAATATCATTATACCATCTTCCCATTTAAAAAAATGAGTATTAGCAGGATGATTTATAAGGGAAGTAATCCGGACCCATGTAATGTGATTGTGCGAGGGATTAACTAGTCTACAAAGCTGCATTCTTCACCATCCAGCAGACAGCTTAGGGAACATGATCATCAAGATCTTAGTCGTTGCATAAATACACCGATATTAAATTGCTCCAAAATTAAATGTTCCCCTACAAATAAGATTGTGCCTAATCGTTATTTTCAGCAGAAGGTGCAATTTGAAGGTTCTAAATTTAACGTCAGGATAAAATGAACACCAAATTAGATACAGTACAAATATCTAATGGCTGATCCGTAGATGTAGGTGATACAGCAGATAAATTATGTCATTTAAATAACCATGGGTGTGCAAATTGCAAAATAATGGTTTAGAACATGTTTTAACGGCAAAACATAGCCATAATGTTAAAAATGCCCTTCATTAACATGATAAAAAAATGTTTCCATTTCAGATGTCGGCCTTAATTTATCATCACCAAATATAGATCTTGAAGCTCCAAACTTTCAAACTTCAAACATTGATGTAAGTGCTCCGAAGGTTGGTACAGAAGGAATAAGGATCCCAAAATTTAAAAAACCTGCATTTTCGCTCACTGGAAATGATCCTAAAGGGCCTGAACTGGATGTGTCTATACCAGGGGTGAAAACAGATATAAAGACTTCTGATATGGACCTTAATGGTGGAGTAGATCTCCCTGACGCAACGGGGAATTGGAAAATGCCGAAAATGCAATTGCCCTCCTTTGGATTATCTGGATCCAAAGGACCAGATGTGGATTTTGATGGTTCATTAAAAGCACCCGGTGTTGGTGTGTCAGGTCCTGATCTTAAGGGGAATTTTGAATCTCCAAATGTTGATTTAAAACTTCCAAAAGGAGAAATAGATGCAAGCTTGCCAGATGCCAAATTTGAAATGCCAAAATTTAGCATGCCAAGTTCAAATTTGTCCATTCCAGACACCAGCCAGAATTTAAAAGCACCGACAGTGACGGGCGATTTTGATGCTAAACTGAAGAAACCCAACTTAGACATTTCTGGAATTAAGGGACCTGATGTGAACTTTGGCGGTAATCTTAAAATTCCGGATGCTGATATTTCATCTCCTGACCTTAAAGCGGGATTCGGATCTGCTGGAATAGGTTTTAAAAAGCCAAAAATCAATGCAGCTTACGATATGCCTGACATGAAGCTTGATGTTCCTGAGGTAAATCTGAATGGCAAAGGCATAAAGAAACCTTCACTCAATATGTCTGCAGGAAAGATTTCAGCTCCAGATGTGGACCTCAACCTGTCAGCACCAAATGTGGACCTCGCTTCCCCAAAATTACAAGGAGATTTCAAAGGGCCAAAAATTGACTTAAATGCTCCAAAGGTGGGTGGCATTGACACAGAAGGAAAATTTAAGTTCCCAAAATTTAAAAAGCCTACTTTTTCACTTTCCGGAAATAAACCAAAAGGACCTGAACTGGATGTATCTGTGCCAAATGTAAAGGCAGATATAAAGACTCCTGATGTGGACCTTGACGGAGGAGTGGGTCTCCCTGAAGCAAAGGGGAAATGGAAAATGCCAAACTTGCATCTGCCCTCCTTTGGATTATCTGGACCCAAAGGACCAAATGTGGATTTTGATGGTTCATTAAAAGCACCCGGTGTTGATATGTCAGGTCCAAATCTTAAGGGGAATTTTGAATCTCCAAATGTTGACTTGAAACTTCCAAAAGGAAAAATAGATGCAAGCTTGCCAGATGCCAAATTTGAAATGCCAAAATTTAACATGCCAAGTTCAAATTTGTCCATTCCAGACACCAGCCTGAATTTAAAAGCACCAACAGTGACAGGCGATCTTGATGCAAAACTGAAGAAACCCAATTTAGACATTTCTGGAATTAAGGGTCCTGATGTGAACTTTGGCGGTAATCTTAAAATTCCGGATGCTGATATTTCATCTCCTGACCTTAAAGCGGGATTCGGATCTGCTGGAATAGGTTTTAAAAAGCCAAAAATCAATGCAGCTTACGATATGCCTGACATGAAGCTTGATGTTCCTGAGGTAAATCTGAATGGCAAAGGCATAAAGAAACCTTCACTCAATATGTCTGCAGGAAAGATTTCAGCTCCAGATGTGGACCTCAACCTGTCAGCACCAAATGTGGACCTCGCTTCCCCAAAATTACAAGGAGATTTCAAAGGGCCAAAAATTGACATAAATGCTCCAAAGGTGGATGGCATTGACACAGAAGGAAAATTTAAGTTCCCAAAATTTAAAAAGCCTACTTTTTCACTTTCCGGAAATAAACCAAAAGGGCCTGAACTGGATGTAACTGTGCCAAATGTAAAGGCAGATATAAAGA
Source organism: Okamejei kenojei (assembly GCA_035221665.1). Taxonomy (NCBI): domain Eukaryota; kingdom Metazoa; phylum Chordata; class Chondrichthyes; order Rajiformes; family Rajidae; genus Okamejei; species Okamejei kenojei. The sequence continues at coordinate 50,434,230 of CM069138.1, forward strand.
CTCCTGATGTGGACCTTGACGGAAGAGTGGATCTCCCTGAAGCAAAGGGGAAATGGAAAATGCCAAACTTGCATCTGCCCTCCTTTGGATTATCTGGACCCAAAGGACCAAATGTGGATTTTGATGGTTCATTAAAAGCACCCGGTGTTGATGTGTCAGGTCCAAATCTTAAGGGGAATTTTGAATCTCCAAATGTTGACTTGAAACTTCCAAAAGGAAAAATAGATGCAAACTTGCCAGATGCAGAACTAACTGGAGGAAAGTTTAGGTTGCCAGAGGTAAAGTGGCCAGGTCATAATCTGTCATTGTCAGGTCCGGAAAAAGATCTGAACCTACCAAAAGGTCAGATAGATCTTTCTGCTCCTGACATTAAGGGGAATCTCAAAGGTCCCGGCCTCGATCTCAAAGGCCCAAATATGGACATCAATGCTCCAAGTGTTAATATGTCTGATGCAAATGGAACATTCAAAATGCCAAATATAAAGATGCCTTCATTTGGATTTTCTGGACCCAAAGGACCAGGTGTGGATTTTGATGGTTCAGTAAAAACACCCAGTGTTGATGTGTCAAGTCCAAATATTAAGGGAAATTTTGAATCTCCTGATATTGATTTGAAACTTCCAAAAGGAGAATTAGATACAAACTTGCCAGATGCTGACCTTAATGGAGGAAAGTTTAAGCTGCCAGGAGTAAAATGGCCTGTCAATAAATTGTCATTGTCAGGTCCAGATAATGGACTGAAGCTACCAAAAGGTCACGTAGATCTTTCTGCTCCAAACCTTACGGGAGATATCAAAGGTCCCAGCCTCGGTCTCAAAGGACCAAATGTTGACCTTAATGCTCCAAGTGTTGACATTCCTGATGCAAAGACAAAGTTACAAATGCCAAGTTTACATATGTCTTCCTTTGGTATGTCAGGACCAAAAGCCCCTGATCTGAATGTTGATGGTTCTGTTAAAGCCCCTGGTATTGACATGTTGGCTCCAAATATTAAAGGAAATTTTGAATCTTCAGATGCGGACATAAAACTTCCAAAGGGCGACCTTGATATCAACATGCCCTATACAGAATTTAAGAAACCAAAATTTAAAATGCCAAAATTTAACATGCCAAGTTCAAATTTGTCCATTCCAGACACCAGCCTGAACTTAAAAGCACCGACAGTGACAGGTGATTTTGATGCAAAACTGAAGAAACCCAACTTAGACATTTCTGGAATTAAGGGACCTGATATGAACTTTGGCGGTAATCTTAAAATTCCAGATGCTGATATTTCATCTCCTGACCTTAAAGCGGGATTCGGATCTGCTGGAATAGGTTTTAAAAAGCCCAAAATCAAAGCAGATTACGATATGCCTGACATGAACCTTGAAGTCCCTGACGTAAAACTGAAAGGCAAAGGCATAAAGAAACCTTCACTCAATATGTCTGCAGGAAAGATTTCAGTTCCTGATGTGGACCTAAACTTAGCAGCACCAAATGTAGACCTCGCTTCCCCAAAATTACAAGGAGATTTCAAAGGGCCAAACATTGATATAAAATCTCCAAAGATCGATGGCAGTGGTGCAGAAGGAAAATTTAAGTTCCCAAAATTTAAAAAACCTACTTTTACACTCACCAAAAAGAAACCTAAACTGGACGTGTCTGTGCCAAATGTAAAGGCAGATATAAAGACTCCTGATGTGGACCTTGATGGAGGAGTAGATCTCCCTGAAGCAAAGGGGAAATGGAAAGCGCCGAGCTTGCATCTGCCCTCCTTTGGATTATCTGGACCCAAAGGACCAGATGTGGATTTTGATGGCTCATTAAAAGCACCCAGTGTTGATGTTTCAGGTCCAAATCTTAAGGGGAATTTTGAATCTCCAAATGTTGACTTGAAACTTCCAAAAGGAAAAATAGATGCAAACTTGCCAGATGCAGAACTTAATGGGGGAAATTTTAAGTTGCCAGGTGTAAAGTGGCCACATAATAAACTTTCATTATCAGGTCCGGATAAAGATCTGAAGTTACCAAAAGGTCAGATAGACCTTTCTGCTCCTGACATCCGAGGGGACATCAAAGGTCCCAGCCTCGATGTCAAAGGCCCAAATATTGACCTCAATGCTCCAAGTATTGACGTTCCTGATGCAAAGGCAAGGTTCAAAATGCCAAATTTACATGTGCCTTCCTTTGGTCTGTCAGGTCCAAAAGCACCAGGACTGGATGTTGATGGTTCTGTGAAAGTCCCTGGTATTGACTTGTCAAGTCCAAATATTAAAGGGAATTTTGATCCCCCAAATGTTGACCTAAATATTCCAAAGGGGGACCTTGATATCAACATGCCCAATGCAGAAATTAAGAAACCAAAATTTACAATGCCTAACTTTAGCATGCCAAGTGCAAACTTGTCAAATCCAGACACCAGCTTGAATTTAAAAGCACCAGTGGTGACAGGTAATTTATATGCAAAATTAAATAAACCTAACTTAGACATTTCTAGAATTAAGGGACCTGATATGAACTTTGGCAGTAATCTTAAAATTCCAGAAGCTGACATTTCATATCCTGACCTTAAAGCGGGATTCGGATCTGCTGGAATAGATTTAAAAAAGCCAAAAATCAATGCAGATTACGACATGCCTGACATGAACCTTGAAGTCCCTGACGTAAAACTGAAAGGCAAAGGCTTAAAGAAACCTTCCCTCAACATGTCTGCAGGAAAGATTTCAGTTCCAGATGTGGACCTAAACTTAGCAGCACCAAATGTGGACCTTGCTTCCCCAAAATTACAAGGTGATTTCAAAGGGCCAAACATTGACTTAAATGCTCCGAAGGTGGATGGCATTGGTGCAGAAGGAAATTTTAAGTTCCCAAAATTTAAAAAACCTACTTTTTTACTATCTGGAAATAAACCAAACGTGCCTGATCTGAATCTGTCTGTGCCAGATGTGAAGGCAGATATAAAGACTCCTGATATGGACCTTAATGGAGGAGTGGATCTCCCTGAAGCAAAAGGGAAATGGAAAATGCCAAACTTGCATCTGCCCTCTTTTGGAGTACCTGGACCCAAAGGACCAGATGTGGATTTTGATGGCTCAATAAAAGCTCCTGGTATTGATGTGTCAGCTCCAAATCTTAAGGGGAATTTTGAATCTCCAGATGTTGACTTGAATTTTCCAAAGGGAAAAATTGATGCAAACTTGCCCGAAACAGAACTTACAGGAGGGAAGTTTAAGTTACCAGGAGTAAATTGGCCAAGTCGTAAATTGTCATTGTTAGGTCCTGAAAAAGGATTGAACCTACCAAAAGGCCAGGTAGATCTTTCTGCTCCTGACATTAAGGGGGATATTAAAGGTCCCGGTCTCAAAGGCCCAAATATGGACATCAATGCTCCAAGTGTTAATATGCCTGATGCAAATGGAAAATTCAAAATCCCCAATTTAAACATGCCTTCTTTTGGGTTTTCTGGACCCAAAGGACCAGATGTGGATTTTGATGGTTCAGTAAAAGCACCCAGTGTTGACGTGTCCGCTCCAAATCTTAAGGGGAATTTTGAATCTCCAAATGTTGATTTGAAACTTCCAAAGGGAAAAATTGATGCAAATCTGCCAGAAGCAGAACTTAGAGGAGGGAAGTTTAAGTTACCAGGAGTAAATTGGCCAGGTAATAAATTGTCATTGTCAGGACCTGATAATGGACTGAACCTACCGAATGGTCAGGTAGATCTTTCTGCTCCGGACATTAAGGGGGATATTAAAGGTCCCGGTCTCAAAGGCCCAAATATTGACATCAATGCTCCAACTGTTAATATGCCTGATGCAAATGGAAAATTCAAAATGCCAAATTTAAAGATGCCTTCTTTTGGGTTTTCTGGACCCAAAGGACCAGATGTGGATTTTGATGGTTCAGTAAAAGCACCCAGTGTTGACGTGTCCGCTCCAAATCTTAAGGGGAATTTTGAATCTCCAAATGTTGATTTGAAACTTCCAAAGGGAAAAATTGATGCAAATTTGCCAGAAGCAGAACTTAGAGGAGGGAAGTTTAAGTTACCAGGAGTAAATTGGCCAGGTAATAAATTATCATTGTCAGGACCTGATAATGGACTGAACCTACCGAATGGTCAGGTAGATCTTTCTGCTCCTGACATTCAAGGAGATATCAGAAGTCCCAGCATTGATATGAAAGCACCACATTTGAGTGTTTCTGAACCAAAATCGAAGTTTCAAATGCCAAAGGTTGAATTGCCTTCCATACGAATGTCTGGACCTAAAACACCAGATCTGGGTGTTAATTCTTCAGTAAAAGCGCCTAGCGTTGATGTGGCAGGTCCTTCTATTAAGGGGAATTATAAATCCCCTGACTTTGGGATCGATGTTCCTAATGTGTCTCCGGGAAATGTGGACCTCAATCTACCAACAGGAAATTTAAAAGGAGGTGCAGGTATTGACATGTCTGGATTTCACAAAGGAAACATGCAGGGTGCAAACATAGGTGTTAAAGATACAAAGTTCAGTCTTAGTTCTCCAAATCTGAATGGCGAATTTCGTGAAGTTGGTGTTGACGTGAGCTCCCCAAATCCTTCTGCTCAACTGTATTCTCCCAAATTAAAAGTAAGCACAGATGAAAATATCAACATGCAGAATAATTTTTCAAGAGAAACATTTAAATTAAGATCATCCTCTGCATCTGATCTAGATGATGTAACCGCACAAGGAAAATACAATACCAATTTACAAGCAAGAACATCTAGTTCCATAAATGTCAATGATCCCTCCATGAGTAAAAAAAATAAGTTCAATTTGTCAAAATTATTCAATTTTAATCATAAATCAAAGGGATCAGTTGATTTCACAAAGGCTCGGGCAGCAACATCTCCTGGAACATTTAAACCAAACTCTCTATTCCCACAGGTTGAGTTTTCTGTGTCTAAAGATTGACGATAAATTGCATTTGCTGCTATTAAGACATGACTTATTCCAGCAACAGATACACAATTCTCCTAAATTAGCCTCAATAAATATAAATAATCATTGGTGTATTTCTACAATAACATTTTATTTGGCCTTATTTAGTACAAACAAAAAGAATATTAAATTCATAATGGCAGGCCCAAGGCAGTAAATTGGGCTACTCTGGAATACTATATTTTTATGGATACACATTTAAAGACATTTAAGATTGTCGAGGCTAGTAGACCTGCTTCCCCACTGCAAAAATAAGTTTGGGTTCAAACCTAACCTTCACTGCTGACTGTGTAGACGTTGCATGTTCCCCCTGTGACCACGCAAGTTTCCTCCAGGTGCTCAGGTTTCCTCCCACATCCAAAGACGTGTAGGTTGGGTAGATCGATTGGTCCCTTTATATTTTCCCCAGTGTGTAGGTGAGCAAGTTGATGGGAATGTGCAAGAATAAAATAAAAAGGATTAATGTAGGATTGGTGTAAATGCATGTTCTGTGATTAGTGTGTACTCTGTAGGCCAAGGCATCTCTTTCCATGCTGACTAATTCTATAACACTATTTCTAGTCTTTTGATGGGTTATAGTGTGGGACTCACATGAAAGGATGTTTACTTAATGAACCTAAATGTAAAGTTAACAACCTGAAGAAATAGAAGGTAGACAAACTACATCGGTGAGACCAAGCATAGGCTTGGCAATCGTTTCGTCGAACACCTCCGCTCAATCCACATTAACCAACCTGATCTCCCTTTGGCTCAGCACTTCAACTCCCCCTCCCATTCCGAATCCGACCTTTCAGTCCTGGGCCTCCTCCATGGCCAGAGTGAACACCACCGGAAACTGGAGGAGCAGCACCTCATATTCTGCTTGGGCAGTTTACACCCCAATGGTGTGAACATTGACTTCTCTAACTTCCGGTAGCCCTTATTGTTTCCTCCCCTTCTCAGCTCCCCCTCAGCCCTCTGGCTCCTCTTTCTTTCTTTCTTTCGGCCGGAAGCGTCGCCTATTTCCTTCGCTCCATAGATGCTGCCGCACCCGCTGAGTTTCTCCAGCACTTTTGTCTACCTTCGATTTTCCAGCATCTGCAGTTCCTTCTTGAACAACCTGAAAAAATACTGTATCTAAAAATTCTGGAAGCACCTTTATTGCCTTGTACCATCGTTATCTTTGGAGATTAGGTCTTATTCAGTCTTTCTTTCAGGGTCATTTTTTATTCTAACATTTACCAATTTTTTTGAGTATCAGCACAAATATTTGGAAAAAAAACCCTAAAATGGCAAAACATTCAACTCAATTCTGGTCTTCTTTGAAAGTGGCATCTCTAAACTAAGAACCTGATTTCAACTTGCATATTCATCAAATCTTGCAAGTTATTTTATTAACATGACTCAAGAGTCCAAAATTATATGCATCGCATATTTAATTGTCATCTTTGAATAAAGCTTCACTTCAAACTTACATGTAATGGACATGTTCATACCAGGTAGTAACACATAGGGATAAGCTAAAGATATTTACTTAAAATAGAGGTATATATTTATAGATCAGGATTGTACAGGGTTTTCTTAATTCTTCAATATCAAATTCAATGTATAAAATAGTTTATTTGAAATTTGAATGTAAATTTGAAATATATTGTGATTCTTGAATAGTCAAGCCTATGTATTAAATGTTATTGTTTTATTCTAACATAAAAGACTCCAGTTTTATTGAAGGAACCAGGTTACAATGATATTTATGGGAAGCATTGGAATAATTTGCATTGGGATAATTGGATCTTTGATTATCAGATTTTGTTTTAATATGATGACTGCACTTTACCTGTACATTCTTATGTGGATAATATAACGCTTACTTCTTCAACATTTGTTCTGAACTAATTGATTTATGATTTCACATAAATGTTTCGGAAAATATGAGTGGCAATATGTTTTCTAAACCAACTAGGTGATTCATGATAACTGAAAATTGAAAGTATTGAAGGGCCACTTCACATTACGGAGTTCTGCTATACGTTTTACACAGAATCTTTGCAACAATCCTGCTTTCAGAGAATTTAGATGTAAAATGTGTGGATGTACAGTGGCTTGCAAAAGTATTCATACCCCTTGAACTTTTCCACAGTTTGTCATGCTACAACCACAAACGTAAATGTATTTTATTGGGATTTTATGTGATAGACCAACACAAAGTGGTGCATAATTGTGAAGTGGAAGGAAAATAATACATGGTTTCCAAATTTTATTACAAATAAAAAACTGAAACGTGTGGCATGCAAAAGTATTCAGCCCCCCTGAGTCAATACTTTGTAGAACCACCTTTTGCTGCAATTACAGCTGCAAGTCTTTTGGAGTATGTCTCTACCAGCTTTGCACATCTAGAGACTGAATCTTTTTCCCATTCTTCTTTGCAAAATAGTTCAAGCTCAGTCAGATTGGATGAAGAGCATCTGTGAACAGCAATTTTCAAGTCTTGCCAGAGATTCTCAATTGGATTTAACCATATAACCATATAACATATAACAATTACAGCACGGAAAGAGGCCCTCTCGGCCCTTCCAGTCCGTGCCGACCATTTGTTTTCCCCTAGTCCCGTCTACCTGCACTCAGACCATACCCCTCCATTCCCTTCACGTCCATATACCTATCCACTTTACTTTTAAATGTTAAAATCGATCCTGCCTCCACCACTTCTGCTGGAAGCTCATTCCACACAGCCACCACCCTCTGAGTAAAGAAGTTTCCCCTCACGTTACCCCTAAACATCTGTCCCTTAATTCTCATGTCATGCCCTCTTGTTTGAATCTTCCCTACCCTCAATGGGAAAAAACGTATCCACGTCAACTCTGTCTATCCCTTTCATCATTTTAAAGACCTCAATCAAGTCCCCCCTTAACCTTCTGCGCTCCAAAGAATAAAGACCTAACTTGTTCAACCTTTCTCTGTAACATAGTTGCTGGAACCCTGGCAACATTCTTGTAAATCTCCTCTGTACTCTCTCTATTTTGTTAACATCCTTCCTATAATTAGGCAACCAAAATTGTACACCATACTCCAGAATTGGTCTTACCAATGCCTTGTACAATTTTAACATTACTTCCCTACTCCTATATTCAATGCTCTGATTTATAAAGGCCAGCACACCAAAGGCTTTCTTTACCACCCTATCTACATGAGATTCCACCTTCAGGGAACTATGCACAGTTATTCCTAGACCCCTCTGTTCCACAGCATTCCTTAATTCCCTACCATTTACCATGTACGTCCTATTTTGATTTGTCCTGCCAAGATGTAGCACTTCACACTTAACAGCATTAAACTCCATCTGCCATCTTTCAGCCCACTTTTCCAAATGGCCCAAATCTCTCTGTAGACTTTGAAAATCTACTTCATTATCCACAACACCACCTATCTTAGTATCATCTGCATACTTACTTATCCAATTTTCCACCCCATCATCCAGATCATTGATGTACATGACAAACAACAGTGGACCCAACACAGATCCCTGAGGCACCCCACTGGTCACCGGCTTCCAACCTGACAAACAGCCATCCACCATTACTCTCTGACATATCCCATTCAGCCACTGTTGAATCCATCTTGCTACTCCGCCATTAACACTCAAAGATTGAACCTTCTTAACCAACCTTCCATGGGGAACCTTGTCAAAGGCCTTACTGAAATCCATATAGACAACATCCACTGCTTTACCCTCATCAATTTCCCTAGTTACCGCTTCAAAAAATTCAAGAAGGTTTGTCAAACATGACCTTCCAGGCACAAATCCATGTTGACTGTTCCTGATCAGACCCTGTTTATCCAGATGCTTATATATATTATCTCTAAGTATCCTTTCCATTAATTTGCCCACCACTGACGTCAAACTAATAGGTCTATAATTGCTAGGTTTATTCTTTGAACCCTTTTTAAACAATGGAACAACATGCGCAGTACGCCAATCCTCCGGCACTATTCCCGTTTCTAATGATATTTGAAATATTTCTGTCATAGCTCCTGCTATTTCTACACTAACTTCCCTCAATGTCCTAGGGAATATCCTGTCAGGACCTGGAGATTTATCCACTTTTATATTTTTCAAAAGTGTCAGTACTTCCTCCTCTTTGAATCTCATAGTTTCCATAGCTACTCTACTTTTTCCCCTTAACTCACAGAGTTCTCCTTGGTGAATACCGAAGAAAAGAAATTGTTCAATATCTCCCCCATCTCTTTTGGCTCTGCAGATAGCTGTCCATTCTGGTTCTCTAATGGTCCAATTTTATCCCTCGTTATCCTTTTGCTATTAATATAGCTGTAGAAACCCTTTGGGTTTACTTTCACCTGTCTTGCCAAAGCAACCTCATGTCTTCTTTTAGCCTTCCTAATTTCTTTCTTAAGATTCTTTTTACATTCTTTATACTCCTCCAGCACCTCATTTACTCCATGCCTCCTATAATTATTGTAGATATCTCTCTTTTTTCGAAACGTGTCCAATTTCCCTTGAAAACCATGGCTCTTTCCAATTTTTACTATTTCCTTTCAACCTAACAGGGAGATAAAGATTCTGTACACTTACAATTTCCCCTTTAAATGTCCTCCATTTCTCTTCTACATCCTTCCCATGAAACAAAGTGTCCTAATTCACTCCTTTAAAATCCTTACGCATTCCCTCAAAGTTAGCCTTTCTCCAATCAAAAATCTCCACCCTAGGTCCAGTTCTGACCCTCTCCATAATTATATTGAAACTAATGGTATTGTGATCACTGGTCCCGAAGTGCTCACCAACGCATACCTCCGTCACCTGACCTGCCTCATTTCCTAACAGGAGGTCCAGCACTGCCCCTTCTCTAGTCGATACCTCTATGTACTGCTGCAAAAAACTATCCTGCACACATTTTACAAACTCCAAACCATCCAGCCCATTTACAGAATGTGTTTCCCAGTCTATTTTGGGAAAATTGATATCTCCCACAATCACTAACTTGTGCTTACTACTAATATCTGCTATCTCCTTACATATTTGCTCTTCCAATTCTCGCTCCCCATTTGGCGGTCTATAATACACCCCTAAAAGTGTTGCTACACCGTTCCCACTTCTCAGTTCCACCCAAATAGCCTCCCTAGACGAGCCCTCTAATCTATCCTGCCAAAGCACTGCTGTAATATCTTCTCTGACAAGCAATGCAACACCTCCCCCTCTGGTCCCTCCAATTCTATCACACCTGAAGCAACGAAATCCTGGAATATTTAGTTTCCAATCACAGCCCTCCTGCAACCATGTTTCACTGATTGCCACAACATCATATTTCCAGGTGTCAATCCAGGCTCTAGGTTCATCCACCTTACTTACAATGCTCCTAGCATTAAAATATACACATTTTAGAAACCCACCATCCCTTATTCTCCGTCTATTATCTTTTTCATCTTTCTTGCCTACATTTTGGGTCAGAGTGCTTCTCTTCTCTGCCTCTTGCCCCACACCCTGACCCCTAGCCCCCTCTACCCGAGTCCCTCCCCCCAGCCTTTCTAGTTTAAAGTCTCCCCAGTAGCCTTTGCAAATCTCCCTGCCAGAATATTGGTCCCCCTCGGGTACAAGTGCAACCCGTCCTTTGTATACAGATCATGCCTTCCCCAAAAGAGGAGGTCTGGACTTTGACTGGGCCATTCTAACACATGAATATGCTTTGATCTAAACCATTCCATTGTAGCTCTGGCTGTATGTTTAGGGTCATTGTCCTGCTGGAAGGTGAACCTCCGCCCCAGTCTCAAGTCTTTTGCAGACTCTAACAGGTTTTCTTCCAAGATTGCCCTGTATTTGGCTCCATCCATCTTCCCATCAACTATGACCAGCTTCCCTGTCCCTGCTGAAGAAAAACATCCCCACAGCATGACGCTGCCACCACCATGTTTCACAGTGGGGATGGTGTGCTCGGGGTGATATGCAGTGTTAGTTTTCTACCACACACAGCGTTTTGCATTTAGGCCAAAAACTTCAATTTTGTTCTCATCAGACAAGAGCACCTTCCTCCACATGTTTGCTGTGTCCCCCACATGGCTTGTGGCAAACTGCAAACGGGACTTCTTATGGCTTTGTTTCAACAATGGCTTTCTTCTTGCCACTCTTCCATAAACGCCCGATTTGTGGAGTGCACGACTAATAGTTGTCCTGCGGACAGATTCTCCCACCTGAGCTGTGGATCTCTGCAGCTCCTCCAGAGTTACCATGGGCCTCTTGGTTGCTTCTCTGATCAATGCTCTCCTTGCCCGGCCTGTCAGTTTAGGTGGACGGCCATGTCTTGGTAGGTTTGCAGTTGTGCCATACTCTTTCCATTTTCGGATGATGGATTGAACAGTGCTCCATGAGATGTTCAAAGCTTGGGATTTTTTTTATAACCTAACCTTGCTTTAAACTTCTCCACATCTTTATCCCTGACCTGTCTGGTATGTTCCTTGGGCTTCATGATGCTGTTTGTTCACTAGTGTTCTCTAACAAACCTCTGAGGCCTTCACAGAAAAGCTGTATTTATACTGAGATTAGATTACACATGTGGAGTCTATTTACTAATTAGGTGACTTCTGAAGGCAATTGGTTGCACTGGATTTTATTTAGGGGTATCAGAGTAAAGGGGGCTGAATACTTTTGCATGCCACACTTTTCAATTTTTTATTTGTAAAAAAAATTGAAAACCATGTATCATTTCCCTTCCACTTCACAAGTATGCGACACTTTGTGTTGGTCTATCACATAAAATCTCAATAAAATACATTCACGTTTGTGGTTGTAACATAACAAAATGTGGAAAAGTTCAAGGGGTATGAAAACTTTTGCAAGCCACTGTATCAAGAATCCCTCTGATGGCTTTTAACTTTGTGTTAACGAATTGTCTTGATGCACTCCAAAATCACTATGCATTGATGCAAAATGCCAGCAAATATTTACTCCCAGTCTTTTACATTACAGTTTGAAACAAGCAGCAAAACAAAGTTATAACTGGGAAAATAATACTTGAATCTATTAAGATTTAAAAATATTCCTAAAGTTTCTAAGACCCGAACAAACAAATACATTCAGTCTTACCAGAAATTCAGTCGGTTTGGATTGTCCTGATGTTTCCAATTTAAAATGAGCTACATTTTTAACAGGTATAGAATAGAAAGGCAGAGGAATAAATAGACACACAAATCATCACAATTCTTTCAGCTTTCCTATTGCTTCCCATTACTTTATATATTTCCTTTAAATATTTAGCACTGAATAGTAAAGAGTAAACACCAAGACATCTAAGCTCCATCTCTAAGTGTTTGACACAAAATGACAGAAGAAAAAATGAAACTTTCCCAAAGTAAAATGATTACAACAGGAAATTATGAATATAAATTCTGAACTTCTTTTAACTTTGTTTATTTTGTATGCCACTGTTTAGGCCACTCTTTCTCTACCCATGCTTCCAGCACTTTCAGAATATCCACCCTTTTGTAAAACTTGCACAGGTCAATTAGCTGCGCTACTGTTCGGTCACTGTTCTTCAGCAAAAACTCTAAGGTTGGACTTTGCTGCTTCTGCTCCAAAAAGCAGAGTTCATCATAGGTCATGCCCCATTTGCTGGCAAAGTTCCTCCAGTTTTTGATGGTAGGGTGCAGTGGATCCAGCTTTAACCTCAGTGTGTACAACAGATCTTCGTCGTTCATCATGTCACCAATGCAAGGAGATGGAGTGATGCATGTTGAAGTTAACAATGACTTTCTGCATGTGGTTTCTAAACAATATGTGCATGAATTACTGTTTTTCACATCTGCAAATGAGAAGTGGAGAATAGGTTTAGGAAACTGCTCATCACTTAACTTTTATCACTGAAATTGCCATATATGAAATAACATTCCAAGGCTCTGCTGGAAAGTGTGCACATAGTCATTCACTAAAAACAAATCAAGTGACTAGCATAGTCTTCAAACTTTAATAACCAACGAGCACACAAACGAACAGTTAATAGGGCACTGCTAGACCCATGCTACTGGGTATTGGGATGGGGGATGGGGGGGGGGATGAGGAGGGGGGATGGGGGGGGAATGAGGGGGGGGGATGATGGGGTGGATGATGGGGGGGGGGATTGTGAGGGGGGTGGATGAGGGGGGGGGGGGGGGGGGAAGATTCTCAGTTCACCACAGCATCGTTCAAACCACAAGGTGACTCGGAGCCTTCCTGGTGCCACCACTTGGTTTTGATAAAAAACAATCAATTATAACATTCCAGCAATTAGTCGTTCAATGCTGATACTTCCACAACTGCGGCAACATTATACATTAGGAATTCACAGCCTCTCCGATCACTCAGTGAAGGCAAAGATCCAAATGTTAGAAATAAGAAACAGAAAACAATGGTAGTAGTCCAACAAGCCCCACAAGCCTGCTCCAGCATTCAGTGAGGTCATGGCTGATCCAATCTTGACCTCACCACCATATCCCTACTGTCTCCAATACCCTTTATTCTCTTGTAGTTTAAATGTCTGTGAAACATCTCCTTGATAATATTCAATGACTCTGGCTTCTCAACTCATGCTGCCCTATATTTATACAAAATACAAAAGAAAAAAATCAGCCTTTCATCCACTGAGTCCATGATTACCTTCAAGCACCCCCTGCACACTAATTTAATACTAATCCTATATTATACTCTCCTTATTCTCATCAACTCTCCCCAGATTCTACTGTTCCCCTACACACTAGTGGCACCAGGGCCAACTAGTGTGTGGTTGTGAAGCAGCAAATCTACTAGCTGCCCGTCTGCATCATCTTAATCAGCTCAATAGTCTAGAAAACACCAGTCAAAATCCTCTGATCGAATAAATTCCACCTATTTCTATTTTAAATATACAACCCTTTATTATGAAACTATCTCCATATGTTCTACATACCTTTACCAGAAACTCTCCGCATTAACCCTGTCAATTCCCCTTGCAATCTTGTATTTTAATATAATCACTTTGCATTCCAATGAGTGAAGGCTCAAACAATTCATACTTCAACCCTCTCATCTTGAGATCAACTGAGTGAACCTTCTCTGCACTGCCTTCAATTCAAATGTATGTCTTCAAATATTAAGCTGAGTCAAACAAACCAGAGTGACAGAAAACACACACCAGAACCGATAAAAACACCTAGGAAATCAAAACACAAAGTGCTGGAGGCTTATGGGCAGCACGTTGGCGCAGCAGTAGAGTTGCTGCCTAATGCGCCAAAGACCCGGGTTCGAGCTTGTATAAATGTTCAAGCTTGAATATGGGCGCTGACTGGACAGAGTGTGTATGTTCTCCCCGTAATCTGCATGGGTTTTCTCCCGGATCTCTAGTTTCCTCCCAAACTCAGGAGAGGTACAGGTGTGTAGGTTAATTGGCTAGGTTTAATTGTAAATTGTCCCTAGTGTGTGTGGGATAGTGTTAGTGTATGGGGGGTCACTGGTTGCTGCAGACTCGGTGGGCCAAAGAGCCTGTTTCCACGCTGTATCTCTAAACTAAACTCAACAGGTCACATAGCATGTTCATAAGTTATAGGAATAGAATTAGGCCATTCGACCCATCAAGTATACTCTGCCATTCAATCATGGCTGAACTATCTTTCCCTCTCTACCCCATTCTAGTGTGTGGTTGTGAAGCAGCAATGAAGAAAGGTCTCGACCCAAAAAGTTGCTTGACTATTCACTCCAGAGAATTCACTGCCTGATCCGCTGAGTTCCTCCAGCACATCTGTGTTTCCCAGGAAATTAACTGTGAGTTTGTGAACATACCGTAGAACCCAGGAAAATAGGCCACATCATAGAACGATAAGACTATTACAATCAAAATCAGAAATAAGCCAGATGGCCCTTCAAGCTGTACCCAGTCAATAATGATATTTCCACCCAAAACCAACCTTCTAACATTCGGTCAACAGCCTGCAGGTTGTGGTTCTTCATTTATACAACTAAGCACTGTTTAAATGTGATGTGTACTGCCACTAACACCCTTTGATGCAGTGAATTTCAGATCCATATCATCCACCAGATGGACAACGTTTTCTTTAGCTCTGCTCTAGCCTATCCAATCATTCCTCGTAGCTACAACTTACTAGTTCTGGCAACACCTTCCTAAATCTTCCCAAATAGAGCAATCATTCCAGTAAAATCACATCTACCTTGTAATAAATACAGTGACCAGAATTATATGCAGTACTTGAATTGTTGTCTTACAAGTGTCCTTTGCAATTCCTGCATAACCTCTGCTTGCACTCATATTCCTTGAATATGCCTGAAATTGCAGCAGGAGTAGATGGAGAGCTTGCCCGGTCTGGATTTTTCCTAAGTTCCTGCCTTTCTTCCTTTAGCCCATATTCCTCTGCAATATCTCATCAATAGATGTGACAAATGCCCTCCTTCCCATAATTCCAAAATATTTCAATATATTTCCACCTATTATACTCTGAAGCAACTCACCAAAAATACTATCGGAACAAAGCTTCAGTGATTGAGAAGAATGCAAAAATCAATCATACGGAAAGTAAAAATATAATAAAACATGAACAGTACAGCACAGGAACATGACCTACGGCCCACAATGCCTATGCAAAACATGATGACAAGTTAAACTCTGCCTGCACATGATCCATATCCCTCCATTCCCTGCATTTACATGTGTCTATCTAAAAGCCTCTTAAATGCCACTATCGTATCTGCCTCCACCACCACCCATGGCAGCGTGATCCTGGCATTCATCACTCGCGGTGTAAAAAAGCTTGCCCCACGCATTTTCTTTAAACTTTGCTCCTCCCACTTTAAAGCTATACTCTTAGTTCCTTGGCATTTCCACCCTGGGAAAAAGGTTCTGACTATCTACCTCATCTATGCCTCTCATCATTTTACATTCTTCTATCAGGATTCCCCTCAACCCTGATGTCCAAAGAAAACAATCCAAAACCAATCCAACAATCCGAGACCAACATTTTTAGTACTCATCCACCTTTTTGTGACATCTCTTGAAGTATGAATGCATGTTGATGCTCATATGGGGTAAGAAAGATGAATGAGTCAGAGTGTTTCATCAGTGGCAACAATAGTAACCAAAATTCTAGATCTGATTATACCCACCCCACAATAAACCAAAATGCATCACATGCTTAGTAGACCAATTGCAATCCTGGAAGTTTCCGTGAACATGAACATTACTAGTTTTCAAGAGCCTCGGACCTATAGACAACAGACAATAGGTGCAGGAGTAGGCCATTCGGCCCTTTGAGCCAGCACCGCCATTCAATGTGATCATGGCTGATCATCCCCAATCAGTACCCCGTTCCTGCCTTCTCCCCAGATCCCCTGACTCCGCTATGTGATCATGGCTGATATCCCCAAGTTACACAAGACTTCAGCATGGCTTCCATTTGGTGCATGGAGGTCTGACATTGAGAGGATAAAGTATATTGATTATGTATAACTGCATGAAATCAGTGAGTGACTTTGTATGTGCTACCAATGCTAGGGCATACACACCTTCATCAATTGAAGAATGAAAGGTCTTGGGGAGCAGATATAAAAAGATCCCAGTTTTCTAGGAACATCAGTATTCATTGCCCATGAGGATCTAGAATCACTGCTCAAGGGAGAAGATTGCTGCATAGTTCCAGAACTTCCGTTTTCTGAGAACACACCTTCCAGCTGCCTTGTTTGCAGGTGGCTCAAAGTACCAACTCAAAGGCAGTGTGTGGGGGTTTCATCAGCTATGCTTATAGTCAGCAACATGCAACAAAATCCTAGAAATAATGAATCACATTTATAAAGGGAATAAGACTCAATCTATGGTTCTAGATAGTTTCCCCGAATATTTCGATCCAGAGAAAGATGCAGAAAAGTAATGCAAGCTACCTAAGGATTAGTACCTAAAAATAAAAGATCAAAAACCTGAGAGTCCAGTATAAACGGCTGGTTTAAACAAAACTGTGTTTATTCTTTTTGTGCAATATTTGTCAAAGTATGAAACGTTCTGAACGGTCCTTCCTCATTGCGGACAATGGACTTGTTTTGGGAAATACACTACAATTCAGAGAACCTATATTCTGCACTCTGGTATTTTTATCTCCAATCTAACTTTTGTCCTTATGTTTGGGTTGATTTTATTCCATATAGTATTATCTGATTTGATTGGAAAGCACACAAAACAAAGCTTTTCATTGTACGATTCCGTATACACCTAAATTACAATTGATCATGCAGCATTTTACTTCAATCCAAATAAAAATAGGTTTTATGGTCATGACGTGGAATGATAGAAATGGTTCATTTTACCTTCTTCTGATAAACAATTTCCTTCAATGTGTTGACTCTCGTTATCTCCTGGCTGCATGAAATTACACAACAAAGTAGTTAGTATTATGATAAGAACTTGCAATATTTAAGATTCAAGATTCAAAAGAGTTTATTGTCATGTGTCCCAGATAGGACAATGAAATTCTTGCTTTGCTTCAGCACAACAGAACATAGTAGGCATGAATACAGAACAGATCAGTGTGTCCATATACCATTATATAAATATATACACACATGAATAAATAAAACAGATAAAGTGCAAATAAACAGATAATGGGCTATTAATGTTCAGAGTTTTGTTTGAGTTGCGTTTAATAGCCTGATGGCTGTGGGGATGTAGCTATTCCTGAACCTGGACGATGCAATCTTCAGGCTCCTGTACCTTCTACCTGCTTTCAACATGCTTGCGACGAGATCTGACCAGCCGTACTTTATTGATATACAAGATCCATTGCATCCAAATCACTGCAAACAGTCAACTCTGATTAAACCACTCCTTAAAATATGCAATGGCCATTTCCAAGAATGTCCTGGGGATACTGGGGATTCCTTCATGCTGTTCAAGTCAACCTAAATAAATACTGTACAATGTATACAAAAAGTTGTGGATGCCTTCAATTACTTCTTATGACTTTTTTATTCTTCAACCTATTCCACAAGCAGCCTCATTTCATACACTTTCACCTCAAATTCAACAAATTATTGCCTGAAAAGTTATTTTGTGCAGCACTCAAAAACTGACTGTACAAGTGAAAATGAAATTAATATATTTCAAGGGGGGCATTTCTGAATGACATTTTGGTGCATGTATTTTGCTTATGCAGTGGAGTTTTTCTGAGCTGCAGTCATTCAATTGCCAACAATAGTTGCGCAAAGCCGAAAGTTGGGTTCTGATAAGATTTTCAACCACACAGGTCTGAATCAGAACTGTTGCTGTTCACTAATAAATGCAGTTTCTAATCGCATTGAATGCCAATGTGCAAATGAAAGGATCAGACCTTCAGTGATTGGCAAAGTGCCGCACAATTTCCTGTCAAACAAATCTCAACGTGATTGAGCCAAATGATGATCCGATCAATCACAAGCCCGTACATTCCCAGTCAAAACGAATCATCAAAAATGTCATTAATAAAACACCATACAAAGCAAAATGGCTCTCTCTTCATCAAAGTAGAATTAAGTAGAATAAAATAAAATAAAATTAAGTAAGAAATAAATAGAATTAAATAAGAATTAAATAGAAATAAATAAAAAAACAAGTCTGCACCAACCAGCGATCCTCGCACACCATCCCTATCCTACAGTTTAAGAAGAACAGTTTAAGTAGACCACAGTTTAAGAATAAGGAGTAAGCCATTTAGAACGGAGACGAGGAAACATTTTTTTCTCACAGAGAGTTGTGAGTCTGTGGAATTCTCTGCCTCAGAGGGCGGTGGAGGCCAGTTCTCTGGATACTTTCAAGAGAGAGCTAGATAGGGCTCTTAAATATAGCGGAGTCAGGGAATATGGGGAGAAGGCAGGAACAGGGTACTGATTGGGGATGATCAGCCATGATCACATTGAATGGCTGTGCTGGCTCGAAGGGCTGAATGGTCTACTCCTGCACCTATTGTCTACACACACGAGACAATTTACAATTTTAGCAAGCCAATTAACCTGCAAAGGTGTATGTCTTTGAAGTGTGGGAGGAATCCAGAGCACCTAGAGAAAACCCACGCAGGTCACAGAGAGAACATATAAACCCCATACAGACAGCACCCATAGTCATGATCAAACCAGGGTGTCTGCCGCTGTAAGGCAGCAATTCTAGCACAGCGCCAACATGCCACCCCCTTGTGAATGGAAAAGACTGGAAGGTCTCTCACTTTTCTGTTGGAGCTTTTCTTGACTTCTGCAATGCAAGGATTCTGAGGTGTGTTTGACTTTTCAATTCCACTGTTAGAGCAATGCAAACACTTCAAGTTCAAGTTTGAATTTATTATCACATGCACCAAAAGGTACAGTGATATTTGAGTTACCATATAACCATACAAAGTGAAAAGCAACAATATACACAGCCACATAAAATAAAATTTAACATAAACATCCACCACAGCGGAATCCACATTCCTCACTGTGATGGAAGGTAATAAAGTTCAATTATCATCCCCCTTGTTCATCCTTGTTTGCTACTAGATGTTTGTGCGAGGAAGCTGTTTCTCTGTACATGGTTCCGCAGATACCTGGATATGTTCCTATGGAGCCTCCTCTGTGAGGATATTGCCAACCCCCTTCCAATTATTGAAGGACGTTCTTCAATGAATGGGGGATAACTCCCTGGAAACTGACAGAGAACTGATTGTATTCTGTGGTGACCCTTTAAGAAGTATTTTCTCATGTCAGAGCTATGATGAAAAATGCTACTAATTCGATAAGTTTGACCTCTAATGCCTGTTTTTCCTGATGTTACATAAGGGAATCCTACCATTGTTGTGGAATTATGTGCTAATAAAGTATGCCATTTGAAAAAATCTGAAGCAGCATTAGGGAGATTGCTGAATGCTATTTTAATGTTGTAAAAGTGGCAAAGACATATTTATGGGCAATTATATTTTTCTTTGTTGTTTTCCAATTATCTGCTGACATTAATATTCATTCTTAATATATCACAAGAGAGAAATTTTAATTTACCTTCCTTAAACCATTGAACCATTGTTTCATGTAATTGTAATGGTAATTAATTTATTAGCTAAGTATGTAAAAACATTCAAGGAATTTGATTTGCCATACAATCATACCAAAAAAGCAACAAGACACTCAGCTACATAAAAATTAACATAAATATCCACCACAGCGCACTGATGGAAGGCAATAAAGTATTATCTTCTTCCCTCCTTTTCTCCCATGGTCGGGGCAGTCGAACCATCCTCAGTAGGGACCTTTGAAGCTCCCGCAGCCGGCAATCGAAGCTCCCGCGATCGGGGTAGTCGAAGATCCTGCGGTTGGAGCTTTTGAAGTCGATCGCTAACTCCACGATGTTAAGTCCGCAGGCTCTCGCGGTTGGAGCTCCCAAACTCGATCCTGAGCGAAGCGAATGCCAGCTCCACGATAAGGAAAAAGTTGCATCTCCATCAAGGAAAGAGATTAAAAAAAAGTTTCATGCACTCCCCACATAATACAAAACTGAAGATACACAAAAAAATACATTTAACAACAGACTAAAAACAACCAAAGAAGAAGATGAGACAGGCTGTTGGCGAGGCCCGGAGGCTGCTTATAAAATAAATGCAGGCATTCCTTGATTTACAAAAGGTAGCAATGTTACAAAATTTTGAGATTTTAAAAATCAAGTCTGCAATTTATCCCATCAGATAAAGCATAAAAATAAGTTTAATTTGACACCTAATTCACTTTTATATCTTCAGTATTAAAAAGGTTATAGCCATTTTCATACTCGGAAATTAGCATCTTGTTCCCTATTGCTTTTCCATTGACTTAACACAAAATCTGTGATCAACGACAGTCAAAAGCCCATAACTTTCTTAAAAATTAAGAGAACTGAATGAAATTTTCAGTTATTATAGATTGAAGCATTCTGAAACAAATATGAAACAATCTTACTTGGATGACCTGAAATTAAAGCATATCATTAGTTAGATACCTAATTGTAGCTAATTACAAAATTCAATTACTAGATTTAAACATCTATCCATTTCTTAAGAAAAGGTTAACATTTTTTAAAAGCCTAAGTGTCCAAATAACATTCACACAAGAATTCACAATATAACATGAATTTTAAATCTTATTGTCATGAATTTATAGGCCAAATGGAAGGAATTTAATGTTTAATTCCCGTAAATTAATGCCCATTTAAATCATCTTGCGAGTGGGATTTTGTGGAACGCAATCGTTTGGAACGTTGCGGTTGCGGTGAATTTAAACCCCATATCGGCAGGAAAAATATTGTTGGTTCGTATGGGTCCTAAGTCACCTTTTCGCAACGTGAAATTTTGATTAAAGGCATCCTAAGAAGCAAGTTTATATGAAAAAATAAACGATGTACCTTGCCTTGTCCCCTTTGTGAGATCCGTCCCGCTGTCGGCGTTGACGGCATTAGAAGATGATTTTAATTTTACTCCTGCTATTATACAGCGCTAATTGTAATAAACTTAATAAGACGGCTGTCTAAGCGATTTTTCTTCAGCAACTAAACAGCCTGTTCAAAATCGATTTGAAAATGAAGAAAAAACGCATTTCTCCCAAAGGCGCCAAAGTTGCGCACACAGGCAGTG
This sequence comes from Okamejei kenojei, assembly GCA_035221665.1. Classification (NCBI taxonomy): domain Eukaryota; kingdom Metazoa; phylum Chordata; class Chondrichthyes; order Rajiformes; family Rajidae; genus Okamejei; species Okamejei kenojei. Next base: position 50,455,766 of record CM069138.1, read on the forward strand.
ACGCTGAAGGTAAGTTTTGTAACATACCTACAAAAGGAATGTTTCGTTCAGGGAGAAATTGTAAAGTGAAAAGCATGATGGTTGATGTGGGCTCAGGTGCAGATGTCAAAGACCGGAGGGCACAGCTTTAAACTGAGATGGGCAAAGTTTAAAGAAGATGTACGGGTCTTTTTTTTTTACTCACAGAGGGTGGTGGGTGCCTGGAATGTGCTGCCAGGGTGGGGATGGAGACAGATACCAAAGTAGCATTTAAGAGGCTTTTGGATAGACACATGGATATGCAGGATTTTTAGGGATATGGATCACCTGCAGGCAGAGTAGAATAGTTTAACTTGGCAGCATGTTCAGTATGGACATTGTGGACTGAAGTGTCTCTTCCTGTGCTGTACTGTTCATCGTTCTATGTTCAATAGACAATAGACAATAGGTGCAGGAGTAGGCCAATCGGCCCTTCCAGCCAGCACCGCCATTCAATGTGATCATGGTTGATCATCCCCAATCAGTACCCCGTTCCTGTCTTCTCCCCATATCCCCTGACTCCGCTATTTTTAAGAGCCCTATCTAGCTCTCTTTTGAAAACATCCAGAGAACCTGCCTCCACCACCCTCTGAGGCAGAGAATTCCACAGACTCACCACTCTCTGTGAGAAAAAGTGTTTCCTTGTCTCTGTTCTAAATGGCTTACTCCTTATTCTTAAATTGTGTCCCCTGGTTCTGGACTCCGCCAACATCGGGAACATGTTTCCTGTGTCTAGCATGTCCAAGCCCTTAACAATCTTATATGTTTCAATGAGATATCCTCTCATCCTTCTAAACTCCAGAGTGTACAAGCCCAGCTGCTCCATTCTCTCAGCATATGACAGTCCCAACATCCCGGGAATTATCCTTGTAAACCTACGCTGCACTCCCTCAATAGCAAGAATGTCCTTCCTCAAATTAGGGGACCAAAACTGCACACAGTACTCCAGGTGTGGTCTCAATAGGGCTCTGTACAACTGCAGAGGACCTCTTTGCTGCTATATTCGATTCCTCGTGTTATAAAGGCCAACATACCATTCGCTTTCTTCACTGCCTGCTGTACCTGCATGCTTACTTTCATAGACTGATGAACATGATGCCTCCAGCATCTTCCCCACTACCGATGTCAGGCTAACTGGTCTATAATTCCCTGTTTTTCTCTCCCGCCTTTTTTTTTTAAAGTGGGATAACTTTAGCTACCCTCCAATCCACAGGAACTGATCCTGAGACTATAGAACATTGGAAAATTATCACCAATGCATCCACGATTTCTAGAGCCACTTCCTTAAGTATCCTGGGATGCAGACCACCAGGCCCTGGGGATTTATCAGCCTTCAGTCCCATCAGTCTATCCAACACCATTTCCTGCCTATCCAACCTCCATTTCCTTCAGTTCCTCCGTCACCCCAGATCTTCTGGCCACTACTATATCAGGAAGATTGTTTGTGTCCTCCTTATTCAAAGTACCTGTTCACCTCATCTGCCATTTCCTTGTTCTCCATAATAAATTCACCTTTTTCAGTGTTCAAGGGTCCAACTTAGGTCTTAACTAATTTTTGCCTCTTCACATACCTGAAGAAGCTTTTATTATCCTGCTTTATATTCTTGGCTAGTTTACCTTCGTACCTCATCTTTTCTCCCCATATTGTCTTTTTGGTTATCTTCTGTTGTTCTTTAAACATTACCCAATCCTCTTGCTTCCCGCTCATCTTTGCTATGTTGTAGTTCTTCGCTTTAATTTTTATACTGTCCCTGACGTCCCTTGTCAGCCATGGTCCCCCCTTTCTCCCCTTGGAATCTTTCTTCCTCCTAGGAATGAACTGATCCTGCACCTTCTGTATTATTGCTAGAAACACCTGCCATTTTTGTTACATTGCCATCTCTTCTAGTGTATCTGCCCAGTCAACTTTAGCCAGATCCTCCCTCATGGCCCCATAGTCCCCTTTATTCAACTGTAACGCTGACACATCCGATCTACGCTTCTCCCTCTCCAATTGTAGATTAAACCTGACAATGTTATGGTCACTGCCTCCTAATGGCTCATTAACCTCGAGGTCCTTTATCAAATCTGGTTCATTACATGACACTAAATCCAGTATTGCCTTCTCCCTGGTAGGCTCCAATACAAGCTGCTCTAAGAATCCATCATGAAGGCACTCTACACAGTCCATTTCTTGGGGTCCAGTACCAACCTGATTTTCCCAATCTACCTGCATGTTGAAATCTCCCATAACAACCACAGCATTATTTTTGCTACATGCCAATTTTAACTCCTGATTCAACTTGCACCCTATGTCCAGGCTACTGTTTGGGGGCCTGTAGATTAGTCCCATTAGGGTCTTTTTACCCTTACAAGTCCTTAGTTCTATCCAGACTGACTCCACATCTCCTGTTTCAATGTCGCACCTTGCAAGGGACTGAATTTCATTCCTCACTAACAGAGCAATCCCACCCCCTCTGCCCACCTGTCTGTCTTTTCGATGGGAGGTATACCCTTGAATATTCAGTTCCCAGCCCTGTCCCTCATAGCCATGTCTCAATAATTCCCACAACATCATACTTGCCAATTTGTAACTGAGCCTCAAGTTCTTCCACTTTATTCCTTATAGTTTGCGCATTCATATACAGCACTTTGACCTCCTTATTCACTTCCCTCCTCGCACCGCTCGCAATTGGCCCTGACCTTACTCTGTTGTCATTTCTCGAGCTTTCCTTCCCATTAATTCGAGTTTAAAAGGAACACTGCGGCTTCTATTGTTCCTAGTGTGTAGTGTGTAGTGTGTAGGATAGTGCTAGTATACGGGTGATCACTGGTTGGCATGGATTTGGTTGGTCAAAGGGCCTGTTTCTGTGCAGTATCTCTAAAGCCCTGAAAGTCTAAAGTAAAGTAGAATAAAACAGTGGGAGAACAAAGAACAAGTGTACAGGTGATAGTTGGTCGGTGTGGACTTGGCGGGCCTGTTTCCATGCAGTATCTCTGAACCAAACCAAGCTAAAAACTAAACATGTGATGAGATTGCACTGAATAGATATTACATGTTTTATTAAATTATTTCTGATCCATTGGTATTATGCTGGGCAAGCACTTGAAATCCCCTAAATTCCAGAATGTATTTTGTGTAATTTCTGAAGTTCAGATTGGGCCTGAGACCACAATAGATGCTCCCCACTGAAGAAGATGAGAAATATGCCGAAAAGAAAGTTGATAAACCACCATTAGTACAGAAATATTTTTTAATGTATGGATTAAGAATAGATGGGAAAAAAATCTGAAAACTAATAGAACTGATTTGCAGCTCTCATGTTTCTTCAATATACTGGAGTTCTATATTAACATCATCAATGATTGCCGAATGGGAAAGCTGCCTTTGGTTGTAATTGGCATGTACCTCAGATGGAAGAATTCACCACAATTCACCAATAACATTCTACAACAATTTTTACCACGGGCCATTTGATTTTTCAATCCTCTTAAAGTGGAATCACTTTCTTACTTAATCATTCCTTACCCCAGGCAGTAGATAGGATTCCCAAAGGCTATTCAATGCAAAGATGAGGAGATGCTTGCCATTCATTTTTCATTTTCTCCTCCTATGACATTGTACACAGATGTGCTGTCAGGTGCACTGCAGGCTGTTCCAGAAAATTGTCAGCACAATCTGACATTGCCATCTTGTTGCTCATATTACTTTGAAACCACCTTATTTTGATATCTCACTTCAGAGGGTGAAGGAGGTAGTATTGTCACAAGACCCTTGGGCAGATTGTGGGAAGAGGAGATAAATTAAAGCATCTTTTCAACAAGCTGGCTAAAGTGAGGGCAGAATACTTTGAAACTTAATCTCTACATAAGCTCATAACCAAGGAAAGGAATAAAACAGAGATAAACTTGTCCCTACCCGTTTTGTCGTCCAAGGCTGTGCAATTAAACGCTCCAGGTTAACCGTTGCTGTATCAGACAGGAGATCTGAAGAACCTGTCAGCAATATTAATTGAGCTTTAGTGGATACTGATAGGTGGCAGTATTCAAAAGCTGTAATAACCAGTATGAAATACACAAGCACCCACACCCCCAGTCCCTCAACATCTCCCAACTTTAGCTATATTATACAGGGAGTGAATAATTCTTGACAAGCCTATCCTGATAAAATACAGACACATGTTAATGACACCATCACAACATTTGTGAACCACATTTTACAGACCATATGGTGATAGAGCATTGTGGAGCTTGGGGCTCCAAAACTCTGCAGTATAATGTGACATCTTACAGGTTAATGCATGCAGTTCTGCACAATGGAAAGCAGCAGAAATACTGTTCATGAAATATAATTAATGATGTCTCATCACAGGTAGGAAAGGAAGAAATGTTTTGCAGCTCTCATGTTTCTTCAGTATTCTGGAGCTCTATATTAGCATCAATGATCGCTTAAAAGACAATCCACTGCCTGATTTGTTGATTTCAAATTTACAAAGTAGTGCTTCATTGTTGGGCATGATGTCATTTGGACGAAACGAGTAATTGAGGTTTAGCCTTTCCTTTCAGAAGGACATGAAAGATATTGGAATAATTTTGGTGAAGTACAGGGAGGTCATTCCTGGTATCTTTGCTAGCATTTATTACTCAATCAACATGGAACAATAAAATAGCTTTTCTTGCCATTATTACTTTATTAGGTGTCATAATTGTTCTAAGCACATTTGCTGTCACATTACCTACACTAAGCAGTTCTGGAGTCACAAGAGATCAAAATGAATGTGTTTTCTTTCACTGTGTCCTCAGAATCTCTTTATGTTAGCTTTACTGTACGCAGGGTTTACCTCCAAAAAGATGTTCGGGTTATTCCAACAATTCCAAAACAATTTCAAATGAAGCATACATTTCAAAATTTCCATTGTAAATGTAAATGTTGGCTTTCCCTTTTGAAAAATTGTATTCTGCTAGTTCTCTAGATGATCTGCGTTTAGATTCTGTATAAGGTTCTTGCTCCAGTTTCACGTCATGAGAGAAGCAGGGAATGCAGGGCTCATGTTTCCACAGCGAAACAGGAAAACTTTCAAATATCATCACAGACTATTATTAGTAATTTCCCCAAGGATGCATCATGAAAGAAAAGTCACCGCAACAAATGTGCATTGATAGAAAATCAAGCAGAACCGAGTCAGCACTTTTAAAACAGCTAATTACTGTAATCATATGAAATTTCTTTGTTCCTTTAACAAGGCACTGGTTAATTTATTCCAACTCATATTTATTTAACAAATTACAGGTTTGTACGTTAATTGGCTTTGCTAAATTGTAAAATTGCCACCTCTACTCCCTATATACTAGGGGCAATTTCCCGAAGCCAATTACTTAAAATCTGCACGTCTCTGGGATAGGGAGGAAACCAGACCACCTGGAGGAAACCAAGCAGTCACAGAGAGAACATGAAAACTCCACACAGACAGCACCTGAGGTCAGGATCGAACCTGGTTCTCTGGTGCCGTGAGGCAGGAGGTTTACCAGCTACCATTGCGCCATCCATAAACTCTGACCCTACAACTAAATGACAGCTTTTATTCCGTATAAAACACATTGCAACTGCTTCATTCTGTTATGTGAAAATTCTGTCTACAGTATGTTCTTGGGTCAAGAATATTGATACCTTTAATGGAAACACTGCAATCTGTAGCTTGAATAGGATATTTTTCAATCTGCGGATAGAGAAAGATACGTATTACTTTACATATACTTATAGTCTTTCAGTTAATTGGTAACTATGAACAAATCCTCGCATTGGTTTTATCAGTGCAAAGTAACATGCTGCTTGTATGTGGCCCAAAACAAGACCATTCTTCAAGTGCATGTAGGTGTAGAGAAAAGATGAATGGATTTTGGGTGCAAATTCAACTGAGTTGATATGATAATTTACATTAATGAGATTTGGATAGAAGATGAACATCCTAATTTAATCATGTCCCACAGAAAGTATAGGGGATTTGGCTAAGGGGAAAGAATACCTTCAACAGTTACGGATGATAGAACAAGAAGGAAGATACAGCAGAAATATTTATGAGTAGAATCGAGAAATAAAAAAGGTTGTAAAGTGTCAGATTTTATTAATCAAGAGATTAGACAAGCATGCAGTAAAAACAAACTAGTCTTAATAGAGAGTTTAAACTTTTTTACAGATTTGGATCAACAAAAAGAGTGAATTCCAAACTGCTCTGGACAGTTTTCGACATGCAAAAAGTGCTATAAGTTTGATACTTCCTTCCGCAAATGGTGGTTGATTTGTCATTTGTGCCAACTGTTTAGTTTAAACCTGAGATTTATGTATTTCTGCAGGAGCAAGAATATAAAGATATATGATAAAGAGGCATGAGTTGCATGGAAATGGATAGGGGACAATTGGATTGCATCAGGGTTCAGTCATCATCACCTTGTTGAAGAGCACAAATAAGCCACAGAGGTTAAATGACTTGTCCCTAATCCCATGTTCCCATTGCTTGTGGTAGGGAATAAAACATTCTACAATGAGGGAGTAACGTTCAGATAAATATTGAACAAAATGTGATTTTCCCAAAACTCACTCACCATCAAAATACTAAGTTCTTTTGAGGGATAAATATGAATTAAAGGCAATTTAATTCTACCAATATTCAACCTTCCTATCTGTAAAATGAGTGTACACTATATCGATGAAAAAGCGTGGCAAAGGTTTTTACAGGTGAATATCATTAGTATTCACTTCTTGCATTGCCATCTAGATATATATTACTAAAATTCTTGTTTGTTTGTTTGTCGGTTTATCTATACTTACAAAAAAGCAGTACACTATAGCTCTATAATTTTTGCACCATCTTTCTCACATTGTCCTGTGATGTCAATTAAACAAGTTTTGTTCATATTGATGGTATATTTTACAAGTCATTGACATTTTAAACTTTACAAAAAACATTTATTTTCCACTTGCCCTGTCTGTCAGCAGTGTTCCACCTCACAATGACATCACAATGGGATCTCATTTACATAAAAAACTCAGTTCTAAAAAACACAGCAGCGTTCCACCTCACAATTACGTCAAGGGGGTAGGGAGGGGAATGGGGTTATGGAGGGAGGGAGAGAATGACTGAGGGTAGGAGAAAGGAGAGAGAGGGAGAGGTGAGGGAGGGAGTGGGGGAGAGGAGGAGGAGAGGGGAAAGAAGAGGGGGAGGAAGTGCTGGGGATGAGGGGGAATGGAGGAGGATAGAGATAGGAAGAGGGATGGCGAGGTGCACTTGGGGAGGGTTGCCGTGACTCGCGTCACAACGGGGATCTCTGGCATCACAACGTGAACCCGTAAGCCGTTCCTGTGCAGTTGGGGGCCATGGAAGAGTGGTGGAATATTGCATTGGGGGACCAGCCCTCCCGTGTGACAGGGACCCACCAGGTACACTTGGTCTAGTTATTAATGAACTGTCGCAATATAAGCTTGGTACAGTGCTCAAAATAGCAGATATATGCAACATAGCCTGTGAAAGAAAATATTTCAAGAACATAAGTTCTATACACCTCAATCTATAAATTCCCTAAATAGAAGGAGTAAGTGCCAGACATAATTTCAAGGGCCTGTGTCCATCATGGATAGCCTGATATGGTTCTCTATGATGTGGGTAAACATGGTCATCCCCTGAATTTGGAGGCTTCAGGATTTGTGAATAGGATCAGTAACTTCTGTGCAAATTTCATTCATCCAGAAGGATGCTTTGTTATTTCACAAGCATTGCTAAAAATTATCATTCAACATCAAGGCAAGTAAGTGCATTAAGCAGAATCCATGTTATAAATGAGCATGTTCTGAAAAGGTTCACTAAGTGTACATTAGCCGTACCTTTTCTGAAGGGACACTAGGATCAGTGTCCTCAACAGCGACTCGGGCAACCTCTATTGAAAAATAAAATAACAAACGTCAATGATAACGAATGTCATAAATGCAAGACAACATAACTATGAACGTTGTAACAAATTAAGCACACGCATTTGCAAGCTTTTCTTCAAGGCAACGTGTTGAAATTATGCTTAAACTTGCTATTAATTCCAGACACTCACTTATAGAAAGTAGTGAAGAGAACTAGAGATCTTCACACAGAAGTAGGAATAGGACATTATACAGAAAGGATTCCTTCGAACCAACAGACATACGTTTTATTGATCGTAATTCAGCAACATTGGTCATGGTATGAAGGTAGAACATCTGACCAAGTAAGTCTGGCATCTGATGTAGGAAGCAATAGAAAAGGAGAAACGTAAAAAATAATTTAAATAAAAATCATTAAGAAATGTAAGAACACCTGTTATGGAAAGATGGAGTAATTGAGGTATACAGCAGGGAAACAGGAACCAGTGCAAATTGCCTACTTTTGATCTATCCCTGATGTCACTGATCACTTTATTTCATATCAAACCATACCATTACCCAACAGCAGGCCAACACTAGGGTGAGTCATTACTTCCACTTCTCTGAAGGAGCTCTGCACACTCTCATTTGTCATCTTATTGTCTCTTATTATGTAGCGTGGTTAACATTTTCCGAGATGAACATATGAATATATGATGAATATATAAGGATTCCAGCAACTTGTTACTTTAAACCTTCGTGAAGGGAATGGATATGGTCTTGGCTTCTTTAAATATGATTCTACATGTCTTGGCCTATATTTATCATTGGTAATGGGGAATTCGGACTTCTGATCAACCCTAGTTATTGTATAACATTCAATGATTGTGTCCATTGCTACACCAGAATATGAAATGTTAGTCTTTGATATTTGGCTTTACGTTTAAATACCAAGAGATTTTCTCCTTACAGTTGGATAGTACTGATAAACGTTATATTTGACTTATTTTGCTTTCGGCATAACATCTTGTAAACTATGACATAACATAATGTTCAAAAGTCTAATTTAAAGTTCATAGGTCCTTTCAAAATTATCTTCTGAGCCCCGTTTATTAAAGAGTCAAATTAAATTAAAGAGCAGCAAGCAAATATGCATTCAGTAAGGCCTCTAAAATACTCTCAACAAATTGAAGCGTTATCCTCGCATTATATTTTCAGACATTCATTTTGTAGGTTAATTAGCTTTGGTAAAATTATAAATTGTCCCCAGTGTGTAGGATAGTGCTAGTGCATGGGGATCACTGGTCAGTGCGGATGCTGTGGGCCGAAGGGCCTGTTTCTGTGCTGTATCTCCAAAGTCTGAACCAATACTTACTTGGCAGGGAAGACAACGTGATCAGAAAGGCGGTTCTCCCAGGACGAGGCTCCCCCATTGCTCTTCAGGTATGCAGATGGCTGCGATGTTCCCAAATGCGGGACTAAACTGCAAAATTTGTGGTAGTGGGGGATTGCATTCACGCAAAAACAAATAAGGGCGGCACGGTGGAGCAACTGTAGAGTTGCTGCCTTGCAGCGCTTGCAGCACCAGAGACCCGGGTTCGATCCCGACTACGGGTGCTGTCTGGGCGAAGTTTGTACGTTTTCCCCGTTACCATGTGGGTTTTCTCTGAGATCTTTAGTTTCCTCCCACACTCCAAAGTCATACAGGTTTGTAGGTAAATTGGTTAGGTATAAGTGTAAATTGTCCCTAGTGTGTGTAAGATAGTGTTAAAGTGTGGGGATCGCTGGTCTGAGTGGACTCAGTGGGCCGAAGAGCTTGTTTCTGTGCTGAATCTCTAAACTAAACTCAGCAATTACCATAAAATTAATACAAATATATTTTTAAATAAATGGCTTTGTCCTTTCTTCTGCCGATCAAACCCCCACCCACCAGTATCGACCTATCACTTGCCACACTGTTCCATCCCCACTTCTCTTTCAACTTTCTCACTCACTTCTACAAACAGTCTGAAGTAGAGTCCCGACCCGAAACGAGGCCTATCCATGTACTCCAGAAATGTTGCCTCACCCACTGAATTACTCCAGCACTTTTGTCTTTTTCTGTAAACCAGCATCTGCAGTTCCTTGTATCTACTAATATATTTTTGCTCCTTGGACTAATGATCTCTTGTTTAATTTTTATATAAGGGTTTTGGAGTTTGTAGAAAGGCAATATGATTAATGCTTACCCTTAGGCAATACTGATAGTTTGATGTTTCATTTTCTGAAATTGGAAAGTTGGTAAAGTGTATGGAACTGTTCCACAGAGTTATTTTGTAAATCTGCTGGATGATTGATGTTGTACTCTGCTGTCTGATGGAGTGAAGAATTAAGCCTTCCAGGGCAAGACATTTGAGAGTGTACAGTGAATAGTCTGCTAACAACAGTATATGCGTAGCTACAATGGGATTTGGACACTTCTGTGCAGCATGTCAGTTTAGTATGCATGCAGTTAAAAACTTCTGTATCATCAAGATTTGCCTCATCAGGAGTTATCACTTTCTAAATGAATTAATAAAGGACACAAAGGTTGGATCTACAATGGTTGTAATGTAAGGCCAGTCACCCTGACAAGAAAGATATTTTAGGTGGGACATCAGAATTGAATCATTACACCAGTTTCTAGAATCAGAAGGTAGTGTAAGTCATAAGGATGTGGGAACAAAGCCCGAACAATTCCGTAACAGAGGACTCTCTGATTTATGGACTGTTCTCAGGGACACAGTACGAGACGGACATCAAGTGCTGCTGGAAGGTCATCAGTGGTGAAAGACACTCTTTGGTTGACCCGAACCTTGTTAACCTTCAAGCAGAGTGAGATGTGCATCAAGGAATGTGGCTGACTGGCCCACTCCACAGACTGCAGGAGTACGCGCTGAGCGAGGCATTGAAGCTCGGTGCAGCCAACGCCAAGGCTCTGTGGGGGGGGACCACAATCTTGGTTTCTTCCGCTGCTGCACATTGGGGAGCAGGGTGTGGTGGAGCCACCCCTCAAACAAAGAAAGGAATCTCACCCCAGGGGGCCATATGAGTAGCAAGGGTATAGTTATGGTTTTTGGGAACACTACAAAATATAACGCTAAAGAATGTATGTGTAGCCGCAGAGAATGTCGGATGAATTTTGCCATGTGAGAACAGTGAGAAATGTAATGTGCTCTTAAATCTTTTATTCTTATAGGATTGGTCAGGTTTAAGGAGTGGTAAGTGGGGAATGGTTGGAGTTGTGACCAGTTGGGGAAGCAATGGGGAATGCAAGATTGAGGCACATCGCTGATGTTCTTTAGATTATGGGTTTGTGGCTGCCACCATGTAATCTTTGAACTCTTTCCCTTACATAATGGGGACCAAGCAATGTCTGGGACAGGGACTGGGTTTTTGATGTAATGAGGGAGTGGTTTGTGCCAGAATCTGGGGGCAAATGCAGGTATTGGTGGGAGTGCCATCCAGCATCTGGGAGCAAGAATTGTGTGCGATTTTATATAAACTGAGAGATACTGAAGCCAATAGTAGAGCTCTTGTTACCATCTCAATTGTAATACAAACATACAAACAAGATAAATGTTATTATCCCGAAAATAGACACAAAATGCTGAAGTAACTCAACGGGTCAGGCTGCATCCCTGGAGAAAAGGAGTAGGGGTGATGTTTTGGGTTAGAACCTTTCTTCAGACAGAAAGTAGGGGTGGGAATGGGGGGGGGGGGGGGGGGGGGGGTGGAATAAGCCGGAGGCGAGAAAAGACCAGAACAAAACAGGGCCGGCAACAGATGACCTCAGTAGAGCCCATAATGGCCCATTTTTTGCTGGGGAAGGTGTGAAAACAAGAGGGATACAAGGATGCGATCAGTGGAACAGGTAGGACGATTTGGGTGGGGGAAGGGGAAGGGGGGAGGGGGTAGAATGCAGGAGTTACTCAAAATAGAGAAGTCAATATTCATACCGCTTGATTTTTAGGTGTCCAAGCAAAATATGAGGTGCTGTTCCTCCAATTTGCATGTGACCTCACTCTGACAGTGAAGGAGGTACAGGACAGAAAGGTCAGTATGGGAATGGGAATGGGAAGGGGAGTTAAAATGTTTGGCACCCGGGAGATCGTGCAGGGCAATGCGCAAGTATTCAGCGAAATGATCGATAAGTCTACACTATTCTTGCTGATATACAGGACCCCATACAGTAGATGAGGTTGGAGGAGGTGCAAGTAAACCTCTGCCTCACATGCAAGGATTGTTGGGGTCCCTGGATGGAGTCAAGGGAGGAGGTATACCGACTGGTGTTGCATCTCCTGCAGTTGCAGGGGAAAGTCCCTCTGGAGGGGGTGGTTTGGGTGGGAATGGGACGAACCAGGGAGTTGCAGAGGGAACTGTCTCTGTGGAAAGTAGAAAGGGATGAGGATGGGAAGATGTGACTACTGGTGGGGTCTCATTAGAGGTGACAAAAATGTCGGAGGATGATGTGTTGTATATGAAGGCTGAGGGGGTGAAAGGTGAGGAGTAGGGGGACTGTCCCTGTTGTGACTGTGGGGAGCTGGAGCAAGAGCGGAACTACAGGGTACAGAAGAAGCAAGTGTGAGGTCCTAATCTATGATAGAATGGGGGAACCCACGTTCCCTAAAGAATAAACACATCTCGGATGTCCTACTATGGAACACCTCATCTTGGAAACAGATATGGCGGAGATAGAGGAATTAGGAGTAGGGGGTAGAGTCTTTAGAAGAGGCAGGGTAAATTACCCAGCCAGCCTAGAAGCTTCACCTATCACATATCTTGGCCTCAACATCATTTTTTGAAATTCTTCCTCTACCATTTTGGGTATTCATGACTCTGATAAAATAAATTTACCCTCATCTTCATCTGATATGGGCACCCCTAGTTCTAAATACCCCCAGTTAATACCCTCTCAGTATCAACCCAGTTAATGCTCCTTAGATTCTTGTCTGTTTCCATAAGATCGATTTTTCATTCTTCTATACAGGCCGTCCCTAGGTCACAAATGTCTAATTTATGTACACCCCTACGTACGAACAAGCGTTCGTATAAGGGGAATATTATTACATTCAAAAGTGTGACAAATATACAAATGATAAGTTCTATGTCCACGACTCATTTCCTTCCTTTCATTCTTCATTTTTAGTAATCGTTCTTTCTTATAGTCATATATGCTTTTGATGTCATTACTGTAAATACTGTAGAGGTATGGTTAACATATTGAAAGATATTTGTGTATTTTCCGTCTTACAGACAAAATCAACTTATGGACGTCTGGAAAAATTGAACCCCTTTTTAACCCGGTATGGCCTGTACTTCAATGAGTGCAATGATCTGAAGTAAAATACAGTATGTTTCTGTTTCCACTGATGCTGCTTGACCTGCAGTGTTTCCAGCATTTTCTGATTTTAATATTTATTTATGAATGTCTCCTTCTATGTAAAGATTGGCAATTCACCAACTATTTTGGTATTTGTTGTAACATTGATATTTATATTTTGCAGAGTGGTAGAGCTATTTTCATTAATGCTTGCAAAATAACTCAGTGCCTGATCCTGTCTTTTTCTGAAAAGTGTTCTGTGTACACTAAGGCAAATAAATAAACTTTTATACCATTACTAAATTATTTTTCACGAGATGGCAACAGATTGTTGGTCACTTTCATTGTATATTCAAGATGTTTGCTGGTGCAATATTTCCCCACAAATCTTGCCTTATTTTCCTTCTGTACATATGAACATTATTGGTCTACGAGTTTCATGATGCGTCACCCTGCAGCAGCTTGCCTAAGTGTCTATTATGCACGTATTACCCATGTAAGCAGAAAGGACATCATAGTGATGGCTAAACCACTTTTTATCTAACATGTAAACAATTGTTCCAATAGATATGGGTGCCTACATTTGACCCAATAAGAATCCACACTTTAGGAAAGTATCAAGAAAGGAAACTGTAACATAAATGTTACAGGATCTTCTGTAGGGTTAGTGCCGGGATGAAGACTAGAGATAAGAAGAAACTACATAGTCTTTGATCATGAAACATATTCCTCGCCATCAATTAAAATTGGTTGTATAATTGCCCTCATAAAAGGAAAAGTAAGGTATTTCTAGTCTTACTCGTGTTCTAACTGCGCTCTTTGGATTAACATGTTGCAGTTGAAAGGTTTCGCTTTACATGTTTCCACATGTCAAAATCTTTGAAGTGAGGAACATGAGCTGTGAAGAAATGCATTTGCCATACTTTTTAATTATCTGTAGAACACAAATAATTGGTTAACTCCTCAAATACTGTATCATCTTTACAATATCAAAACATAAAACGTGTGGCACAGAAAAGTATGTGCTGTAGATTATAAAATAATATAAAAATATTGTTACAAATTATATAATATTCATAAATATCTAATGGATTTTTGGCTATATTAGCAGATTCTTAATGTTCATAATGATTTAGGATGGTCTTATCCAAGCTAAATGATTTTTATGTCACCCAAGTCATGTTGTTACCAATGTTCTCTCAAGAGCAAGTAATGTAGGAAAGTGGGAATAAAGAGTACCTTGCTTATTTTATACCTTTATAAATTCTTAATTTTACCTTTACTCAAATAAGCTCTGGAGAATAAACACTTGCCATTTTTAGCCAGTGCATTACTTCATTATTTTTGACCAGATGTTATATTTATCAGATGGAGCAAAATAAAGCTCCCTCAGTGACTCAGCCTAACTGTAAAACTGCCGATATGGTTACATAGAAACATAGAAAATAGGTGCAGGAGGAAACCATTTGGCCCTTCGAGCCAGCACCGCCATTCATTGTGATCATGGCTGATCGTCCACTATCAATAACCCGTGCCTGCCTTCTCCCCATATCCCTTGACTCCACGAGCCCCTAGAGCTCTATCTAACTCTCTCTTAAATCCATCCATTGACTTGGCCTCCACTGCCCTCTGTGGCAGGGAATTCCATAAATTCACAACTCACTGAGTGAAAACGTTTTTTTCTCACCTCAGTCTTAAATGACCTCCCCTTTATTCTAAGTTACATTCCAATTTGTTTTTCATTATCATCATCAAACAAATTTCACAAAGAATACTTACAGTTATCTAAGAAGGTTTTCATCCTTTTGGGTTTTTTTTGTCCTTTGTATGGGAATGAAACGTTGGTGAGATTTGCTTTGGTTTGATCTGTCTGCCATGTGCAAGACAAATGTAACCTAGGTAATCAAATTAATCTACTAGAAACTCAGCTAATAGGAATATTACCTGATATTTCCATGAAGGGAGTTATATCAGGGCCTAGCATCTGGAACTATTCATTAGGATAGGGGAGGACTAGCAGATAGTACTGAGATGAGGTAGCACCGAGGAGGGAGTATTGTAGAATGTTCTTAAACATCAATGTCTTCCTGATCCACCAGAGGGTTTGATGTTAAATCAATATTTGGACTATTCATTTCCAAATTTGTATTTATATAAGGTTAAGAAGATTGAGTCTTTAGCATATTTTTTGGGATTTGGATTTGCATTTTACTTTCTTAGGTTTATTCCAGATCCAACTTGGACACCATTTTTAATTGAGTATATCTGCTGCCTCAGAGATCCAGCAAACCAGGTTTGATCCAAACCTCCAGTGCTGGTGTGAGGAGTTTGCACTTTCTCCCTCCTATTTCCCCCCACATCCCAGATTAATAGTTTAACTGGACTCTGTATATTGTCTTAGCATATTGTCTAAATGAGTGTTAGAATGAAGATGGGTTAATGAGACTATGAATAATGGTCAGAATAAAATGAAATGACTGCAGGACTAATGCAAATGGATGCTTGATGATATATTGGTGTGGCCTTGTTGGGCAGAAGGGCCTGTTTCTGTACAGTGTGACTCTAAACAATAGGTGCAGGAGTAGGTCATTTGGCCCTTCAAGCCAGAATCGCCATTCAATGTGATCATGGCTGATCATCCATAATCAGTATCCTGTTCCTGCCTTCTCCCCATATCCCATGACTCCGTTATCTTCAAGAGTTGTATCTCTCTTGAAAGTATCTAGAGAATCGGCCTCCACCGCCCTCTGAGGCAGAGAATTCGACAGACTCACAACTCTCTGTGTGAAAAAGTGTTTCCTCATCTATGTTCTAAATGGCTAAACCCCTGTTCTTAAATAATGTTCATGCTTGGTTAATTGCTAACATCAATTATCATCTGGCTTCTAATGGAGATACCAAGTATTCTGCTGGAAATGTGAAGGAAACTCTCAAGGATTTTTAGATTTTGTCACCAATTTCAATCGTCTTTCTTGAATCCATAAACCTCTGACATTGCTTATATGCCCCACTTGCATGACCTCAATGACTTTATTTGAAACTGAATTATTTCCGAATAACATTGTAGTGTTATTTTTGACTTGAATATTTCTGTTTAATTCTTGAAACCAAATTTAGTTGAACAAGGCTCAAGTATATTAAAAATCCCCATCTTGTCAAGATTTCTGCAAGAATTGTTCTATATTTCTGCAACAAATTGGCCAAACATTGTTTAATGCTGAGCTTTGAATATTCTTGCTTCTTGACAGCATAACCATTCAAACTGATCTATTGGCTTCTCCATTTGAAGCCTGATAACAAGAAGGTATGAGAATATATTTTCATAAACCACATAGTTTCATAAGGTTTGTGAAAAAAGTAGATTGTCAGAAATAATCTCATCAAGCAAAACCCAACATTCAGATCGACCAATTTTGCTGGTATCTTATTTGCCAAAGCTATCTCATGTCCCCTTTTGGCCCTCTTGATTTCCCTCTTAAGTGCACTCCTAAACCCTCCATATTCCCCAAGAGATTCACTTGATACCAACTGTGTATACGTGGCATATGCCCTGCTTCTTTTATTTGGCTTGAGCCTCAATATCTTTTGAGATCCCCACTCTTGCCAATCTTGGCCTTCACTCTAACAGGAACATGCTGATCCTGAGCTCTCTCTATCTCACATTTAAACACCTCCCACTAACCAGCCATCTTTTTATCTGCAGACAGCATCCCCAATCAACCTTTGATAATTCATGTTTAATACAGGCAAAATTGGCCATGCTCCCATTTAGGACTTCAACATTTGGACCAATCTTATCCTTTTCCATAATTATTTTAAGAGTAATCATTCAGCTTTTTTTTGGATCAAAATCTTCCAGTTACTTTACAACATTTACAATTATATAATTCACTTTGCGTCATAAGAATGATAGCTGCAGTTCAAGAGGTGAAACATGACCACCTTCTCAAAGACAGTTAGGGATAGGCAATAAATGAAAATGTAACAAAAGGAAATACACTGTTCCCTTTGTCAATTTATGATGTCCTCAGAGAGGCATAGTGTGTCAAAATATATTGGGATTTATTGGCTTTCATTTCCATGTTGGGATTTTAATCTGGCAGACCAAATATTTGTGATGTAAACAATGAGAACACCATCTTTCTACAGTAAGGATCACAATATGTACACACACATATTGATGAAGAGAAAACAACACGTCCAACGTGAAGCACTAAATACCAGAATTGGCTGATATCTCTCTATATTGAAGAACTTTATGTCATTCAATTTCCAGGCAAACACATGCGACAGGAACAGTACAAACAGATCAACACATTATTGCTGTCAGCCAGTCTGTGCTAAAAAGGATGACAACATAAACTGATACAGTGACAGGGTTGAGAAGAACCATCAATGTTCTACCATTCCTGTACAGGTTCCAGATTCAAGTGACTGATACCAATGCATAACATAGCATTACACTGGGGTCTCCACCTTTCCAATCCAGTCAGGCCTTGCATAGAATTGCATGTCTCTTCAAGAAAAATTCTTGGCTGATCGTTTTATTTTAATATTTCTGTAAAATGCGTTTTAATATTCTTTCTTTAGTTACTTTAAAACAATTTTGTTCATTATTTGTCACTTGCATTTATATTTTTAAACAAAACCATTTATAAAAAGCCTGAAATAAGGTCCCAAGCCTAAATGTAATCTACCTATTTCACTTCATGGATCCTCCTGCACTGTGTGTTTTGTTTAAAATGATTGACTGGCTTTAATGAGATACAAAAAAGGTGCCTCCTGACAATTTTTATCCAACCTTTTTGAGGGGGGGGGGGGGGGGGGGGTGTGCAGGGAAAGGGGCAGGATGAGCAGTAAACTAATTGAAGACTCATCATCAGAGATCACTCAGTCAAGTATCATTGTCTTCCGGATGGGTCTGTTCAGTGGGTCTTAACTTGCACCAATTGATATATGTCCATATACAGTACATGAAATATATATGATTTAATGTAGATTGCACTAACAGAAAGCTCAAAAAGATGGTAAATCCAGGCCTTAATATTATTTACTCTAAGATAAATTAAACTTTATAGAAAATATTTCATCCATCCTTAGCAAGAATT
This sequence comes from Okamejei kenojei, assembly GCA_035221665.1. Lineage (NCBI taxonomy): Eukaryota > Metazoa > Chordata > Chondrichthyes > Rajiformes > Rajidae > Okamejei > Okamejei kenojei. Next base: position 50,474,094 of record CM069138.1, read on the forward strand.
TATGAGTATTTAATGAATTTAATCACATATTCCATTCCCAAATCAGTTCTGACCAGGTAAGTTGGGTTTATGTAAAACATTTCTATGTTGGAATAGACCCAGGCTCATAGAAACACAACATTTATAAATTAAAAAAGTGTCAGATTAAATTTCTTCATCCACAAGGTAAATATTACATATAGCTACACAAAGATAATTTGCAAAGGTACGCTGTTTTTATTTGAAATGTACGTTGATTTTAGCTAAATAAATGAGGTTATTATAGTCATGGAAATTACAGCACGGAAACAGACCTTTCAGCCCACCAGGTCCATGCTGGCCATCAGAAACCTGTTTTTACACCAATCCTGTCCAAACCCATTTTATTGCTCCACATTCCCATTGACAACTAAATGTTAGAGGTAATTTATAGTGGCCATTTAGTCTTGTTAATTGGTAAATTTGAGCTGTTAGGAAATATTTTCTGAAGAGAAGAGACCTTAAATTCTTTAATTGAAACGTATTTCCATTTTTCTCCATCATTGTGTATTTTGCAAAACTTGTTCTGTCCATGTATTTGTCTTCTTCCCTGATCCGTATCTTTCTCAGCTTACTTCGCTCCCTAGTTTTGCTTCCTACTATTTTTGTGATGTTGTCATTTCCATGCCAGCCACATAATAGAGAAAACAGATATATCCTTAGACAATATATACCAGAAGATAGTAGCTGAGCTGTTTTGAACCAGACCTCGTGGGAATTAATCCGAAGTATTAAACTCTGAACTACTTGACACATTTCTAAACTGCCTTTCCTTTCAAAAGCCCTTGAAAACTTATGCCTTATCTTCAGCAAAATACTATCTTGGAAACTTTCCAATCAGGTTTCAGGGCCCACCACAGCACAGAGTCTGCCTTGTTGAAGGTACATAATGACCTACTGCTCATCGTTGACTCCGGCGACTGTGCAATCCTGCTCCTTCTCGACCTCAGCGCAGCATTTGACACAGTCGACCACACCATCCTAATTGACCGTCTCCGGTACGGGGTTGGTAGTGATGGCACTGCCCTGAGTTTCTCTACTAACATGGGCAACTCTTTCTCCTCCCCAGCTAGCCTCTGCTGTGGGGTTCCACAAGGTTCCATCCTTGGCTCCATTCTCTTCTCCCTGTATATGCTCCCCTTAGGCCAAGTCATTCAAAGGCACGGCATTTCCTTCCATTGCTACGCAGACAATACACAACTCTATCTTCCCCTGAAGCCCAAAAAGCAATCAAATCTGCTTAACCTTATCCGCTGCCTCAAGGATATAAAGTGTTGGATGGCCCAGAACTTCCTCCAACTAAACAAGAGTAAGTCTGAGGTCATCCTTCTCGGCCCCTCGGATTCACCCGAAAAAGGGACCACATCAGCCCGATCCTGGCCTCTCTCCACCGGCTCCCTGAGCGGTTCCGAATAAATTCCAAGATCCTCCTTTATGTCTACAAAGCCCTTAATGGGCTTGCCTCCACCTACATCAAAAGTCTGCTTACCCCCCACACCATCTCCAGCTCCGTCAGATCGGCCAACTTGGGGTTACTGAACAACCCGCGGTCTAGGCATAAGCTCAGGGGCGATCGCGCCTTTGCGTTTGCAGCTCCTAGACTGTGGAACAGCATCCCTCTTCCCATTAGAAGTGCCCTCTCCATCGACTCCTTTAAGTCGAGACTTAAAACACATCTCTACTCTCAAGCCTTTCTTGACGTCCTCTGAGTGAGGGCTATATGTATGTAGTGATGTTTGTATTTAATCTATGAACCACTGTTGTATAACGTTAGTACCTCCACCAATGTAAAGCACTTTGGCCAACGAGTTGTTTTTTAAATGTGCTATATAAATAGTTTATACGCATAATTACACATGTGGAAGCCCTAACAATGGTAAAATGTACACGTGTACATGCATTTCTCTTCTAGCACTGGACTGAGTACTATTTAAGAACAATTAAAGCAGCTTTAAATGGAGTATAAATGGTGCAATGCTGTGATATAAACAAATTAACCTTTGTGCCTCATGTTCAAGGAACATTGTTAAGCAAATAGGTTTTAGTTCACTGTCCTGAAGGTAAAGCAAAGATCCTATAGCAGAGCTATAGGATCTTTGAGGTAAATCACAATGCTGTTAGGCCTAAACCCTCACGTTGGTAGAAGCCAAATATGTTAATTGCCTCAGAGCCAGATCATTCTGCTGGTTCGACACTATTAACATATGCTGTAATTTTTCAGCTGTAAGCTACCTTTATGAACACTTAAAGATAAAAAATGAGTAAGTGTTCCATTCCAAAGCTATTTTCAAAATGCTATATAAAATCCATTCCAAAATATATGAGGATATTATAGAGAAAGGGCTAGTCATTGCAGGACTAATACACCGTACAACTTTACAGCCATTAGCAACTCATTGCTTAGCACACCTTTCAACAGTCTTTACAAAGAATTTGAATTAGGGACACCAACAGTTCCCTTGAACTCTCTCCAGTAAACTCCAATCCAAATATTCCCCATGTCGACTATAATTGCAAACAACTGTAGTCCTTTAAAATTCTCCCCTCCATTCAAATGTACTGACATTCTCCCTTTCACAGAGATGGAGAAAATAAAATGAAGATCCTAACCTATCTAGGACTTCTTCATCAATTATTGGGTTTGTAATTCTGCGAGGATAGAGGCACTGCTTTTTGGACACAACATAAATCTATTTGAGGAATTAAGTGTTGGTAAATTAACTAGGAGTAGTAACCACAGAATGTTAATGTTTAACCTTAAAATAGAAGATGCAAAATTGTCCAAAGTCATGTGTAATATCCTGGGTAGCAACTGAAAGATATTCAAGACTACAACCCTTGGACTATTGTTGAGAACTTCATATGGTAAGGCTTGGATGTGCCTCTATGAAGGTTGTAAACTATCAACATGATGTTCTCATAAGAACTATCTTTAACATTAAATCAAATGAATGGCTACTGATTCTGTGACATCTCAGCTCCACAGGATGGTAAGGAATCTGAATAACAGAAAACTTCTACATGAACCCAGGCTTTCAAATTTAAAACTGTCAAATAATCCTTGTGGAATTGTTCAATGTCATTAACCCATTATCATTCAACACAGAGAGAAGGACTTTGCCTTCCATCACAGTGAGGAGGAGATTCACTGTGATGGATGTTTGTGTGAATTGAATTGTTTGTGTGTTTTTTAATGAATTGTTCTGTTTGTATGGCTTGTAGAAATGGAGTTTCGTTTGAGCCTCTCTGAGGTTCGAATGACAAGTAATAAAATCTAATCTAATCTAACTGTGGCTTAACAGTAGAAGTTCAGCGGCAAAATAAATCCTCAAGAAACATCTCATGGTCAATTATAGGAAAATGCCAGGCTCGGACTGACACAGAAAGTTCAGGTATTCATCACGATGCCAGTCATGGGAAAATCAACTACATCCTTGACTGCCAGGAGTAGAAATCCAACCTCACATGCAACTGCAGACAGATAAATCCCAATGGTGCCTAGACTTGAAACCACTGCCAATATGAGGTTTGTTACCAGTTTCCAAAACTTGAATCAGCCCACACCCACAGCCATAATCTCCTACCAAAACCTGTGTGTACTCTGTAGTGTCACAGACCTAATTGTTGTATGATCTAACACTCTAGAAGAGGTCAATGTAGGTCTTTCAAACTAATGTTCTCACTTCTGCTGGATCGAAAGAGCAGAGGTGCTCCCCTGTGCCTTAAAAAAATTAACTGACCACTTCCCATTCTCATTTCTTTACAGAATCTTCTAACTGCAAGTCTGTACCACTACGGTCTGGAGACCAGTCCTATAGTCCCTGGTTGCAGCCACCTGATATCAAAATCCCATAGCTTCCTATCAGATTGACAGTGAATTAGCTGAGTAATGAGCAACATATAGTGAGGCAACAACATGAGGATCAAAAGAGACTTCATGTCCCTGCGCTCTCCCACTAATCTGCCTACTCCTGGGCTAGTGAACTGTTCTTGACCCCTTACAAAACTGGACTCCTGATGATGAATAAGCTTAGAAAAAATATTTTTCTCCTCTGCACACCTCACTGGGCCAGCTTTCACTGGCACTGGCCGGCCTACTTCAATCTGCACATATAGTTATCCTGTAGAAACAAAGAACTGCAAATGCTGGTTAATACACAAAAGGACACAAATGCTAGAGTAACTCAGCAAGTCATGCAGCATCTCTGGAGAACATGGATAGGTGACATTTCGGCTCAACACGCTTCAGACTGACAATCTGACTGATATCAATCTGAAGAAAGAACTCGACCCAAAACATCACCCATCCCTTTTCTCCAGAGATGCTGCCTGGCCCAGTGAGTTACTCCAGCACTTTGTGTCCAATAGTTATCCTATTGACCTTATCATACTAACTTAGTCCAAATGCAGGTAGCATTATTTTGCTGACCTCAAAAAGCCTGGGTTCAACAGCAAAGCTCAAATGGCAAAAGAATATCCTATGGTATACTGAGGAAACTATACCTTATACTGTTAATGACTAGCAAAGCTTCACCCTCAGCTTTGCTGCTGTAAGGATCGTATAAATATCTGAAACTAGTCAAAGAGTCATACAGATTGGAAACAGGCCTTTTAGTCCACTGTGTCTATGCTGATCATTAAGTACCCATTTACAACAATCCCATTATATTCTCCCCATGTTTACTCCATCCCCCTACCACTCATCTACATACTTGGGGCAATTGGAGTATGCAACTAACCTAGAAAATTGAATGATTTGGGGATGTGGAAGGAAAGCAGGAAGGTTGGAAGAGACCTATATCATCACTGGGAGAATGTGCACACTCCACATTGGAGATCGGTATTGCACCCAGGTCGGTGAGGCAGCAGCACTCTTAGGTGTGCCATTGTACTATCCAGGAAATATTAAGTGGCTAAGTTAAAAAAATTAAATTGTTGAACTGTTTTAAAAGATAAAATGAACCAAAACACTAAAAATACACTTTAAGATAACTAAAAGCATTGAATGTAATTGAAATTATTAAAAAATAAACACATTTTTCCTTCTCTATAGCCCCACAATTTCCCCAGTATCCTAAGGAAGCGGAGACTGAGAACATTTGGCATGTCTCCAATACCTCTTACAGACTTCTATGGGTGCTCCTGAGAAAGCATACTGTCATGTTGCATCAACCTGGTGGTTTGGCTTGGGAACAGATCTGCTCAGGACTGCAAGAAAGTGCAGAGAGTTGTGGATGTAGTCCATTCCATCATACAGACCAGACTCCTCACCATTGACTCCACCTACACTTCACAATGCCTCAGAAAAGCAACCAACATAATCAAAGTCTTGACCATCCCAGTCATTCCTTGGCCACATAGCAGAAGCGTCCACGTCGCGGGGCTAGAAACTGGAAGTATCACGAGCTAATTTTGCTACCACCATCATCTGATTGTCGCCGACAGCTTTCGTCCTTTTCAGGACGGATGATGACTGCGATGTCAACATTTGAAATATAGAAGATGGACACGGAAGAAGAAGTCATTCCTTCTTCCCACTCCCATCACGCAGAAGATACAGAAACTTAAAAGTGTGCACCACCAGTCTCAAAAACAGTTTCTTCCCTTCTGTTATCAGGCTTCTCAACAATCCTACCATAAGTTACGGTACTGTCCAATTCACCTCTTATGGACATTGAAATTTATCTATGGAATAGGTGTACCACAAAGCTGAAACAATATTCTGCACACTGTATATTCCTCTTTGCTCTATCTAGTTTGTTTGAGCTTGATGATTGTATTTATGTATAGTTATCTGATTTTATTGGATAGCAGACAAAACAAAGCTTTTCACTGTACGATAAATCTAAACCTAAATTTCCATTATATCAAGGGAGGTGCAAATCTTAATCTGTCTAATTTGTAATTTAGAATAAGAACTGGCACATTTTTTTGCTTTGAAGTATGTCTAATCCTGGATCCAAGAGCCAATTCATCACTATAAACGTTGGGGAATCTCCATAAAATTGAGCCGTTGTCACTGAATTCTATGGGAAGTCCTGCTGTGGAAGATCTTGAAAGATGCTGCTCAGTAGTTCTGGACTTCCACATTTCACTATAACCAAAATACTGGATTTGCTTCCACTTAACCAGGTAAAACTCGGCAGTCCTGTCCAGACCACTGCTACTCTTTGAAGAGCAGATTGTATGAATATTGAATCAACTCAAAGCAATGCAAATGACTTCTCTAGCTATGAATGCTAAATTGATAGTTTATAAAATTTGCCATAACCAGTCAAGCACTAGAGCATTTATAAGGTGTGGAATCAAGTTAGATAACTAGGGCTAAAATACAAAACACATAATCTAACTGAATTAACAGGCCTGAGAGTCAAATGGCCTTCTCTCGCAGTAATATTAAAGATTCAAAATTTCTATTATTTTCCAGACAAATAGTGACACAGGGAGAAATGTAATTGAATTGTAACAAATAGCCATGAGAAAACACATGAACGAAGCACAGTTCAAAGATAACAGAGATATGAATGTAAATAATTGAGATATGGATTCTGTGAGAGTTTCTATGCACAGTTGACAAATACTGGTAAAATCCTGTTGAGACAACAAATGCTTGCTCAGCATTCCTGTTCTACAGTAGCTAATAGTTCAAAGTAAAATCACTTCTGACAATTGGCAAGGAAGGAGATAAAGGTGCAGCACCTTACTGTCATATAAACTTCAGGTGGGTTTTGCGGCTGTGATTACTCTTAGCTCATACTCCTGCTAAATTGGAGTTTGTATTTTCCTTTCTTTGTACCACTGTCTCATTGTCATCTATATAAAATTTTAGACGTTTCTGGTGCAGAGATGAATATAGAACAGAATAATAACGTAGCAGAAAGAGAACCATCTTACCTCCAGGCATGTTTATTCAAATCAAATTTAGCTGTTTTATTTTATCCTAATCCCATTTACCTACCATGACTCAATGCTCCATGACCATTTTGGCAATTTGATTATCAATCTAAGAGCATGTCAGTTCTCTGTCACAAAGTTGTCTGCTAACTGTACCTGGCTATGTTATACCGATCTCCTGACGAAAGGATTCAGGGCAAAGAAATTTCAGGACAATCTGACAACACATTTGAAACAAAATAGTATGTTTACTGGAAATATGAAATACAGGTAGAAGATGCTAGAAATACTCATTGTTAAAACATTATGGGCTCAGAGTCATACAGAACTGTCTTTTCAGTCCATTCAGTACAATCTGACCATCTCACATTATATCCCATATCTTTTCTCCACCCATTCCCATCAACTCCCATCCCTAGATTCTACAATTCACCTACATTCTGGGGGCAACTTACAATGGCTAATTAACCTACCCATAAGTTGTGAGAACAACTCAGAACACACAGAGGAAATCCATGTAGTCTAAAGGAGAATATAAAAACTCTGCATAGACAAGATTGTATCCAAGGAACTGCGAGCCAGCAGCTCTACTAGCTGTGCCACAGTGAAACACTGAATACTTCCAAAATGTTATTCCTTATAAAGCACTAATATCAAACTTCTTTAATTTGTGTACCCTTCTTTAATCATTGTATTAGTTACAGACAGAACTGTCCTGGGAGTGAAACGAGTCTGCCTTTTGTCATGTAGAAATTTATACATATATGGATGGTAGGTTACACCTCCATCCCCCATCTAGACGGTCTCATGTGCATCCAGTTCTGCCATGAACAGAGACCCAATCAATTTCCCTCTACTAACACTCTCCTTCACCTGATGGAACTTGTTCCCACCCTCAACCACTTCTATTTTGACTCCTCCAACATTCTTCAAGTGAATGGTGTAGCCATGGGCACTCGCATGAGACCCAGTCATGCCAGTCTTTTTGTTGGTTACGTCAAATAGTCCTTGTTCCAAAAGTACATTGGCACCTTTCTCCGCTACATAGACGACTGCATTGGGGCCGTCTCCTGCACCCGATCAGAACAATCATTTTATGTTTGTACCACCAACCTTCTCCTTGCTCTCAAATTCACTTGGACTATCTCGGACACCTCTCTCCCCTTTCTTGATCTTTCTGTCTCCATCACAGGGGACAGACTATCAACTGGCATCAACTACTAACCCACCAATTCCAACAATTATCTGGAATATACGTCCTCCCACCCTGCATCTTGCAAAGATGCTATCCTCAGTTCTCAATTTTTCCATCTCCGTTAAATCACCTCCCAAGATGAGGTTTTCCATTATGTTACATCTGAGATGTCCTCTTTCTTTTGTAAATGTGGTTTCTCCCCTGCTATCATAGATGGATTGCAGAGACTATTGCATCCACAACTGCTTGGTTCACTCATTCCTTCCCACCCAAACCACCCCCCTCCCCCGGTATTTTCCCCTGCAACCGATGAGATGTAACACCTATCCCCCTATACCTCCTCCCTCACCTCCATCCAGCAGTCCTTCCAGGTGAGATTCACGTGCACCTCATCTAATTTATCCAGTGTTTCCAATGTAGCCTTACGCACATCGGCGAGACCAAGCGTAGACTCAGCGACAATTTTGCCAAACACTTACGCTCGGTCTGCCAAGGCCTACTTGATCTCCCGATGGCAAACCATTTTAACTCCCCTTCCCAAACTGATTTTTCTGTCCTGGGCCCCCTCTATAACCAGAGTGAGACTATATGCAAATTGGAGGAACAGCACCTCATATTCCACTTGAATAGTAGCCAATGGTGAGAACATTGAATTATTCAATGTTTAGCAACTACATACCCTCTCCCACTACTACTCCGTTCTTTTCTGCCCCTCCCTCCTGTGCCCCACTTGGGCACATCTATTTCTTCCCTCCCCTTCCACCTACATACCTTCCTCTAGCTTCACAATTTGCAACTAATCCTTTTGCTCACACCTTCTGCCTTTTCATCTCTGGCCTTTGCCTAATAATAACCCCCCTCACTTGTATGCACCTTTCACTTGTTAACCCCTGCCCCTTCTAGGTTTGTTTCCCCAGCTCCCCACAATCAGTCTGAAGAAGGGTCCTGACCTGAAAGTTCACTTCTCCATGTTCTTGAGATGCTGTCTGACCTCCTACGTTACTCCAGACTTTGTGTCTTTTTTTTTTGCACCAGCATCTGCAGTTCCTTATTTCTACTCTCTAATCGTCCCTTAAAAAAAAATGAAGTAAACAATACTATGGTGTGCTATTTTCTTCTGCTAAGCTTCCTTATTTCCCTTGTCCTCGCCTGCTATTGCGTATATTCCACTTTCACAAGTATGGCAGAAGGAGGTTTGCCACATCCACCGTAAAGATATTTTAGATTTGGAAGTGGGAAACAAAAATGTCAAGATAGGTCAGCACTGTTATGATGTTTAGTTCAGGTGAAATTGAAAGTGTGTAGGTTAATTAGCTTGATTAATTGACTTGATAAAATATGTAAAAGTTGTCCAGCTTAAAAAAAATTGTCCAACTTCCAGTGCTGAGTGATGCTCTACCTAGAGGTTTTCAGCGTACTACATCCAGATTCAGATCCAGAAGTCAAGTTGTGTCGTGTCAAGTCAAATCAAGTTTGGTCTATTGCCATATGCACACTTCTTCATGATTACATCTATGTACTGGGCTTAGGACAGGTCATCTGAGGTGTTAGTGGCCAGGAATCCCTCCACCACTGTCCCACTAATAAAAACTGCACTAAACACCACTTGTTTCCGCTTTATGAATAATGGTTAAGCCATTTAGAACGGAGATGAGGAAAAACGTTTTCACACAGAGGGTTGTGAATCTGTGGAATTCTCTGCCTCAGTAGGCTGTGGAGGCTAATTCTCTGGATGCTTTCAAGAGTGAGTTAGATAGAACTCTTAAAGATAGTGGAGTCAGGGGATATGGAGAGAAGGCAAGAACGGTGTACTGATTGTGGATGATCAGCCATGATCACAGAGAATGGTGGTGCTGGCTGGAAGGGCTGAATGGCCTACTCATGCACCTATTGTCTATTGTTTCATCAAGCCATGATCCTGCAAGAGCACACCTTTCACTCTATTCAATAGTTTTTCTCTGATAGCTTTGCTGTTATTTCTTCCACAAATATCTATTTAATTTCCTTTTGAAATTGACAATTAAATCTACCCGAAGGCTGACATACCATTTTCCTTGTGACAATTTCTCTGCTCTAAAGTGAATAGTCCCAATTTCTCCTGTTTATCCACATGACTGAAGTCCCTTATCCCTTAGTGCAGTCTGCTAAGTAATTCCTGCACCCTCTTTTTGGCCTTCCTATTGCGCTATAATCAGAAGATAGACACAAAATGCTGGAGTAACTTAGTGGGACAGGCAGCATCTCTGGATAGAAGGAATGGGTGACGTTTCGGGTCGAGACCTTTGCTATAATCACGTGCTATAATCAGAATTGTTTCTAACAATCTATTTGCAATGAACATTGTGCGTTAGTCCACCCAAATCAGTTGGCCAGGGAAACTGTTGCTTTATCCAGCTGTAAGTCACCGGGAGTTTATAAGTATGACATTCCTTATCTACCAAGCTGGAATACAAGTGGAAGTCACTCAATGTAAAAGGACACTTCCATTGAACAATTGGCAGAAAAGTACGATTCATTTCTAACTTATCAAAGCAATATAGTTACAATCGGAAGCGTTCTGAACAGCAGGGAAATTCTGAACAATTCTTTGCAAAGAAGGATAATGATGTGTATTTTTTAAATGTATGGTCATTTATTTTTTAATTTGGATTCAAGACAAAGTAAAATATCAAATCAAACACGAATTAATGTTCTGCAATCATTCACCAACACACGACTTGAGCTACCTAATATATTACTGACGTGATGCCCTTGTACATATTAAAACTGATCATATACGATATTCGATTGCTTATATACTTCGGAATCAAAATAACCTCCAATCAATGCATTGCAAAGAGAGCAATCGAAATGACAGACTTACTGTAAAACCACGCATCAAAACGTGGCTTGAGCGCATTGTCTCGCCTTTATTATTTAAAAAACCCTGAGGAAATAAGGTAAAATCAAACAGACGGAGCAACTGCTGCAGCACAGGTTTACATTACCTTCAGACAATTGGCCGTCCAGTGGATCAAGGGTCGCCATGCGAGCACTGTCTGGTGAGGCCGGTCGGGAGAGCCGCTGTAAATGAGCTGAAGCCAGAGTGGAGGGTGTGCAGCAGTGCGGACAGTAGCGGGGCTCCACTTCCTGGCACTGGAAGGCGCGGTGCACAATGTGTTCTGGAGAGGTGGACGCGCGCTCTCTATAGGTATGTCACTCAGCTGGGGAGAATGAGGCGAGCAAGTTGAAGTGCTATTGCATTAAGTGGAAACAAGCAAAAGCAACCACATATGCTGGAAGAAGGGTTTCGGCCCGAAACGTTGCCTATCTCCTTCGCTCCTTAGATGCTGCTGCACCCGCTGAGTTTCCCCAGCTTTTTGTGTACCCACATCTGCTGGTTTACACAAAAGGACACAAAATGCTGGAGTAACTCCAACACTTTGTGCCCTTTTGTTGTTGCATTAACTGGAATTATGAAACCGCGCGGAAATAATATCCTCCAGTGATCCACTACTGCGGTGTGCGAATGACACTATTGTTTTTGCACACTTGGAACAGCTTGTTCACTAAAGCATCGGAAAGGATGAATCTTGAAGACAAATGCCCTTTTACAAGCTGCCCACAGATTCACAATGCCTTCCTGTAAAATGCAGAATCTCAATCTCAAGATTTGTACACAACACACCCAGTAGCTCCCCCTTACTTTGCTAGTCACATCCAAAATAGAATACCAGTGGATTAGTCAAATGTGATATTCCTTTACATGAATCTAAGTGGACTCTGCTCAGTCCTGTATTTTCTTCAAGGCATTCTGTAATTTTATCCTTTTTACAGATTCCAGCATTTTATCGGTACCAATGAAAGGCTAACTGGTCAGAGGTTACCTGCTTTATCTTTCTCACCTCAGCTTCCTATTAAATCTTTCCCCTCTAGCCATCAACTTATGTCGACTGACTCTTGACTCCTGTACTCTGGGTAAAAGACTGCATTTACCCTATCTATTCCGCTCATGATCTTGTACACCTCTATAAGATCACCCCTCAACCTCCTGCGCTCCAAGGACCAAAGTCCCAGTCTGCCCAATCTCTCTTTAGAGCTCAGGCACTCGAGTCCAGGCAACATCTTTGTAAATCTTCTCTACACTCTTTCCTGTGTCATCCTCCAGCACTTTGTATTTTACACCTTATTCCTGAAACATAGCATGTCGTGGTGGAGCTGCTGCCTCACAGTGCCAGAGATCTGGGTACAATTCTGACCTCGGGTGCTCTCTGTGTGCAGTTTCCACGTTCTCCCTATGACCATGTAGGTCCCTCCTAAGCTCCGGTTTGCTCCTACATCCCAAAGACGTGCACGTGCATGTATATTAATGATTTGCATGAAGGGATTGAAGGCTTTGTGGCCAAGATTGTGGATGATATGAAAATAGTTGGAAGGGCAGTAGTGTAGAGAAAGCAGGAACTCTGCAGAAGGACTTGGAAAAGATTGGCAGAGTGGGCAGAGAAGTGGCAGATGGAATATAGTGCAGCAAAGTGTGGAGTCACGCATTTTAGTAGTAGGAATAAACGCGTAGACTATTTTCTAAATGGGGAGAGAATCCAGAAATCTGAGGTGCAAAGGGACTTAGGAGTGCTGGTGCAGGATTCCCAAGAAGTTAATCTGCAAGTTGAATCAGTAGTATAGAAAGCAAACTCAATACTAGCATTTATTTTAAGAGGGCTTGTATACAAAAACATAGATGTAATACTGAGGCTCTATAAGGCACTGGTAAGGCCACATTTGTGAGCAATTTGGGGCACCATATCTGAGGAAGGATGTGTTGGCTCTGGAGAGGGTTCAGAAGAGGTTTACAAGAATGATTCCAGGAATGAGTAGGTTAGCCTATGATGAGTGATTGTTGGCACTGGGCTTGTACTCGCTGGAGTTTAGAAGAATGAGGGGGGACCTCATTAAAACATACAGAATAGTGAAAGGCTTGGATAGAGTTGATGTGGAGAGAATGTTTCCACTAGTGGGAGAGTCTAGAACTAGAGGTCATAGCCTCAAAATTAAAGGGCGTTCTTTTAGGAAGAAGATGAGGAGAAATTTATTTAGTCAGAGGGTGGTGAATCTGTAGAATTCTTTGTCACAGCAGGCTGGGGTGTGATAGATCAGCCATGATTGAATGGCGTAGATTTGATGGGCTGAATGGCCTAATTCTACTATCACTTCTGACCTTATGATGTTTGTAGATTAGTTGGCTTCTGTAAGTTGCCCCTAGTGTGTAGGGAGTGGAAGCAAAGGTGATATAACATAGAACTAGTGTGATCAATAGGAACCTGACAGGTAACTTTTTTACACAAAGGGTGGTAGGTGTATGGAATGAGCTGCATTTGCTGGACTGTTTGCACTAAATGATATTTCATTTATCCTGTATCTGTACACTGTGGACAACTTGATTGTAATCATGTATAGTCCTTCAGCTGACTGGATAGCACACAACTGCGAAGCTGCCGCCCTCCAGTCCAGCGGACGCAGCTGTTGCCGCGGGAGCTCCGGAAAAACAGGTCATCAGCCTGTGACCTGCGAGCTCCCGGCGATGTCGTCCACTGGACCCGCGGCCGGGCCTCTGAAGTCGCTGCCGCCGCCACCGCCACCGCCACCGGAAAGCCGCCACAGCTCCGAGTTGGAACGCCGGAACCCGCCGCAGCCCCGAAGTCGGCCAGCCCCGCGCTGGTAAGTCTTGGCTGGCTCTACCTCGGGAGCCTCGGGTCGGTCGCAGTTAAAGTTGGAGGCCGCCAGCTCCGCGATAGGCCTCAGCGCAGACGGAGACAGAGACGGGGGATACGACAAGAAAGGTTGCGTCCCCTCAAAAGGAAGAGACTAAGAACGTTTCTCCCACCCCTCCCACACACATACACTACATAATAACTCAAACTAATGCTAAAAACAAGACAAGAAAACAACAAATAAAAAGAAAAACAGACGGACTGCAGGCGAGCTACTGCTGCCAGGGCAGCGTCGCCACTCCCAGAACTTTATTGTCATATGTCCCAGATAGAACAATGAAATTCTTACTTGCAGCAGCATAACACAATATGCAAACATAGTAAACAATAAAATAAACGAGAAAAAAAGTTCAGTGTATGTATATATCTACATATGCACACATATACATACATACATACACAAATACATATTAAAAACAAACTAACAATAATAGTGGAAAAAGACAAAACCAATGCCCCCACGTCTGTAATTCAGAGCTTATTTGGAGGTTGCCGAGTTTAATAGCCTGAAGGCTGTAGGGAAGAAGCTGTTCCTGAACCTGGACGTTACAGTTTTCGGGTTACTGTACATTCTTCCCGTTGGCAGGGATGAAATGAGTGTGAGGCCAGGATGGTCTGGGTGTTTGGTGATGCTGGCTGCCTTGTTGAGGCAGCGACTCCAGTAAACCCCTTGACATTCGGGCAGGTACACTGATAGGAAAGGTTTAGAAGTATGGGGCCGACCGCAGGTAGCTGGGGAGTATTGGAGGGTGTGGGGAGGTTGGGCTCTGTATGACTCTATGAGACTTGCCTGGAGACGGAGACGGCGACGCGACGCGACGCGACATCACTCGCTGCTGCCACGCACAGCTGGCGCACGCGCAGTAGCGCAGGTTCGGCTCATTTTAACGGTCGGTGTTTAAACCGTCGGTTCCTTCCCGCTGGTGGGCCCGCGCGCGGAGAGAGCGGCGGGCGGCTCGGCTCGGCTCGGCTCGCGCGCGGAGAGAGGGTGACGGCGGCGGGCCTGCTCGCCCGCGCTGAGAAGGAGGAGGCTTGCAGCTCTCGGTCGGGGAAAACAAGGACGGCACGGCTCGGCACCGTGTGTTGCACCGGGCTGGGGCTCGGGTGAGATCCTAGCACCGTGTGTTTGGTGGTCTTAGAAGGTGGTTATGGTGGAGTGCAGGTGTTTGTAGCTGAGTATCGGTAGTCACGGCGGTTGGTGAGAGGGTTGCAATGGCGATAATTAAAAGGAAAATAAAGGTGCTGCAGGAGCTCAGCTGGTCAGGCAGCATCTATGGAGAGAATCACAAATATTTAAAGTCTGTAGAAATGCCCCGACCGGAAAGATCGCCGATACTAGTATGTACCTATGTTTCAGTTGTGCTGCTGCAAGTAAGAATTTCACCGTTAGAAGCAGTCGCAGAGGACTACAGATACTGGTTGTATAGGAAGGGTACAGGAGCTTCAGGAGAGACGGGTGTACAGGAGCTCCAGGAGAGACAGGGGTGAGGGAAAAAGAGGAGGTGGGGGTTGCGTTGTTGGTTAAGGAGGATGTCACGGTTGTGGAAGAGGTGACGTTATGGATGATTCGTCTAGTGAGGCTATATGGGTGAAGCTGAGGAACAAAAAAAGGGATGATCACCTTGTTGTGGGTGTACTACAGCCCCCGAATAGTCAACGGGAATTACAAGAACAAATGTGCTGGGAGAATGCAGACAGCTGCAGGTCAAATGAGGTTGTTGTAGTGGATTTTAACTTTTCCAATATAGACTGGGAAAATCAGTGTGAAGGGTTCAGATCGGCTGCAATTCCTCAAGAGTGTTCAGGAGAGTTTTCATAAGCAGTATGTGCAGGCCCCCGCACGTGAGAGGGTAATGCTGGATCTAGTAATGGGAAATTGGGAAGGCAAATGAAGTGTGTGTGGAGGTGCCTTTTGGGACAAGTGACTAGGTTTAAGATAGTTATGGATAGGGACGGAGAGGGACCACGTGTTAAAATGCTCAACTGGGGTAAGGCCAACTTTGAGGGTATGAGAGAAGGTTCACTCAAGTTGATTGGAGCAAGCTCAGGATGTGTATGTCCCGTTAGAGTGAAGGACAAAGCAGGCACACATAAGGAAGCTAGGCTGATGATGGAGATTGGGACGTTAGTCAAAAACAAGAAGGATGCATTGAACAGGTATAGGCAGCAGGGATCAAGTGCATCCCTGGAGGAGTTTTGGGAACTAAGGAGTAAACTAAAAAAGGAAATCAGAAGGGCAAAAAGGGGCCAGGAGATAGCTCTGGTGGGTAGCATTAAGGACAATTCCAAAAGATTTTATAAATACATAAGTGGGAAAAGGGTAACTACAGAGAGAGAGTGGGACCTCGGGAATCAAAGCGGTCACATCTGTGTGTAGCCACAAGAGATGGGCAAGGTCCTAAATGCGTATTTCTCCTCTATTTATTGAGGAGAAAGACAATAGTATGGAGGAAATTGGAGCAATCACTGGAAGTGTCTTGAGAGCAGTCAGGGTTACTGTTGAAGAAGTACTGAAACTACTGTCGTGTTTGACGGTAGACAAATCTCCAGGGCCTGATCTGATATATCCGAGGACATTGTGGGGAAACTAGAAAGGAAATTGCGGGAGCCCTGGTTGAAATTTTCGAGTCATCTTTAAATACAGGAGAGGTGACGGAAGACTGGAGGGTGGCAAATGTTGTACCTGTTTTCAAGAAGGGCTGCTGGGAACTATAGGCTGGTGAGCTTAACATCTGTAGTTGGTAAGTTACAGGAGAGTATTCTGAGGGATAGGATATATGGGCATTTCGATGGGCAAGGGCTGATTAGGGATAATCAGCATGGTTTTGTACGTGGGAGGTCGTGTCTCACAAATCTGATTAATTTTTTTGAACACGTGACCAAAAAGGTTGATGAGGGCAGAGCTGTAGCGGTTGTGTTCATGGAATTCAGTAAGGTGTTTGACAAGGTTCTGGATGGTAGGCTGCTCTGGAAGGTTAGATTGCATGGGATCCAAGGAGAGAGATAGCTGAATGGATAGCAAATTGGATCCATGGAAGGAAGCGGGGGGTAATGGTGGAAGGTTGCTTCTCAGACTGGATGCCTGTGACTAGTGGTGTGCCTCGGGGTTCAGTGCTGGGCCCGTTACTATTTGACATCTACATCAATGATTTGGATGAGAACATACAGGGCAAGATTAGTATGGATCTCTATTCCATAGAGCGCAGGATGTTGAGCGGAGATCTTATAGCGGTATACAAAATCATGAGAGGAATAGATCGGGTAGATGCACAGAGTCTTTTGCCCAGAGTAGGGGAATCGAGGACATAGGTTCAAGATGAAGGGGAAAGACTAACTACTGATGCTGGTTTATGCCGAAGATAGACACAAAGTGCTGGAGTAACTCGGGCAGCATCTCTGGAGAGAAGGAATAGGTGACGATTCGGGTGGAAACCCTTCTGCAGACTGAGAGTCGGGGAGAGGGAACCGAGAGATATAAAAAGCTATATAGAATAAATTAATGAAAGATATGCAAAAAGACAGAACACGGAGGGGGTGCAGTGAGATAGGGCTTTGCAGAACCTTAATACACAAAAGGACACAAAGTGCTGGAGAAGCTCAGCGGGTCAGGCAGCATCTCTGAAGAACTTGGATAGAACAGCAAATGCTCTCTGCAGGCATGAGCTACTCGAGCACCTTGTGTCTTTATATTTTAGGACGCGGTTATGGCTGGGTGTCGGTTGTCATGGCAGTGACAGTGAGGTTGTAATGGCGATAATGTGATTAAAAATGAAAAGATAAGTGCTGCAGGAGTCCTTCTCTTTCCTTTTTGCTAGAGGATCTCAGCTGGTCAGGCAGCATCTGGAGAGAAGCACAAAATACTAGAGTCTGCAGAAGGGTCCCAACCTGAAAGGTCGCCTATCCATTCCCTCCAGAGATGCTATCTGACCAGCTGAGGTACTCCAGCATTTTGTGTTTTGCTCAAGATTCCAGCATCTGTAGTTCCTTGTTTCGCAATGTGTGGTGGAAATGGATTGATGTTTTGGGTCAAGATCCTTTCGTCACTATTTTCACCACAACCCTCCCTCCTCATCTCCAATATTGAATAATCAGACTTCATCAGAGGTCTTGCCATCATACACCTGCGCCACACTTCAACGAGTTCCAAGCCAGCCATGATGTCAAGCTTTTCTGTCGTTTCGGGGCATATTTCTCCGGCAAGGAGCCCCTTTTCTCCTGTATCTAACTGTCTTCCTCTTGTACTCCCATTGCCTGCCTTCTACCCTCTCTCGATCTTTTCCTCTCTGACTGCCCCCTTACCCATCCCCAATCTTGCACATTTCGAACGTACAGCTCTCTGCTCTTTCAGTGACAATCCCAGTATTGTCATTGAGGGGTGAAAAGGGAGGTGCCATTTATAGTAAGAATATTTCAGACATTAATTAGTTTGGGATATATAAAGGATTCTAAAGATCATAATATTATTTATTAATACCATTATACAGTATAATTTCCATAAAATTAATAGAGTTACGTTTTTGGGACAATTAAAAGCATTTAATTTGAAATGAGGATTTAAATGATTTGCTGCTGCTTCTGTGGCTACTCAATGTAATCAGTATTTATACATTATTTTATCGGTATAAATTCTATAGTGTCCTGATATATCAGCTGTTTCTTTCTGGAGATGTAACCACTGTTTTCTGTTTTAAATTTAATCTTTTCACAATAATTGACCTTGGGGTCAATATTCTCTGAAAATACATCAGTAAAATTCTGCAACAGTCCAAACATTTTTGTTTCTTCAGTAATGGCGGGACTTAATTTCACCGATCAAGATATTCAAGAGCAGTTGAGTTTGTTGGGCTACCACAATGTCCCACAACATCAACTTCGCGAGTTCAGAAAAGGTAAGAATTTGCATTACACTGATTTGTATTAAATAACTATGTATTCCATGAGCAAACTGTTTTACACCCTTGGAGATTCACCGCTGCTGGATGGGTTTTTACTTTTAATTCTTTCCTGAAGAAGGAGATAATTAATGGAATATTGCAAATTATATAATCTTGTCCAAGTGGACCATTTTGAACTGACTAACCCCGTTTAAACCGGTCTGAAGAAGTTGAGGCAGGTAGAAGAACATATGATTGCCTGTTCCTTAGATTGAGTGCAATGTAGTACATCTTCTAAGAAAGTAATGGAACATAAGCTATCAGGACATCTTACTTAATGAAGAACTCCAAGTTCAATATCAACATTCCTAAGTTTTTCTCCTTCAGCAAATTCTTGAACATCATAGGGAACATCATGAGGAAAATATTTTTCACACAGAGAGTGGTGAGTCTCTGGAATTCTCTGCCACAGAAGGTAGTTGAGGCCAGTTCATTGGCTATATTTAAGAGGGAGTTAGATGTGGTCCTTGTGGTTAAAGGGATCGGGGGTATGGAGAGAAGGCAGGTACAGGACACTGAGTTGAATGATCAGCCATGATCATATTGAATGGCGGTGCAGGCTCCAAGGGCCGAATGGCCTACTCCTGCACCTATTTTCTATGTTTCTATCTTGCTTTATTACTATTAATTTACTATTGATTACTTTAAGGTAAACTAATGGATATTAAGACACCATAATAATATCTAATAAATAGTTCAGTCGAATAATGACCATGGTTAAATGCATTAATGCCGTTTTGTTTTTCCAGATCTGGAAGAACTGATCACGCATGAGAGTTCAAAGAGTCAAGGCTCCAGCAAAGCCAGTTCAGAATCATGTGGTACTATAAAGCCGTTAAATTATTTTTGCAATATTTTTGATAAAACAACTTGTCAATCAAAGTGGGATAAAGCAAGTCAAATGTAAGCAGCGTGCATCTCAATCTCCATTTTAAATCTCGACTCTGTATATGGGAGAATCAAAAGTTGGGAGGACTTCTATGAGCCATCAACATTTGTGGCTTTGGGCAGATATGAACGGTGATTCAATCAAGTAGACCTGATGGGCTGAATTCTGCTAATATCACTTATGAACATGTTCAATTAAAACAAAAAATCTCAATTTATTATTGCAAACCCCAGTCCCTTGCAGACATTCCTTTCCATAAAATGAATGGGATAGCACTATGTGCCACATTGCTGAATAACTCTCTTATGTTCCATACTTACAAAAACACATTGTTGTTGGTAAAGAAATGTCAGTAGTTCATCAAATTTAAAAAAAATCATTCTTTGGGGTATTCCTTTGGGACCATTATTTCTTGTCTCAGCCAAATTATGTGGATGTTAAATATGTGTTTATTGTGTGTTTTGTTTTTTTATTATATGTTATGACTGCAAGGTAACGAAATTTCGTTCAGACCGAAAGGTCTGAATGACAATAAAGGATAATCTAATCTAATTCACGTCATGTGAATAGCTTAATTTCATCAATACTATAGTAATTCACATACATTTTACAAAAAAAGTAAATGGAATTATTGATGTTATACCAACACAAAATACAACTAAACCAATAAAAGCATGTTAATTACAATGGTTATTGGGCCAGAGAAAGCAAGTTTGAAACGAAGTATCAATTATCGAAGAATTTTACCTGTAAAATTTGATATTCCTTACAACAAATAATTAGTTTTTCTGTTTCCATGGCTGCAACATTTGTGTTCTTCTGAAGTTTCCCTCTTGTATTTGAAGACTAGAATGTATCAGGATTCACTGTATTTAAATGGTATTTAAATGGTAAATGTTTGTAATGGATGCTGCTTTTTTTTGAAAATGTGATATATTTTCCTATCAAGATATGCAGATGAAAAATGGTTCCACACAACAGCCCATCTTAGCAACCCAACCTAATGATCGACGAGAGTTCAACTCTGAAAAAGAGAATCGGGTGAATAGAATATTATTTTCTAAATGATGGAGAACTGGAGAGAGGCTATAGCTAAAGATTTTGTCACGGTCAAAAAAATGGAATATAATAAATATTTCGATATAATTTGGCCGTTTTTGAAAAGGAGACTAAGAGAAATGAGGTAAAACAAGTTTCTCTAAAGTGTGACGAGTCATTGGAACTTCATGAAAGAGCAGTAGAGCAGAAATTTTGAATATTTTTTAATAATGTTTTTTGATAAATGATTGTTTAGAGCAGGGTCGTACAGTTGAGGTTACAGTCGGGTCACCCATGATCTTGTTAAATAGAGGGATTTAGGACCCAGATGAACTACTGGCGATATATAGCACAGAAACATGCCCTTTGGCCCAACTTGGCCTTGCCATCCAAGTTGCTTAACTAAACTAGTCCCACTTGCTTGAGTCTGGCCCATATTCGTCCAAACCTTTCCTGTACATGGACCAGCAATGGCAAAAATTTCTGGGAATAATTTGGAAGATGCAAGGTCTTTTCATTCCAAAGAGGAAGAAAGATTCTAGGGGGAGAATGAGGTGATAATGGCTGACAAGGGATATCAAGTACAGTATAAAACTAAAAGAGAAGGCATATAACATTGCACAGAGTAGTGGGAAGCCAGAGGATTGGGAGGCTTTTAAAGAACAGAAGGTAACTAAAAAGTCAATATGGGGAGAAAATATGAAATACGAAGATAAGCTAGCTAATAATATAGCGGAGGAGAGCAAGAGTTTCTTCAGTTATACAAAGAGACAAGAGTGGACGTTGGATCGCTGGAAAATGATGCAGGAGAAGTGATAATGGGGAATAAAGAAATGGCGGAGGAGTTGAATAACTTTTTTGCATCAGACTTCACAGTGGAAGACACCAGCAATGTGCCTGAAATTTAAGAGTCAGGGGGTGGAAGTTAGTAGAGTGGCTATAACTAAGGAGAAGGTACTTGGTAAGCTGAAAGGGCTGAAGTTAGATAAGTCATCTGGATCGGATGGACTGCACCTTAGGGTTCTGAAAGAGGTAGCTTCAGAGATTGTGGCGGCATTAATAGTCAGGATTGGTTCCGGACCATTGGAAAATTGCCAATATTACCCCGTTGTACAAGAATGGAAAGCGCAGTTGGTGGATTTGCAGCAGTATCTTTTGATTTGCAGGCAGCGGCCGCTATCGCCCGGATAACGGCCGCTGCCTGCAAATCTGTTAACAGTGCTTTCAAAACAACCCCTCTCTCATGCCGATGGAGGGGGAGAGAGAGACCTCCTTCCGCCGACTGAATCGGCTGCACTGCTCGGCCCCGCACCTGGCTGGCGGAGGAGGGGAGTTTCCCCCTCCCCCTAGAAAGCAAAGAGTGGCAATAAATTGAGCTTTTTCTGGTTGGTTGCCAGTGACTAGTGGAGTTCTGTAGGGGTCGGTGCTGGGACTGCTACTCTTCACGTTGTATATATTAATGATTTGGACAAGGGGATTGAAGGCTTTGTGGCCAAGTTTGTGAATGATATGAAAATAGTCATGCATTTTGGTAGTAGGAATAATGGCGTAGACTGTTTTCTGAATGGGGAAAGAATCCAGAAATCAGAGGTGCAAAGGGACTTGGGAGTGCTGGTGCAGGATTCCCAAAAAGTTGATCTGCAAATCAAATCGGTAGTAAAGAAGGCAAGCACAATGCTAGCATTTATTTCAAGAGGGCTGGAATAAGAAAACAGGGATGTAATGCTAAGGCTCCATAAGGCGTTGGTCCGGCCGCATTTGGAGTATTGTGAGCAATTTTGGACACCATATCTGAGGAAGGATGAGCTGGCCCTGGAGAGGTTCCAGAGGAGGTTAACAAAACTGATCCCAGGAATGAGTGGGTTAACTTATGATGACCATTTGACGGCACTGGGCCTGTACTCGCTGGAGTTTAGATGAATGAGGGTGGACCTCATTTTGAAACGTACTGAATAGTGAAAGGCTTGATAGAGTGGATGTGGAGGGGATGTTTCCACTAGTAGAAGAGCCTAGGATTAAAGGTCATAGCCTCAGAATTAAAGGATGTTCCTTTAGGAAGATGAGAAGGAATTTATTTTGTCAGAGGGTAGTGAATCTGTGGAATTATTTGCTGTGGAGGCCAAGTCAATGGATATTTTAAAAGCAGAAATAGATTCTTGATTATTACGGGTGTCAGGGATTATGGGGAGAAGGTTAGGAGGGAGATTAGATCAACCATGGTTGAATGGCGGAGTAGAGTTGATGGGCCAAACGGCCTGATTCTGCTCCTATTCCTTATGACCTGTCCTAATGCTTTTTAAATGTTGCAGTTTAGTTTAGAGATACAGTGTGGAAACAAACCCGTATGTCTTTGGACTGTGGGAGGATACCGGAGAAAGCCCACGCGGAGAACATACAACCTCTGTACAGACATCACCTATAGTCAGGATCGAACCCCGTTCTCCAGCGCTGTAAGGCAGCAACTCTATAATCTGTGCCACCATGCTGCCCTCCATCGCTCCATATTGTACCAGTGTCTTATCACTTCCTCTGGTATTTTCCATATATGCAGCTCACTCTGGAAAAAGTTGCCCCTTGGTCTTTTAGGTCTTTTACCTCTCACCGATGCCCTCTAGTTTAGCCTTCCCTACCACGGTGGGTGGGTGGGAGCCGCATGGGGGTCTCGCTACTCGCTTTCTCTTTGTCTCTCATGATTTTATTAAAATCTATAAGGTCACCCCTTGGCTTCTGGGCAGTGGGCAGGTGCTGTAGACCTGCACGGGAAGGTAGACGCTCCCGCCCCCACAGTCTCTGACAGATGAGGCTCGTCAGCCTGGGAAGGCAGTCCATCTAGGAGAGAGAAAACACTGATTTAAAACCTCCACTGCCTTGTGGCCATATCCAGTCATGGAAAAAGCTCCAGGAGTAAACCTCAAGAAAATCCGTAGTCGGAGCCCCTAAGGCAGTTCGTCGTTGTTTACAACCTCGCTCTGGCAGCTCCTGTGACGGCGCTGGTGCCAAACTGTAACGGCCCTGCTGTTCCTTTGGATCGATCAGCGATGTGCTGCATGGGCAACGGCCTGTCCTCCATATGACATCGCCCAGGCTTGCATCCGACCAGTATGCATCACCCATGGTCAGTCATGACCGAGGAGGGCCTACTATACCCCTTGGCCACGTATGCTTCTAGGAAAAAGGTCCAAGCTTATCAAGCCTCTCTTTATAACTCAAACTCTCCAGACACGGTAACATCACTGTATCTTAACATGGTCGAAATGAGTCGGCTTGTTGAGATTATCTCCTGAGATCTAAATTAATCCACTGAACCCGAGTTCATTGATTTGCTTATGAAATAGTTGTGCATAAATTATAATTTTAATTGGTATATTCTTTGATGTTTGTAGATTTCATATAAGAGGGAGATTTTCCAAGGTTTTCCTACAGAATTTCATCAGTGTGACACATACAGCAGATATACAGTGACACCAAACCTGTTCAGAAGCACATCAGCACCGTCAAAGTTAATTCTTCAGAATAGCCCTGATCAAGAGAGTGATGTCAGTCAGATGCAATCTGAGAACAGTGGGACGAGCAGCCCTGAAACGTTCCCTGAAAACACCAGGAAACCAATTATTAAGAGAAAAGTGTTAAGGTATGTAAGCTGACAATGATTTTGTATGAAGACTAAATAAGTTTACCACATTTTCTAACTAAATTGAAGTGTTGAAATAATCCTTTAATCCTGAATTTCAATGTCACAAAATATGAATAACCTGTAATGAAATTGAGGAATCTCAAGTCGCTACACTTTTCTTTGTTTCCTGTAAACAAATTAAAAACATGTTGCATATTATATCCTTGGTAAATATTTATTTGAATTTTTGAATTTATAATGCTTTTTGTAAATGTCAATTTTTTGCTTTTGTAAATGTATAAATTTAGACCAACATTAATCCTGTTTAATTATCAGGAATTTTCTCCTGTTGGGACTGTTTGATTTTTCTTTACCTCTCTTGAAGATAATTAATCCTCAACACAATTCTAGAGGAAAAAAAACTGCTGCAGGAACTCAGTCGGACAGGATGATGCCTGACCCACTGAGTTTCTCCAGCATTTTGTCTCTTGCTCTAAATTCCAGCATTTGCAGTGTCTTGTGTCTCCAACACCATTCTAGACTTTTGTAGCTCTGTGGTTTTATTTGTGATTCCAGGGACAGCTACAGAGAGCTCTTAAAATACAGGAGGAACCAACGTTTTTTTGCTATTCCGTAGAAATATTTCAAAATATGTTTCATGTTTATACACAGGAACAAAAGTTATAAATACCCAATGTTGTATGATTTTAAATGGTTGAGAGATCTGTTTTCTCCATTCTCACATTTTTTTTAGGCTCTGCCCTATTATTACCATTTTAAAAAAAAGGCAAAATATGAGATTAAGATGGAGTATTCTGTTCCTATGAAAATGGTATTAGAATTTGGAAGCTGTTTACTTTCTCAAATTTTGCATTCATTTTCTAGTTTGTGTTGTGCATGGATTAGATGCAAATATGATTACTTTTGTGATGTATTTTTTAAATGCATTGCTCTATATTGCAGGAAGAAGAATGGACAGTTGCATGTTTGTGATGAATCGACCTTCACTGAAACTGATTCTGGTAAATACCACGGTCTGGCTGCCTTCTCAGTCTTTGGGGCATCCACGTTATTATGAGTTATTGCAGTACAGATTATTCCATTAGGAAGATTGCCTAAAATGAGATTTGCTTGTCTGTTCAAGTATTGGTACTACAGTAATTGAATCCTTCAAATCCTCCTCTAAGCCTCTGTTATTTTCCTTGTGAAAGAGCTAGTAAGCCTGTCCATCTGCTGAAATGTGTTGCTTACTGTGAAATAGAAAGATAGACTGGTTGTTCATTAAGAAATCATGTATAAATCAATGCAATGGCAGTGATAATTTTAATAAAAACGAACTTGCTTTCGAATAAACAATTTGTAGTAAATGATAATACACCCCAGCCTTTGGAGATGTCGAAGGAAGAGGCTTCTTAGACCACCATTGAGTCAAAACAAGATAGATTCACAGGCTTAACCACAGATCCCTACTTGCACTGTATGGAATTGAAAAGTTTGTCCTCGAACATAGATTTATTCAGCCATCATTGCATTCCCAGTAAACATGATTTTTTTTCCAACTGTATTTTGGGAACATACGATGATAATTTATTGTGGGGGTGGGGGGGGGGCTTGATAGCTTAATTACACATACTTGATTTATTTGGTTCAAATGCATGTAAAATGCAATGTTCAGAGTTTCTTGGTAATATTTATGAAAACTATTTATGTTTTTAGTGGTTAAAAGTGTAAGATGGGAAGGTCAATGCGTTGCAATGACAAGTTTGGAACCTTGATGCCTTGTCTAAGGTCATGTCATATGGATACTAAATATAAAACCATTCAAACCATGTGGCCAGATTTTTTTTTTTCAGTTTTGTATTCAAGATGAGGGAAGGGACTTCAAGTGCTATGGAGTGCAATGGTGTCCATTTTGTTTATTGGCATTAGGGACTGCCAGGTCACACACATACAGGCACAATGTTTAGATCAAAGTATATCTGCTTCATTCTCCAAAAGCATGGTGACTAATGCTGAAATGTGCATCATTCTGAAGTGAAAGATACAATAGGCATAACATGTTAAAACAATCTGGTTGAGTTTTTCACTATTCTACAAGCTACAGAACTATTTCACCAACAACTTCTGGGGACCACCCATATTACAGCAGCGGCCAAGAAAGCACACCAATGCCTCTACTTCCTTAGAAGGCTTATGCAGTTTGGCATAAACCCAACAACTCTCACCGACTTCTACAGATGCGCCTTAGAAAGCATTTTATCAGGATGCATCACAGCATGGCTTGGGAACGGCTCCATCCAAGACGGCAAGAAATTGCAGAGAATTTTGGACGCAGCACAAGCCATCACACAAACCAACCTCCCATCCATTATCCCCATGTATACCTCATGCTGCCTCAGCAAGGCCAGCAGCATAATCAAGGATGAGTCACAACCTGACCACTCCCTCTTCTCCCCTCTATCTTCGGGCAACAGGTGAAAAAGTACACATCCAGATTCAGGGACAGTTTCTTCCTAGCTGTTATCAGGTGACTGAATTATCCTACCACAATTATAGAGCAGTCCTGAATTACTATCTACCTCATTGGAGACCCTCAGACTATCTTTGATCTGACTTTACTGGCTTTATCTTGCACTAAACGTTCCTCACGTTACCCCCTTTATCATGTATCTGCACACTATGAATAGCTCGAATGTAATCATATATTCAAAAATTCTTCACTGTACCTCGGTCCATGTGACAATAAATAAATAAAACTATTTAGTTTCCTATCAGGATATGAGGCAAGAAAAACCTGCATATGTGTAAAGTACCAAGTTGTAGATCAATTCTACTGCATGGCAGTGTTATGACTGGTAGTGTTTTTATGCAACACTACATTGGAATAAATCGGCTCTGTCTGACGTCACCATTGCCCTTGAGTGAATTGTAACTAGTTTTTCACTCTTTCGTTGAAATATTTTTACAAATCTAGATTAAATTTATTCAACTTTCGAAACCGGAGGACTGGGAGAGCAAATTGGAGGACTGGGAGAAATTTGGAACTCAATAGAGGAGGATAAAGGGGGGCAAAAAGCTTGCGAGAAATATAAAAACACTCTAAAAGCTTCTTTAGATATGTAAAAAGGAAAAGATTAGTGAAGACAAATGGCAATCAGAGATGGGTGAATTTATAACGAGAGACAAGGAAATGGCTGAACAGTTAAATGAGTACTTTGTGTCATCCTTAGTGAAGACAGAACCACTCTCCCAGAAATACAAGGGAGCCAAGGATCTAGTGGGAGGGAGGAACTGAAGGAAATCTACATTAGTCAGGAAATGGTGTCCGGTAAACTGTTGGGACTGAAGGCAGATAAATCCCCAGGGCCTGATGGTCTGCATCCCAGAGTACTCAAGGAGTTGGCCCTAGAAATCGTGGATGCATTGATGATTATTTTCCAATGTTCTCTTGACTCTGGATCAGTTCCTGTGGACTGGAGAGTAGCCAATGTTAACCCCACTTTTTAAGAAAGGAGGAAGAGAGAAAATGGGGAATTATAGACCAGTTAGCCTTACTTCGGTAGAGTCGATTGTTAAAGATGTTATAGCAGCGCATTTGAAAAGTAGTGACGGGGTCGGTCAAAGTCAGCATGGATTTATGAAGGGGAAATCATGCTGGACTAATCTTCTGGAATTTTTTGAGGATGTAACAAGTAGAATATGTCCATTCACTGGGAGAGCCAGTGGATGTGGTGCATCTGGACGTTCAAAAAACCTTTGACAAGGTTCCACACAAGAGATTAGTGTGCAATATTAGAGCACATGGTAGTGGAGGTAAGGGATTGACATGGATAGAGAACTGGCTGGCAGGCAGGAAGCAAAGAGCAGGAATCAACTAGTCCTTTTCAGAATGGTAGGCAGTGACTAGTGGGGTGCCGCAAGGCTCGGTGCTGGGGCCCCAGTTATTTACAATATATAACCATATAACCATATAACAATTACAGCACGGAAACAGGCCCTCTCGGCCCTTCCAGTTCGTGCCGACCATTTGTTTTCCCCTAGTCCCATCTACCTGCACTCAGACCATACCCCTCCATTCCCTTCACGTCCATATACCTATCCACTTTACTTTTAAATGTTAAAATCGATCCTGCCTCCACCACTTCTGCTGGAAGCTCATTCCACACAGCCACCACCCTCTGAGTAAAGAGGTTCCCCCTCACGTTACCCCTAAACTTACTGTCCCTTAATTCTCATGTCATGCCCTCTTGTTTGAATCTTCCCTACCCTCAATGGGAAAAGCTTATCCACGTCAACTCTGTCTATCCCTTTCATCATTTTAAAGACCTCAATCAAGTCCCCCCTTAACCTTCTGCGCTCCAAAGAATAAAGACCCAACTTGTTCAACCTTTCTCTGTAACATAGTTGCTGGAACCCAGGCAACATTCTAGTAAATCTCCTCTGTACTCTGTATACTATATATTAATGATTTAGATGAGGGAATTACATGTGACATCTCTAAGTTTGCAGGTGACACAAATCTGGGTGGCAGTGTGAGCTGCGATAAGGATGCTATGAGGCTGCAGGGTGACTTGGATAGGTTGGGTGAGATGGCAGATGCAGTATAATGTGGATAAATGTGAGATCCACTTTGCTGGCAAGAACAAGAGGCAAATTATTATCTGAATGGTGTCAGTTTAGGAAAAGGGGATGTGCAACAAGACCTGCGTGTGCTTATACATCAGTCACTGAAAATAAGCATACAGGTACAGCAGGCAGTGAAGACAGCTAATGGCATGTTGGCCTTCATTGCGAGAAGATTTGAGTTTAGGAACAAGGAGGTCCTACTGCAGTTGTACAAGGCCCTGGTGAGACGGCACTTGGAGTATTGTGTGAAGTTTTGGTCTCCTAATTTGAGGAAGGACATTATTGCTATTGAGTGGGTGCAGCGTAGGTTCACCAGGTTAATTCCCGGAATGGCGGGACTGACATATGATGAAAGAATGGGTCGATTGGGCTTGTATTCACTGGAATTTAGAACGATGAGAGGGGATCTTATCGAAACATATAAAAGTCTTGAAGGATTGGACAGGCTAGATGCCGGAAAAATGTTCCCGATGTTGGGGGGCCAGAACCAGGGGTCACAGCAGGCCATTTAGGACAGAGATGAGGAAAAACTTCTTCACCCAGAGAGTTGTGCGAGCTGCGGAGGACAATTCACTGGATGTTTTCAAGAGAGGGTTAGATTTAGCTCTTGGGGCTAATGGAATCAAGGGATATGGGGAAAAAGCAGGAACATGGGCACTGATTTTAGACGATTAGCCATGATCATATTGAATGGCGGCGCTGGCTTGAAGGGCCGAATGGCCTACTTCTGCACCTATTTTTCTATGTTTCTATTCTAAGTAGTAAGCTCTATCTTAACATGTATAATTGAGTCACCAAGTTGTATAGACTGATAGCACTATAATGAAGATCCTTCATGGAAGTTCTACAGCTGGTTAAAATTGTAAAGAATTTCTTAACCTTCTCACTTCAGAGGGAGTAGGCAAAATTTAGGAGGAAGATTGTTAGCCTATCTTCATGCACTTGGAGAAATGAGTTCTTCCCTATTGCTTAAAGTCAATTGTACTTGTGCAAGAAATGCTGGAGACCTTTTGTATTATTTTGTAAATATAACTATCTTTTGATTGGCAACTTTAAAAGATGCAGGCAGTGAATTTGGACAGAAGATCAGCAAATTTGATGTCCTTGGCAATAAAGCAGAATCTGACACACAAAGTGAAGAATTCGTCAGTCTATCTGGAAGGCGACCAAATTCCACCCAAACCTTCTTTGCCAAAAATCTGGTAAATATTCTTAACACTGTCTTATTGTTGCTATTCGGGACAAGGATATTAAACCTTCATTTCGTTGGCATGCAAGATCAAATTGTTATTGTAATTTAAAAATGTGGAACTTATCTTTATTTTTTTAGATAGAACTAAACACAATTGATTTTTGGTTAATCACATTTTGAGATGAGAGACCTTATGGAGTGCATTGACTAATTACAATTAATCTAGTGTGCATTCAGCACTAATATGCATGGTAAAGGGATCTTGTACTGATGAAAGCAGGTGATTATTCCCTGGTTTGTCGAGAACATATGAATAAGACAATATGATAATTTAGAAATATTTCCCTCTCCACTGCAGTGGAACGAAAATCTTTTGGGAGGTGAAGGGTACAGTTGTCCCTCAAATGCTCCAAAGTCATGTAAGTGATTAATTTCTTTTAACATGTATTAACTTCTAATTTAACACCACATACTTTTTGTACAAAGATAATAATTTCCAAAAGATGTATTCTAATTAAGTATTATTAGAAATCAAAGACCAAAAATTAAACCAGTTTCATATGTTTTTAGTTTTGCTTACAGAAGGTTGGTGCTTTTGTTTGCACTCTGCAACTGGCTATTGATTGTGTAGTGTATTTATTGACCCATGGAAATAGTATAGAAACTATAACGGTGGTTTGTATAAAAAGCTTTCGCACTTCAACCGTACTCCAAAACGTAGCTGGTACTGTATTCAGTAATGCCAGTGGTGCTATTTTCCCTAAGAAATTGAACTGAGACAAATGCCTGACAAAATTGGGCATAAAATCCTGTAACAATGAATTTCTTGGAAATGTCTCTGATTCCTCAAAGACGGCTTAACTGGGCATTCATCCTGGTCGTTTATAAAACTAAGTTGTGTGCTTTAAATTAACTATGCTTTAAGATATTTTAATGTGATGGAAGTTTACACTTTCTAACCAAATTTCCTGATTGTTATTAACTTTTTCAAATCTATGTGTGGCAGTTATTAGACCAGTAATGGATCATCCTCATACAAGAAACTTAAAGAAAACTGATCCTGTGGCAAAGTGAGTGCTGGATTCATAATTATTTCAAAATGTTATCATAAATTTGCCTTTCTTCAACCATGCTACCTTTGAACTGATCTGATCCTCCCATGCACTTCACTCTGCAACTTGTTCATTTACAGTTTCATGATTCAATTTAGGTATATTCAGTGCTCAATTGAGGGCTACACAGTGGCGCAGCGATAGAGTTGCAGAGACTCGGGATCAATCCTGACCTCGAGTGCTGTCTGTACAAAGTTTGTACGTTTTCCCTGTGACCGCATGAGTTTTTTCCGGGTGCTCCGGTTTCTTCCTGTGTTTCAAAGACGTGCAGCAATGTAGGTGACTTGGCTCCGTAAATTGTCCCTGGTTTGTAGGATAGAACTGGTGTAGGCAGATTGCTGGTCGGCATGGACTCGGTGGACGGAAGAGCCTGTTCCATGATGTATCTCTAAAACTACAATCCAAATGCAACAATCAGGAACTTTCTGATTCCGTATTGCCTTGCATTAATGGAAGTCACATGCTTGACTGAATCTCTTCAACCTGTTTTCCCTACCAAACACCCAAATAGGGATAACAGTGCAGTATGTTTGCCTACTTACTCGCTTTTAGGACATGAGGAAATTGGAGCTCCCAGGAAAATGCACCATCCCAAGGAAAATGTGTATACTACAGAATGGCAGCCAAGATCAGCATTGAACTGCAAGGAACTGCAAGGCAGCAGCACAGCCTCCCACAACACCATCACCCTTTCATTCAAACAACTTTGGCCCTCACCCGAAATCCTGCACAGTTGAAAGCACAACTTGAGTTGCATTTATTGATTCAGATTGATAATTGGTGCAGTAGGAAAGAACTGCAGATGCTGGTTTAAATCGAAGCTAGACACAAAATGCTAGAGTAAAGGGCCTGTCCCACTTGTGTGATTGCGTGCGTTTGGCACGACCAACCGGAAGCAGAGTTCACGTGAAGTTCGCGCATGACATAATTTACGTCATGCTTAACAATCAGCGAGGCGGGCCGACTGAATTTGGGTGTCGGGTGGTGACATCATCACGCAACGCCACGCGCTAGGCGTACGGCGTCAAGACGCTGCATACGACCGAAATGCACCTGCGTGCCGACAGGCCGTTGGCGTGTGAAGATTTCGGCCATTGCAAGAATTTGAGGAAGAATGCTCCAAGAATTTTGGCTGCACAACTCCGCGCTTCTAAGTGGGACCGGCCCCGCGTGGCCATACGGTGTCCGTACGCCTCAAGCGACCAGGAGGTCGTGTAATTAGCGAGTCGAGGTCGCGTAAGTGGGGCAGGCCCTTAACTCAGAGGGACAGGCAGCATCTTTAGAAAGAAGGAATGGGTGACTTTTCGGGTCGAGGCCCATCTTCAAACTATGTCAGGGGAGTGGGCGGTAGAGATAAAATGTAGTTGGGGACAGCAAGACCTGTGGGAGAACTTGGAAGTGGGAGGAGATGGTAAGCAAGGGTTACTTGAAGTTAGAAAAGTCAATATTCATACCGCTGGCGTGTCAGCTACTCAAGGAACTATGGGGTGCTGTTCCTCCAATTTGCCTCACTGACAATGGAGGAGGCCCAGGACAACAAGGTCAGATTGGGAATTAAAATGCTGAGCAACTGGGAGATCAGGAACGTTTAGGTGGACTGAGCAGAGGTGTTCAATAAAACGATCGCCGAGCCTGCGTTTGGTCTCGCCGATATACAGGAGTTGACACCTGGATCAGTGGATACAGTAGATGAGATTGGAGGAGGTGCAAGTGAACATCTGCCTCACCTGAAAACCTGTCGGGTTCCTTGGACAGAATCGAGGGGGGAGGTAAAGGGACAGGTATTGCATCTTCTGCAGTTGCAGGGGAAAGTACCCGGGGAGGAGGTGTTTTCGGTGGGAAGGGAAGTAGACCAAGGAACGGTCTCTGTAGAAAGCAGAGAGGGGTGAAGATGTGGCCAGTAGTGGGATCCTGTTGGCGGTGGCAAAAATGTTGAGTATTATATGCTATGCGATGGCTGATGGGGTGGAAGGTGAGGACAATGGGGAGCATCAGCAGAGCTGCTGTATATTGAGGAGACCCTGATCTATAACGGAAGAGGTGGAACCCCCGTTCCCTAAAGATTGAGGTCATCTCCGATGACCTGGTATGGAAAACCTCATCTTGGGTGCAGGTGTGTGTAGATAGAGGAATTGGGAGTAGGGGGATAGTCTTTACAGGAAGCAGGGTGGGTAAAAGACTAGTCAAGATAGCTATGGGAGTCAGTAGGTTTGTAGTAGATGTCGGTCAATAGTCTGTCTCCTGTGATGGAGACGGTGAGATCCTGAAACGATAGGGAGATGTCGGATATGGTCCAAATGAATTTGATGAAGTCAGTGAGGTAGCACGGAAGCATTTGTCAATGTAATGGAGGTAGTTCAGGGATTGTGCCAGTGTACACCTGGAACAGTGATTGTTTGACATACCCTACAAAGAGGCAGGCACAGCTGGGTCCCATGCGAGTGCCCATAGCTACGCCTTGGATTTGGAGGAAGTGGGAGCAGTCGAAGGAAATGTTGTTAAGGGTGAGGGCCAGCTCTGCTAGGCGGAGGAGTGTTAGAATTGGCTGGTACTGGTCGAGGAAGAAACTGAGGGCTTTAAGACCTTTCTGTAGAGTGACTGAGGGAGTGGGGGCCTGGAAAACAGAAGTCATTGAAGAAACAAAGGGCAGGTGCGGTGTCTTGGACATATACATAGGAAGGGATTGGACGCAGTTGAGGTATTTGGAAATTAATTCTTTGGGACTTGAACAAGCAGAAGCAATGGGTCTGCCAGGGCAGTTCTGTTTGTGGATTTTGGGGAGAATATAAAATCAGGCTGTGTGGGGCTGGGGAACAATAAGGTTGGAGGGCAGACAGCCAGAAGTAACTAAATCAGAAATGGTGTGATATTAAGGTCTGGTGCTCTTTTGTGGGTTTGCACCTGCCCTCAGCCCGGTAGAGGTCAGTGTGCCAGACTACCACGGCACCTCCCTTGTCGGTGGGTTTGATTATCTATTGGTGCAAGCAGCATCTGGCATTTTCATTTTCTTGGGCAAGGAGGTGACAGATCTTTGTCACTAGCAGTTTCATTGGGGGTGGGGGGAGGAAATGGATCAGTTTTCTTTCCATTTGTTAACTGTGCAGCCATTCTTTTTCCCACCCCACTGTATTTATACTTTAAATTTAAAGTTAGTTTTTGTACCTCATCTTGAATCAATGTATGCAACAAAAGAACTAGCAGTTACTGGAGATATTTAAATTATTTCATCCTGTTCATTTTTACCAATATAAATTCAAGCTTTAAATCCTTTTTTTTCTGCCTCTCATGCTGCAGTTAAGGCCTGTCCCACTGTACGAGATAATTCAAGAGTTCTCCCCTGATTCGAGCTTGTGTAATGTACGTAGGAGCTCGTGGATGTCACGTGGCGGCTCGTACGAGTAACAGTAGCTACTCGGGAAATCCGGTAAACTCAACACTGAAAAATGTCCATGAGTAAAAAAAAAACTTGTGATGAAAAAAATGGTTACTTTTTACTCGTACGAGCCGCTACGAGACATCCACGAGCACCTACGTACCCGCTACATACATTACACAAGCTCGAGTCAGGGGAGAACTCGGGAGAACTCTTGAATTACCTCGTACAGTGGGACAGGCCCTTAAATAAATTGCGACTAATTTAGCAGCGCAAATGTTAATGTTGATAGTATTTTATTTTTTATTTTCAGATATTTTGAATACAAACGAAACTGGGAAACTTTCAAAACACCGGGAGAAAAAGATAGGAAAGAATTACGATGGGGGATAAGGGTATGTATGCAACTATTTCATAAGGAAAGCTACAATTTCTAAAATATTTAAATTCTTGGAATAACCTCGCAATCATCACTGTTTTATCAGGAACAAATGCTTTATAAAAGTCAACTACCTCTGGTAAGTAATCTTTGTTTTCCTGCAATCTTTTCTGCAGAACCTTAGATTTACAAAATTTAAGCACTTTCCAAAAAAGTAATGGATTTCTAATCCATATTGTTTTACCATCTACAGTATTTCTAAATGCAAACTTTGCCAAGAGCAATGAGTTAATTAATTGAAATCACTTACTGAAAAATGATTTCCAGATAAGTACTTTATCAACAATAACTTCCCTTGAATTTTTCTCTTCAGAAACCTCAACATATTTACGTTCCAAATAATTATGTTGTACCAACGGAGAAGAAAAGATCTGCTTTACGATGGCAAATAAGACACGAGTTAGCACATGGAACTGTTCCACAGAAGTTTTTCTGCCCTTTGTAGCTGTACAAACTATATGCCTATGATTTTATTGAAATAAGAAAATAAAAGGTCTTTTTCTTAACACTTTTACATTTATTCTTAAGGAAAGTCTCTATAAGGTAGTTTGAATGGATAAAGGGGCGAGAATCTGGTATCATGCCACAAGAGTTTTTTCTCTAGAAGATTGACTGCATCCAATGTAAGAACCAGGGTCTCATGTTTCAGCATGCTGTGCACATTCAGCCCTGAAAGATAATACAGCAACATTTCAGAAAACTTAAGCAGCAAAAAATAATTTAACATAGTTATATCAAGTTAGCATAAAGTACAAGTCCACACTACTACTATAATTTAAGATTCAGATAAAAGGTTTAGGGATGTGGGCCAAATGCAGGCAATGGGACAAAGTATAATGGGGCATCTTGGTTGGCATAGTAACACACCCCTGGCCCAACTTGCCCATGTTGCATTACTCTGAATGAATGGTATTATTTACAAGATACATTTATTTGTCACATGTTCCAGTTGGCACAGTGAAATGTAATCACCATACAGCCATACAATAAAAATAAAGAACACAACACACGATAGAGTTCAACATAAAACATCCCCACACAGCAGAATCAAGATTCCCACTGTCAGGGAAGGCACCAAAGTCAGTCATCTTCCTCTAATGTTCCTGATGTTCACCCGTTGTCAGGGCCTCCGCTGTGGGCGGCCCAATGTTCAGGCCTGTCGCCGGCGTGATGGATAATCAATTAACCCATTTTTTAATCAAATAGGGAATTCTGACCTTTAACAGACAGGAATTTATATACACAGGTTCTGCATCTTATTTCCCATATAACACCTTGTCCTGGAATAGAAATAAAGGCTAATCTATGAATGATGAGTCTTAAAGAGAGATTAAAACTGCTTTTGCACATCTAAAACCTAAATCGTGAGAAAACGTATGGCAAATTGCAATCTACTGTTCTCCTTTAAGTGTTTTGATGTGGAAAGAATTGAAATAATGTGATAGTTGTTATTTGCTTTTCTTACCTCTTCACTGAACATTGACAACATTTTAAAACTACTCTGACCAATCAATATTAATTCAAAATAAATACTTACCTAAAACAGGAATCACTGTTATCGTTTTGGAATTTTTTGTTGCCTCCAATATATTTTCTGGCATGTCTTCATTACTAAAGGAATAAAAAAGTGTTACTCCATTTCATGATCTAGAGGCCATTTAATTGTTTCCTCTCGTTTTTAAACATTTTTTGGTTGATGTGTATAGAGGTAAGAGTTAATTTTAAATTCTGATGGGATTAAAAGGCTTTTACTAATTCTCAAGCCAGTTGTATCCAATAACTACAGATTGTAAATGATTCACACTTTGTAGCAAGAACAACAAAAGAAAAGTACTCACGCATCAACAATAAGAACAGAGTCTCCCCAGTGCCTATGTAATGCCAGGTCACAAAGATATTCAGGGTCTGGACTGGGCATCTCCAAGGAATCAATAATATGAAGGTAATCCTGAGAAGCAAGCCATCACATTAATGGAAATTGCAACAGTACATGGAGTTTTAAAAGTCAAAAGGCAGTGATGGAACATCCTTGCAATATGTTACATAAGTCCAATAGTTACACTGGCAAAAAACGTAAATATTTATAACTACCTTACATACCATTTATTCAACATGAACCACCAATATAAATCAGTCAATGTAACAGATTAAGCAGATTATTAGATTAGAGCTACAGCATGTAAACAGGCCTCTTGGCCCACCGAGTCTGCGCCGACCAATGATCTCGCAGCCACTAAATCTATTATCCTAGTTTAGCACTCCATACACTAGGGGCAAGTTACGGAAGCCAATTAATTAACACATCTTTGAAATGGGAGGAAACCAGAGCACCCAGAGAAAACCCACTTGGTCAGAGAGAACGTACCACTCTGTATTGACAACACCCGTAGTCAGGATTTAAACCAGTTCTGGTGCTGCAAGGCAGCAACTTAGCCATTGTGCTACTCTGGACCCTTCAGCCCATCACAGCTGAAGGACATTACACCAAGCAGATGCCATGTGGTTATTAAATAAATAAAATTCTATATGCAATTATAATATAGATGATTCACAGCTCAAATCACGGCATAAAACAGAACTGTTTTGTATATAACTCAGTAATATGCTGAATCTCATATTAAAAAAAGTTTGATTAAAAGATTGCATACTAGCACCAAAGATGTTTCTCTCAAACTACACTGTGCTCTTTACTAAGAAATTCAATCACATATCAAGTAAAATTGGATCATGCTTTCTTGATGAATCTGTACAATATGCTTAAGAAGCTGGTGGACAGGATACAAGAAGAGGTGCAATGAAGAATATAATTCCTTGTCACAACTAAGAAAAGCATACCAGGCATGCAGACATACAAGTGAAAAAACTGGTTAAATTTGTAAATCTGGATAAATGCACTTACCTGAGCAAACTTCATGGTGAGAGCTACTTTCAGACCCATTACACGAACTTTCATGGGCAACATATAATAGTAGCTTGTTGGTCCTCGAGGTCCATGGGAAATACCACCTATGAAACAAAATATATTTTATGCTTAGAACAGATCTTTGCCCAGCATATCACTGGCTGAATTCTTCCTCCACCCTGTGGTCTAAAAATGCCTTGCAACAATTGCTTCAATAGCAAAAATTATTTTACATTTTAAGACAAAGGAATTTACGTGAAAATGGTAAGGCACTGCTACTTTAAAAAATATCAAATCTGCATTCACCCCAAAGTGGTGCATTAATCTAAATAATAACATTACTCACATTTTAAAAGCCTGGTTTTCTCCAATCATTAAAAAATCTTCTGTTAATTTAATCAGTATTTTTTAAGGAATGCTATTTAATTAAAAGAAAGCATATTAGAATGCCACAAAGGAATTTAATAATTGCAAAGAATTGATTGAATGCCATTAGCTTGTGCACTCTACAAGTGATAAAACAGGAGGGAATAATGATGGGCTTCTTTGAAAACAATGGTTAAAAGAAACAACGTTTTTAAAGCAGTTTAAAAAATTGCCTGTTATTTATTTAATAGACAATAGGTGCAGGAGTAGGCCATTCGGCCCTTCGAGCCAGCACCGCCATTCAATGTGATCTTCTTCTTCTTGTTGCTTATGGCGTGCACAGCCTAAAGCTGAAGGACAACTTGTTCTATTTAATCTTATTTGATTGTGAATGCCGGGTTGATTGCATTTGTCGAAACAGGGTGGACCAAGTGAAGGTTGCAATCTTCCACCCCATTCAATGTGATCATGACTGATCAACCACAGTCAGTATCCCGTTCCTGCCTTCTCCCCATATCCCCTGACTCCGCTATCTTTAAGAGCCCTGTCTAGCTCTCTTTTTAAAGTATCCAGAGAACCGGCCTCCACCGCCCTCTGAGGCAGAGAATTGCACAGACTTACAACTCTCTGCGTGAAAAAGTGTTTCCTCATCTCCGTTCTAAATGGCTTACTCCTTATTCTTAAACAGTGGCCCCTGGTTCTGGACTTCCCCAACATCGGGAACATGCCTCTAGCACGTCCAAGCCCTTAATAATCTTATCTGTTTCAATAAGAACCCCTCTCATCCTTCTAAACTCCAGAGTATACAAGCCCAGCTGCTCCATTCTCTCAGAAGATGAGAGTCCCACCATGCCGGGAATTAATAAAGCTGGGCAATGCCAGCATTTATGTCCATTCCTCACTTAGCACTCAAAATATGTTCCCAAGAACACTTGCTTGAAAGCAATCAGTGCTGAAAAGGTCATAATCCCATTATAAATCGCCGGCCTCATCCCTGTATCTCAGTTTAGACAAGTCCTTATGACTGACTTTGCAAGATCAATTGGATTGAGTGACTCGTCTAGGGGAAGTGTCCCATCTGATTTGGTAATGGTGCTGAAGGTGATCAGAGAGATAAAGGAGGATTTTTTTTTGAGTAAAATTACGTTCATTTTATAACTATTTATATTTTCAGTACAAAATAGTAAATCATTGGAATCTAAGATCCCAAAATGAATACAAGGTAAAGTTTATGCAATTCAACAGAATTACTGAGATGAATATGGATTATTTAAACAATAGATGGTTACCTCCTCTCCATACTGGTGATCGGATACTTCCTTGCCGAGCCCTACCACTCCCTTTCTGTTTCCAGGGCTTTCTGCCTCCTCCTCTTACTTCGGCTC
The DNA here is from genome assembly GCA_035221665.1 of Okamejei kenojei. NCBI lineage: Eukaryota > Metazoa > Chordata > Chondrichthyes > Rajiformes > Rajidae > Okamejei > Okamejei kenojei. The sequence continues at coordinate 50,513,817 of CM069138.1, forward strand.
GAGTCTTCACTCTGGCATGACTCTACAAATATCAAAACATGCCAGAACCTTATTTCTTCTCCCTTTGAAATTTTGTCTACTCCTGATTTACTTCAACGTTAAATTTTGATGGCATCTTGCAATCCCTTGAATTTAAAATTACATTTGGAGCAGATTAGATGCAGATAAAGTATTTCCTCAAAATGTAGTAAATATTAGGAATTCAAGGATGTGGATCGGCTGAATCTTTAAAGACCGAGTTAGTTACATTTTGTATGGAGCAAAGGAGATAAAGTAACATTAAGGCACAGATCAGCCATGATTTGACTAAATTACAAAACAGATTCAAACAGCCATGTTGCCTAACATTGACACAAAGTGCTGGAGTATCTCAGTAGGTCAGGCAGCACCACTGGAGACATCACCCATCCTTTTTTTTTCCCTAGTGATGCTGCCTGACCGATTGAGTTATTCCAGCACTTAGCATCTATCTTTGGTATAAAGCAGCATCTGCAGTTTTGTTTCTATACTTTAGCTATTTCGCTTTCCTGTATTTCTAGAGCACTCAGACTCATGGCCAGATCTCGTTCCGAGTACAACAGCCTGCACCTTGGACAAATAATTAAAGGAAGACTACTTACTATTCTTTTAAAGTTTTTCTGCCAAATTGCAACTTCGTGTAGAATATCAATTCTGTTTGAAAGCAAATAAAAAATCATTGGTAGTCGTCTCTTTCAAAAAGCATCAGTCAATAAAAAAGTTGCCCAACATAATTTCACATAACAATAGCATTGCGTTGGATAAAAAATGTAAGATATTTTCCATGAATTGTATTCTAGCATATTACTTTTTATAGAATTGCCTTTGCCAATTTCGGCATCATCCCCTTCCCCTCAAACTCCAAAGATTGATCAGCGCCTCATCCACGAGTCCAAGCATCTACATTCCTCTGCCATCAGTAAATCACCTCTACAGTGTAAGCAAATTCCAAGATCCACGGCAGCAACTCATTAAGCCACTTTTGGCATCGTGCTCCAACACACAACCTCATCGTTCAAGGAAAATAAAGGAGACCATCAAAACAAACCAAATGCAAGCCTTGAATTTTCCAAGACTGGATGTAATCATTAATTCTCTCACCCCTCCGTAATGAGCCAAAGAGTAAATATAGACTCTGGAGTCATTGACAGGAGAAATTTCCTCACAGTGCTCACCATATCAAGCTCCAAGAATCTTCTATTTCAATGAGATCAGATCTTACCGGGATTACCTACACCCGAATATGGACTCTTACACATGAACAAGTGTTTGGGCAATCAGCTGTTTGCTGGGGGTGGGGCGGAGGAAAAACAGGGCATTTCCATGACCTTTCTCTCCTCCGAGCTCCAACAATCAGGGGCTGGGTCAAGCTGAGCAGACATGCGGGACCTGACTTTATAGCACTCTAATAAATTGCGAAGCATCATTTTCCTTTCAGAAATCAACATTGACTCAGCATAAATCATGCTACGATTTTGTATGTGCTCCGTTATTCCTTGGTAACTTTGATATCCTTGATTTCAGCATTTCTCAATAACTGATCAAGCTTTCCTCATCTGTTAGTCTCAGATTTGTTACTCACTATTTTAAAATTGCAAACATAATATTCCTAAGGTAGGAATAAAAAGCTGGAGTAACTCAGCGGGTGAGGGGGGGGGAGAGAGAGAGAGAGAGAGACAGAGAGAGAGAGGGAGAGACAGAGAGAGAGACAGACAGAGAGAGAGACAGACAGACAGAGAGAGAGAGACAGACAGACAGAGAGAGAGAGAGAGAGACAGACAGACAGACAGAGAGAGAGAGACAGAGAGAGAGAGAGACAGACAGACAGACAGAGAGAGAGAGAGACAGACAGACAGACAGACAGAGAGAGAGAGACAGACAGACAGACAGAGAGAGACAGACAGACAGAGACACACAGACACAGAGACAGAGACAGAGACAGAGAGACAGAGACACAGAGAGAGAGAGAGACACACAGACAGAGAGAGAGAGAGAGAGAGAGAGAGAGAGAGAGAGAGAGAGAGAGAGAGAGAGAGAGAGAGAGAGAGAGAGAGAGAGAGAGAGAGGGAGAGGGAGAGGGAGAGGGAGAGGGAGAGGGAGAACCACAGTGGTGGCATATTTAATCCATCTGGGTGGTATCAAGTCAATATCTTGTGATGAATTGGCAAACACAATTTGGCACTGGTGCATTGAAAGAAACATTTGGATTTCAGCTACATACCTTCCGGGTAAGCTAAATACAGTGGCGGACACCAGGTCACGGATATTCAATGACAACACCGAGTGGAAGTTGAACCACAAAATATTTGCTAACATTATAGCTCCGTATGAATCACCGGATATCGACCTATTTGCGTCCAGATTGAACCATCAGATACCAACATATGTCTCTTGGGAACCAGACCCTGGGCCAGTAGCGATGGACGCTTTCTCGCTACATTGGGGGAACTTGTTCTTATATGCATTTCCCCCTTTCTGCCTCATCAATCGGGTATTACGGAAAATCCAGTTAGATTCCGCATCAGGAATACTGATAATACCCGACTGGCCTACTCAGCCATGGTTCCCGGTGGTCCTCGACATGGTGAAGGAACCGTGTTTTCCGGTTCCCAAATGCCCGAACCTCCTGACACATCCCATATGAGGGGAGAGTCATCCGTGCCATGGTCATCTGAACCTGTTGGCTTGCAGGTTCTGAAGAGACCATAACTGGAATTCAGGCTGTCAAACAGGACCATGAACATCATCATGGCATCGTGTAGAGAGTCCACAAGGAAGCAATACCTTACCCATGTAAGGAAATGGGAGGTGTTTTGTTCCAGGACTGATACCACCTACAACTCTGCCACCATCACAGATGTGCTGGAATTCCTCGCGGGCCTTCACTACGATGAGGGCCTCAGCTACAGTGCCATCAACAGTGCAAGGAGTGCATTATCATCCTACCTCAGACTTGGAGTGGGATCCCATCCATTGGTATCGAAACTAATGAGGGGTATTTTCAATTCCAACCCTCCCAGGCCACGATGTAGTGTTGTCCCTACTCAGGAGTTGGTCACCAGTTTTGAATTTCCCACTGGCAAAACTCACCTACAAAGTGGTGATACTGATGGCACTTATCACAGCTCAACGGGTCCAGACCCTCCACAAACTAAAATTGGACAGAATGGTCTCGATCCCCACTAAGGTAACCTTCTTTATTGACGAGTTACTAAAACACCATAGACTTGGAACAACCGGTCTTAAATTGGAATTCCTGCCATATCCTATTGATGTACGTCTTTGTATAGCCACCCACCTCCGACATTATATAGATGTCACCAAGAATATCAGGGGTATGGAAGTAGGTCTTTTTATCAGTTTTAAACGCCCACACTACAGGGTAACTGTGCAGACTATTTCCAGCTGGCTCAGGGTGGTGTTGGGTGCAGCAGGGGTAGACACTGATATTTTAAAATCTCATTCTACCAGGGCTGCGTCCACATCAGCAGCGAGGACCATGGAGGTGCCCATGGACCATGTCCTCGGAAGAGCGGGCTGGGCCAATGAGGGCACATTTCAGCAGTTTTACAATAAACCTGTGGCCACACCCGCAACGTTTGCATACACTGTTTTAAGTTCTGTTCCCTGAACGTTCCCGAAGTCAGGGTTTTTTTTGTTTGTGTTAATAAATACATTATTGTTTTTCAGCTCTGTTTCAAGTCTGAAATACGTTAACATACTTCCTCCATCAGTTATTACGGCAGTGTGTGAGCATGGACGTGATTCCAGGGCATGAAATCACAGAACTTTAAAATCTTCACGTAGTCACTCACGTGACTCCGAAGTAAAATAGTAAGATTAAATGAGAACTTACCAGTTTGAAGTTTGATCCTTATTTTATGAGGAGTTACGATGAGGGATTTCGTGTCCTCCGCTCCCAACTCTCTATCATAAGGTCAACTGGTATATTAGTTTCTCTTAATATTACTATCTCCAGTCAGTTCTACTATCTGTGATTTTACACCGCTGCTTTGAAGAATGTCGCGCATGCGTGCTGCCGGGGTCTTCACAAAATCCCTCATCGCAACTCCTCATAAAATAAGGATCAAACTTCAAACTGGTAAGTTCTTGTTTAATCTTACTATTATTCTACAATGTTGGGCAAAGAAAATTACTGAAGTGTTGTTTAGAGACTACAGTGCTTTGTGACAGCATATGTAAGAAAGGCCTATGACAGTGTCAAAAATATTATAAACCAGGTCCGTACGAAGCTTTTCAAAAAGGGGGGTGGCATGGCCGGATTACAAAAATGTTATGTGAAATAAGTGCACGCAGCACATATCACAAGCGCGAAGCTCAAAGACACTTGCGGCTGGGGTCCAGGGCCCGCTTATGGGCCCGGGAAGCTCTGGCGTTTTAGATGCTCTCTGATGCATTCTGAGCCTTATTTTGGAGCATTTTTGCACCAAATTTATGACCAATATTTCAAAAATCATTTTGGTTGAGTCAAGAGTAATGAGTGGTTGGAACGGGATGATTGGGGTCATTGTTGTATACATGTTTAAAAATTCAAGAATTGAAGCTGTCCTTGTTTTAATAATCAAGTTGTACTGTAAAATGTTATGTAAAATGTTATAAAGGAGCATGCAAACACTGCAAATAAAATACTGTAAGTTTTTGCAGTAAATAAAACCTTTTTTTAGAAAATGTTTTATGTGTTGATTTGATTGTGTTACTGTTCGACTGTGTTAGTGTGCGCACATTAAAAATGATGCAAAATGAAAGGCGCAAACTATGGAATTCATATTTTTCAGCATTGTTATCAATTGTTTGATATTATTCATATGGAGAAGAAAATATAATTGCTCTAAAACCTACCTTAATTTTGCAATCTCACTAAAGATAATCCCCCTTTCCCTCTCCCCCTCCCTCTCCATCTCTCTCCCTCCCCATCTCTCTCTCTCCCTCCCTCTCCGTCTCAACCCACCTTTCCCCCTCGCATCCCCCTGTCTCTCCCTCACCCTCTCTCTCCCTCCCACGCAGCGAAGCTCTGACTCCACGCCGCAGACACCACAGCCACCCCCCCCCCCCCCCCCCCCCCCCCCCCCGAGAAACGGGCACTCCCGCAACGCAATATTCCACTACTTTCCTGGAGTAGACACAAGGCATCGAGGTGATTGTGTGGAGTGCAAATGGAGACCTGAACCTGCCCGGGCCCACTGCGCACGCATGGAGAGACAGCGTCATTTTGTGTCGTTACTGCGTCACCGGCTTCCCCCAACTGCGCCGGCGAGTTTTTCCCCAAAACTTCCAGCGGCTGGAACCAGAATTTGGGGTAATTTCCATCAAAGTGGAAACGCTGATAGTGCTCCAATTTTTTTTTTCTCCGGATTCTTTTTACTCTGGGGAAAAAAACACCTTGGCCGGAGGCCCCCTAGATTTTGAGGCCCTAGGCTTCAACCTATGAGGCCTGTAGGTAAATCCGGCCCCTGCCGAGGCCCCCCTAGATCTCGAGGCCCTAAGCTTAAGCTTGTGAAGCTTATATGTAAATCCGGCCCTGACTGGGCCTCACAGGACAGAAAGGTCAGATTGGGAATGGGAGGGGGAGTTAAAGTGCTGAGCAACCGGGAGATCAGTCAAGTCAAGTCATTTCTATTTCCGTAGCACATTTAAAAAACAACTCTCGTTGACCAAAGTGCTTTACATTGGTGGAGGTACTAACGTTATACAACAGTGGTTCATAGATTAAGTACAATTTAGTTTGTATTTCAATTTTAATCTTAAAATGTAATAAATAATTACCTTGGAGGGACTGCAAAGACATCAGGATGTAATTCAACAACACCCAAGTTCTCATCAAACCCCTGCAGAGACTCCAGCCAAGCTTGTCTGGGCTTGAGATGTGAAGGAATAGCAATCTCACACTTTCTCAAGACAGGCTGTCCAGCATCAATTGGGGTGGGTCCTGAAATATATTGAACAGATAGGATAAATGCACAGATTTATTTACCCAGAGTATGTAAATCAAGAACCAGGCGACATAGGTTTAGTATAAGAGGGGCAAGATTTAATAGGAACCTGAGGGCAACATTTCCACTCAGAGGGTGAATGGATATATGGACCAAGCTGCCAGAGGAGATAGATGAGGCAGGTACTATAACAAGATTTAAAAGGCACATTAACAGGTACATAGATGGGTAGGGCAAATGGGACATCTTGGAGCACACAATGGGGCATCTTGGTCAGCATGGATAAGGTGAGCTGAAGGTAGACACAAAATATTTGAGTAACTCAGCAGGACAGGTGATTGTTTCGGGTCAAGACCCTTCGCCTGTTTCTATGCTGTATGACTCGCTCTCTATAACAATTGATCTTGAAAGCAATACCACCTATGTACTTTGTAAGAATTTATTAAAGGACACAACAATACACATTACTTCATGCTGAACAGGTATCCTAGTAAAGTCATCTTCAGCCTTTTGAACCCTTAGCAACAGTTAATGACCAAGAACCAAGTTACTGAAATCAGAATCATTTGGATAAAAGATAGATTGTTTTGTTTTTAAGCCCCCTTCAAGAAGCCAATTTTATTTGTCACTTTGTCCATTCCCTCCACACAGATGCTGCCTGACCCACCGAGTTCCTCCACCACTTTGTGATTTGCTCAAGGTTACAACGTTTTGTAATTTCCTGTATCTTCAGATGATACTTACAAACACAGAAACAAAAAGGCAGAGATTCTTCCAGTGGTATTTTACTTTTTATATTGATCCAAACATGCACTTAAGAGTTTTATTAGGTTAAACAATACTGAATAGCATACCTTTCCTTTCTTTCTTAATTATGTTTGTTTGGAGCAGGAGATTTGCTGGCAACTCATTTCCTCCTGATAGAACGGACACCAACTATTTCAAGAGCACAAAAGAAACATGTTCAATTAATGCAACAGTAAAATGTGCACAGTCCCACTATCTTCAGACAAACATTCTCTATTTAACTGAATAACTAGTCTGAAGAAGGGTCCCAACCTGAAACATTACCTATCCATGTTCTCCAGAGATGTTGCCTGACCCACTGAGTTGCTCCAGCACTGGATTATTTTATCACTAACTATTTGATAAGTGGCGTAGTCAGAGCTGCTGCCTTACAGTGCCAGAGACCAAGATTCCATCCTGTCTATGGGTGCTGCCTGTACGTTCTCCGTGACCATGTAGGTTTGCTCAGGGTGCTTTGGTTTCCTCCCACATTCCAAAGACATGCAGGTGTGTACGTTAATTGGCTTCTATAAATTGTCCCCAGTGTATAGGATAGAACCAGTGTATGGGTGATCGCTGGTCGACACAGACTCGGTGGGCCGAAGGACCTGCCTCCACGCTGTACCTCTAAAGGATATTTTGCAGGACAGTGAGAGTGGGCAGGGAAAGGTCCCCCCTCCCCCCCAAAAAAAATTGGGAAAGGGAGAGACTGCAGTCAATGGATGTGTTAATTTATACATTTCTAACTGACATACTTTGTGCAGATTATCAGATGCAGTCAAAATGTCTGACAGCGATGAGACAAGATTTCAGTGGTCTAGACAGCCAATTGTGCTTGCATAAGCACAGATCTTATCCTCTGCCTCAAGATATTTTCTCTGCAATATGATGGATAGGTTAATTATCCAGGAAAAGAGTCCTGGAAATATTATTAACAATATCATCAGATATGTGGTGAGAAATGTAATCTCTGGCCCAAAGGTAGCATTTTTTCCAGGATCAGAATACAGTTGGTTACATTTCAATGTTGAGACTCTAACTTAAGGTTAAATTGCATTCTCGGGAAATTATTGCTCTGGCAGAGATGCATCTTGAACCAAGCTTTCTTGTACTCACGAGTCCTACAATCACGCAGCGTGGAAACAGGCCCTGCAGCCCACGCAGACCAACGTGCCCCTTCTACACTAGTCCCATCTGCTTTTAGCCCATATATCCCTCTAAACCTATTCTATCCATATACTTATCTAAATATTTCTTAAACATTGCGATAGTACCTACCTCAACTACCACCTCCATACTTGCAGCTTGTTTCATACACCTACCACCCTTTGTGTAAAAAAAACATACCCCTCAGGTTTCCATTAAATCTTTCCCCCCTCACCTTAAACCCATGTCCCCTGGTTCTCGATTCCCCTACTCCTGGCAAAACACTATATGTTAACCCGATCCACTTCCCTCAAGATTTTGTACACGTCTATAACATCACCCCTCATCCTCCAGCACTGTAAAGAATAAAGCCCTAACCTGCTCAACCTTTCCTTATAGCTCAGTCCCTCGAGTCCTGGCAACATTCTGGTAGATCTTCTCGAACACTTTCAAGCTTGACAACATCTATCCTATAACATGGTGACCAAAACTGAACCCAATATTCAAAATGCGGCCTCAATAGACACAAAATGCTGGAGTAACTGGGACAGGCAGCATCTCTGGAGGGAAGGAATGGGTGTCGTTGAGTCAATACCCTTTTCAGCTAAATGTGACCTCACCAACATCTGGTATAAAACTGCAACATGACCACCCAACTTTTATACTCAATACTACGACTGAAGAAGGTCAATGTGCCGAAAGCCTTCTTAACCACCCATTCCACCTGTGACAGCACTTTCAAAGAACTATACACATGTACTCCTAGATACCTCTCAGGTGAATGTAAAAGATAATTTGAGACCTGAAAAGCAGAGGAGCATAATATGATTAGTTTTAATCTGCAATTTGAGAAGGAGAACATTAAATCAGAAGTGGCAGTGATGCAGTTGAACAAAGGGGACTATGAAGGCATGAGAGGGGAGCTGGCCAAAGTAGACTGGAAAGGGATCCTAGCAGGAATGACGGTGGAACAGCAATGGCAGGAATTTCTGGGCATAATCCGGAAGACGCAGGATCATTTCATTCCAAAAAGGAAGAAAGATTCTAAGGAGAGTAGGAGGCAACCGTGGCTGACAAGAGAAGTTAGGGATAGAATAAAACTAAAAGAAAAGATGTATAACACAGCAAAGAGTAGCTGGAAGCCAAAGGATTGGGAAACTTTTATAGGACAACAGAAGGAAACAAAACGGGCAATACGGGCTTAAAAGATGAAGTACGAGGGGAAGCTGGCCAAGAATATAAAGAAGGACAGTAAAAGCTTCTTTAGATATGTTAAGGGAAAAAGAGTAGCAAAGTCAAATGTGCGTCCCTCGAAGGCAGACACGGGTGAAATAATTATGGGCAACAAGGAAATGGCAGAAGAGTTGAATAGATACTTCGGATCCGTCTTCACTGAGGAGAACACAAACAATCTCCCAGATGTACTGGAGGACAGAAGATCTAAGGGGGTAGAGGAACTGAAAGAAATTTTCATTAGGTGAGAAATAGTATTGGGTAGGCTAATGGGACTGAAGGATGATAAATCTCCTGGGCCTGATGGTCTGCATCCCAGGGTCCTCAGGGAGGTGGCTCTAGAAATAGTGGACGCATTGGTGATCATTTTCCAATGTTCAATAGATTCAGGATCAGTTCCTGTGGATTGGAGGATAGCTAATGTTATCCCACTTTTCAAGAAAGGAGCGAGAGAGAAAACGGGGAATTACAGACCAGTTAGCCTGACTTAGGTGGTGGGAAAGATGCTGGAGTAAATTATTAAAGAGGTAATAATCGAGCATTTGGATAGCAGTAAAAGGATTAGTCCAAGTCAACATGGATTTATGAAAGGGAAATCATGCTTGACTAATCTTCTGGAATTGTTTGAGGATGTGACAAGTAAAATGGATGAAGGGGTGCCAGTGGATGTAGTGTATCTAGACTTTCAGAAAGCCTTTGATAAAGTCCCGCACAGGAGACTGGTGACTAAAATTAGAGCACATGGTATTGGGGGTAGGGTGTTGACATGGATAGAAATTTGGTTGGCAGACTGGAAGCAAAGAGTAGGAGTGAACGGGTCCTTTTCAGAATGGCAGGCAGTGGCGAGTGGAGTGCCGCAAGGCTCGGTGTTGGGGCCGCAATTGTTTACCCTACATATATATATACACACATACATACACATATATATATATATATACATATATATATACACACATATATATATACACACATATATATATATATATATATATATATATATATATATATATATATATACACATATATATATACACACACACACATATATATATATATATATATATATATATATATATATATATATATATATATATATACACACACACGTATATATATATATACATACACACACACATATAAATGATTTGGAAGAGGGAATTAGGAGCAACACTAGCAAGTTTGTGGATGACACAAAGCTGGGTGGCAGTGTGAACTGTGAAGAGGATGTTAGGAGGTTGCAGGGGGACCTGGACAGGTTGAGTGAGTGGGCAGATGCGTGGCAGATGCAGTATAATATAGATAAATGTGAGGTTATCCACTTTGGCGGCAAAAACAAGGGGGCAGATTATTATATCAATGGGGTTAGGTTAGGTAAGGGGGAGGTACAGCGAGACCTGGGTGTCCTTGTACACCAGTCACTGAAAGTTGGCCTGCAGGTACAGCAGGCAGTGAAGAAAGCTAATGGAATGTTGGCCTTCATAACAAGAGGATTTCAGTACAGGAGTAAAGAGGTTCTTCTGCAGTTGTATAGGACTCTGGTGAGACCACATCTGGAGTATTGTGTACAGTTTTGGTCGCCTAATTTGAGGAAGGACATCTTTGTGATTGAGGCAGTGCAGCATAGGTTCACGAGATTGATCCCTGGGACTGTCATATGAGGAAAGATTGAAAAGACTAGGCTTGTATTCACTGGAGTTTAGAAGGATGAGGGGGGGGGGGGGGTCTTATAAAAACATATACAATTATAAAAGGACTGGACAAGCTAGATGCAGGAAAAATGTTTCCAATGTTGGGTGAATCCAGGACCAGGGGCCACAATCTTAGAATAAAGGGGAGGTCATTTAAGACTGAGCTGAGAAAAAACTTTTTTACCCAGAGAGTTGTGAATTTATGGAATTCCCTGCCACAGAGGGCAGTGGAGGCCAAATCACTGGATGGATTTAAGAGAGAGTTGGATAGATCTCTAGGGGCTAGTGGAGTCAAGGGATATGGGGAGAACGCAGGCACGGGTTATTGATAGCGGACGATCAGCCATGATCATATTGAATGGCGGTGCTGGCTCGAAGGGCCGAATGGCCTCCTCCTGCACCTATTTTCTATGTTTCTATTTCTAAGTCCTCTTAAACATTCTGGATGATATCGTCATCCATCGTCAAGACAAATTAACAGGTGAATATTACCTTGTCATTTGAGAGATTTTTGTGCAAAGTGATTGGCAATTTCCCAATTACAATTGTGTTTACTTTTGAAAAATACTGTAACTGCAAATTGAGGAGTCATGAATGATATCAGATAAATATAGGCCTTTCTTACAAAAAGTCTTTCTTTATTAAAAAATACTTAGCAAGAAATTGCAACTATCATTGTGAAGTCAGGGAAAAATAATTAACAAACATACAAAACGTTGGTAAGGCCACATTTGGAGCATTGTATTCAGTTTAAGAAAGATAGTGTCAAACTGGAAAGAGTGCAGAGAAGATTTGCAAGGATGTTGCCAGGAACACAGATTTGAGGGCCAGAGGCAGGGGGAGAGGCTGAGCAGGCGAGGACTTTATTCTATGGAACGAGCAGACAGAGGAGTTAGTTGACGGCAGATACTATAATAAGATTGAAAAGACAGTTGCATGGTACATTGATAGGAAAGGTATAGAGGGATATGGACCAAGCTCAGGCACGTGGGACTAGTGTAGACGGACATCTTGGTCAGTGCGGGCAAGTTGGGCTGAGGGACTGTTTCCCTGCTGTACGACTCAAAATATTTTTTTAAAAAATGCCACGAATGACAGATAGTTTAGATAGGAGGAAAGATAAAATGGAAGGCAAACAAAATTGTTGGCTACAAAGGGAGAAAATTAGAAATTCAATTCATGAAAACAGAACAAGTTGAAATGTAGGCATACTTGACACGATGCAGAAATATACAATAGATGCAGGAGTAGGCCAGTCGGCCCTTCGAGCCAGCACCGCCATTCAATGTGATCGTGGCTGATCATCCCCAATCAGTACCCCGTTTCTGCCTTCTCCTCATATCCCCTGACTCCGCTGTCTTTACGAGCCCCATCTAGCTCTCTCTTGAAAGTATCCAGAGAACCGGCCTCTACCGCCCTCTGAGGCAGAGAATTCCACGGACTCACAACACTCTGTGAGAAAAAGTGTTTCCTCGTCTCTGTTCTAAATGGCTTACCCCTTATTCTTAAACTGGGGCCCCTGGTTCAGGACTCCCCCAACATCGGGAACATGTTTCCTGCCTCTAGTGTGTCCAAACCCTTAATAATCTTATATGTTTCAATAAGATGCCCCTCTCATCCTTCTAAACTCCAGAATATACAAGCCCAGCCGCTCCATTCTCTCAGCATATGACAGTCCCGCCAACCCGGGAATTAACCTTGTAAACCTACGCTGCACTCCCTCAATAGCAAGAATGTTCTTCATCAAATTAGGGGACCAAAACTGCACACAATATTCCAGGTGTGGTCTCACTAGGGCCCTATACAACTGCAGAAGCAACTTTTTGCTCCTATACTCAACTCCATTTGTTATAAAGGCCAACATGCCATTCGCTTTCTTCACAATACAGTAATACATAATGTAATAAAAGTAATACATAATGTATTAGCTGTAGAGATACAAAATCTCCAAAAAAGTAATTGGCTGGATATTTACTTATCTTGAAGTCCATATAATCCATGCAATTTACAGTGGAATACAGGTCCACCATCGATTTTCCAGCAACTGATAGTCCGGCAACTACTTTAATCTGGACAAAATTACGAGAGCGTACTTGAAATCTCCCTGCAAGGTTATTGATTCCTCTCCAGTTCATGCGAGACCGGTCCCTCCTGTACAGGTCCCACCCAAATATCCTATCGTCCACCTGCCCTGGTAGAGAGCCCAATGATCCACATGACTAGAGCCCTTCCTCTTGCACCAGCATCCCTTAGCCACATTTTTAAACGGCACTATCTTTCTACAAAAAGACACAAAGTGTGGGAGTAACTCAGCGGGTCAGGCAGCATCTCTGGAGAACATGGATAGTAAGTAAGTAATTTTTATTTACATAGCACTTTTTAAAATCAAATCACGTTGAAGCCAAAGTTCTTTACAGAGAAGAAATTCGATTTCCATACATCCATATAAAATAAAAAAGACACAACACACTATAGGAATCAACATGAATCTCCCCCCCACCCCCAGCAGGATAGGTGCTGTTTGGAATCAGGACTTTTCTCCACAGATGCTGCCTGACCCACTGAGTTACTCCAGCACTCGGTGTCGTTTTTGTTGTAAATCAGCAGCCGCCGTTTGACCTGCTGCCCGCCTGGGCCGCCCTTACCCTCAACCCGAAATGCCTGCCACCGCAGCCCGGGCGGCAGACGCGCAGCAACGCGGCCATCAGCAGCACGTCCTCGCCGCGGCCCCGCCACCGTCAGGTGGGACGCTCATGTCCCGCGGCGCCGGCGCCGGCGTCAACGTCAGTCAACGTCACCGTCAACGTCAACGTCACTCCGCCATGCCGACCGGCAAGCGGTTTGCAAACCTCGCGAGGTTAAACCACGTGAAATCCCGTGCTGGCAAACTCACGTCAGAATGACGCGCCCTGAAGCCGCGCCGCTGCCATCTTTTTAGTGGGCAAGCTTTGGTGACGTCAGGCCGCCAGAGCTCCCCCTAACGGCGGAGGGGGGAATTGACACGGAACCAACCTCCAACATGACCCCTCCACTCGCCACATCTTCCCATCTCTCCCGTCTGCCTTCCGCAAAGACCGCTCCCTCCGCAACTCCCTTGTCAATTCTTCCCTTCCCTCCCGCTCTACCCCTTCCCCGGGCACTTTCCCTTGCAACCGCAGGAAATGCTACACTTGTCCCTTCACCTCCCCCCTCCACTCCTTTCAGGGACCCAAGCAGTCCTTCCAGGTCCGACAGAGGTTCACCTGCACCTCCTCCAACCTCATCTACTGCATCCGCTGCTCCAGATGCCAGATGATCTATATCGGTGAGACCAAGCGGAGGCTTGGCGATCGTTTCGCCGAACACCTCCGCTCGGTCCGCAATAACCAAGCCCGACCTCCCGGTGGCTCAGCACTTCAACTCCCCCTCCCAATCCGTATCCGACCTCTCGGTCCTGGGCCTCCTCCACGGCCAGAGTGAGCAACACCGCAAGTTGTAGGAACAGCACCTCATATTCCCTTGGGGAGTCCTGCATCCTCTGGGCTTGAACACTGAATTTTTTCAATTCTGTTAACCCTTGCTGTCTCCTCCCCTTCCCACCTCTCCCTCAGCCCTCGGGCCCTGGCATTCCCTCTATCTCTATCTCCCTCCCCCACCCTAGTCGCACTAGCTTCTCATTTTCACACCACAAACAGCTTACAATGGCTTGTTCCCTTTATCATCGATACTTTTTTGCATATCTTTCATTCATTGTTCTTTATCTCTCCACATCACCATCTATATCTCTCTTTTCCCTGACCCCTGACCAGTCTGAAGAAGGGTCTCGACCCGAAACGTCGCCTATCTCCTTCGATCCTTAGATGCTGCTGCACCCGCTGAGTTTCTCCAGCCTTTTGTGCACCCTTGATTCTCCAGCATCTGCAGTTCCTTCTTTAACACTCCTCTGAGGAACGTTCAGGTCACCATCGAGTCACAGACTCATACAGCACAGAAACAGGCCATTCGGCCCAACTCATCTATGCCGACCAAGATACCACATCCAAGTTAGTCCCATTTGCCTGCGTTTGTCCCGTATCCCTATAAACTTTTCCTACTGAACCTTTGAACCTACTCCTTTACATGTCTACGATTTTTATCCTATCCATTTTCTGCAACGATGCTGTCTGACCCACGGAGTCACTCCAGCATTTTGTGTCTGTGCATGATTTTTACAAATTGAACTTTTGTTTGTAGAAAGGACAAAGCATGACCTGCCATGGGGAACTCAGTGGGTCAGCCAGCGTCTGTGGAGGAAATGGACAGGTGATGTTTCGAGTCAGTACCGTTCTTCAGTGTTTAGCAATGTTACAAAATTTTGAGATTTTAAAAATCAAGTCTGCAATTTATCCCATCAGATAAAGCATAAAAAGAAGTTTAATTTGACACCTAATTCACTTTCATATCTTCAGTATTAACAACGTTATGGCCATTTTCATACTCGGAAATTAGCATCTTGTTCCCTATTGCTTGTCCAATGACAACACAAAAGCAGTGATCGAGGACAGTCAAAAGCCCATAACTTTCTTAAAAATGAAGAGAACTGAAATACATTATCAGTTATTATAGATTGAAGTGTACTGAAACAAATATGAAACAATCTTACTTGGATGACCTGAAATTAAAGCACATAATTAGTTAGTTACCCAATTGTAGCTAATTACAAAGTTCAATAGATCTAAACATCTATCCATTTCTTAAGAAAAGATTAACATTTTTAAATAACCTAAGTGTCCAAATAACATTCACACAAGAATTCACAATATAACATGATTTTTAAATCTCATTGTCATTAATGTATAGGCCAAATGGAAGGAATTTAGTGTTTAATTCCCGGAAGTTAATGGCCATTTAAATCATCTTGCGAGTGGGATTTTCTGGAACGCGATCGATTGGAACGTTGCAGTTGCGGTGAATTTAAACCCCATATCGGCAGAAAAATACTGCCGGTTCATATGGAGAATAAATCACCTTCTCGCAGTGTGAAATTTTGATTAAAGGTATCCTAAAAAGCACATTTTTATGAAAAAATAAACTGTGTACCTTGCCTTGTCCCCTACACGAGGTCTGTCCCGTTGTCGGCGTTCACGGCTTTAGAAGATGATTTTAAATTTACTACAGCAATTAAATTAGCAAGCGCAGTTTAAAAATCACTTCAGAGAACGGCAGTCGAAGCGATTTTTCTTCATCAACTAAATAGCCTGTTCAAGATCGATTTGAATAGGCTTCCGAAATACTGCATTTTAAACCCTCCCCCCCTCTCAAAGGCGCCAAAATCGCGCACACGGGCAGTAACAGAACTGCAGCGCCGTTGAAGGTAAGTATTGTAACATACCTACAGTGTTGCTCAAGATTCCAGCATCTGCAGTTTCTTGTGAGTCTGTTTCTCTCTCCATGGATATTGCCTGATCTCCTAACTATTTCCAGAATTTTTGTTTTTAGAATATGAATCATGTTTTTAAAACATGAATCTATGACATTGCTTTCAATTATAATTTATTCATTTCAATGGCAGACAAAAGTGCTGGAGAAACACAGCGGGTGCGGCAGCATCTATGGAGCGAAGGAAATAGGCAACGTTTCGGGCCGAAACCCTTCTTCAGACTTCCAGCACTTTTGTCTACCTTCAATTTTCCAGCATCTGCAGTTCTTTCTTTAAACAAATAATTCATTTCAATGTTCGTTCTTCTTCAATACTTACATTGGGGTGGCACAGTGGCTGCCTGACACCTTTGATCCTGACTACGGGTGCAGTCTGTACTGAGTTTGTACGTTATTCCTGTGACTGTGTGGGTTTCCTCCGGGTGCTACGGTTTCCTCCCATGCTCCAAAGATGTGCAGGTTTGTAGGTTAATTAATTTCTGTAAATTGCGAATTCTCTCTAGAGCGTAGGATAGAACTAGTGTGAATGGCTGATCGACAGTCACATGGACATGGTGGACCAAAGGGTCTGTTTCCACACTAAAATTACTAAAGTAAAGTAAACTAAAGTAAAATTCAGCAATCTGAATTATTTTATCTCCAGGATGATGATCTGAAGAACAAGTATTTGCAGGCTAAGTTAGTTGAGACCAGAACTGCACAAAACAGATCCAAATTCAATCTTTAATCCTGCTCAGGTTGAACAGTCTGCAGAAGAGCTTCGACCCAAAACGTCACCTATTCCTTTTCTCCAGAAATGCAGTCTGTCCCGCTGAGTTACTTCAGCTTTTTTTATGTCTATCTTCCGATATCAACTAACTCGTCAGTAGGTGTCAGCCTTGGCTTATTGGAAGCATTTCTCCACCAACAACTCTGGAAGCTTGCATTATATAGAGGGAGGGGGCACTGTTGGAACTGATTACCTTTGGATTGAGATGTTGCGCCTGCCTGCACTCTTGAGCGGTCATTAACTATCCCATGGTGCTTATTTGAAGAGGTGAATAATATTTCCCCTGGTGGGCAACTAACATCTATCGCTCAAACAATATCATTGAGTCACAGAAACTATCTCCACAACAACAACAATGTCTATTGACACAGCGTGGTATAATTGCAATGTTTAAAAAACATTTAGACAAGTACACGGACAGTAAGGGCTTAGAAGGATATGGGTCAAAGGCAGACAAATTGGATGAGCTCAACAACCTGCATGGATGGAAAATAAATGCTGGTTTATACCAAAGATAGGCACAAAGTACTGGATGGAGCATCTCTGGAGAACATGGATAGGTGACGTTTTGTGTTGAGGCCTTTCTTCAGACAGATTGTAGTGGGGGGAATCTGGAAAAGAGGTTGGAGTAAACATTCCTCCTTCTCCCTGCTCCCATCCTCCAAAAAATACAGAAGCTTGCATCACCAGACACAGGAACAGCACCTTCCCCTCCGATATCAGGCTTCTGAACAGTCCTTCCATAAGCTAGGGTACTGTCCGATTCACCTCTACCCCACTGTGAACATTGGACTTTGTGTCTGGAACTGGTGCACTGCAATTCTGAGAACGATATTCTGCACTCTGTACCTTTGCCTTTGCTCTACCTATTGTACCTGAGTTTGACTTGATTGTATTTACGTACAGTATTATCCAATTTGATTGGATAGCATGCAAAGCAATGCTTTTAACTGTACCTTGGTACACATGACAATAATAAAGCTAAACCTAATTAACCGCGCCTTGGCTGTCTTTCCTTTGAGGCTTACTGGCCCTTAATTCCCTTCCCATTCCCTTCCTAAGCCACATGTTTAAACTGCACTATCAAGGTGCAGAGAGGATTTATGAGGATGTTTCCAGGACTCAAGGGCCCGAGCTATAGGGAGCAGTTGAGCAGGCTAGGACTCTATTCCTTGGGGCGCAGGAGGATGAGGGGTTATCTCATAATGTGTACAAAATCATGAGTGGAATAGATTGGGTAAATGCACAGATTCTCTTGCCTAGTGGTTCTCCAGAGTTATCACCTGACCCCCTGAGTTACTCCAGCACTTTGTGTCTTTGTTTGTAAACCAGCAGCTGCAGTTCCTTTAGAGCACAGTGGCGTAATGGTAGAATTGCTGCCTTACAGCGCCAGAGACCCTGGCTCGATCCCGATTATGGGTGCTGTCTGTGTAAAGTTTGTACATTCTCCGTGTGACCTTGTGAGTTTTCTCTGGGTGCTCTGGTTTCCTCCCATACTCAAAGAGGTAGAAGTTGGGAGGTTAATTTGCTTTGGTAGTAAATTGTCCCTGATGTGTAGGATAGTGTTAGTGTATGGGGTGATCGCTGGTTGGTGCGGACACAGTGGGATGATGGGCCAGTTTCCGCGCCATATGTCTAATTCTAAATTCTAGGTATCTACAATATATCTATTCCTTGTCTCACTAGCACGTGGCACACAGTTAGCATGAGATCACAACATTGGAATTCTTTTTTTCTAACATTACCTAGTTCCCTAAATCCTCTTTGCAGGACTTCATCTGCCTTCCTACCTATGTCATTGGTACCAATATGGATCACGACCTCTGACTGCTCATTCTTGCCTCTCAGAATGTCCTGGGCCTGCTCAGGGACATCCTCAACCCTGATATGCAGGGAGGCAACAGACCATCCTGGAGTTTCGTTGTGACCATGGAAACACCTGGCTGTGCCACTGACTATGGAGTTCTCTATCATTACATATCTGAGACCCACACCACCCAGGCCACACACTCATTTCGGGAAGAAGAGATAGGAGCCTGAAAACTGTAATGTCCAGGTTTCGGAACAGCTTTTTCCCTACAGTCATCAGGCTATTAAACTCTACAATCTACAAATAAGCTGTCAACCACATACACTTGGGGGGCATTGGTTTTGCACTATTATTGTTTGTTTGTTTGTTTTATGTATGTATGTAGAGTTAGGGTTAGGTATGTATGTGTATATCTATACTTTTTTTTCCCATTTATTATAATGTTTACATATTCTGTTGTGCTGCTGCAAGTAAGAATTTCATTGTTCTGTTTGGGACATATGACAATAAAACACTTTTGACTCCTGGACTGAGACCTATCTTGCTATTCAACAGAGTCAGATATGAAGCCACAATCTTGGATGCAGACACTAATTGCCATTGAGAAGCCATCGCCACCAACAGTATCCAAAATGGTGTAATTGTTTGAGGGGGAGGCTGCCACAGGAGAATTCTGCACTATCCGCCTCCCCTGGTGGTCACCCATCTATCTGGCTGAACCTTTAGTGTGGCCATCTCCTGTAACTCCTGCTTATAGCCCTCTCTGCCCTCTGTCTGCTCCACAGCGTGTCCAAATGCTCCAATCGGTCCATGTGGTCTGAGCCGAGCTGCAGCTGAACACACTTCCTGCAAATGTAATGGGCACTAAGACCCCTGGTCTACCACATCTGACAGGAGGAGTAACCGCTCCAAGTCAATAGTCAAGAGTTAAGAATTTTTTATTGTCCCAAAAATAGAACAAAGAAATTCTTACCTGCAGCAGCACAACAGATATGTAAACATAGTATTCTGTAAACACCAAAATAAACAACAAAAACAGATTAGACACCTACTTCTACTCATCTACACACTACAGCTTTGCTTTCAATACTCTTCTCCGTGGATTGTCACCTTATCATGGTGGAGAAGCTTGTGTGGTACTGAGATACTGAGAGCGATGCCGTCTGGAGCTATGCTCCTGGTAGGGCCACCCATGGCGGTAAGGTCGAGGTGGAGGTCTCTGACAAAGAGCAATCCAACCAAGACCTCAACGGTGGAACAGGCGGAGGATGATTGCTGACTTAAGTGGAGCGTCACAACAGCTGGGAAGGCGGAAGAAGGTTCCAGCAGAAAAGGGTCCTGGGTCGTCTTGGACTCCATGCCACTGGATCCTGACCCAGATCTGTCAAGGACCGTGGGGTGGCTCCCCACGTTAAACAAAGTCACGCACAGCGTCCTCCATATAGGGAATCCACCCTAAGAGGAGAGGACAGTCATACTCGTTTCAAGTGACCGCCGTTGATGATGATGCTTTCAATACCATTATCCCATCCAAGTTCATCTCTAAACTCATGGAACTTGGATTCCGCACTCACCTCTGCAACTGGATCCTCGACTTACTGACCAACAGACCACAATCAGTGAGAATGAAAGACAAATCATCCTCAACACTGGTGCCCGCAAAGATGCATTCTCAGCCCCCTTCTTTACTCCTTATCACCCACGACTGTGCAGCCAAATACAAATCCAACTCAATTTACAAAATTTGCAGACAACACTCATCGTAGTGGGCCGGATATCAAATAATGATGGAATGGAGTAGAAGAAGGAGATTGAGAATCTCATTACCTTGTGCCAAGACAAAAAACCTTTCCCGCAATGTCAGCAAGACAAAAGAGATAGTGATTGACTTCAGGAAGTGAAGTGGTTTGCCCCAGTTTGCATTGGTGGTGCAGAAATAGAGATGGTTGAAAGCTTCAAGTTCCTAGGAGTCAATATCACGAGCAACCTGTCCTGTACCAGCCATATTGAAGCATGTCCTCAACAACTCTCATCAACTTCTACAGATGCACTATAGGAAGCATATTATCAGGATGCATCACAGCATGTCTTGGGAACACCTCTATCCAAGACCGCAAGAAATTGCAGAGAATTGTCGACACAGCCCAGACCATCACAAAAACCAACCTCCCTTCCATTAACTCCATCTGCACCACGCTGCCTCGGTAAGGCCATCAGTTTCCTGCTAAAGCAGAGGTCCTTACAACCTTGTAAACTGCTCTGGCTCCTCCTCTCTGCTACGAAGCCTGACGATCCTGGGGAGGTGTCAACCTCTCATTTTTACCAGAAAATTTGTATTACCATGCCCGTAGGTCCCGACTGTTCTGATAGGACTTGAAACTTTTACTCCATTTCACTCTCCACCGATGCTGTCTGCCTTTGTATTTTCATTGCAATACTGAACACAGACAGAAAATATAAATATCATATTCTTTCCATATAAAGTATAAAATAATGCTCTACAGAATTGCATTGCTGCCTTATTTATATCTTTCTTTGAATTATTGCAGCTAGGAAATAGGCCCTTCGGCCCCACCCGTCCATGTTGACCAAGATGGAGAGAAGGAATGGGTGACGTTTTGGGTCGAGACTCTTCTTCAGAATGTACTCAGACGCATGTAATTAGACATCAACACACGTGTCACAAATGTTTAACAAATTGGCTGTCTGATGCCAATGGTTGTGACATTTTGTGCACAGAAAAGGGACCCCGTGCCAAGAGTCAACAGACATCGTCGGGTGTGTTTAAAGTACACTAGCCACAATAGCTTCAGGCCACATTTGCTAATGTACTTGACTAGAAACTGTAATGTAAGCTGTCAGGCCGTGACTAGAGACAGTTTTATCGCCAATAGCTTTAGGGAAATACATAAAAAACCAATAGAAATGTAATGGTGGTTTTCCGAAGTGAAAACATGACCTAGTTCCATGCAATATTGGAGAATAGTATCACATTTTAGTATTTCCCTGAAAGAACAAGGTGACGCAGCTGGTTGAGCTGCTGCCTCACAGTACCAGAGACCCGGGTTCAAATCTGACCTCAGATGCTAACTGTATGGAGTTTCCACATGTTCCCTGTTCCCTCATGGATTTCCTCCAGGTGCTCCAGATTCCTCCCACATCCCAAAGACATCCGAATTTGTAGGTTAATTCATATCTGTAAATTGCTCCCAGATTAAATAGGAACCTGAGAGGTAACTTTTTCACACAAAGGGTTGTGGATGTATGGAACGAGCTGCCGGTGGAGGTAGGGGAGGCAGGTATTATTGCAATGTTTAAGAAACATTTAGGCATGTACAGGGATAGGACAGGTTTGGAGCAATATGGGGCAAACACAGGCAGGTGGGACTAGTGTAGATGGGACATGTTGGTGGGTGTGAGCAAGTTGGTCCGAATGGCCTGTGTCCACGATGTATTACACTATGACTATGACTCACTACGACTCTAAAGGTTGTCACGTATAAAGCGCCATTTGGTACCCTATAGTCTGATTTTATAAAAAAATGTTTGAGTCTTAACTTGGCCATAATGGCCCGTTTTCCTGGTGACGGCACTGGGTCAGACTTGCAGATTGTCGCCCCGGCCAGAAGACGTGTCAATGTCCTCGACCTTTGCCTCGCCGCTCAGTGCCGCAGCAGGCTACGTCCGTTCCGCACGTACATGGCCTTGAAATACTTTTCCCCTGGTTTCTGGAATGATCCAACTTAAGATTAGATAGTAAAAAAAACTAAAGGCTGGGATTGTGAACCCATAAAGCATTCAAGTTAATAGTTTAACAAATGGTCGTGAATAATCTCGCCTAAGTGCCCAACATACTGAAGCACTGTGCCAGAATAGAATTATGAAATCTATTGTGCAGGTAAATAGAGTGATAGATCCATACAACACAGAAACAAGCCCTTCGGCCCAACTTGCCCGTGTTTGGCCCATATCCCTCTAAACCTTTCCTTTCCTTGTACCTGTCCAAGTGTCTTTTAAATGGTGTTATAGCAAATGCAGACATATAATATGGTGAATGGAAATTGCATCTCCACCCACTTGGAAACCCTGTACTAAGCTCTTATTGAAATTCCGGTCGCAGAGACAGGTTGTTGGATCCCGATCAGGACGAAGATCCATCAAATCTAATTGGAACTGTCCTCAACTATTGCATATTGATAAACCTCAGTTGGGTTTCAGTTTGTTTTCCAAAGTGTGTAGACCAAAAATCAAAGAAGTTTGGTGATTGTCCTGCAATGCTGATGGCATCTCCTCAAAGGACCATTGCATGTTTCTTCATTTATCTCAATTTGCCTTGCATCTTTATTTTTCACCAATTAAACTTCCCTGCCTTCTCGATTGCTTTTTTTTTCTCTAGTCTCTTCCCCGGTCTTGTACTTGCTTAGGAATTAAACAATGGTGGCACAGTGGCATAGAGTTGCTGCCTCACAACACCGGAGACTCAGGTTCGATCCTGACCAACGGGTTTGGCTTATGGAGTTTGTACGTTCTCCTTGTGACCGTGTGAATTTTCTCTGGTTTCCCCGGTTTCCTCCCACTTTCCAAAGATGTTCAGGTTTGTAGGTTAATTGGCTCCGGTAATTGTCCCCAATGTGTAGGATGCAAAACTGTGATAACATTGAACTAGGACACGGGTGATCGTTGGTGGACGCGCACTCAGTGGGCAAAAGGGCCTGTTCCCAAAACTCTCTAAATCTCCAAAATGTAAACCATTAATAATAAAGCGGTTATGGGGCAGGGTGAGGGAAACGATTAACACATGTTCGCACAGTTTTCCCAGCTCTGATGATGGGTGATGGAACATGGAGCAGTACAACACAGGAAGCAAACTCTTTGCTCACAATGTCCATGCTGAACACGATGTCAGCATGCACACTAATCTCCGCTGCCTGCACGTGATCCCTATCTCTCAATTTGTTGCATATCCATGTGACTATCTAAAAGGCTATCGTATCTGCCTTCACCACCACCACTGCTGGCAGCATGTTCCGGGCACCCGCAACCCTCTGTGTAAAAAACTGCCCCATGCATCTCCTTTAAACTTTAGACTAATGTTAAACTTATGCACTCTCGTATTTGACAAACGGGAAAATGGTCCTGACTGTTTCCAATAGGACTTGAAACTTTTAATTCAGTTCACACTCCACCGATGCTGTCAGCCTTTGCATTTTTATTGAAATACAGAACATAGACAGAAAATATAAATATCATATCCTTTCAATTTAAAGTATAAAATAATGTTCTACAGACTTGTATCGCTGCCCTATTGAATTATTGCAAGAAGGAAACAGGTCCTTTGGCCCCAGTCGTCCGTGTCAACCAAGATACTCCATTTATGCCACTCCCATTTGCCTACATTTGGCCCATATCCCTCTAAATCTTTCCAATCCATATAATTTGTATATTTTCAGCTGTTTTAATTGTTTTGTTTTAGAGATACAGTGCGGAACCAGGCCCATCGGCCCACTGAGTCCGCACTGACCAGCGATTCCCACACATTAACACTATCCTATGCACACTACAGACAGCTTACACTTCTACCAAGCCAATTAACATATAAACCTGTAGTGTGGGAGGAAAACCAAAGATCACGGAGAAAATCCACGCGGTCACGTGGAGAACGTACAAACCATACAGTCAGCACCTGTAGTCGTGATAAAACCAGGGTCTGTGGTATTGTACGCGCTGTTAGGCAGCAACTCGACCACTGCACCACCATGCTGTGCTGTGTTATTGCGGTACTCATTTTATTGAGGCTTATGGCTGGCCAATTATTTCGATATTTTAGGTAGTTTAGTTTAGTTTTGTTTGATGACGTATAAAGCAGAAAAAGTGAAGCTCTTCATATCCACTCATTCATCTTTGTTTTCCAATATCATTTTATTAATAGAAGATAAACCACAATAGTTCTGCGAATGAGATTTTGCATTGTTTTCTCATCATTTTACGTTCTATTGACAATAAACCCATCTTGTCCAATCTACCCATAGAACTACAGCCTTCCATTCAGGGTAATATCCTGGTGAATCTCTCCTCTACTCTCTCTCTATTGCCACCATATCCTTCCTGTAATGTGGTGACCAGAACTGTACATAATACTCCAAGTGCTGTCTAATTAATGTTTTGCACATCTGCAGTATGATGTCCCAACTCTTAGATTAAAGATACAGCATGGAAACAGGCCCTTTGTTCCACTGAGTCCAGGCCAACCCTTTCACATTAGTTCTACGTTATCCCACTTTCTCATCCACTCCCTACACACTTCAGGACATGAAACCTACAAACCTGCACGTCTTTGGGATGTGGGAGGAAACTGGTGCCCCCTAGCACATGGAGAACATGCAAACTCCACACATACAGCCAGCACCAAGATCAGGGCCAAAACTAGGTCTCTGGCGCTGTGAGGCAGCAGCTCTACCGCCTCTGTGGATGATTCAGCCAAAGTTGACCTGGTGAATGAAGAAACATGAAGCACACTAGGGCCGTAGGTCATCTCAGTGCGGTCATACACTTGTCTCTTCAGCTCCCAGCTCTGTTTGTCAACAAACTAGGACCTGTGAGAATAAGGAGTATAGATTAATTGCACTTCTGTTTGTTATGATTACAAACTACCAATTTTACAAACTAATGAGTAATTAACATAAAAAAGATAGAATGTTTGACCTTTGAGACTGCTGCCTCGGATTAGCATTTGCAAGCTGCATTGCCCTTACCTTGTCTATCCCAGTAGCCACAGGTGAATGAGCTATTCTCTGTATGTTGCTGTTGTTTGGTTAATAATTTCCCCAACACACCAATTTATCCAACACTTCTGATTATTTTTTTTCTATTTTCACTCAGATGGTCATGGATACATGGAATAAGCTGCCTGAGAAAGTAGTTGAGGCAGGTACTGTAACAGCATTAAAAAGATACTTGGACAGGTGCATGGATGGGAAAGATTTAGAGGGAAATGTGCAAAACAGAGGCAAATAGGACTAGTGTAGTTGGGGCATCTTGGTCGGCATGGATAGGTTGGGCTGTAGGCCCTGTTTCCGGGTTTAGTTTAGTTTGCAGACTCAGCGTGGCAACAGGTCCTTCGACCCACCCAGTCCACACCAGCCACCGATCACCCATACATACACTAGTTCTATGTTATCCCATTTTCGCTCCAGGGCAATTTAACATTGAAACTTACCGAATAGTGAAAGGCCTGAATAGAGTAGATGCAGAGAGGATGTGTCAACTAGTGGGAGAGTCTATGACAAGAGGCCATAGCAGAATAAAAGGCCCTACCTTTAGAGGAGGAATTTCTTTAATCAGAGGGTGGTGAATCTGTGGAATTGATTGCCACAGATGGCTGTATTAGGTATTTTCAAGGCGGAGATTGACAGATTCTTCATTAGTCAGGGTGTCAGAGGTTATGGGGAGAATGCAGGAGAATGGGGTTGAGGGGGAAAGATAGATCAGCCTTGATTGAATGGTGGAGTAGACTTGATGGGCCAAATGCTCCTATGACTTATAAACTTCTGAACTCATGACTGAATTCCTCTGATCCATTGCATCCAAGTATCAAGACTAATAATAACAGTCAACGAAAGATCACAGTAAAGAGGCTTTAAACTAAAGTTTACAGGCTTTATAGCTTTACGGTGAAAAAGACAAAGATTAATGGCGATGTGTGGGGCAAGTTTTTTTTTACAAGGAGTGGGAGCTGAGAATGCTCGGGGTGGTGGTGGATGGAGATATGTTACAGCCATTTAAGGGTTTTTTGGATAGGCTCATGGATATGCAGGGAATGGAGGGATAGTGATCATGTGCAGGCAGATGGGATTAGTTTAGCTTGGTATCATGTGCGACACAGACATTGTGGGCCAAAGGATGTGTGCCTTTACTATACTGTTCTATGTTTTATGTTTAGAATTTTAGTTTAGTTTTAGAGATGCAGCGTAAAAACAGGCCCTCCGGCCCACCGGGCTAATGTCGACCAGCGATCACTCATACACTGGTTCTATCCTGCACCTTAGGGACAATTTGCAGAACAAATACAACAGTTACAACTAGAGAGCGGTCCTGAACTACTACCTACCTCATTGGAGACCCTCGGACCGTCTTTGATCACTTTATCTTGCTTTATCTTGCACTAAATGTTATTCACGTTATTCCCTTTATCATGTAACTGTACAAAGTGGATGGCTCAATTGTAATCAGGGAATTGCCTTTCCGTTGACTGGTTAGCACGCAACAAAAACTTTTCACTGTACCATGGTACACGTGACAATAAGGTAAACTCAAATTCAAACTCAAAGAAGCTAATTAACCTACAAACCTGTATGTCTTCGGAATGTGGGAGCAAACCGAAGCACCGGGAGAAAACCCACGAGGTCACAGGGGGAACGCACAAACTCTGTACAGACAGCACCCATAGTCAGGATCAAACCCAGGTCTTTGGTGCAATAAGGCAGTGACTCTACTGTGCCTATATTTGAAAGGGAAAAAAA
Source organism: Okamejei kenojei (assembly GCA_035221665.1). NCBI lineage: Eukaryota > Metazoa > Chordata > Chondrichthyes > Rajiformes > Rajidae > Okamejei > Okamejei kenojei. The sequence continues at coordinate 50,541,134 of CM069138.1, forward strand.
ACTGCTCAGAATTGCTTCCTAGGATTAATTGAGTTAAGTGTTCAACAGCATAGCCTAGGTTGTATTATTGACGGAAGGGGTGACGGGAGGATGCCTCGTTATATCCCCATATAAATGTTGACTCCAGATCCCACCACAGCCGCTGTGATAATTTACAAGGAGCTGATACTTTACGCTTTGTTTTAAGTAGGTTGAAAACAGTGAAGAGGCAAAATAAACAGCAGACTTTTATTTTGTGTAACCCTTGCTGGGCTGACTTTGCAAGCCAATTCTTTATTTAATATGCAAGTTATTTGACACTACTGGAGGAACAGTGATACTTATAGAAAGACAGATGGGTCAACTTAGTAAATAAGCAATAAGATCCTGATCAAAGTGTCATTAATCTCAGTTAAATAAAGGTACTGGATCCTGTGACTTTCAAAATAAAAGAAGTCAAGGTAATGCATTAAATATGGCTTGGGGCTGTCTCAGGAAAAACTGGTTGAGATGATACTAAAACTGGCCTCACCTTCCTCAGCCTAAGGACAGAGCCAACCCATCCAGGTTCCTTTCCTAGTGACCATCCAATGACCCCTGCAGGAAAGTACAACTGTTCATATTGTTTGATCATAGTCCAATCGTCAACTGTATCTGTTAACAGGGTAATGAAGCTCACATCCACGACTGTAAAATTGACATTCCAGCTTTGCTTAGCATCTTCAAGAGGTAGAGTCATTAAGCATGGAAACAGGCCATTCAGCCCAACTTGCCCATGCTGGCCATAATGCCCATCTACACTAGTCCCACCTGCATGCGTTTGGCTATTAACGTTTTCTATCCTAGGCCTGGATAAAGTGGATGTGAAGAGGATGTTTTCCACCAGTGGGAGAAAAAGGATGTTTCCATTAGTGGGAGAGTCTAGGACCAGAGGCCATAGTCTCAGAATAAAAGGACGTACCTTTAGAAAGGAGATGAGGAATTTCTTTAGTCAGAGGGTGATGAATCCGTGGAATTAATTGCTGTGTAGGCTTCAGTGGATAGTTAAGCTGGAGATTGACTGATCCTTCATTAGCATGGGTATCAGGGGTTATGGGGGAAAAGGCAGGAGAATGGGGTTGAGAAGAAGGATAGATCAGCCATGAATGAATGGCGGAGTAGATGTGATGGGCCGAATGGTCTAATTCTTCTCCTATAACTTATGAAATAAGTCCATAGAAATTCATAGTTGAGGTTAAGAATGTTCAAGAGTTCAAGAGCGTCTAATTTAGTTTAGTTTAGAGATACAGCGCGGGAACAGGCCCTTTGGCCCACTGAGTCTGCACCGACCAACGATCCCTGCACATTAACACTTGGAGCAGTATCACAGGTCTGTAATCACCGTACTTCACGTATAGTTGTTCAGCTCAACTTGCCCACGCCGACTAACATGCCTCATCTATGCTAGTCCCACCGGCCTGTGTTTGGCCCACAGTCCCCTAAACCTACCCTTTCACGTACCTGTCCAAATGTTATTGAAGCATTGTGAAAATACCTGCCTCAAATACCTCCTCTGGCAACTCCTTCCATACACCTACCACCCTTTGTGTAAAAAATGTTCCAATTTAAGGGCCTGTCCCACTTGGTGATTTTTTTTCAGCGACTGCCGGCATCATTGAATGACGTATCAGGTCACCGAAAAATTTGCGGCATGATGCGGCGTGACGACATATGACTCGCGCTTGTTTTTCAATTGTCGCAACATTTTATTTGTCGCTACTGGATTTTGAAATGTTCAAAATCTTTTGGCGACACTGATATGACGCTGGCAGTCACCAAAAAAAAAGCCAAGTGGGACATGCCCTTAAATCTTTCCCATCTCACCTTAAATCTATGTACTCTAGTTGTTGATTCCTCTACTCTAGGTAAAAGTATCTGTGCATTTACCTGATCTAATCCTCTCATGATCTTATACACCTCTAAAAGATCACCCCTCATCCGCCAAAGTCCTAACCTGCACAACCTCTCCTTATAGCTCAGGCCCTCGAGTCCTGGCAATATCCTCATTATGACAAGTAACTGATTTATTTGATTGGGTCAGAGTCCAACATTGTCCTGGAATCCCCTAGAAATGACCAGGAATGAGCTCTGCTGGGACAATGTAGACCTGGTTCTTCTTCAAGAATGACTCGTGCTTGGAAATAGCTGGTTTAATTAATCAAAATAAATGAAAAAATAATCCAGAAATGATCATCACGCTGGCAGTACACGAATCAACTTCTATTTGCATACTATCACGAGTCGCGTGAGTTAAGAGAATTTTATTGTCATACATACTGAAACAGAACAACAACATTCTCTCTTGCAGCAGCACACCAGGTTTGTAAACACAGTACGCAATAAATAATATCATGAATAAATGTTAAAAAAGGAAGTTCAATAACTAAAAAAAACAATATAATACAAAAAACAAAACAAAACAAAGCCTGAAGTCCCGAGTGCAACTCAGGCAGTTTGGAGTTCAGAGTTTAGTTGGAGTTTGTAGTGTTCAATAGCCTGATGGTCATTGAGAACAAACTGCTCCGGTTATAGTTTTCTGGCTCCTATACCTTCTTTTCGGTAGCAAGTGCAATGAAACATAGAAACATAGAAATTAGGTGCAGGAGTAGGCCATTCAGCCCTTCGAGCCTGCACCGCCATTCAATATGATCATGGCTGATCATCCAACTCAGTATCCCGTACCTGCCTTCTCTCCATACCCTCTGATCCCCTTAGCCACAAGGGCCACATCCAACTCACTCTTAAATATAGCCAATGAACTGGCCTCAACTACCCTCTGTGGCAGAGAGTTCCAGAGACTCACCACTCTCTGTGTGAAAAAAGTCTTTCTCATCTCGGTCTTAAAGGATTTCCCCCTTATCCTTAAGCTGTGACCCCTTGTCCTGGACTTCCCCAACATCGGGAACAATCTTCCTGCATCTAGCCTGTCCAACCCCTTAAGAATTTTGTAAGTTTCTATAAGATCCCCTCTCAATCTCCTAAATTCCAGAGAGTATAAACCGAGTCTATCCAGTCTTTCTTCATAAGACAGTCCTGACATCCCAGGAATCAGTCTGGTGAACCTTCTCTGCACTCCCTCTATGGCAATAATGTCCTTCCTCAGATTTGGAGACCAAAACTGTACGCAATACTCCAGGTGTGGTCTCACCAAGACCCTGTACAACTGAAGTAGAACCTCCCTGCTCCTGTACTCAAATCCTTTTGCTATGAAAGCTAACATACCATTCGCTTTTTTCACTGCCTGCTGCACCTGCATGCCTACTTTCAATGACTGGTGTACCATGACACCCAGGTCTCGCTGCATCTCCCCTTTTCCTAATCGGCCACCTTTTAAATAATAGTCTGCTTTCCTGTTTTTGCCACCAAAGTGGATAACCTCACATTTATCCACATTATACTGCATCTGCCAAACATTTGCCCACTCACCCAGCCTATCCAAGTCACCTTGCAGTCTCCTAGCATCCTCCTCATGACCATGAGATCGTGGTCAGTGTGATGAGGGTCCTTGATTTTTGAGACGGTCCTTGATTTTTTGAGAGGCATTTTTGAGACGGTGCCTCTTATGTTGGTGAGGTCCATACCCATGGTGCATCGTAATGAATTTTAGTTTAGTTTAGTTTTGAGATGCAGCACAGAAACAGGCCCATCGGCCTACCGTCCGCGTCGACCTGCAATTTCCGTACACTAACGCTATCATACACAATAGGAACAATTCACAATTATTACCAAAGCCAATTAATCTATAAACCTGAAGGTAGACACGGAAAGCTGGAGTAACTCAGCGGGACAGGCAGCATCTCTGGAGAGAAGGAATGGGTGACGTTTCGGGTCAAGACCATTCTTCAGACCCACAACCTACAAACCTGTATGTCTTTGGTATGCGGGATGAAACCAGAGCACCGGGGAAAAACTCAAGTGGTCACGGGGAGAACGTACAAACTCCGTACAAACCCGGGACTCTCGCGCTGTAAGGCAGCAACTCCACTGCTGCGCCGTCGTGCGGCCTAATTTTCTAGGCAATAAGTCCTAACAATTAGTAACGTTTACTTTGAAGGCAAGATTATACTTCTGATTAATTTATATTGCAATTAAAAGGACAGGAGATTTGTTTTCAAAAGAAAATACTCAGGTATTCAAAAATATATTTTAAAATAATGAATTAAAAGTCGAATAAAATCAGTCAGAGATCTCTGCCTGAGCCAATTAATTAGGGATATTTAATGCAATAATTACTTATTTATTTTACTTTGCTTTATTTTTAAAGAGTACTACAAATCTCTGAGAAAAATTAGAAAAAGTTGCACTCATTCCATTCTGAAGAAGAGTCCCGACACAAAACCTTGTGTTTTGATCAAAATTTCTTGGGTCTTCATACTAGATCACTAGATCATGTTTTAAACCTTATTTTCGCAATGTGCCTCAAAGGGCTTTCAATACAGTCAGTTCATTTTTAGGTTTGGATTTAGGTTTATTATTGTCGGGTGCACTTGGGAACAGTGAAAAGATTTGTTTTGCATGATATCCAGTCAGATCAGATACTACTAAACTTAAATACAATCAAGTCAAACTCGTACAATAGATAGATCAAAGGAAAGGATACATTTAACATTTCCTTAGGTGTCTTATGCCATTATGATTCTTAAATTTCTTAAATTATATTCTAAATTTCCTTTAGAATGTCCTTAACAGGGCTTTAGAAATGCTATTTAGTTTTTAGCTTGGGATTACTGGAATAACTCGACTGATTAAACCATTGGAGTCATATAAGAGAAAACACTGGACAAGTTCATCAGGCAGCATCTGTGGAGAAAGTAAATAGAGTTAATGGGAAATAAATGATATTTCATCAACAACCTGAAAGATGAATCATCCTCAATAATTCCAGCCTTTTTTACTTCACGTTAGTTTATGCCACGTGTATCAAGGTACAGTGAAACTTGAATAACACCTGCAAGATTCGTTTGTTACTTAATTAAATATCGCAATTAATTTACTATTTCAATATTTGAGAAACATTTAGGCAGGTACGTGGATGGGATAGGTTTAGAGGGATATGGGACAAACGCAGGCAGGTGGGACCTAGTGTAGATGGGGCATCTTAGTCGTTGTGGATAAGTTGTGCCAAAGGACCTGTTTCCACACTGTATCACTCTATGAGTCTATGACTCTATAACAATTAAAAAGGATGAATGCATTGATTTTTTGAGTGAACTAAATGCAATGAGTAATTATTCAGTATATTTGTTTATAGTCTCTTGCTGTTTTGAACCAATGTAAAACAATTGCACCGATATATGCTGCCTTGCCATGCAACTGAAGCACCTGACTTTATTAAATCAATGTTGTCCAGGTTCAATTTTGATATGAAAGAAACATTCCGCTATGAGTGAATGGCGGTGTAGACTTGATGAGCCGAATGAACCAATTTGGCTCCTATAACTTATGAACTTATTTGGTTTTCTGCTACTAAAGTAATCAACCTATCGAAGGAGACCAAATTCAGTGGCTTCTCCTTATCTGTTCATAGATCCTTCCAATCCCGTTAAATCCATTTTAATATTGTTTTGCGTCGTGATCAAGTGAAAGTGCATTGCATCAGGGAGGCTGGAGGTATCGTCATAGGTACCCATCGCTCTGACCATTCCCTTTTCTCTCTTCTACCTTCTGGGAGAAGGTACAGGAGCTTGAAAGCTTGGATGTCCAGACTTCAGAACAACTTCTTCCCCACTGCAATCTGAATTCTGAATCAATCAGCTATTTCAGACCCACTTCCCAGACATTTATTGTTTAGAGTTTAAAGATACAACATGGAAACAGGCCCTTTGGCCCACCGAATCCATGCCAACCATCGATCACCCGTTCATGCTAGTTCTACATTACCCCACTATCGCACCTATTCTTTACACACGAGGGAGCAATTTACAGAGTCCGATTAACCTACAAACCTGCACGTCTTTGAGATGTGGGAGGAAACTAGAGCACCCACATTCAGGCAACCCACATGTTCACATCGAGAATGTGCAAACTCCACACAGACAACACCCGTGGTCAGGATCGAACCAGGGTTTCTAGCGCTGAGAGACAGCAGCTCTATCAGCTGCACCACAGCGTGGTCCAAGGTGTGGCCAAGTATTCTCACTCTTAACTCCACCGCATTCAGCTATTCTGTTACTGTACTTTAAAACTTTTTGCAACCAATTTGCATTGTACAACAATCTTATTCCATTCTACTTTTGCACTCGTCATTGCATTTATTATATTTATCACTGTTCTATGTACTGTTTACTTTGTGTGCTTCGTGTAACTAATGAATCACTCCTTGATGTGGAAGTTAATAAACTAATTTGAATCTGAATCTGATGTTCCTACATAGCGCTTTAAAAAAACATCTGAAGTTCTTAGTGAAGACACAAAATGCTGAAGTAACTCAGTGGGTCAGGAAGCATCTCCAGAGAACATGGACAGATGATGTTTCGGGTCATTACTCTTCTTCAGAGGAGTAACGTGTTCCAGAAAATACAGCATAGTTTAATTTAGAGATACAGCGTGGCAACAGGCATTCATAGGATTAATTATCTCTTTCCAGTGTTCAGACTCAGTCACACTGCAAGATCAGAATGTAATGCTTTGAATGTATCAAACTCACACATTTAGCTATCAGTATGCAATCTCCATACAGCATGCAAACAGGCCCTTCGGCCCAACTTGCCCACACCGACGCACCAGTGCCGGATTTAGATGAAGGCAGGCCCTAGGCTATTCCACTTGTGAATCCCATCCCAATCCCCCACCCCAGCTTTGAAGTTAACGTTTGCCCTCGCCCTTGTTAAGTAGGTCAACATGGCATTCCTGTGCTTCTCTGAGTTTTCATGAGTTTGGATAAGACAGGGGTTTTGCCAATCATCAAACCCTTCAGAAACTAAAGATGTTGCAGAAGATGCAATGTTTGGAAAGAGTTTGCAAACAAAGCAATATATCCGGCCTTTTGAGGGAGAATTCACAAACCACTCTCGGCTAGATGCTTCTCCATTCACTTTTGTTGAATAAAAAAGAGCCTTTGTGGTAAAACCTAGACTGCTTTTTATACACTCACTTGGAATTTGAAAATGGTCCACAATGATGCTGAACTTGAGAGAGGCCCCTTTCTACCCAATAGGATACATCCTCATGTGATAATTCTGTCCACAAACCAACTTCTGTTACAGTTGAAGGGTTTCGGCCCAAAACGTTGCCTATTTCCTTCGCTCCATAGATGCTGCTGCACCCGCTGAGTTTCTCCAGCATTTTTGTCTATCTCTATTACAGTAGATCTATGTTTGGCATCATCTATATCTGAGTCTGGAATACCTTGGACTTGGCCTACCTTACCAGGTGTGAGCTGAAAATTCTGACTATATGATTTTCTTGTCTTTCTTTAGCCTCTCCCTGTCCATTAAGTGACTCCTGAATTCGTTCTATATTTTCATTTTGAGCCAGCATCATGGCTGCTTTCTCATGTTCAGCTTGCTGTTCCACATCCTGCTTCGCTGTTTCTGTTTCAGGGAGGTTTCCTTCTGGTTGAATGCTAGTAGTTGGCTGGCTAGCTCCACCAAATTGATTTCCTTGCGTTCGTATCAATGTCTCTGCTTCACCATTGGCACTTGTTGCCTCCGTCAGCGGCTGATCCAAGAAAGCAGTGATTGGTCTTAACATCTTTACTTTATCATTTTCAAGTCTCTTTCTCTTGCGCCACTTTCAAATCTTTCATTCATGCTCAGATTAGAATCTGAAAATAAAAAGTAAAATTAATCTTCAACAGTTATTAGAAAGGAAAACATGAAGGGGCGTTCTCACAAAATGGGGTCCACTTGAGTGAAGAAAAAAATAATTTCCTCTATAATATTTGGGAAATATTTCTCAAAGAATTGTTCCTTATTGACATAACTGAATCAAATCTGCTTCCAAAAACAGTTTACAAAACGAGTATGCTTTTTCCTATCGTTAACAAATATGCTACAAATAGGCTTAGTTTTATTACTAACCCGACAGTGGCATCCACAGCGCTACACAGTAGGTTTCTAGCAACGATTATCAGCTCTACCCTTAGCACTGCTCCTTGCCAACTTCCTAGTTCAAATATCTTTGCACTTTCCTACTTACCCCTGAGTTTTGACTTTTGAAACCTGCAAGTATCCAAAGATGTTCCCTGCACTCGCCATCGCTGCTTACTGGAGCACGTGTGAGAGTTTGCCGGATCCTGGTGCCACCAGATTGACATTGATGTGCAGCCGAGCGTGGCCAATGAGATAAGGGGCTGAAAAGCGCCGCTTTTTAAAAATATATTTATTGCCAGTGCTAGTGTCGAGTTATCGGCTTAAAACAATATTATTCTGAAATGGAGGGCAAGGAAAATTACTGAAGGGTTGTTTAGAGACTACAGTGCATTGTGACAGCATATGTAAGAGAGGCCTAAGACAGTGTCAAAAATATTATACACCTTGGCTGGAGGCCCCTTGATTTTGAGGCCCTAGGTTTCAGCCTACCAAGCCTATAGGTAAATCCGGCACTGCGACCAACATGTCCCACCTACACTAGTCCCACCTGCCTGCGTTGGGCCCCTCAAAACCTATCCTATCCATGTTCTTGTCTATTGTTTAATTATTAATATTCAACAAATATCCTTGTACAGGATATCCTTGTAAAGAGCTTATTGAGAGTTTTACGGGCCGCTAATTAAGTTGAATAGGATGGATAAGCTATTGTTAGAACAAAGGAATATTAGGGAATCATTGATAGATACAAAATGCTGGAGCAACTTAAAATGCTGGCGTCTGCAGCATCTCTGGAGAAAAGGGATAGATGATGTTTTAGGTCGGAACCCTTCTTCAGACTAGACCATCATGGTCCTCATTGTAAGGTCACAGGAGTATCCGTGTTTTACCTTTCCTTGAACACGTATAAAGAGCAAATATAAGGCTCACCTTTAATGTGTGAGTTTAGCCAAAACATTATCACACATATATTACTGCAATAAATCTCAACGTTCATCCCTGTGCAGAGATTGGTAGATGGAAGTGACACTATTTTCTACATTAAGTAATCAATTGGCAATTGATTTCATGCCAATGTGTTTGGAAAATGGAAAATATATAACTCCTCTCATGTGTAATCTCCCTTCTTGCAAATCTTCCCAATTTTCCAACAAGCAAACAAACAGTTTCTAGGAAAATTGTTTCTGTTTCTGCCTCCTTCCCCTCCCCCTTCCCAGCTCTCCCACAAGCCCACTGTCTCTGCCTCTGCCTTTCTTTTTCCTGCCTCCCCCCCCCCCCCCGACATCAGTCTGAAGAAAAGTTTTGACCCGAAACATCGCTTACTCCTTCTCTCCATAGATGCTGCCTCACCCGCTGAGTTTCTCCACCATTTTGCCTACCAAGTAAATAAATCTATCTTCTTTGTAAGCCAGTATCTGAAGTTCCTTGTTTCTACATTTAAACTGGTTCTAGAATAATTTTACATTGTTTTGCTGTTCCTCTTGTCAAATCTTGCAGCTGTTAATGAATTATAATGCCAATACTCAATTGGATAGAAAGAGCATATACTAGAATTTATCATTCATTTACCTCCCATTAAAAATTACCGCGGGCTTGTTTATTAAAAAATGCTTTCTTGCAGTTTTGTATATTGAATGGTGTTCAATGCATTCACCGTTGGCACAAATCATCACAGCCTATCCTGTATCCTAGTGGTTTAAGGCCTTGATAGCTAATTTAAATACGTCTCATTAGAAAGTCCACAAAAAAGCTACAAATGGTATCTGAAGAATAGGATCATGTTGTTCAAAAAAATCATTGTTCCAAGTCAGCGCTGTGAATTTACAACATTCCTTTATGGGTGCACATACAATGTATACGCAATAGATGTTTCACTGTCCTCCCATAAACTTTATTTATCCCCAAGTCAATTCAGGTTTCTGTAGGAAGGAACTACAGATAGATGCTGGTATACACCGAAGACAGACACAGCAGGTGTAACTCAGCAGGTCAGGCAGCATCTCTGGAGATAAGGAACAGGTTTCGAGTTGAGACCCTTCTTCAAACTGAAAGTCAGGAGAGAGGGAAACTAGAGGTATGGAAAGGTACAGAACCTGTACCACAATTGTAGTTCCCACTTTCATGTTTTTTTAGGAAGAAAATGAGGAGAAATTTCTTTAGTCATAAGGTGGTGAATCTGTAGAATTCTTTGCCACAGAAGGCTGTGGATGTCAAGTCAGTGGATATTTTTAAGGCAGAGATGGATAGACTCTTGATTAGTACAGGTGTTAGATGTTATGGGGAGAAGGCAGGACCATGGGGTTGAGGGGAAGGTAGATTAGCCTGATTAAATGGTGGAGTAGACTTGATGGGCCGAATGGTCTAATTCTACTCCTACTACTTATTTCACCTTTTTAAATAATAATATTCAGTCCTCCAATAATTAGTGGTTTAATCAGCATTGTAACAGAGAGGGGGTGGGGGGGAGAGGGGAGAGAGAGAGGGGGGGGGGGGGAGAGGAGAGAGAGAGAGAGAGAGAGAGAGAGAGAGAGAGAGAGAGAGAGAGAGAGAGAGAGAGAGAGAGAGAGAGAGAGAGAGAGAGAGAGAGAGAGAGAGAGAGAATACAAGCAATTCAGTATCAAGTGAAAGAAAATCTGTTGTAATAAATAGCATATGGCTTCTTAATGTTAATACTAAATAATATGAACTTAGAAGAAGAGTCCCGATCCGAAATGTCACCTATCCATTTTCTTCAGAGATAGAAAAAAAATTCTGGAGTAACTCAGCAGGTCTGGCAGCATCTCTGGAGAAAATGAATAGGTGATGTTTCGGGTCGTGACCCTTCTTCAGACTCCTCTCTCTCTAGAAATCACCTGACCGGTTGAGTTACTCCAGCACTTTTTGTAATCATTAGCATGTCACATTTGCAAAATAATTCAAATGCTCCTTCCAACTCTGATAGCAGAATATTAGAAATTCAGCTTTGCAGTCATTCTAAAGGGTTATCTTTTAATAGCAGCAATTGGAAATGAAGCAATTCTGCATTTTTTATAATTAATTTTACAAATGTAAAACAAAAAGCAGTGGTGTAGTTTGACATGTTGTTTCCCTTTTTCCATTGGTGGTTGAATACTTAAGTGAAGCAATAACAGTTATTGATATAAAAGTACACAAAGTGCTGGAGTAATTATGCAGGTCAGGCAGCATCTCTGGGGAACATGGGTAGGTGACCCTGCTTTAGACATTGTGGTGGGAGGCAGTGGGTACGAAACCTGGAAGAGAGGTGGGAGCAGGACAAGGCCTGCCAAGTGATAGGTTGATACAGGTACCCATGTCCTTTAGGGATGCTGCCTGGCTCGCTGAAATTCTCCAGCACACTGGGTCTTTATCTGTATTTGTAGTTCATCTGTCAACTCTACATCAAAATGATCAGTAAATTTGTCCTTGAAATGTCTTTTGGCGGTAACACATTTCTTGGTAAAGACAGCATCCAAGATGACCTTGTTTCTCTCTGTGCAGAGGTCCGTGTTATTAATTACCCTGCACTAGAACATTTCTTAAAATCATCTGATCTGCTTTCCAGCCACTGGTCACTAATCCCTCTGATAGAGTTCCACATTCTGCAAACTGACTATACATCAGTGCACTGAGTAAGTGCAGCAGGGTTTTATAACATTGTGATTGCCAATAACAGCAGTGATATTGATCGGGCAGTGAGCTAATGCTTCTTGCGCTGTTGTACTAAAACATTAAAAAATGTTTCAATACGGAGAGAGAAAAGGTTCATTACAGTTCCAGCAAGCAGTTTCTAAAATCTTCCAAGTCTGAAGAAGGGTCCTGTCCTGAAAAGTCTCCTATCCATGTGTAGGAAGGCAGTGCAGATGTTGGTTTACACCGAAGATAGACACAGAATGCTGGAGTATCTCAACAGGTCAGGCAGAATCTCTTGAGAAAAGGAATAGGTGACACTTTGGATCTGAAGAATGGCTCAACCTGAGACGTTACCTATTCTTTTTCTCCGGAGATACTGCCTGACCCGCTGAGTTACTCCAGCATTTTGTGTCTGTCATGTTCTCCAGGGATGCTGCCTGACCCGTTAGCTAGTTTAGTTTGGTTTGGTTTATTATAGTCTCGTGTAACAAGGTACTGCGAAAAGCTTTTGTTTTGTGCTATCTGGTAAAAGAAAAGTGTGCACTCAAGCCATCCACAGTGTACAGATAAAGGATGAAGGGTATGATGTTTTGTGCAGAATAACGTCCGATTAAAGATAGTTCAAAGGTTTCCAATGAGGTGAATGGTAGGTCAGGACTGCACTCTAGCTGGTGAGAACGTGATTCAGTTGCCCGCTAACAGCTGTGAAGAAACTGTCCCTGAATTTGGAGGTATGTGTTTTCAAACTTCTGTACCTCTTGTCTGGTGGGAGATGGTTTCTGTCTTTTGTTTTGTAAACCAGCCTCTGTACTTCCTTAGTCTACGTTCTAAAATCCTGACACTTGTCTCCCACCCTGCAATTGATGGGTTAATTGATTATAGGACATACACTGACTCCAAAACCACAGACATAGATTTATCTGGAAATATAGAAACAAGGAACTGGAGATGCTGGTTTACACAAAAAGTGACACACGGTACTGGAGTAACTCAGTGTGTCAGGGAGCATCTCACAAGAACATGGATAGGTGATGTGTTGGGTCAGGACCCTTCTTCAGACTGATTTTAAGGGGGTGGGAGAAAGCTAGGATAGAGGAGAGGCAAGTAATAGTGAACACAGGCAAGCGGGCTTTGATCGGCAGATAGTTGGAACAAAGGCCAGAGGGTGTGCGAGGGTGTGAGACAGGATTGAATATTGCAAATGGTGAGGCCAGAGGAAGGAATGTAAGAGATGGGGGAGGAGAGAATTAGGTAACACATCATCTATCATGTTGTCCACAGATGTTACTCCAGCACTTTGTGTCCTCTTTTGTAAACCAGCATCTGTAGTTCCTTGTAACTACATTTGGTACAGTAGGTGCAGTTTTTACCAAGGCCTTTCATGAGGCAGATAGCACAGTAAATGCCCACTGGATCTAAAGGAAACTGTTTTTTAAATATAAATGAAGGTGTTGGTGGTCGAGATGACTCTGCCTGTAAGGTTGGTGATGACTTGCTAAGTATAATCAGACATAGGATAGAAAGATTTCCGGACATTACAAGAATCAAGGGATATAGATAATGGACACAAAGTGCTGGAGTAACTCGATTTGATCAGGCAGCATCTCTGGAGAAAAGGAGCAGGTGACGTTTCAGGTCGACACCCTTCTTCAGACTAAGAGTCAGGGAAGAGGGAAACTAGAGGTGTGAACAGATTCAGAACAGATCAGAGCTGGCACTGATGAAGAAGGCATGGTGGAGCCCACAATGGTCCATTGCTGACTGTGGAAGAGGCGATAACGAACCGTGAAACCAGCAGGATGATTAGGGTGGGGGTGGGACGGAGAGAAAGAGAGGAAATGGTTGGACAAATGGCTTCAAATCGGTGAGCAGCCACAATCCCTCCACAAGGTGGAGCAGGCATGAAGGATCAAAGGACTAACACAGAAGTCAAAGTCAAATGTATTCATCACATGCACCCGAAGCAGCAGTGAAATGAATTTGCCAGCGGCGATACACTTAAAAAAAGGTGAGCAGCTTCTGGGAAGGCAATGGATGGGTGACCTTTCCGGTTGGGTCTTTGGGTAGATTGAGGGCAGATTAGGCGATTGGTTCGCTGAACATTTATGCTCAGTCCGCCTTGGCCGATGTGATCCCCTGGTTGCCAAACATTTAAACTCCTATTCCCATTGCCATACTGACCTTTCTGGCCTGGGCTTCCTTCACTGTCAGAGTGAGGCCACAAAAAGATTGGAGGAACAGCACCACATATTTTACTTGGGCAGCTGACAACCCAGCCGTATGAATATTGATTTCTCTAATTTCAAGTGACTCCCGCATTTCTTTCCTTCCTCCCTCCCCCACCCGAGTCATCCTACTAGTTTCACTGTTGGCATCCTTGTATCCCTTCGTGTTCACCTCTTCCCCAGCCAACAATGGCCCATTGTGGGCTCCACACTTCCTTAGTCATCTGTTGCCGGACTAGGTTTGTTCTGGCCCTTTCTTACCTCCAGTTCCCTCCCCAGTAATTTCAGTCTGAAGAAGGGTCCCGACCGGAAACGTCACCCATTATTTTTCTCCAGAGATGCTGCCTGACCCGCTGAGTTACTCCAGCACTCTGTGTCTCTCTTCGGGACTCAACTCCAGACTGATTGGAGTAGGGGCGGGAATGTGGAGAAAGCTGGAAAAAGATAGGTTGGGATCTTCCTGGGCCGAGTGGCCAGAGGTTGAGGGAAATTAGTCAATCTAAAATAGACAATAGACGATAGATAATAGGTGCAGGAGTAGGCCATTCGGCCCTTCGAGCCAGCACCGCCATTCAATGTGATCATGGCTGATCATCCGCAATCAGTACCCCGTTCCTGCCTTCTCCCCATATCCAATGACTCCGCTATCTTTAAGAGCCCTATCTAGCCCTCTCTTGAAATTATCAAACAATACTGAGGCAGAGAATTCCACTGTGTGAAAAGTCTACAATCAAAAGACACAAGGGTGCCGGAGTAACTCGGCGGGTCGAGCAGCGTCTCTGGAGAAAAGGAATAGGTGACGTTTGGGGTCGGGACCCTTCTCACAAACGCCACCGGTCAAAACAGTTGAATGAGCTGACCCGAGAGAGTGGCGCGGCCAGGGTTTAACAACGAGGCCGCGCTCACGTAAAACATATCTCGAAATGAATTCTCATTTCGTACACGGGTCATCGTAAGGCCGTAATTTGATAGTTGGGTGGAAAGGCTGACAAATTGCAATTACTGAGTCCTTGAATCCCTGAACAACGAGATTTCTGTCCGTCATTAGGAGTGGGAGATGTAGGGGGTAAAAGACTGCACACACCGATATATATATATATATATATATATATATATATATGAATACCCTTTCGATAAGGTTTGATTTAAAATCCATAGATCAGGCGGCAACGAGAATATGAATACTACATGCATCTTCACCCATTTAGGGGAGAGCGAAGCGTATTATATTAATCTGACTGAATATATATGTAATAAAAATATGAGCAAAACATTAAGCGCTGGAGGAACTCAGCGGTTCAGGCAGCATCTGTGGAGGGAATGGACAGGCGACGTTCCAAGTCAGGGCCGAAGAAGGGTCCCGACCTGAAAAGTCGTCGTCCATTCTCTCCACAGATGCTGCCCGACCGGCTGAGACATAGTCATAGAGTCAGTCATACAGCGTGAAAACAGGCCCTTCGGCCCAACTCGCCCGCACCGACCAAAATGTCCCACCTGCACTAGTCCCACCTGCCTGCCCTCTAAACCTATCCTATCCATGTACCTGCCTAAATGTTTCTAAAGCGTTGCGAAAGTACCTGCCTCTACTACCTTCAGCAGCTCGTTTCACACACCCACTACCCTTTGGGTAAAAAAGTGACCCCTCAGGTTCGTATTACCCCCCCCGCCCCTCACCTCATATCTGTGTCCTCTGGTTCTCGAATTCCTCCAGCTCTTTGTGTTTTGCTCAATATCCCAGCATTTGCAGACTCTTATCTCTCTAGAATATTTGTTGCCTTTAACTGTCTGACCCAGGGTCATATCTGAATCTTTACACGGGTGTGCGCGCCGCTAACGGTGAAGATTTTATCAAATGAAGATAGACACAAATGCTGGAGTAATTCAGCGGGTCAGGTCTCAAATGAAGAAATGTTCAGCTAATCTTAACACATTCCCACTCAAACGATTCGGGACAGCGGAGTTGATCATTTATTTTTGTGTACCTCGTCCCAAAAATACCAGTCAACAGGATTCTATTTATCCCTCTACACTTTGTTCCCTAGAACCCGAAACGTCGCCTATCTCCTTCGCTCCTTAGATGCTGCTGCACCCGCTGAGTTTCTCCAGCTTTTTGTGTACCATCGATTCTCCAGCATCTGCAGTTCCTTCTTTAAAACGTTCCCTAGAACTACTTTGCCTCTTAATCACCCCAATCGCATTGGTCAAATTTACTCCCAGAACACCGTTTGTTTTAATAAGGGGTGCTACAAAGCAGAGTTTAAAAAATACAAATCGAAGAGGCAAGTTTCCACTTCAAAATAACGATATGATTGAAACAAATGTAACGAACAGGAAGGAGTTCAATAATCTTGTCCATTCAGCAAATGGCGAGGGACGGAGTGTGGTGTCGGCTAGACTGGAACTTCAGCGGATTGCTATACGAATGTCTGTTTATATTCTGGCAACAAACTGAGAAACATGCACTTGGATAACTTTCTGGATGCACGGGCATGTATGTACACAGTTAGAAAGCGATAGACAGATACCGAGAAAGATAAACGGTACAGAGAAAGACAAGCGAGGCGGCAGGGTTTACAACGAAAGAACTCTGAAGATCAGCGAGCGAGCAAGCAAATTAAAAATAGAACTTCCATCCGAACCTTAATAGTGGAATGAAATAAACTCTCCCAAACACAAATATTTCATGTTTCATTTCACTTCAATGAGCTGTTGCAAATTCTACCTGATTTTGATAATATTCATATACGTTTCGTAGAAGAGTTCAATGGTTCTTTTATAGCCACGTATATCAAGGTGCAGTGAAACGTTTGTTTTGTATATTGATCAGTGAGATTATTGCCATACATAAAGACAACCCCCGATGCATGGGAACAGTCCACTCAGTCCATATGCTATATTCGCCAGAATTTGGCGCATTGGTGAATGCTATATTCCGTATAGTTCCGTGCTAACGTGGTTATAAACAATTCAATTGCTTTTTCGTTCTGTTATCTGAGTGTTAGAATTGATGGGCGATTGAAGTCACCATCCACCATTGTTTAAGGACCCTATGGTAAAGTTCAGGTTGAATATGTTGGAATGGATTATTTGTAGATACCCCCCCCCCCTAGAAAACAAACTTTCCACTAAATATTCAAAATGCCCACTAACAATTATAAATGTAATTTGAAATTTACTTTAAAACTTCTTTGAAAATATTGAAATTTGATTTACTGAATTGTTTTAAGGTACTTTAGAAAATATTAATGTTTTCACTTAATCGCCATTAAACTATGCGGTAGAACGCATCTAAATATGTCTGTACCCACGCGCACTTTACTCAAGTCTGAATTGGTTGGTCTCAATCGTGACTGTTCACTGTAAACAAGAAACATATTTAGTTATGGTTAATTTTCAGAGTTTCTTGAACGGAAATATCAAGCAATATCCCAAGCATTTTAAAATTGGTTTAATGTTGGAAAAAATGTTTGAACTGTTTCTGATTAAGGTTTAGATGGGAGGGGGGGGGAGCAAATCGTGTTATTTTTTTAAATTTGGAAAATAATTGGGAGATGGGATTTCTAAATTTGAAGATTTTGGTGCATTTGTTGTCCCTTCTATTTTATCATCCATGAACTTCAATCGCAGGCTCCTACCTATTGTCGAATGATAAACTTCGCTTTCAGAACGTCTAGAGATATGTAGGCCTTAATTCCAGCCTCATTTTGACTTTCACAAATAATCTGTAAATCGTCACACGTATATCGGAATCATACTGTAGTATCTGCGATATATAACACTCGCTACTCCCAATCTTAAACGATACCGTCGCGTTTTTACTCGTTGTCACCTGTCCCACGCCCAACACTGGCCTATTGTGTGCTCCACATGTCCTTGATTATCGGTGCTTTTTTGCATATCTTTTTGCATTCATTTCTCCTAGGAGCATATCTCTCCTTCCCCTTTCTCCCGACTCTCAATCTGAAGAAGGGTCTCGACCCGAAACGTCACCTGTTCCTTTTCACCAGATGTGCTGCCTGATCCGCTGATTCACTCCTGCCTTTTGTGTCTGTCTTCGGTTTAAACCAGCATCTGCAGTTCCTCTCAACACGTTTTTTAACAGGGTCGCGTTCCCATTGCTTTGCGATCGATAGAAGGCGGCTGGCTATGCAGCTGTAGCAGTAAACGTGACTGCCGCGGGTGTGCCTATCTCCAATAGTCTCACATGAGATTATCGAAATTAATGCCCTTCCTTACTTCCCGTCAATTATTCTCTTGTTCCTTGTTCTGATAAGTTTTCAGTTATTCGCCCTCCCCATAAAACATGAAATTATTCCAAACCAGAATCATTGCAGAACAGGTGCACTATTACCACTCTGAAAAGGATCCTGACGTCGCCTGTCCATTCCCTCCACAGAAGCTGCCTGACCTGCTGAGTTACCCCAGCACTTTGTATTTTACTCAAGATTCCAGCTTCTGCAATCTTTTGTGCTTATATATATATATATATATATATGCACATGTATATATACATACACACACATCTTCTTGGTCACCGTTGCAGTTTATTCGATGTTATATTTTTAGACTTTAGACGCGCTATGTGACGCGCTAAGTTGAGAACCCGGAGAACGGGAGACTTATTTCCACGCGATTTTTTTCTCATCTTGTGCATGGCTCAATGTCAATCACAGTGGCCCGTCTTGTTACTTTAAGCCTGAAAGATCGCAACCCGAAACCGCATCTATCCATGTTCTCCAGAGACGCTGCCTGGCCCGCTGAGTTACACCAGCACTTCGCGACTTCTGTATGTGCCTGCATTTCCTTGCGTCTACTTTAAGTATCTGCTGCTTCGGTGGGCTTGGGAAATGAACACCGACTTTCCTGTAAAACACACACACACACAAAGGCAGAGGCCTTTGCCGAATCAAGGGTTCCTGGAGAAACATCAGCAGCACTGACCCACGACCGTGAGTGCGATCGGCGCTTCCTCGCCCCAATTAGCACCAGACAAAAGGCCCTCTTAAAAACTTCATTCCTTGCACTGTCTAATTTGAGAGGCTTTGTTGATCTCCCCGCGACTAATTGTTAAGCCTTGCGGGCGCGCTCACGTTAATAGCGCGGCACAACCGTTTTTTGGAAATATTTTCAACAAGGTTAACAGAGAAAGGGGAAATTGATTGTCAAACTAAAGAACTTAGTACGTTTTAAAAATACATAAATTCATGTTCTCAGAACATTAGATACGAGAAATTGCAGATTCATGATTTTAAAAATAACACCCATAGTGCTGGAGTTACTCAGCTGTTCACACAACATCTCTGGAGAACATCTCTCCCAGACCTATTACCTGCTACGCTTTGTCCTGCCTCTCACCTCTCCCAGCTCCCCCCATCCTCCTACAATATATGAGGAAAGACCCCGGAAAGGTCCAGGGATGCTGCCTGTCCCGTTCAATTACACCAGCACTTTGTGACTTTTTATTTTGTAATCCAACATCTGGTTTACAAAACAACAGTTCCTTCTTTCCACCTATCACTTGCCACGCTTTGTCCTGCCCCCACCTCCCTTCCAGTCCCCCCCTCCCCCCCCCCCCCCCCCACCATCACAATCAGAGTGAAGATGGGCCCGGACCCGAAACGTCACCTATCCATGTTCTCCAGAGATGCTGCCTGATCCGCTGAGTAACTCTGGCTGTGTGTATTAACCAGAATCTGCCGTTCCTTGTATTTACATATACCAGGGCATCATTTGATTCGCTCTCCTCCGACTCGGTCCAGCCAGGCCAGAAACACAAATGAAGTTTTAAAAAACAACAAAAAACATCTTGAATAAATGACAAGAGGGTAATCGATCCAATACCTGTGTGATCCGGTGCCTTCCTCCCCTCGCCGCTTCTCCCTCCAGACATCTTCGCTCCAGACCGCGTTGGTCAATTTCAAATCAGTTTCACGACCCAAACAGATACATCTTTAAGCTGATTGGCCAGAAGGAGGCGGGTCAGAGCGCCTTCCACTCACACCTGATTGGACATGTCTGGGGAGGGGGGGGGGGGGGGGGGGGGAATATGTTTAAAGTAACATTGATGGAGGCGTTACTACCCCCCCCCCCCCCCCAGTTAATTACCTGTTTTGATGGAGGTTGTCCCACGTTATTCCTCGCTGCATGTCGCGTTCCGGTCGCTCCTCCGCGTTCCTCTTGACCTTGCCTTTAATTGTCTGAAACGGCGATTGGAAGCGAGAGAGTGAGAGAGGAAGGGAGAGAGAGAGAGAGAGAAGGAGAGAGAGAGAGGGGGGTAGCGCGGCGTCATCCCGAGGATGGGAGATGAGGAGCAGCCGAAAATGGTTCCGAAATCCACCTCCTTCAGTATCAAGAACCTTTTGCTCCCCGAAGATTTTCATCAGAACGAGAGCACCCACAGAGGCGACTTCCCGAGCGGGAAAGGCGGCGAGACCGAGAGCGGGGCAGTCAAAGCTGACTTCAAGTATCAGGAGCGTCCGGAGACACAGGTCGTCAGCGAGGGGGGCGATCAGAAGAAGGAGGAGAAGAAACAGGGGAAATATGACAAGCCGCCATTTAGTTACAATGCCCTGATCATGATGGCAATCCGACAGAGCGCCGAGAAGCGCCTGACCCTCAACGGGATCTACGAGTTCATCATGAGGAATTTCCCCTACTATCGAGAGAACAAGCAGGGCTGGCAGAACTCCATCCGCCACAACCTCAGCCTCAATAAGTGTTTCGTCAAAGTGCCTCGGCATTACGACGACCCTGGCAAGGGTAATTACTGGATGCTGGACCCGTCCAGCGACGACGTGTTCATCGGCGGGACGACGGGCAAACTGCGCCGGAGGTCGGTCACGTCCCGGGGCAAATTGGCTTTCAAGAGGGGGCTTCGCCTTTCGACGTCTGGACTGGGCTTGGTGGAACGCAGCAACCCCTTGTATTGGCCGCTGTCACCCTTCCTTTCCTTGCACCACCCGCACAACACTCTCAATTACTCCAGCGCCGCCTCCAGTTTTTTGAACCAGGCTCCGAATTACAGCTCGTTGCTCAGCGGTTGCGGATCCGGGGTGGAGCAGATGGCGAGCGGCGATATCTCTCACCCGTTGTTGAGGGGATCTGTACAGTGCGGGTACACGGTGAACCCTTGCTCCGTCAGCCTGCTGGCGGGGCAAGCCGGCTACTTCTTCCCATCCTTGCATCACACGCAGGCGGTGCAGCAGCAGAACGGACCCGGGATGGGGAATCCGGGTGCACCCTCCAGCTCACCTCCACTAGCCACTTCCCTTCTCTCCGAGACCCTCAGACCGTCCCTTTCCACCTTCCCGTCCGGACTGGCCGCTGGATTTACCAGCTACCTGTCGCAGCAGAACGCAGGAGCCCCCAACAACGCGTTTTTGCACTGATCTAGGCCCCTGCCGAGCAAAAACAAACGCTATGCAAAAACCACAGCTGCACCTTGCTTCAAGAAGCCCGGGCTGATACATTTGCTATATTATTATTTCTGGTGATAGTCGAAAATTGACTTTAAATTCATGTTCTGGGGAAAAAAACAATGATTGAAAGAAAGAAACTCCAGGCTGTAGTCTCATCCTGTAAACGTAACAATATTAAAGTCGAAGATACCTTGCACAGCTTCTACTGCGAACGGCAAAAAAAAAGTCGGCCTTTTTCTAATTTAAATGGAGAGCAAAAGAAACATTGCAACCGGTTTGCTTTGTAATATTAACGCAGCAAAAAAAAAGGGAAACCGTTATCTTTAGTCTGAAATCTGGATTTCTCTTTAACCAAAGGTAACACTATCGCATAATCCAAAATATCCGAAACGGTTGGAGTAAGTTTGTTGTTTATTCTTCTTTTTTGTGTGTTCCACAATATTTATTATTTATTAAAAAAATGTACATATATGTATTCATAATTTAATATGGTACACAATATCTCTCCAGACCATTTTACGTTAATTATTTTGTGCTAATTAATTATATTGGAAGTAGTAAGCAAAATATATGGTGACTTTTTTTGTGTTCCTACCTAAAATGGTTGCATAATTTGCTTCGTTACTCTCTATAAAAGCGCCTTAATAAACACAGTCAAACAGGGTTTCTGTACAACTTGGGCCGCTGTGCAAATATTTATTTCTTCTTTGCTTTGGTACAATCTGAAATTGCCGAAACCTTGTTTGCATCGCTCAGGGTTTTGCCGCGGGTTTATTGCAACGGAAAAAAAACACAGATAAATAATATACATTTCACGTTATTTGTACATCGTTTTTTTTAGTGTGCCTGTATGAGTGTTGTGTGTGGGTGTTTTGCAAAGTCTCCCAACACCATTGAAAAGTGCTTTGCATTTGATGCAAGAAAATTGCAAATACAAAATATTTTCGTGGATGCGCAGAGCCTTGCACGGCCTTTGAAAAGGTCAAAATCTGTTGATTTATAACGAATGGCTTAAAACATAATATTTTTGTTGCGAGGGAGCTTGTTCCTTGATGCTTGGAGTAGCATGCTTTCCAGCGGTGGCGTTTGTGATAATTTTGTTTAAAGTGTGAAAATGCAAGGAATTAAAATTAGCCCCAACAGGCGGAAGCCCCAGTCAAATGGCCAATAAAATTCCGCATATTTTGTCCAAAGGATCACGTGTCGACATGACTACGGTGTTGGCCCAATCTTTATATTAGAGGAGAATTATTTTAGCAAGGTTTGTGGTTTTTCCTTCAGTCATAATTGAAATCAGAGCTCTGGCTAACGTAAATATGTAAAAGCGAGCCAGGGAATATTTGGGGGGTAAACTTTGGGAATTGTGATCGAGGTCCCCACATACTGAATCTTGGAAAATGCATGAGCTGGAAATGACCTCACGGCAGTCTCGACCTCCGCTTACTGCCGTGAGATGTATGTTTTGTTCGTGTCGCTGGAGGTCTCAGCGGTTTGCTTCGCGGGTCCGAGCGGGCTGCCATGCAGGGCGCCCCGCCGCAGCCGCTAACCCACATTTCCCTCCACGCTGCATTGAGCCTCGTAAACATGGGATGTGATGGAAAGCGTTGTTGACAGGGCAATCCGAGGGAGAGCATTCCCGCTTTCAGACTCCCTGCAATGTCGGTGGCGAGATTGTATCACGCACAGTCAAACTTAAATGCAGATTCACAATCAGCTTCCAAAACATTTTTTTTAATTGTCTGTGCACGAGAGGGAAAGGGAATAGACTTGAATTGGGGGGTTTTCCGTCATAATATGAGCAACTGAGAGTGTTTACTTATTTATAAAACTGTGACTGAAAGCCCGAGGTTCAATTCTGTGTTATTTTGAGTCATGTCCTTAAACTAACCGAGTTTGTGTCAACACTAAACGGAGAGCAACTTCTCTCATATTTTTTTAAAATCAAGTTCCCCCCCCCCCCCCCCCCCAGAAATTTTGTTTAATCGTTTTCTTTCAGTCTTCATTTCAAGTCTCGATGTGCCTAGTCCAAACCAAAACATGAATCCCTCTTTGGACTTTACCTACACCACTCTGACAAGTTTAATGCAACACATACACACATGCCTGACTGCCGGGTTATTTTAAGGGACTATCGTGTTCCTTTGTCCGCATCCGTACCAATTTACCTCGCACACTAACTACACTAGATAGATTTTTTTACATTTTTGGGCTTTATTTTGAGTCTATTTAAAAAAAAAGATGCAGCACTTAAAACAACGCATTTGGGCTATTGGTAGCATTTGGTAATCAATTACAACGTAAGGGGTTGTGTGTAATAACAAAATCAAGGCGTACAGATTTGTAGTAATTTTGCAACTTTAAAATATTGAAATATAAATTGACATGTTCATCACCCAATAGGATGAATTACTTTAAAAAAGGCGGTGGAAATGCATTTGCTGCCTGTGTCTGTGTTTTTGGATGAATCCTTGCAGTAGGCCATTGAATACATTAGCGCGCCTCATTCTGGGCATTGCATAGAGCACTGGCCGCAACATTAAGCGGACGGCTGTTTTTAAAGTTTAAATCATATTTTAAAAAACATATTAAAAAATCCTGTTATATTCAATGCAACCGAGTTCCGCTCACTGTACCATATCCCACCATTGGAGTGGGATATGGGCTGTAATTCACTTCTTCCCAAATATGTTCAGGATATCTTCCCTGCACATTCTATCCATTCTAATTCAATCACTGGAGAAGATGTTTTGTTGTTAAATAACAGAAATTGGAGCATTCTTTTTTTTTTTCTGTTCCGCCCTCCACAGATAAACTCGGAACGTGTTCAATTGGATAATTTCTGATCATTCTGGGGTTATAACTATACACAATACAGTCTCATAAAACTCCTTCCTCCACCCTTTAATAATTGTAAAATCCAAACACACAGCAGAATAAATAGCTTGAGTCCAAAGAAGGGTCTCCACCCGGAACGTCACCTTCTTTTCTCCAGAGATGCTCCCTGACCCGCTAAGTAACTCTAGCTTTTTGTGTCTATCTTCGGCTTAAAGCAGCACCTGCAGTTCCTTCCTATACAGAATAAATAGCCCTTCTGATCTGCCTGCTTGTAATGTAGCAGAAATGGAACAAACATTTAATGTCAGCAGCAAACGCGCCCTTCAAAATTCATGAATCATGTTGTTTTCTGACGAGTAAGTCGCAAAATGAGAGGGATATCAGCAAAGAAGGAAAACTTTTGATTCTGTGTATTAGCGCCTGTATTAAGGAATTCTTAAAACCGCAAACCCGAGGTATTTCCCGCTTTATGATATTTTATCTTCTGATTGTGTTCAAATGAAATACTGCCGGTGGTCAATTTTCACACTCAGTTCAATTTTCTACTGAGATAGTTTTTTTAACCTAATTTTCCAATTATCTGGTTATAATTAAAGTCAATTTGCGTCCCTGACGTTAATTATATACATGTTCATAATCTATATTAAATGGCTCCAACAGGAAAAAAAAAGGTGGTGTTTCTTTTAATAAGCCGAGCTTATTTCTTGCTAAAGATGCTTTTCTTTTGTTGAACAAACTTTTCACCGGTTATCGACAGTCGAACAGGCCCTGGCTAAATAATTCGTCGCACAGAGAGATGTAATTCTGGCCCCATTTCCTGCTATCTTCCATTTTGATTCAGAATCATTCCGACACAGCTTTATCCGGCTATTTATCATCGATCCAATACTTTCCAAATACGCCGAAATAGTCTTTAATATGCTTCCTATGAATCATCATTTTGTAAAGTCATATTTTAAATGTTGAATCATTCCATTTAGCAGCGGTGAATGCGTAGACTGAACGTCCACAAATTTGGAGACAGGGACTTCTGGTGCTTCCTGAGTGGGGAATGTATCACCTGGGTACCAGAAATAATGAAAAGGTGGAGCGAGCCCCGCTGCTAAGTGGACTTCAAGCTAATCTCTCATTACTCTTCCTCTTTCCTGTCGCAATATTTATCCTCAAACGGACAGTTATCACAATTGATAGTCGGTACCTGGAATTGCGTGAACATAGACTAGTGCAGCAAAAGAACGGGCCCTTCGGCCCACAATGTCTGTGCCGAACATGAGGCAAAGGCCATCTCCTATCTTCCTGCGCACAATCCCCACAACTCTCCATTCCCAGCATATGCCTATCCAAAAGTCCTTTAAACTAGGTTTTCCAGCGCTCAATGTTTACCCAGTCATGGAACAAAAGTTATTTACTCAGAGCGTGTTCCTAAAATAAGCAGACGTTTATAATTTATAATCGCGCCTATTAACACTAACCCCACTAACCCCGCGCTGCAGTTTAATCGGTCCCCAAATTTTCTCGTTAGATTTATCAATCTAAACGGAGATAAACTAGAATAAACGATTTGGAAAGAAATCTTGATGTGTTTTAAAGCTAGAGTAATTTAAAATAATATTGGACCAAACCATTAATTTAAAATGTGTAGTTGGCATATCGGTTTGGTTTACAATTCTTTCTTAGAATGTGCACGCTGTGAACATTTTATGCAGCGTGAAGCGCCAAGATATTGACTCGGCCGAGATTGGTGAGAGAAGTCCCCACAAATGCCAAGGAACACATAGCGCTCATTGACGCCAACAGATATGGTTATGGGTCTGCTTCACAGAAAAAAAGTGAACCCAGACTGCCAGGGAAAGTTACACTGTAATTAAGGAAAGGAAAGCCAGGGTGATAAATAATATGGGAGACATAAGGAACTGCAGATGCTGGAATCCTGTGCAAAACCTAAAGCGCTGAAGGAACTTAGAGGGCCAGACAGCATCTGTGCAGGGAAATGTACAGGCAACGGGTCGAAACCGTGCTTCAGATAATATAATCCCGTCTTCATTCATCACCTTCTATTAAATAACTCTCAGTACATACTTTTTGTCGTAATATAAACAGCATCTCTAAAATTATTACCTCCTTCTCCACCCTCTTCTTTGTTCTAGATTGACTCGTTTGAATGCACTTAAAAATATTGCAAATATTTGATATTAAACCATTTACGTGAATATGAAAACAGGAACGGTAAATTCAGAGGGAGAGATTGCAGGTTTATATATCTTTGGGCAAAGGAGAGGAGGCGGCGTTGGTTGGATCTGTTCGAAATGCTAAAGGGTTGGATAGCCAGAGAGTGGGGAATACCCCTAGAGCTGGGGGGGCATCAAGAACCGCGGAGAAGATGATAGTGCGTTGGGGAGGGGTGGTGAACGAAATCCCATAAATAGAAGATAGACACAAAATGCTGGAGTAACTCAGCGGCACTGGCAACATCTCTGGAAAAATGACTAAGTGACGTTTCGGGTCGAGACCCGTCTTTACTCTAGCATTTTGTGTCTCTCTTCGGTGTAAACCAGCATCCGCAGTTCCTTTCTATAAATAGAACTAAGTCTTTCAGGAGTGGGGTCAGGAAGGCACCGGGAAAGAGAAATCTCCTCCAAATCCGGGGACAATCAAAGCCGAGACTGAGCCTGGTGGCAGAATTCTTGTGTGGGCGGGTATGAGGGAGACCAGGCTGCAGCCTGGAGCCATGTAGACCAGCCCTGACCTGATTGAACGGTGAAGTCGAATGGTCTGCTCAAAACACAACGCGCTTTAGTGACCAGCGGGTCAGCGGCGCCGGTGGAGGGAAGGGTCAGGCGACATAGAACATAGAATATGGAACATGGAACATAGAACATAGAACATAGAATGGAGAACGTAGAATATACAACGTAGGACATAGAACGTAGAACGTAGAAGTAGAACATAGAACGTAGAATATAGAACATAGAACTTGGAACGTAGAATATAGAATGTAGAATATAGAACATGGAATGTAGAACGTAGAACATACATCTATGGAACGTGGAACATAGAACATAGAACGTCAAACATGGAACAGAACATAGAACAGAACGTTGAAATGGGACAGAGAACATAGAACAGAGCAGCACAAGAACATCCCCGTCGGCCCACAATGTCTGATGCCAAGACCAACACATATCTCCCCGTCCCGCTGAGTTACTCCAGCACTCCGTGTCCCTTAGTGCACATAATCCATTTCCCTCCATTTCGTGCATATCCATATACCGATCCAAAAGTATTTTAAACGCCACTATCGTATTTGCCTCCACCATCACACCCGGCAGCGCTTCCAGGTGTGATGGTGGAGGCAAATACGATAGTGGGAGCGCATCTCCCTTAAACTTTACTACTCTCACCTTAAAGCTACGCCCTCAAGTATTTGATTTTTCCATCCTGGGGTAAATAAAGGCCCTGTCCGTCTACTCTACACACTCTGATTTTATTTTCTTTCTCTCCTTTATGATATTGTTTACAGTGTGCTACGTTTACATATACTGTTGTGCTGCTGCAAGTAAGAATTTCATTGTTCTATCGGGAAATATAACAAATCACCCTTGACTTTCAATTGCGTTTGGGGTCGGGGCCTTTCTTCAGATTGAAGAACCTGTTAACGACGTTAATTTTTCAACGCAAGTAGAGGATTAAAGAGGTAAAACAAAGGTCCAAATTCACCTGAAATCAGGTCCAAATTCACCTGCAAGAAGAGAGAGTACACAACATAGGACAAATATGGAGCGTCAGAGGCAAATGCAAGGTTTGCTGTTGTTCAAACAGTTCACGGGTGGTTTGGGCAAACGGGCCGGGAAGAGATTCGGGCGAGAGGGGTGCGCGTTGCAGCTGTTGATCCACACATTGAAAACAGACCTGCATGAACTGTGGACTCATATACTCGTTAAAGCCCCTTAGGTTACAAGATAGTCAAATGTGCTAAATTGTCAGATGTACCGACAACGGAACAATGAAATTCTTGCTTGCAGCAAACTTAACATGCCTGTAAACACAAAGCACATTGGTAATATACAATAAACAAAACCAAATAATAAATTAATAACCATTAATCATGTAGATAAGGTAAATGCACAGAGTTGGGGAATCAAGAACCAGAGAACATAAGGTGAAGGGGGGAGGGAGGGGGGTGTTAATGAGATCCTGAGGGGCAGCTTTTTCACACAAAGGGTGGTTGGTCTATTGAACCAGCTGCCAGAGAGGGTAGTTGAGGCAGGTACAATAACAACATTTAAAAGGCAATTGGACAGGTGGACACGGATAGAAAAGGGCTAGAATGATACGGGGCCAAACGCAGGCAGGCGGGTGTAGTGTAAATGGGATACAATGGTCGGCGTGGGCAAGTTGGGCCGAAATGCTTGTTTTCATGCTGTATGGCTCTAGGACTATAACACGGTGCTGGCACAATAAAACAAAAGTAATTGGTGCACGCTGAAGGGTGCTGTAGGTTTACAGACCGAGGTCAGCTCTGTGGGCCTCGTGGCTCCGTGCGTTGGAATCAAGGGCTGTGAATCCCCAGTGAAGTGAAAATATTGAACCATGCCCGCCGACCCCGCACTTAGTTTCTTGATTGTTTGCGATATTACCTATTGAGCGCTGTGTTTACAAACCTATTGTGCTGCTGCAAGTAAGAATTTCATTGTCCCGTTTCGAGACTTGTGACAATCAAACACCATTGACTCTTAATTGTTGACCACACCTTCATACTTGGGCTGGAGAGAGAGACAGAGGCCAGCAAGTCCAAGAACAACTTACTCCCAACAACCACCAAGCTCTTGAACGCTGCACAACACGACCCAAGAAGATGGATTCCGACTCGAAACGTCACCTAGCCATTTTCTTCAGAGATGCTGCCTGACCCGCTGTGTTACTCCGGCACGCTGTATATCTTCGGTATAAACCAGCATCTGCCGTTCCTTCCTACAAATCACTAACCATAGCAACTATGAACTTCGATGGACTGTGTCTATGGTTGCACTAAGGACTTCAATTTTGTTTGCACTAGGATTATGATTATTAATTTATTGAGTATTTAGAAATTATTATATATTATGTGTGTGCTATTGCGTTTACAGAAGTTCATACGTCCAGTGGCTATAGGAGTAGAATTGGGCATTATGTCTACTCGGCCATTCAATCATGGCGACCTAGCTTACCATCTCAACCCCGTTCCCCCGCCTTCTCCACATTGCCCCTGCACCCGTGCTAATCAATATTCTGTCAAATAAACTGTCACGCCTTAAAATACCCCCATTTCTTTTAATGTTTAAGGCCCTGTTAAGCTGTTACGTAAGAATGTCATGGTTCCGCTGTTGACACATATGACAATTAAACACTCTTAACTCTTGATATATCGAGGATTAATATTTTTTTAAACCTCTTCATCTCAGAATGGAACGGCTCTGAAGGTGTCCAAGTTGTTTACAGTGGGACGGTTGGACAGACTGGGCGATAAGTCCCTAAACCCCAATACCAGGGAAGGATTTAACCAACCGTTAAAAAACACTGAAGAAACTTGCTTGAGCTGTCTTTCGATTTACAGAACACATTAAAGCCACGGGAGCCCCAGCAAAGCCCAGCTGGAAGAAAGCATTCCAGGGTGGAGATGTCAAACCGCAGAGGGCATAGCTTCAAGGTGAGAGGGGCAAAGTTTAAAGGCGATGTGCGGGGCACGTTCTTCACACAGAGTGGGCAAGGCGCTGCCCGGGGTGGTGGAAGAGAGGCAGATAGGAGAGTGGCGGTGAAGAGGCTTTTAGACAGGCACACGAATATGCATGGAATGGAGAGATATGGATTATGTGCAAGCTGAAATCAGTTTATCTGAGCATAATGTTCAGCACGGACATTGTGGCCTCAAGGGCTTGTCCCTGTGGAAAGACACAAAATGTTGGAGTAACTCAACGGGTGAGGCATGTTATATAGAACTTTTCCCGAACCTGTCCGCGGGATAGGCGGCCGTTTGCATTTCACTCCCTCTTCGTGTCAATCTTCAAGTAGCAGCAAAGACTTGTTTCAAAAGCAAAGAATAAGGGGTAAGCTATTTAGAACGGAGACGAGGACACACTTTTTCACACGGAGAGTTGTGAGTCCGTGAAATTCTCTGCCTCAAAGGGCGGTGGAGGCCAGTTCACTAGATACTTTCAAGAGAGAGCTGGATATGGTTCTTAAAGATAGCGGAGGGGATATGGGGAAGAAGGCAGGAACGGGTACTGATTGGGGATGATCAGCCATGATCACATTGAATGGCGGTGCTGGCTCGAAGGGCCGGGTGGCCTCCTCCTGCACCTATTGTCCATTGTCAAAGGGCTCCCGGCAGCAAGTCTACTTTCAGATGCCAGCACTGCTCACCATGGCAACAATCTTTCAGAGGGAATGCGGATATTCATGGCGCCCAAACAAACGAGCGGCGCAAATGGCGCAGTGGGAGAGCTGCGGCCTCACAGCGCCAGAGACCCGGGTTCGACCCTGACCTCGGGTGCTGTCCGTGTGGAGTGTGCACGTTCTCCCTGTGACCGCGAGGGTTTTCTCCGGGTGCTCTGGTTTCCTCTCACATCCCAAAGGCGTGCAGGCTTGTCCGTTAAATGGCTGCTGCAAATTGACCCTAGTGTGTAGGCTAGAACTAGTGTGAACGGGTGGCCGCTGGTCAGCGCGGCCTCGATGGGCCGAAGCGGCTGATTCCAAGCTGAATCTCCAAAGTAAACTAAACGCCAGCTCCGCGAAATCCGCGCGTCAATGCGTGATTGTATGTTACAAATATATATTGCTGTTTGTTTTGACTGAGTCAAAACTGCGTTGCATGATTCCTATCATCAGATCAACAGTCGCTTGTGGTTAAATAGCTGCTATCACTTCTCTTAACAAGGCTATTAAAACACGAACCTCTTGTCCTCCGCTAGCAATATTGACAATCCCACTCTCTCGCCGAGCGTTTTAATAATCGCCAAGTGTTACCCTTCCATGAACAGTCTAATATAAAATGTGCAAGAAGGAACTGCAGATGCTGGTTTACACCGAAAATAGACACGGAATAGAAACATAGAAACATAGAAATTAGGTGCAGGAGTAGGCCATTCGACCCCTCGAGCCTGCACCGCCATTCAATATGATCATGGCTGATCATCCAACTCATTATCCTGTACCTGCCTTCTCTCCATACCCCCTGATCCCTTTAGCCACATCTAACTCCCTCTTAAATATAGCCAATTAACTGGCCCCAACTACCTTCTGTGGCAGAGAATTCCACAGATTCGCCACTGCTCTCTATGTGAAAAATGTTTTTCTCATCTCGGTCCTAAAAGACTTCCCCCTTATCCTTAAACTGTGACCCCTTGTTCTGGACTTCCCCAACATCGGGAACAATCTTCCCGCATCTAGCCTGTCCAACCCCTCAAGAATTGTGTAAGTCTCTATAAGATCCCCCTCTGGAATAACTCAGCGGGCCAGGCAGCATCTCTGGACAGAAGAGGAATGGCTGGCGTTTCGGGTCGAGACACTTCTTCAGTAATATAAAATGCTTCCCTTTTCATAAACAGCTTAATTGGCATCGAATCTGAACCATCCCACCCGCTCCAATGCAAAGCAAAGATACCAGTAATTGAACGAAACGATACACAGTGGTAGAGTAACCCAGCGAGTCAGGCATCATCTCAAGAGAACACGGAAAGGCAACATTTCGGATCGAGACCCTTCTTCAGACCCGAAACGTCACCGATCCGTGTCCTCCAGAGATGCTGGCCGACCCGCTAGATTATTCCAGCACACTGTGCCCATTTTTTAAAACCGACATCTGCTATTCCTTGTTTCTCCAAGTAAATGAAACTGATGGCTGAGAAATAACCGGATTGCTCCTGCACGGAGCTGGAGATCTTTCAAACTGCCTCTGAAAGCATACAAATAGCGCAGGGACATTTCAAATCAATAAATTAATAACAATTGTGATTGCGGTGATGCAGTCCAAGTGGCTAAGATTCAGGGAGACAGTGAGATCACCTAAAGCAGTCTACACTCAATCTCCACACAAGCAACGTCGTGGGCAGGGCGGCCTTTTTTTTTTAACAAGAAGGGTTTGTTTCTGAGAATAATTTGAGGTTAATGCTGTCAGAGCAAGTGGTATAAATAACTCATTGATTTCTGCCAAGCTTCACTTTACTTGCAAATATAGAACCGAGGAGCAGCGTTAATCGTCCAAGGGTTGGCGCCTCAAGTTTTACAGTTGTGTAGGACTTTGGTGAGAACGCTCCTGGGATATATCGTGCGCTGAGTTCTGATCGCCTTTCTACAGGAAGGACATCATTGAGACTGAGGAGATGGGTGAAACATTTTTTTTTAACAAGGACGTTGCCGGGACGGGCGGGCTTGCATTTATCAGGAGAGAGTGGTTAGGCTGGACGTGAAGAAAACTCAGAGTGACCTTGTAGAAGTGTGTAAATAAAACATGAGAGGTGTAACTGCGGTTGGTTGTCAGTCTTATCCCCAGGGTAATCAAAACTAGCGGACATAGATTATGGTGAGAGGGGAAAGATTTAGAGAGGACCTGAAAGACAAGTTTTTGTTGTGGGTACTTGGAACAAGCTTCCAGGGGGTGGTAGAGGAGGGTGCAAGGACAACATCTAAAATACATTTGGGCAGGTTCATAGGTCGGAAGTATTTAGAGGGATATGGGGCAAACGTAGGTAAATGGAACAAGGTCAGGAAGGCATGGGTGAATGGGGCCCCTTTCCCGTGCCGTATAACTCTGTGACTCGAACCGATTTTTGCTTTGAATTCTCATGGCAAAGAATTAGATCATTCGGCCCATCGAATCCGCCGAGCTTCCAACAGAAAACATAGAAGCGACAACGTGTTAGAAATCTGAATTAAAAGCAAAAACAACAAAAAACCCATTGGGACACTCAGCAGGTCGGGCAGCATCTGTGGAGAGAGGCACAGAGCTGACGTTTCAAATCGATAACCCCACCTCAGAATGGCCCTTCATAAACACATAAGTTCTGGCAGCAGAATTAGGCCATTCAGCCCATCAAGTCTACTCCGTCATTCAATCATGGCTGAAATGTCTTCTCCTCTCAACCCCATTCTCCTGCCTTCACCCTGGGGTGAGAGACCTGACACCCGTACTAATCAAGAATCTCTCAATCTCCGCCTAAAACATTGACTTGGCCTCCACAGCCGCCTGTGGCAATTAATTCTACAGATTGACCATCCTCTACTAAAGACTAAAGAAATTCCTCCTCATCTGCTTTCTAAAGGTACGCCCTTTTAATCTGAGGTTGTGGCCTCTGGTCCTGATGAAGATAAATTTACCTGAAACGTCAATTCTATTTCTCCACATCTGCCGCCTGGCCTGTCGTGTATTTGCAGTTTTTTTCTGTTATCTCGGGGTCAGTAAAAGCGAGGTGAACAGCGGCTGAAGTTTAGTTTAAAAATACACCATGGAAACATGCCCTTCGGCCCACCGGGTCCGTGCTGACCATACTTCACAGCTGTTCGACATTATCCCACTTTCTCATGCAACTCCCTCTAAACCAGGGGCAATTTACAGCGGCCAAATTAACCTACAAATCCACGCGTCTTTGTGATAAGGGAGAAAACCCTTGCGGTCTCAGGGAGAAGGTACAAACTCCACACGGGCAGCACTCGGGGTCAGGGTGGGACCCGGGTCTCTGGGGCTGCGAGGCAATAGCTCTGTGTGCCGCCCACGCTCTCACTCCGAAATTTTCATTCCTTCCTACCAATGAAGAGTAAGAGGTACTGAGGCGGTTAACACGAACCTCCTCTCGGACAATTGTACTAAGTGAACACAAAGTGCTGGCGTAACTCCGCGGGTCGGGCAGCATCTCTGGGGGACATGGATAGGCGGCGTTTCGGGTCGGATCCGTACCGTTCCTCGGACTGGTTCTAAATTAAGCCATGTGTTGTTATAAATCACAAGAAGTGATTCAGCAGTTTTGCCGGACACCAAAATAAATTACCCCCGATGTTTAAAAGCCTGTTGGTTAATTGCACACAGTCGATCTAAAAGATAAGGTTCCTAACCATGGAGTCACGGACTCGTACAGCAGGGAAACGGGTCTTTTGCCAACAGGGAAAACGACACAAGATGCTCGAGTAATTCAGCGGGCCACGCAGCCTGTCTGGAGAGCACGGAGAGGTAACGTTTCTTCAAAACTTCATCAGATGCTGCCTGACCACTGGGGTTTAGTTCGGTTTAGAGTAACAGAGTGGAAACAGGCACACATTGAATGAGCGATCACCCGCACATTACAGAAGCCAGTTAACACACAGACCCGCACGTCCTGATCTCGGGTCAAATAGACACAAGAGATGCAGAAAGTAGAATGTAGCTTTACCTGTAGAGAATATCCGAGAGAACACTAAAATATTAAAAGCAACCGAACTAGTTTCGAGATACAGCGCGGAGGCAGCCCACTTGGCCCACCGATCAGGGACATACAGGGACAATTGACAATCTTTACCGAAGCCAATCAACCGCCAATCAAACTACAACCCTGTACATCCTTTGAGTGTGGAAGGAAACCGGAGCACCCTGAGAAAGCCCACGCGGTCACAGGGAGAACGTGCAAACTCCGTACAGACAGCACCAGAGATGAGGATCGATCCCGGGTCTCTGGCGCTGTTCAGCAACAACGCTACCGCTGCGCCACCGTGCCGCCCCAAATCTCCTGCTTCCATAGTACTAGAAGCAATCTGATTGTCACCACAGCCATAACACTCGACATCGCTTTTTATTTTATGGTGACATTCTCTCATGCATCTTCGCTCGCGGTTTATCAAGTGCTGGGATTACGCGAACATATTATTATGCGTGTTTTGTGTTGTTTCCACGCCGCCACTTGGCCTATTATCGGCTCAAGCACCGACCCAACCGGCCTGACAACCAGTCTCGAATATAGACCCACATTCCACTATTATGTTTGTGTCGTTTAGTTTAATGTTATTGTCATTTGTACCGGGGTTCAGTGAAAAGCTTGTTTTTGTTGCGGAAGGACTACACATGATTACAATCAAGTCGCCTCACTGCACAGACACAGGATAAAGGGTATAACGTTCAGTACAAGTCCGATTAAAGAGTCTAATGTTCTAATATTAGTCTAATATTAATGGCTAACACATCTGATATTGCATTCCCTATAGTAGTTCCAATTGATTAATGGGAAAGCTGAATTAGCGGGTCAGGCAGCACCTCTGGAGGAGAGGGAATGGGTGACGTTTCGGGCCGAGCCCCTTATTCGGACTTCTCGAACCGAAATGTCACCTATTCCTTTTCTCGAGAGATGCTGCCTGACCAGCTGAGTTACACCAGCATTTTATGTCTACCTTCGGTGTAAACCAGCATCTGCTGTTCATTCCAACACAATAAATCTCCAGTAGTGGGCTTCAGTCAGAAATGTAATCTTGTGGTTCTTGTTAGTAGTTATAAACCACAAAAATGTTCCGTCTAGGAATTACTTGTAGCGGGTATAGTGTTCGATTGAGCCGCTGATTTGCAATGTATTCGACCGTCGTGCTTTTTTTCTTTTTCTGAGATACAGCGTGGAAACAGGCATACCGAGTCCACGCCGACCATTGACCAACCACTCACATTTGTTCTATGTTATCCCACTTTCTCATCCACATTCTCTCCACACTAGGGTCAATTTACAAAGGCTAATTAACGTACAAACCGGCACGTTTTTTGGATGTGGTCACAGGGAGAACGTGGAAACTCCACACAGCCGGCACCCGAGGTCAGGATCGAACCTGTGAGGCAGCAGCTCTACCAGCTGCGCCACTTGCCGCCCTTGCTCTTATCCACGTCGAGTGTGTAAGGAAATGCGGGTACAATGCATTGTCCTTATTTAGCTCCTTATCTTTCATCGATGGATTCCTTCACAGGAGAACTACATCGTGTTCCATACACGTCAAACATGCTCAAGTAACTCACTAAATTACTACGATGGGGAGACTCGGACTAAATGACACAATTTTGTATTTAATTGTAAAAAATAACCATTGGAATTATAATTTTAAGTACCCGTTCTTATTTATCCCACAATACTGCATATAGATGCTGGGTGTCATTCAATATCTTTAGTTTAGATTAGTTTAGTTTATTTTCACGTGTACCAAGGTACAGTGAAAAGTTTTTTTTTTTCGTGCTAGCAGCCAGCGGACAGACTGTACATGATTACAATCGCGCCCTCCACAGTGTACAGACACGACAAATTGAATAACGTTTAGTGTAAGATAAAGCCCAGTGAAGTACGATTAACGTTCCAGCATTAGTCTAACATTAATGTCTGACCTATCTACTATTATTTCTATATTTACAATTACTATATCCAAGTGTTTCGTCAAATGCTTTCGTGTAAAGTCACAATACACATTGTTATATTTGTAACACAAAATGACACTGTATTTACTAACTTTTCATTGGTTTCCTTTAATCATCCATTGTGGCTCATATAATCCCTGGAATGTAATACTCGGGGGTGACAAAGCTACTGTCACGTTTATTGGGACGATTGATCAGTCCAACTAGCCTTTATCTTTTGTGGAAGGCACTTCAACGCTATGTGTTGTGGACACACTAACTGCGAGTCTGTCTTCGGATTCCAAATAGTGAGTGGGCGACACTCAGGTAATGTACAACGTTCTAGTTTAAATATATGTTATCTCAAACATATTTTCTACTGAGCTACGGAGGGAACACAGGATGTGGAATCGTGAGTGTGAGGGTAACACTATACTCTGCACTCTGTTTAGTTTTGTAAAAAACTATTTGACACTACCTGTTAGACTCATGTGTGTCATAATTGTGCTGATGTATGGTCTGGTCTGCCGGGGCAGCGCGCTAAACAAATGGTTTTCACTGTATCTCATGACAATAGTAATCCCGCACAAAACCGGTACCACCACCGAGGTAATCAACTCAGAAATTATCGAGTTACAATGGAAAGAATGAGTGGGGCATGATACAAATCAAATGATACACAGTGTTCTATTTATATCGCACACTTGTCGAATTCTTAAAATGTACTTAATTAAATGAAATTTCACTTAAATTGGAGTTCTGCTGATATTTCTCCCATCACTTCAGTTTAAATCATAATCGCACAAAGGTATCGCGATGATTATTGATCTTAGTTTTCTTTAGCTGAACAAAGTATAAGGGGGTGAATAGTAGCCTAATCCATTTCCTATTGAAAACCATGACGCAGTCCCAGAGAAATATGCAAGTATTTGTAAGAGCTGAATGCGTCGCGCCTAATATATCATTTAAAATGGGGATATGATATAGTGTCAACAAGTACTATGAGGCTGCAGCTCTAAATGCAACCCCCCGCCCACTGTCTATAATTTGACATACGATGTTGTTTAGCGCCTGAATTATCTCAAAGCCTGGCCTTGTGTGGGCTGGATTGTTTCCGTGGTGTTCATGATATAAGGACGCACCTACGGCAATAAACGGCACACAATGTGCCCCTATTATGACAGTTATTACGCCTCAGCAACGCGCTTGTTCAATATACAAGTGGGATGACTATTAATGTACGGACACGCAGGCAGGAGGGTTGGGATTGAGAATTAATCTAACCTTCGCATCTAATTCAGCCGAAGCGAGATTTTCTATTCCAGATTTCACATAATTGAAATTGAACCTTACAGTCAGGTTACCGATTTATGTGTTATAAAATTCCCAGGAATCAATAGTTCTTAACAAACCTTTCTCTGTGTGTAGAAAGCAAAGTGCTGGAGTAACTCAGTGGGTCAATGCCGCATCTCTGGCACTGGGGGACACGGATAGCGACTTTCCAAGTCGGGACCTTTCTTCAGACCATACTCCAGCAGCCTGAGGAGTCACCAGTCCATGTTCTCCGGAGATGCTGCCTGACCCGCTGAAGTTACTCCAGCACTTTGTGTTATTTCCACACTAATTTCAGCAATTGCAGACACAAGGAACTGCAGATGCTGGTTGACAAAAAAAAGGCACAAAGTGCTGGAGTAACCCAGCGAGGCAGGCAGTATCTCTGGAGGGCAAGAAGGTTACAGTTCGGGACCCATCTTCAACTGCACCTGCAGTTTCCGTCTCCGTCTCCGTCTCCGTCTTTCTTTGTGTGTGTTTGAAATCCATTGGGTTTAGTGCATCAAACAATCAAATGAAAGCAATTAAAAAACACCGAAGCGACCTCTCTTGCTAACTTTAAGACAATTAAAAAATCCTACTACTTCGACAAATTCCGATCACTTCCCCTAACATCTCGTGGCGCCAAGTCTTACTTCTTTGTTTGATAAAGTTCCCCGTGAAACCATTATGTTTCTGCTTGTGAATTAGGAATAGCTCCAGGTCATTCGGCCCCTCGAGCCCGTTCTTCCATTCGATAAAATGAAGGCTAATCCGATGTTAACGTCAACTCTGTATTTCACCAAATCGCCTCATCCTCCCTAAACAGATTACCCCTTATTTTAAAACAGAGACCGCTGGTTTAAAATTCTCCCTCAAGGAACCATCCTCTCCACAATCCCCTTGTTCAATCCCCCACGGGATTTCCCTCCGTCCCGCAACCACTTTGTAACTCTGAAAACGCACAGCTCCAGATTCGGGGGCAGTTTCTTCCCAGCTGTTATCGAGCAACTGAACCATCCTATCACCAACGCTATAGAGCAGTCCTGACCTCCCATCTACCCCATTGGAGACCCTCGCTCTATCTTTTATCAGACCTTACTGGACTTTATCTTGTATTAAACGTTATACAATGTATCCAGTATTTGCACAACGTGGGTGGTCTGAGTGGACTCGTGTATAATATTTCCGTTGTCTGACTAGCACGCAACAAAAAAAGTTTCACTGCTCATAATAACACACGAGGCAATATACTCAACTATCAACTATCTGTGATTCTGTCAATGTAATATGCCTTTGGAAAGATTCTTTGGGATATAACTGCATTTCCAAACGCAACAAGGAAGAAACGGTCGGTGAGAAACGATTTATTTCTGATTAGCGATTCTAAAGTAAATTATCGCTGATATTGGGATTTAGAGACAAAAGTAGGAAGGCGTGAGTCACAGTTTCTCAGTGTATAGGTCACGAAATGTGGCCAAATATAATATATGTTCTTAAAGATACGAATCTTCAGTTGATTATCTCTTCTATTTGTTAATTATTTTTCACTATTCGTTGATTTTTGCTTCATTTGGAAATAAGTCGAAAACTAAAAGTTTGGTTTAGTTTATTATTGCCCAGTGTACCGAGGTACAGTGAAAAGCTTTTGTTTGCGCGCTATCCAAAGAAAACACCTTTCATGAATACCATCAAACCGCCCACGGTACACGGATAAAGGACACCGAAGTTCGATAAAGTCCGATTAAATATAGTTCGAAGGTCTCCAATGAGGTAGATGGGAAGTCAGGGCCGCTTTCTAACTAATCGAAATATTGCAAGAGAGACACAAAGAACTGCAGATACTAGAATTTTGAACAGAGCACCAAGTGCCGAGGAACTCAGAGGGTCAGGCAGCATCTGCGGCGCGAATGGACAGGCGAAGTTTCGGGTCGGGACCTTTCTTCCAAGCTTGATTGTTACAAGCACACTTCAGGGCCTGTCCCACTTGACCGTCATTTGCGCGTCATTTGAATCGGAAAACAGCCGCTGCGAGAGTACGCGAGATTCCCGTGTCGTACGATTTCTTAATAATTCAGATACATTATATTCATTTGCAAACTTGTTTCTCTGGTAACAATACTCAATGATAGTTCTTATCGTAATGCAAACGACCGTTTTCCCTGGAGATGGAAACGGAACAAAGCATTGATATCAATCGTCAACGAAGCTGCCAGCCAGTCGTCTATGATCTGCATCGAGCGCACTATCACCCCCCCCCCCCCCCCCCCCGCCCCTCCACTGCACATCCCTCAAAAATAAACCCACCAAGTTTGATTTTTCTTACAAAATCTAACGAGAAATCCTCGTGAAGTTGGCGGCATGGCGATGCAGCCTCGCTATTCCGTGCGCCAGTTGGGCTGAGCACGTTACCAAGTACAACCTGTTTCAAAGTTGAGACTTATTTTAATGGCTGGGAACATTGAGCAATGGAGAGAACATTGTAAGATTATACCCAGAGTCGGGCACATAGACGAGAAAACAGTGAAACTCAGACCTTGGGGGCATAGGTAGAGGGCGAGCGTAGGATGCTGAATGTGGACGGCGAGAGAGACAAGTACTCTCTCTGTCTGAGGGTCTGAAGAAGGGTCTCGACCCGAAACGTCGCCTATCTCCTTCGCTCCTTAGATGCTGCTGCACCCGCTGAGTTTCTCCAGCTTTTTGTGTAACCCTCGATTCTCCAGCATCTGCAGTTCCTTCTTGAACAGTACTCTCTCTGTAATTGTTTCTGAATATAGTTGATGGATTAAACAGAAACCCGAGTCGTCCATGCCTGTTGTGTTTGTTTTCTCTTTGGCACACAGTTTTAAAAATACAAAAATCAGCATTCCATTCTCCATAACTCCTTGACTTTCTCGCCCCAACCTACCCGTGTAAACTCCCAGATCGATTTTACAATGGAAAGCCGAAGGTAGACGACAAAAAGCCGGAGTAACTCAGCAGGACAGGCAGCATCTCTGGAGAGAAGGAATGGGAGACGCTTCGGGTCGAGACCCTTCTTCAGACCCGAAGAATTTTACAGTAGAAAGCACCGGTCTGACCGAGTGTCACTCCGAATTACGGTCCGAATATATGACAGCTCTACAAATCGCACACTTCCCTGAAATTTTGAACATTTACGCTTGATATTTTTCAATCATTGACACCTCCAAAGGGAGAAAGTAGGGGTCTCGACGATTTAAAATGAGATAAATTTAACCCTTTTTGCGTCATTTTTGTGTCTTCCTTTTTTTTTTACATTGAAGGTCACAGCCTCGACTAAATATTGGGTTTCTTTATGTTTTTGCTCAAAACTATGGCAAAGTGAACTAAAAACAAAGGGAGATTAGTGTTGGATTAATATTAATATATACATAATGGACAAGGGACTCACCGGCCAAAGGGCCGATTTCCATATAGTATGATTTTGTGACTCGTTCAATCTGCGCTGCACAATCCCCCAGTATTTGTCCGTTCCCTTACGGAAAGAGGCAAAGATTTCCCCACAATATTCCAGTTCAATTTCCTTCCATTAATAGGGTTTAAAAAAAATAAAAATTTCAGTTTCTGTAAATGTCGTCACATAAT
The DNA here is from genome assembly GCA_035221665.1 of Okamejei kenojei. Classification (NCBI taxonomy): domain Eukaryota; kingdom Metazoa; phylum Chordata; class Chondrichthyes; order Rajiformes; family Rajidae; genus Okamejei; species Okamejei kenojei. Next base: position 50,582,568 of record CM069138.1, read on the forward strand.
TTCCAAGAAGCATAGATTTAATGCTTCATTTCCAATGGCTTCAGCTGGTGATTTTTTTAATGAGCTGATGTTCACACTATAAGAGAAAATGACTGTGCATACAAGATATAGCTTTCAATGTGCCCTCAAACATCGCAAAGTATTTTAAGAAAAGAGAGAGAGAGAGAGAGAGAGAGAGAGAGAGAGAGAGAGAGAGGAAGGGAGGAAAACAAAGAGAGAGGGGAGGAGAGGGGAGAAATAGAGCCGGGGAGAAGGGAGAGAGGGAGAGAGGGGGAAGGGGTTGAGTGGATGAGGGGGGGGGGGGGGAGAGAGAGAAGGGAGCGAGGGAGGGAGGGAGAGAGAAAAAAATATATAAATCAGCTCAGAAGATGTGGAAAAACATGGTAAAGGTAGATTAAGAAATAATGGGCTTTGCTTAATGTTAATGCAAAGTTCCGTTTTCAAAATAATCACAATTCTTATCCCAAAAGCTGTGTTTATTTATGGTTGGAGTTGGATCCTAACCGATGAGTATTTGTTAATAGCTAAATAATTAGATGGACCAACAACACACATATCAGTGATTTAAATATAGCAAAACATTGCAAACCTCTTCACAAGAATTTTCCCAAACAAAGTTCGACAGAGTCTCAAGGAGAAAGAGCAAATGAGGTGGGAGTTACCATAAACGTGCAAAATTATAGGGATAAAAAGCATCAAAGTTGTTTAGGAGGGAAATTATGGCAATTAAAGTCTTGGCAACTAAAGGCACACCTGGTAATGATGGATGAATTAAATGTAGGAATTGACCAAAGGAATAGAGTCATGCTCATGGGGTCGTAGAATCATAGTCATTCAGCGTGGAAACAGGCCCTTTGGCCCAACTTGTCCATACTGACCAAGATGCCCCATATACAGCATATTCAGAAAGTATTCAGACCCCTTCGCCTTTTCCACATTTTGTTGTTATAGCCTTATTCTAAAATGGATTAAATTATTTTAAAAAAAATCATAAATCTACACACAATACCTCATAATATAAAAGTGAAAACGGGTTAGAAATGATTGCAAAGTAATTAAAAATAAATAACTGAAATATCACATTTACATAAGTATTCAGACCCTTCACTATGACACTCAAAGTTGAGCTTACGTTCATCCTGTTTCCATAGATTATCCTTGAGATGTTTCTACAACTTGATTGGAGTCCACATGTGGTAAATTAAATTGATTGGACATGATTTGGAAAGGCACACACCTGTCTATATAAGGTCCCACAGTTGACAGTGCATGACAGAACAAAAACCAAGTCATGAAGATGAAGGAATTGTCCGTAGACCTCCGAGACAGGATTGTGTCGAGACACAGATCTGGGGAAGGGTATAAAACAATTTCTACAGAATTGCAGGTCCCGAAGAGCACAGTGGCCTCCGTCTATTTTAAATGGAAGAACTGAAACCACCTTGAAAGACTCTTCATAGTGCTGGCCGCCGGCCAAACTGAACAATTAGGGGAGACGGTCTTGGTCAGGGAGGTGACCAAGAACCCGATGGTCACTCTGAGAGAGCTCCAGAGTTCCTCTGTGGAGATGGGAGAACCTTCCAGAAGGATAACTATATCTGCAGCACTCCACCAATCAGGTCTTTATTGTAGAGTGGTCAGCCGGAAGCCACTCCTCAGTAAAAGGCAAATGACAGCCCACTTGGAGTTTACCAAGATTCTCTGGTCTGATGAAACCAAGATTGAACTCTTTAGCCTGAATGACAAGCGTCACGTCTGGAGAAAACCAGGCACCGTTCATCACCTGGCCAATACCATACCTACGGTGAAGCATGGTGGTGGCAGCATCATGCTGTGGGGATAGTTTTCAGTGGCAGGAACTGGGAGACTAGTCAGGATTGAGGGGAACGATGAACAGAACAAAATACAGAGAGATCCTTGATGAAAACCTGCTCCAGAGCATTCAGGACCTCAGACTGGGGCAGAGGATCACCTTCCAACAGGACAACTTCCCTAAGCACACAGCCAATACAATGCAGGAGTGGCTTCCTGACAAGTCCTTGAGAGGCCCAGCCAGAGCCCGGACTTGAACCCGATCAAATATCTCTGGAGGGACCTGAAAATAGCTGTGCATCGACGCTCCCCATCCAACCTGACAGAGCTTGAGAGGATCTGCAGAGAAGAATGGGATAAATTACCCAAATACAGGTGTGCCAAGCTTATAGTGTCATACCCAAGAAGACTTGAGGCTATAATCGCTGCCAAAGGTACCTCAACAAAGTTCTGAGTAAATTTGGCCCAAATCCCTCTAAACCTTTCCTATTCATGTAGAGAGTCACAGAATTAGAAATAGAAATTTAAAAATGTTTTTGAATAGAGTAGAGATTTCAGAACTGGAGCAAATAAAAGTGACAGGGAGGAGGAAGGGAATGTAGATGTGTCATACTCAGGTGAGAATGTAAAATATTGAGGTATTGCTGCAGGGAGAGTCAATGTATGTGCAGTATGATGGTTGAAAAGAGCCTGTGCATTGGGCTGGGCAAAAAAAAAGTTTAGAAAGGATAACACACTTAAAGCCACAAGGAAATATATTGGAACACTCAGGTCTAGAACCTGGCAGAGGTAAAGCTGTCTGGCCATGTTTCTGAGATAGAAATAGTCGGGCACTGTGATCAATGGAACTTGATTGTCACGTGTGCATTGCACAGTGAAATTCTTTTGCCCATATCTCTCTCTCTCTCTCTCTCTCACACACACACACACACACACACACACACACACACACACACACACACACACACACACACACACACACACACACACACACACACACACACACACACACACACACACACACACACACACACACACACACACACACACACACACACACACACACACACACACACGAGTCGCCATATTTTGGTACCATTTGCAACAAGTCCCGGGTGATGTTACAAAAATGTTGTCCAGGGCTCAAATACAACATAATATTGTGAACAAGCCAAGTCACTTTCAAACAGATGGCAGTGAGAGCAATGAAAATTATGGTTACGGCATGGATCTTTATCAAGGGGACTAATGCCCCTGTCCCACTTAGGAAACCTGAATGGAAACCTCTGGAGACTTTGCGCCCCACCCAAGGTTTCCGTGCGGTTCCCGGAGGTTTTTGTCCTCCAGCAACCACCTTTAACTAGCATCGCAACCGGCTTCGACTAAAAAATTACAGATTTTTAAAATGGAAACCACTTTTGACCATTAGGGAGACTGACAAAAACCTCCGGGAACCGCACGGAAACCTTGGGTGGGGCACAAAGTCTCCAGAGGTTTCCGTTCAGGTTTCCTAAGTGGGACAGGGACATATGGCTTTTGCACAAGGGAATACATAGGATAAATGCACAGAGGTTTTTATTTTACCCAGAGAAGGGAAATCAAGAACCAGGAGACATAGGTTTAAGGTGAGAGGGGAAAGAATTAATAGGAAGCTGAGAGGTAATTTTTTCACACAGAGGCAGTGGGTATATTGAAGAAGCTGCCAGAGGAGGTAATTGAGGCAGGTACTATAACAAAATTTAATATGCATTTAGACAGGTACATGGATAGTAAAAAGTTTAGAATGATGTGGGTAAAATGCAGGCAGGTGGGACCAGTATAGATGGGGTATCTTGGTGAGCTGAAGGTCCTGTTTCCGTGCTGTATGACTATGACTCTAAGCCTTCACCGTCACATGGCCTTCAGTTGTAACACTTTGTGTCAACGTTGGTAAGAAATTGTCTTTACATTTCTAATGTAAACCTTGTCCAAAGCCAACACTGATACGTCCACGGCTCTGTTTTGTCTTCCAGATGATAATCCTTTACTGCGGAAGGCAATGGGGAAGTCAGTTTCCTCAATAAATTGCTCCATTATTGACACAAACTATAATTAATATTAAAATATTGCATCTACCAAGTAGAATGCATTGTCTCTAATATGATTGAAGTACATATTACATATTTAAACACAATTATGTCTTAACCAAGCCCCTTGCCTGAAGACTATAATATGCCTTAATCCTCCAACTTGGGTTTGACCTGACCTTGGGCGCTGTCTGTACGGATTTGTACATTTTCCCTGTGACCTCCATGTACTCCAGTTTCCTCGCACACTCCAAATATGTACAGGCTTGTGGGATAATTGGCTTTGGTAATTGTAAGTTGTCCCTAGTGTGTAGGATAGTGCTGGTGTCCGGGGTGATCGCTGGTCAGCACGGACTTGGAGGGCTGAAGGGCCCTTTTCCTGTCGGGCTGTATCTGTAAACTACACTAAATTGCAATGTCATAGATGGACTAGCCCCACCATTAAGGAATGGCACAGCATCAGGCCATTCAGCCCATCAAATATTGTTAATTAATGTTAGAGGATGGCAACTGAGATGGGAGAGAAACTTTGGAAACTGGATCCACAAAGATTACAAGTGTATCGAGATATATTGTTACAGTCAATTGTTTATCAGAGTCATTGCTAGGGCAACTTCTTTTTTGATATATAAATGCCTGGATCATTGGAATAAAGAATAAAATATCAAATTTGTTAACGATACCAAACTCAGCTTGAGAACTGGGAGATTGATACCAATTGAATGGAACAGGATATCAGCAGGTTTGGAGATTGGGTACACAACCGGTAGATTAAATGTAGCACAGGGAAATGTGAGGTGACGGGTTTCTGCAGGAGGGATGGGGTAAGGTAGAGCGGACAATGCTAACGAGTGTATGCTACTTTATGGTGCATGGGGCAATGTTTTATGGAGATGTGCAGGGCAAGCTTTTACCTGGAGAGTGGTGTGTTTAGTTTAGTTTAGTTTACTCTGTACTGAGGTACGGTGAAAACCTTTTGCTACATGCAAACCTTTTGCTACATACAGTCTGTGGAAAGACTATACATGATTACAATCGAGCCGCCCGCAGTGTATAGATACATGATAAAGGGAATAACGTTTAGTGCATGATAAACTCCAGTAAAGACCAATTGAAGATTGTCCGAGGGTCGCTGGTTAGGTAGATAGTCGCTCAGGACAGCTGTCTATTTGTTGATGGGGTGTTTCAGTTACCTGATAACAGCTGGGAAGAAACTGTCTCTGAATCTCTGCCAGGGCCAGTGATGGAGGCAGATGTGAGAGTGGATTTTTAAAGATGTGTTTAGAGAGGCTCATGGATATGACGGGAATGGAGGGACATGGATCACATGCAGATAGAGATTATTTTAACAGCATTATGGGCATTATGGGTTGAAGGGCCTGTTTCTGTGTTGTTGTTTCTACATTTGATTAACAGAGAGACATGAATGTACTGAGATATTGGTTAGTAAATTACATGAGATTTTGTTCTTTTTGGAGCAAAGGAGGTTGAGGGAAGACTAGGAGATGTACAGGTTTAGATAAGGAAGAAAAATATAAGAAAAAGGACACAATGTGCTGGAGTAACTCAGCAGGTCAAGCAATATCTCTGAAGAACATGGATGGCTGACTTTCAGATCAGACTGAGATAAATTCTTCCCATTAGCCCATGGGATAAAAACTGGGGAATGCAGGATTAAGATATTGGCATAAGATATGATATATGGAAAGTTAGGAAGAATGATTGTATGTAGCAAGTGATAATGACCTGGAATATAGTTCCTGTAATGGGTGGTGAGGAGGAAGTTGACACGAGCAATAAAAATGGGTAGACTCTTGATGGAAACAAACTTTAACGTTAACGAGGCTTTAACGTTCAGGAACATTTAAGAAAGCTACAAGGATAGGACGTTTAGAGGGATATGGGCCAAATGCAGGCAAGTGGGACAAGTGTGGATGTACATGCTGATCTACATGGGCAAGTTGGGTCCACGCTGTATCACTCTATGACTATGGTTCTGAGGATGATGTAGGGGACTGAGATAGACTGGGCTGCCCTTCGGGGAACTTTGCTATAAATGGGCTGAATGGCCTCCTTGCTGAAATGACAGCAGTGTGAAATGTTAACACAAAAATGGGAGACAGAATGACGGCAGCAGAAAATTAGGTGTTTAAAGACAAGATAAGAATAGACGCATACTAACTATCACAGTGGAACAAATATTCTTGAAGCAAAACTCAAAGTGCTGGTGGAACTCAGCGGGTCAGGCAGCATCTGTGGAGGGAAATGAATAGCTAACATTTCGTGACGGGAGCCCTCTTCTGAAGAAAGGTCCTGACCCCAAACATCGCCTGTCTATTTCCCTCCACTGATGCTGTCTGACCTTATGAGTTCATAAGTTCATACATTATAGGAGCAGAATTAGGCCATTCTATTATGGCTGATCTATCTCTCCCTCTCAGCCCCATTCTCCTGCCTTCTCCCCATAACCCCTGACACCTTTTTCTAATCAAGAATCTGTCAATCTCCGCTTTAAAAATATCCTTGACTTGGCCCCCACAGTCATCTGCGGCAATGAATTACACAAATTCACCATCCTTTGACTAAAGAAATTCCTCCTCATCCCTTTTCTAAAGGTACGTCCTTAAATTCTGAGTTCCTCCAGCACTTTGTGTTTTGCTCAAGATTCCTGCATCTGCAGTTTCTTTGAGAGTCAATAATCAAGGAATATTTGGAGACTTTGGGATGCAGGAGGAAAGCGGAGCACACGGAGAAGGTATGTTACAAAACTTACCTTCAGCGGCACTGTAGCTCCGTCACTGGCCGTGTGCACGACTTTGGCGCCTTTGAGTGCGGGGGGGGGGGGGGGATTAAAATGCGGTTTTCCCCTGCCTGCTGGAGTTATATTTTCTCTGGGTGCGAGCTTTTGCTGAAGATTCGTTCCGACTGCCGGTAAGTGAAATTTTTTTTTTAATCACCCGACAATTTCAGCGCTGGAGTAAAATAAAAATTTGCTTCTAATGCCGTGAACGGCGACAACGGGGACGGATTTCACGCAGGGGACAGGTAAAGGAAAGCCGTTTATTTTTACATATAAACTTGCTTGTTAAGATGACCTTAATCAAAATTTCATGTTGCGAAACGGTGATCTATTACCCATACGAACCGGCAGTATTTTTCCTGCCGATATGGGGTTTAAATTCACCGCAACCGCAACGTTCCAATCCATCACGTTCCATAAAATCCCACTCGCAAGATTTTTTAAATGGCCATTAATTTACGGGAATTAAACACTAAATTCCTTCAATTTGGCCTATGAATTCATGACAATGAGATTTATAAATCATGTTATATTGTGAATTCTTGTGTGAATATAAAGGGGGAAGTCTTTTAGGACCGAGATGAGAAAATCTTTTTTCACACAGAGAGTGGTGAATCTGTGGAATTCTCTGCCACAGAAGGTAGTTGAGGCCAGTTTGTTGGCTATATTTAAGAGGGAGTTAGATGTGGCCCTTGTGGCTAAAGGGATCAGGGGGTATGGAGAGCAGGCAGGTACAGGATACTGAGTTGGATGATCAGCCATGATCATATTGAATGGCGGTGCAGGCTCGAAGGGCCAAATGGCCAACTCCTGCACCTAATTTCTATGTTTCTATGAATGTTATTTGGACACTTAGGCTTTTTAAAAATTGTTAATATTTTCTTAAGAAATGGATAGATGTTTAGATCTAGTTATTGAATTTTGTAATTAGCTACAATTGGGTAACTAACTAATTATATCAGTATAATTAAGTCAATGGAAAAGCAATGGAACAAAATGCTAATTTCCAAGTATGAAAATGCCCATAACTTTTTTAATACTGAAGATATGAAAGTGAATTAGGTGTCAAATTAAACTTCTTTTTATGCTTTATCTGATGGGATAAATTGCAGACTTGATTTTTAAAATCTCAAAATTTTGTAACATTGCTACACGGAGGAAGCACACACAGTCTGCGTTTGACTCCTATCCCTCTAACCCTTGACTCTCTGTCCAAATGTTTTGTAAATGCTGTTATAATACCTGCCTCAACTGCATCCTCTGGCATCTTGTTCCATATATCCTGCAGGTTCTGAGTAAAAGAAAAAAAAAGCTTGCTCTCAACTCCGAGGGTGATGCAGTTCATGATTGTTGTAGTTCATTTCATTAGTGATAAAGGAGAATTAGACCATTCGTCCCATCAAGTCTACTCTGCCATTAAATTATCACTGATCTATTGTTCCTTCTCAACCCCATTCTCCTTCCTTCTCCCGATAACCCCTGACACTCTTACTAATCAAGAATCTTTTGTGATTCAAAACAAACAGAGTTAACGCTCAGCCGCAGAATTTGCATTTATAGAAAGAATAAAGATGGAAATGGAGTTCAACATCCCATCTCTACCTGATGACGCCAACCTTTGAGGTAAATACTGACGCATTGTGTGAATCTCATCAAAATCAGTCCTCAATATCCACAAGCAATGTCATCCCTATTTGAATGTAACCTTTTTTTCCCAAGGTTTCAGGGATTTTCTCATTTGCTATTTTGCTTAGCACGTGGCGATGACCCCAATTTTTTGCTGTAGGATGATTTAAAAGCAAGTAATGAAAATAAATATCAAATGATTGCGTTTTGTTTTCAAAACACACTCTACAGCCGCTACTCGAGATGTGACAATGTGAAGAAGGGTCCGGCCTGGAACGTCACCTATCCATGTTCTCCAGAGATGCTACTGTTCTCCAAAGATGCAGAGTTACTTCAGCACATCATGTCCTATTTTAAAAATCGAGCATCTGCAGTTCCTTGCGCCAATAGCAATGGGCTCTCTTTGGCACATTTGCGTCTTCTTACGCAGAAATATGCAGATTTAATATTGAATGCACGCCTGTGACAATACTATACTTCAACATGGGGGTGCAGCAGGAAAGTTGGGAGAACTGGGAAGGGGAGGGGATGGAGTGAGAGGGAAAGCAAGGGCTATGTGAAGTTAGAGAAGTTAACGTTCATACCGCTGGGGTGTGAGCTTCCCAAGCGAAATATGAGGTGCTGTTCCTCCAATTTGCGCTGGGCCTCACTCTGACAGTGGAGGAAGCCCAGGACAGGAAGGTTAGATTGGGGATGGGAGGGAGAGTTAAAGTGCTGAGCAACCCGCAGATCAGGTAGGTTAAGACGGACTGAGCGGAGGTGTTCAGCGAAGTGATCGCTGAGCCTGCGCTTGGTCTCGCCAGCGTACAGAAGTTGACACCTGAAACAGCGGATACAGGAGATGAGGTTGGAGGAGCGGCAGGTGAACCTCTGCCTCACCTGGAAGGACTGTCGGGGTCCTTGGATGGAGTCGAGGGGGGAAGGTAAAGGGACAGGTGTTGCAACTCCCTGCGGTTGCAGGGGAAAGTACCTGGGGATGTGGTGGTTTGGGTGGGAAGGGATGAGTTGACCAGGGATTTGCGGAGGGAACGGTCTCTGCGGAAAGCAGAAAGGGATGGAGATGGGAAGATGTGGCCAGTGGTGGGATCCCGTTGGAGGTGGCGGAAATGTCGGAGGATCATATGCTGTATGCGACGGCTGATGGGGTGGAAGGTGAGGACGAGGGGGACTCTGTCCTTGTTGTGAATAGGGGGAGGGGAAGCAAGAGCAGAGCTGCGGGATATCAAGGAGAGCCTAGTGAGAGCCTCATCTATAATGGAAGAGGGGAACTCCTGTTTCCTAAAGAATGACATCCCCGATGAACTAGTATGGAAAACCTCATCCCGGGCGCAGATAAGGCATAGACGAAGGAATTGGGAGTAGGGGACAAGAAGCAAGTTGGGAAGAAGTGTAGTCGAGATAGCTATGGGAGTCAGTAGGTGTGTAGTAGATGTCAGTCAATAATCTGTCTCCTGTGATGGAGACGGTGAGATCCAGAAACGGTGGGGAGATGTCGGAGAGAGTCCAAGTGAATTTGAGTGCAGGATGGAGATTAGTCGTGGTTGATGAAGTCAGCAATTCTGCATGGGTGCAGGAGGCAGCACCGATGCAGTCGTCATTGTAGCGGAGGTGTAGTTCGGGGATGGGGCCAGTGCACGCCTGGAACAGGGATTGTTCGACGTACTCTACAAAGAGGCAGGCACAGCTGGGGCCCATGCGAGTGCCCACAGCTACGCCTTGGGTTTGGAGGAAGTGGTAGGAGTCGCAGGAGTTGCTGAGGGTAAGGACCAGCTCTGCTAGGCTGAGGAGAGTATTAGTAGACGGAAATTGGCTGGTTTTGCGGTCGAGGAAGAAGTGGAGGTGTAGAGTGACTGGACATCCATGGTAAAGTTCAGGGAGTGGGGGCCTGGAAAATGGAAGTCATTGAAGAGACGAAGAGGTGGGACATGATGGTCAGCGTGGGCAAGTTGGGCTGAAGGACCCGTTTCCACGCTGTATGGCTAAAGTTACAGCGTGGAAACTGGCCCTTTGGCCCACCGAATCCTCGTATCCATTTATATTAGTTACGTTATCTAGGGATATGTTATTCCACTTTCGCATCCACTTATTAGAAACAATTTTATACAGGCCAATTAACTAACAAACCTGCATGTCTTTGGGCAGTGGGAGGAAACCCACGTGACCACAGGGAGAACGAACCAACTCCACCCAGATATCACCCGAGGTCAGGATTGAGCCCGGGCCCCGGGCGCAGTGAGGCAGCGGGTCTGCCAGCTGTGCTGCCGTGCTGCAGCGAACAAGGGATTGACGAGCTCCTGGGGTAAAATATTGCAGTCTGTGAAAACCCCTGGTGGGGTTCAGCTTTGAGAGGGAACGTCGTCTGTCCACTCCCTCCTAAGTGGGGCATGGTGGTGCAGCGGTAGAGTTGCTGCCTTACAGGGCCAGGCCCAGGTTCATTACTGACTACGGGTGCAGTCTGTACGGAATTTACCCATTATCCCGGTGGCCGCAAGGGTTTCCTCCGGCTGCTCCAATTTCCTCCCACATCGCAAAGACTCTCCCGCCGCGCCACTATGCTACCCTAGAACAGGCGTATGGGCGCTTGCTGGTGTGGACCTGGTGGGCCAAAGGGCCTGTTTCCATGCTGTATCACTAAACAAAGACACTGCCTGACCCGCTGAGATACTCCAGACACTGTAGTGTTCGCTCGGTGCAGTGGAACTGTTAACATTCAGTCTGACATCCGTTAAGGGAATGACCTGCTCTTGTTGGCACACTTGGAATACTCCTCCCACTGGGGCTTCATTTGATTACTGTGTACTGCTTTGGGACCAAAAAGCATTGAGGAAAAGGGCTGGGCAAAGCTGACGGAAGCTTAGAAAATATTGGATCATCTCGCAAGATTTTATATGCATTTCCTAAGTATTTGTCTCCATTATCATGGCGCTGATAACTGCAAAAGGTAAAAATGGATCCCATTGATCTGAATCGTCACCTATCCACGTTCTCCACCGTTGCTGCCTGACCCACTGAGTTACTCCAGCATTCCTGGAGAAAGGTGTGTGGTGTGTGTGGTGGGGGAGGATGATAACCTAAAATTGGAGAATTCAATGTTCATACCACTAGGTTGGAAGGGACCCAAGCGGAATATGATGTGTGCCATTCCTCCAGTGTCCAGTATCTCTAGAATGAGGAACTAGGGATAGGAATAGAGTTAGTGTGGTAACATTCGTGGATAGGTGTAGAGGCGAGGGTTGGGGCTAAAATAAAAACTATTAACATTCCCATTGTCAATAAGCACTAACTTTGTGACCAACGCCTGGCCTGCTTCATTATTTTGCCAACAGATAACATCATTACACGAAAAACATTGGAACTGAATATCCTCGGGTACAAACACCTAGTTCCTACTATTGGATTGTGGATTCAATTCACAAGGATGTTCATGTGCAGGGCTGATGACCATTATGAGAGGTACAATGGCACCATTAAATCTTCTATAACTTTAGAGATACAGAGTGGAAACAGGCCCTTTGGCCCACAGAGTCCTTGCCAAACATCGATCACTCGTACACTAGCTCTATCTTATCCCATTTTTGCATCCTACACACCAGGGGCAATTTACAGAGGCCAATTAACCTACAAACCCACATGTCTTTGGAATATAGGAATATTAGCTTGTTTTATGTGAGGGCTCCGCCACGGATGCCTGCGGACTTTAACGTCGCGGAGCTTACGGTCTCTCGACAGACACCGACGTCGGGAACTGAAAGCCCCAGGAGCTTCAACCGCCCCAATGCGGGGGCTTCAATCACCCCGGCGTGGGAGCTTCGATCAACCCGACTGCAGATGGTTCGATTGCCCCGAACCGCGGGAGAAAAATGAGGGAAGAACTCTAATGCCTTTCTTGCCTTCCATCACAGTGGGAAATCCGCTGTGGTGGAGGTTTATGTTAACTTTTATGTAGTTGTGTGTCTTGTTGCTTTTTTTTAGTATGGCTGTATGGTAATTTGTATATCACTGTACCTTAATTGGCACACGTGACAATAAAAGACCTTTGAACCTTTGAAAGGGTTGCAGGGTGAACGTACACACTCTGCACAGACAGCACTCGTAACCTAGAAAGCAAAACGTCTTACATTACAACACAGGAACAGGCCCTTCAGCCCATAATGCTGAACATGAAGTGAGGTTAAGCTAATCTCCTCTGCCTGCACGTGACCCATGTCCCTCCATTCCCCGCATGTCCATGTGCCAATCTAAAAGCCTCTTAAACACCATTATTGAATTTACCTCCACCACCTCCGCAGGCAGTGTGTTCCAGGTACCCGCCGCTCTCTCTAAATAACTTAACTCACAATCTTCTTTAAAAATCACCATCTCCTTCAAACATCAACATAAAATACATTAACTGGTCGCAAATCTCTTGCTTATTTCTAGGAAGACAGGCTGTAGAGCTTGGCTAAAAGAAACATTTACTGCTCTCAGTAAATAATTTATTTTACCAAGTGCTTTACATGTACTGATGAACCAAGTTGCAATTTTACCTTGAAACTTGATAATATTATATTAGCATATATTATATACTAATAAATGACATTCAGACCTTCATTTCTTTATCCTTGGCAAATATTTCAATCGATGCAAATCCCTACTTGCATAGTCAGTCTGCCTTTGAAACTTATCACGGTTCATACAGTATCACCCAGTGTTGTTTGGTTTTAGTTTTAGGGGTACAGCATGGAAACGGGCCCTTCAGCCCACCAAGTCCTCGCCGATCAGCGATCACCCGTACATGAGCTCACTCCGACACACCAGGGACAATTTACAGAAGCCAATGAACCCACAAACCTGCACATCTTTGGGATGTGGGAGGAAACCGGAGCACCTGGGGTTGACCCACACGGTCGCAGGGGGAATGTGCAAAACTCCGTGCAGACAACGCCTGAGGTCAGGATCGAACCCGGGTCGCTGGTGCTGTGAGGCAACAGCTCTACCGCTGCACCACTGTGCCACCCCCATTCTTACAGAACCCTCATTTGATCAGGATAAGCTACAAGGTCAAACATTGTCCATGCTTCCAAAGCCATTATAATTACCTTTCTAATATTACAAGAGGATATTGTGGCTAAAAATCTATTTTTGACAATCTGATAAAAATACTCAAAACATTATCATCCTCTGCAATGGAAAGACGAACAATGGTTGCAATGGTTAATGTGAGTTTGTTTAATGATAAGAAGCCCCATCTAAACACACCCCAAATTGGAGCATAAAATGACTGGTTCTATAAATATTTTGAACATCTGTCACCTACTGTTTCCATTAAAAAATGATTTACAATTTTTAAATACAAATATCACCTAGGTCAATGACTCCGTTCCATTAAAACAGTCTCCTGACATCAATCTGTGCGTATAGCATTTCATCTATTTTGAAAAATAAGTCTTTTCTTTTACATAGGCGCTTTAACATGAAATATTTGAAACAACTGAAACGTGGAAGAAGTCAAAGACCCCACTCACCTGACACTGCAAAGTAAATTCCAATTTGGAGATGCTTCCATAAAATATAGAATCATAGAGTCATTAAGCATGGAAACATGCCCTTTGGTCCAACTTGTCAATGCCAAACAAGGTGTCCCATCTACATCTAAGCGTTTAGCCCATATCCCTCTAAATATACGTTCATAATTTCTAGGAGCAGAATTAAACCATTTGGCCCATCAAGTCCACTCTGCCATTCAATCATGGCTGATCTATATTTCCCTCAACCCCATTCTCCTGTGTTCTCCCCATACCCCCTGACTCCTTACTAATTCCATAAACCTTACCTATCCATATACCTGTCCAAATGTCTTTTAACTGTTGTTATTGTACCTGCCTCAACTACCTTCTCTGGCAGCTCGTTCCATATACCCAACATCCTCTGTGTGAAAAATTTGCCCCTCAGGTTCCTATCTTTCCCCTCTCACCTAAAACCTACGTCCTCTGGTTCTTGATTCTGGGTACCCCTACTCTGGGTAGAAGATTATGTGCATTCACCCTGTTTATTCCCCTGTAGATCTTATACACCTCTGTAAGATCACTCCTCAGCTTCCCGTGTTCCAGGGAATAAGGTTGCCCAACTTCTCCCTACAGCTCTGGCCCTTGAGACCTGGCGAGCCTCGTAGATCACCGCCATACTCTTTCTCAGCTTGTATGATCAGGTATATGTTGTGCCTCCCACAATGTATGAATGCAAACTGTGGAACTCGGAGGATGACAAGGGTGGGGGAGGGGTGGAGAGAGAGGGAATGCAGGATTTACTTGAAATGAGAGAAATCAATATTCATACCCTCTCCTGATATTTCCCCTAATATTCTCCCCTGACATCAGTCTGAAGAAGGGTCTTGACCCGAAACGTCACCCATTTCTTCTCTCCAGAGATGCTGCCTGTCCCGCTGAGCATTTTGTGTCTACCTTCAATATTCATACCGCTGGGTTTCAGAGCTGAGTACAGGAGATTGATGTGAAAGCCTATTATGGATCAGTATAAGCAGCGGTACATGAGCCTGATGTTTATCAATCCATAACACATGTCAGTACCTCAGTCAGATGTTATCTCCCTCTTGTTTAATAGCAAGAAAAATAAGTTGCCAACCAGAGATTTCAGTGCAATCCCAATGATTTCTTGGTGTAAACTAAATCCATTTAGATAGATTAGAGGCACAATCTTTGTACACTGGAGATTGCAAATCCAATGCATAACAAACAGTTTTTTCTTGCAGAAGAGACCAAATAGAGGTCAAAATGGAAGGCTGTCAAATGCAAAATAAAGACATTGATGAAGTAAGGAATGAGGCAGAGCAGAGTTGAAAGCAGAGCTGCTGGAGAAAGGGAAATATTGTCCTTCAAGGGGTAACGGGTAGAGTTGCTGACTCACAGCGCCAGAGACCTGGACGATAAGTGCGTCTGTACGGATTTTGTACATTCTCCCTGTGACCACGTAGGTTTTCTCTGGGTGCCCCAGTTTCCTTCCACATCCCAAAGACATGCAGGTTTGTAGGTTAATTGGCCTTCTGTAAATTGCCCCATGTGTCCTAGAATCATTGAAACAGGCCCTTCGGCCCAACTTACCCACACCATCCAACATGTCCCATCTACACAAGCCCCACCTGCCTGCATTTGGCCCATATACCTCTAAACTTAATCTATCCATGTACCTGTCTAAATGTTTCTTAAATGTTGACGATAGTACCTGCCTCAACTACCTCCTCTGGCAGCTCATTCCATCTATGAACCACCCTTTGTGTAAAAAAGGCTACCCCTCAGATTCCTATTAAATCTTTTCCATCCTCACCTTAAACCTATGTGCTAGTGTGTGTAGTATAGGACTACTGTACAGGTAATCAATGGTTGGCGAGGACTCTGCGGGAGGAAACTGGAGCACCCGGAGGAAACCCACACAGTCACAGGGAGAACGTGCAAGCTCCACACAGGCAGCGCCCAAGGTCAGGATCAAACCTGGGACTGGCGCTGTGAGGCAACAGCTCTACTGCTGCACCACTGCACAAGATATTGTATATCTAACATAAGAAGATGTAAAGGCTGATCTTGCAGCTAATCTTTGATTGGTGAGGAAAGGGAACAATTTGTCGGGGAGGGGAAAGGAGTGGACGGGGAAGGGAGTAGAAAGTAAAAGGAAGTTGCAGTTCCTCCATTAATAGTGATCCCTGTAACCAATGCCCCCCTACCCCACCCCAGAAAATCACATGCTCAGAAATCACCAAATTTCAACATTTACACACATTCACAACTCAATTAGCAGGCTGATTAATCTTACTCTTAAATATTTTTTGAACAGTTTTTACCTAGAGTAAGGGAATCAAGAACCAGAGGACATAGATTAAAGATGAGAGGGGAAAGATTTAATAGGAACCTGAGAGGCAACCTTTTCGTTCAGAGGGTGGTGGGTGTATGGAACGAGCTGCCTGGGGAATTCAAGGCCATAGTTGAGGCAGGTACTATAACAACATTTAAATGGCACTTGGACAGGTACATGGATAGGAAAAGTTTAGCAGGATATAGGCCATATGTGGGCCAGTGACTAGCACAGATGGGGCATCGTGGTTGGTGTGGGCAAGTTGGGCCGAGGGGCTTGTTTCCACGCTGTTTGACTCTTTGACTCTGTGACCTCATTCATTAATTTTCTCCATTGAAAGTTTTGCCCAAGAGTGAGAGGTCTTTCTCATCCTAAGGTTCTCAAAGTCCACCTTACCTATCATTAAAACTTTGGTTTTGGACTCATTCTTTTATTTCTCAAAACCTAACACTACATTTAAATCATGTTATGTTTGATGCTGGGAAATTCATCTCCTATCATGGATAGGCACCAAGTTATACAGAGAATGAAGGGATATGGATCATGTGCAGGCAGCTGAGATTAGCTGATCTGGGCATCATGTTCGGCATGGGCTGCATGGGCTTGTACTGTTCTATGTTCTTTGTGGACACAAGGATCTGCAGATGCTGGTTTACAAAAAGAAAACACAAAGTGCTGGAGTAACTCAGTGGGTCAGACAGCATCACTGGAGGACACAGATAGGAAGAAGAGTCCTGACCTAAAGCCTTGCCTACCAGTCTGACAAGGATACCAACTTTAAACAGCACCCATAGCATTCTAAAGAAGGGTCCCAACTTAAAAGTCTGAAGAAGGGTCAACCCAAAACATCACCCATTCCTTCTCTCCAGAGATGCTGCCTGTCCCACTGAGTTACTCAGGCATTTTGTGTCTATCTCCGATTTAAACCAGCATCTTCAGTTCTTTCCTACACATTTTGTTCTAACCTCAAATGTCACCTCAGCACGTTCTCCAGAGATGCTGCCTGACCCGCTTAGTTGCTCCAGCATTTTGTGTCTATCTTTGGAATAAACCAGCATCTGCAGTTCCTTCCTACACATAAATAGAGGTCATCACTGCCAGTGTGGATCAGATGTAACTGGGGATTGAAGTGGAAATTTTTCTTCACATTTTCACCTTGTTTTGTTTTTTTAAATAATATTGTTCAGGTGGATATGTGGAAGCTGATATAAATATACGAACACAGTCTAATCGTTAAACCCTTTGTTTAGCAATATTGAGAGGACACAAACTCAAAACTACTCAACCCATCCACCCCTATTGATGGGATGTCAATGCATAAATATTGTGAGTATCATTGCAGGGAGATAGAGTGCTTGTTGTTATTTTGTCCTTGGCCAGAGCCAGTTTGAATTGCAAAGCCAGTTTGTTCAACGATGTTCTCAAATTAAATGATGATGCTTTATTGCTGTCCAAATATTATATATCCTGGATTTACTCACAAGCAATAGGAATGGAGCTGCAGTTGCTATAAACAGTAAAAATGCTTAGTGCAGTTCTTGTACAATGTTAACAAATATTCGATTACAGGATGCGGCGGATTCTTCCAGCTTGCAAAGTATCTTGAGCAAAGGGCAGAGATGTCATGAAAACAATGACACAGCTAGAAATATGTTCAACAATGTTATCTTGTGAAGCGTTACGTGAGGCTTGTGTACCCAGGTACAGCTCATTGTACAAGCTCAGATGTATCTTATATTTCATCTCATGTTTTGCTGTCAGTGCAGTTCTTGCTTAGCCTAAATTTCATTTCGGAGTCACGTGAGTGACTTTGTGAAGACCCCGCCAGCACGCATGCGCGACATATCGTCGCTCGCAGTTGCTGTCGACGGCTGGAGGAGGAGCGCGCTCCACCACCAGCCCTTCATAAGGACCGCTCAGGTAAGGGGAACTAACCTTGAGCTGGTTAGTTTCTGTGTGGAAAACTTGTTTTTGTTTCACAGGAACGATGGATAGGAGTAAGAGCATTTCTAGCCGCAGGACTTCCGATAGAAGTCAGCGGCTGCATACCCCGGAGCTGCCCGCTACAATGGCAGCACCCGCTCGTCCGGCCGGGAAAAGAGCACGGAAGTTGGGGAGCCCTACACCAACGGGACCCAACTCTCCACCACAGCTGTCTTCAGAGCAGCAGAGTGGAAGGAGCACCGCGCAGGAGCAGGGTAGGCAAGACCCTGACTCCTTGCCACTATCCCCTACACATAGGGGAAGTGTGGCCAAGGTGCGTAGGCGTGTTACCCGCTCGACGGCACGTTCTCTCTCCCCAGCCATACAGGTCACCAGAGGGCGACCCTGGAGAAGAGCTGCACGCCAGTCGGTGAGCCCCGCTGTAGGAGCCGGGGTCGACTTTCCACCGGAGCAGACCGCCAGATCGCGGACCGGTGAGGGATCGAGACCAGTGTCTGCTAGCTCCGCAGGTGGGGCCGGCATAGACTCGCCACCGGGGGAGCCCGCCAGATCACGGGCCGGTGCAGCCTCATCTCGGTCACCGCACCCCCCTTTAGCGGCAGGACGTGACTGAACGTCGCCTTTGTCCCTAAGGAGGTCAGGCGGCAAGCCCGCGCGGACGTCGGGGCACCACGCTTCGGCGGCCGGGTCCGACTCGTCACCGCTTATGTCCTATCAGAATAGCGGGCCGCCTCCGTCTGGATAACGGCGGACCAGTAGCAGGTCCACGTGGGAGTCGCAGAGCCTCACAGCATATTCGTAACTCATTCAAGCACATCATTGTGTCTTATCCGTCAGTGGTTTTACAAACTGACGCAAGCGCCCAAGGTTGGGGAGCTACCGACACCACTTCCAGTGGTGGCGGCAGATGGGATTCACATGAATCTACCCTTCTTTTATCACAAGGGATAAATTATTTGGAGATGCTGGGAGCATTTCACAGACTACGAGCTTATTGTACAAGCCTCTGTGATACGCATGTCCGTCTCCAAATAGACAATACCACTGTGGTGGCATATTTAAATCATATGGGTGGTATCAAGTCAATATCTTGTGATGAATTGACTAATTCAATTTGGCTCTGGTGCATAGAACAAAATATTTGGATATCAGCTACCTATCTTCCAGGTAAGCTCAATACAGTGGCGGACACCAGGTCACGAGTATTCAACGATAACATTGAATAGATGTTGAATCCCCAAATATTTGCAAAAATCACAGCCAAATTTGGTACACCAGATATCGTTCTTTTTGCGTCCAGGTTGAACCATCAAATACCAACATATGTATCTTGGGAACCAGATCCTTGGGCAATAGTGATGGACGCTTTATCGCTGCACTGGGGCAAATGGTTTTTCTATGCATTTCCTCCATTTTCCCTCATCAGTCGGGTGTTGCGGAAAATAAAATCAGATTCTGCAACAGGTATTTTAATAATCCCCCACTGGCCTACACAACCATGGTATCCGGTGGTCCTTGGGATGATTATAGAACCTTCGGCACTTCTAAACAGGAGCCCAGATTTGGTGACTAGCCCCACTACAGGGGAATGCCATCCGTGCCACGGTCATTTGAACCTGTTGGCCTGCAGGTTTTGAAGAGACCTCCGCTACAATACGGACTCACACCAAGGACCATGGACACCATCGGAGCATCGTGCAGAGAGTCTACCAGACGGCAGTACCTGACACAAATCAGAAAATGGGAGGCTCACAACACACGGATCAACATCACGTATGACTCTGCCACGATACCACATGTGCTGGAATTTCTCACGGGGCTGCACCAATGATGAACGTCTCAGCTACAGCGCCATCAACAGTGCCAGGAGCGCACTGTCCTCCTACCTCTGCATAGGTGTTGGATCACACCAGCTGGTGTCCAAATTAATGAGGGTTATCTTCAATTCAAACCCTCCCCAACCACGTTACAACGTTACCTGGGACATTGGAGTGGTGCTGACCCTCCTCAGGAATTGGTCGCCTATGATTGGACTACCGCTGGACAAACTCACCCTGAAAGTGGAGATGTTGATGGCCCGAACATCAGCTCAGCGGGTTCAGACCTTACATAAGATCAATATGGATAAAATGGTCTCTACCCCTGAAAGAATAACCTTCTATATTGATGAGTTACTCAAGCAGCATAGACCTGGGTTCACAGGGCTGCAGCTGATATTTCCGGCATACCCTGATGATGTGAGGCTCTGCTTAGCCACCTATATCCGTCACTACATTAAAGTGATGCATACCCTCAGGGGAATGGAGAGGTACCTGATGGCTGATCAGCCATAAGAAACCCCATCACAGGGTGACGGTGCAGACGATCTCCAGGTGGCTCAGGGTGATACTGGATGCAGCAGGTATTGATATTAATATCTTTAAATCCCATTCTACCAGGGCTGCATCCACATCAGCGGCGAGGACCATGGAGGTGCCCATGGACCATATCCTCCCCACAGCGGGCTGGGCTAGCGAAGCTACATTCCAGAGGTTTTACAACAAACCGGTGACCGCTCCTGCTATGTTTGCAGAGACCGTGCTGAGTGCTGGTCAGCAACATACCTTTATCCCCGAATGAGGGGTTTTTTGTTTGTGATTAATAAACATTATTATTTTTCAGCTTGTCAAGTTTGAAATACGTTAATATACTCCTTCCATCAATATTGTGGCCGTGTGTGAGCATGGACGTGATCCAGGGCATGTAATCACAGAGCTTTGAAATCTTCACAAAGTCACTCACGTGACTCCGAAATGAAATAGTAAGATTAAATGAGAACTTACCAGTTTGAAGTTTGATCTTTATTTTATGAGGAGTTGCGATGAGGGATTTCGTGCCCTCCGCTCCCAACCCTCTACTATAAGGTCAACTGGTAATTAGAGTCTCTTCAATCTTACTATACTAGTCATTTCTGGATAGCTCTGTGATTCCACACCGCTGCTTTGAAGAATGTCACGCATGCGTGCTGGCGGGGTCTTCACAAAATCCCTCATCGCAACTCCTCATAAAATAAAGATCAAACTTCAAACTGGTAAGTTCTCATTTAATCTTACTATTTTATTGTTGGGTCTCCACACATGGGATGGAGTCATAGAGTCATACAGCGTGGAAGCAGGCCCTTCAGCCCAGCTTGCCCACACCAACCAACGTTCCATCTACGCTAGTCCCACCTGCCTGCATTTGGCCCATATCTCTTTAAACCTATCCTACCCATGTACCTGTCTAATTGTTTCTTAAACATTGTGATAGTCCCTGCCTCAAGTATCTCCTCCGGCAGCTCGTTCCATACACCTACCACCCTCTGTGTCAAAAATATACCCTCCAGGTTCCCAACAAATCTTTCCCCCCTCACTTTAAACCTATGTCCTCTTTGTTCTTGATTCCCCCATACTAGGCAAGAGAGTGTGAAATATGTTCAACATTGTTCTGTTGTGAAGCGTTTCATGAGGCTTGTGTACCCAAGTGCGGCTCCCTGTACAAGCTTAGATGTATCTTATGTTTCACTTCATACGTCGCTTGAGCAGCTTACAACCCGGTGGTAGGAACGTTGAATTCTTAATGTCAAGTAGCCCCTGCATTCTCTCTGTCTTCCCCGCCGCCTTCCCCACCCTGGTTGTTCTATTAGTTCCACTGTTCGCATCTTTATATCCCTCTCATTATCACCTCTTCCCCAACCAACAAAGGTCCATTATGCGCTCCACCCTTCTTTGGTCATCTTTTGCCAGCTCTGCTTTGTTCTGATCTTTTCTTACCTCCAATTCTCTCCCCTCCACTTTCAGTCTGAAGAAGGTTCCCGACCTGAAATGTCGCCCATCCTTTTTCCCCAGAGATGCTGCCTGACACGCTGGGTTACCCCAGCACTGTGTCTATCTTCAGATGTATCTGGATTCAGTGGTTCAGGTATTGGAGCTGCTGCCTTACAGCTCCACCAGTCCTGACCTCAGGTGCTGTCTGTGTGGAGTTTGCATGTTTTTTCGTGTTGTCCTGTGGGTTTCCTCTGGGTACTCTTTTCCTCCCACACCCCAAAGGTGTGCGGGTTAGTAGGCTAATTGACCACTGTAAATTGCCTCTACGGTGAGTCGTAGGATCAAAAGACATAAGGGCAGGGCCTACACAGTGAATGGTAGGTCTCTGGGGAGTGTTGTAGAGCAGAGGGATCTAGGAATGCGGGTGCATGGTTCCTTGAAGGTGAGTCACAGGTAAATAAGGTGGTCAAAAAGGCTTTTGGCACATTGGCCTTCATCAGTCAGAGTATAGAGTATAAGAGTTGGGAGGTAGACACAAAATGCTGGAGTAACTCAGCGAGACAAGCAGCATCTCTGGAAAGAAGGAATGGGTGACATTTCGGGTTGAGACCCTTCTTCAGACGGGATTCTGAATAGAAGTTGGGAGGTCACGTTGCAATTGTATAAGACGTTGGTGAGACCGCATTTAGAAAATTGTGTTTAGTTCTGGGCTCCTTGTTATAGGAAAGATATTGTCAAGCCTAAAGGGGCTCAAAGAAGATTTACGAGGATGTTGCCAGGACTAGAGGGTGTGTGCTAGAGGGAGAGGTTGAGTAGGCTGGGACTCTTTTCTCTGGAGCGCAGGAGGATGAGGGATTGTCTTATAGAGGTGAACAAAATCATGCAAGGAATAGATCGGGTAGAGTCTCTTCCCCCGAGTAGGGGAATCAAGGACCAGAAGACATCGGTTCAAGGTGAATGGGAAAAGATTTGGAAAAGATAGGAATCGGAGGGGTAACTTTTACACACAAAGGGTGGTGGGTGAATGGAACAAGCAGCCCGATGAGGAATTGAGGCTGGGACTATACCGACGTTTAAGAAACGGTTAGACTGGTACATGGGTAGGACAGGTTTGGAGGGATATGGACCAAGCGCAGGCAGGTGGGACAAGTGTAGCTGGGACATGTTGGCCGTTGTGGGCAAGTTTGGCTGAAGTGCCTGTTTCCACACTGTATCACTCTATGACTCTAAGGCCATAACACCACAAGACATAGGAGCAGAATTATGTGCAACTCGGCCCAACCAGTCTGCTCCACCATTCGAGCATGGCTGATCTATCTTTCTCTCTCAACCCTGTTCTCCTGCCTTCTCCCTGTAATCTTTTACGCCCTTACTAATCAAGAACCCATCAATCTCCGCTTTAAATATACTCCATGACTTGGCCTCCACTGTTGCTTGTGGCAATGAATTTCACTGATTCACCAGCCTCAGGGAGGAATTGATGGGAATGGAGGGAGAATACAATTGGATTCACCATTGAATGGGTATTGATGGTCAACATGGACTCAATGGGCCAAAGGGCCTGCGTCAGCTCTGTACGACTACAGCCTTGAGGAATTCAATTACGAAGCAGGGAGAGGCCCAACTGGACTGTAGAGCTTTGTAAATGTCTAAATGCACTGAAGCCATGCTGGGAGGACCCGGCAGACCACAGCCTGGGAGTGGAGGCCGCTGAGCCGCCTCTACTCTTCCCCCCCCCCCCATCTCATGGTTGGCATGGTGGTGGAGGTGGCATAATGGCACAGCGTTAGATTTGCTGCCTTACGCCGCTTGCAGCGCCAGGGACCCGAGTTTAATTCCGACTATGGGCGCTGGATGCACGGAGATTGTACGTTCTCCCCGTGACTCCGTGGGTTTTCTCCGAGATCTTCGGTTTCTTCCCACACTCCAAAGACATACAGGTATGTAGGTTGATTGGCTTGTATACTTGGTATACGTGTTAATTGTCCCTAGTGTGTGTAGGCATTGGGCCTGTTTCCGAGCGGTATCTCTAAACTAAACTAAACTAGACCAGAGACCAGGAGGAGGGAGCCGGCGATGAGGACGGACATGATGGGAGAGGAGCGAGGCCGGTAGGAGAGGAGAGGGAACCTCGAGGTCAGCTGCGGGAGCCTCTCCTGGGAAACAAAAGTGGACGAGCAGGAAGAGGATGCCAGTTGCTGGTTGACTGAGGAAGTCTGGTGGTTGCCTGAATCGGGCACCGACCGCTCTTAACAACTGCAGCATGCACTGGACTTGGAAAATGGCGGCAAAACATGGCGCCTCTTGCATGCAGGATCATTAGACTCTTTCTGTACAACTGCTAATCGGGGATGGTATGGCCATACTCTACCGGACGTTTTGTGAGAAAAATATTTCACTGTGTGTTTGCACTTCACATATGTGACAATAAAGCACTATTGATCCATGGAAGCTGCTGGAAATAATGGAGCCAGACTGAACGCAATCTGCTTAGGTCAAGATCGTATCTGGCTCCCTGACAAACATTCTGACTCACATACACAGCACAGGAACAGGCCCTTCGGCCCACAATGACTGTGCTGAACATGATGCCAAATTAAACTGATCCCATCTGCCTGCAAGTGTTCCTTATCCCTCCATTCCCTGCATATGCATGTGCCTATCTAAAAGCCTCTAAAATGCCACTATTGTACCTGCCTCCACCACCACCCCCGGCAGCGTGTTCCAGGCACCCACCACTCTCTCACATATGGTCCTGGTGAAGGGTCCCGACCCGAAACATCTCCCATTCCTTCTCTCCAGAAATGCTGCCTGTCCGGCTGAGTTACTCCAGCTTTTTGTGTCTATCTTTGGTCCTGGTGAAGGGCAGTGAGCACAATGCTGTGCCCTAGAGCTCCACCTACAGGCAGGCCTGAGAGTGGCGAGGACACAGTGCTGGGATTTGTGCCATAGAACATATAGGAACAATAGTCGATAGTCAGGTTTATTCGTCACATACACAATGAAGTGCAGTGAAATGAACTTGCCAGCAGCGGTACAATAAAAAAGAACACACAATACACAATTAAAAAATTAACGCAAAAACATCCACCACGGCATTCATCACTGTGGTGGAAGGCACAAAGTTTAGTCGGTCTTCCTCCATTTTTCCCCGTGGTCGGGACCATAAACCTCCGCAGTTGCCGCTGCGGGCGGCCCGATGTACTGGCAAGGCAAGTCCCGAATCGGTGCTTCCCAACCGGAGACCGCGGCTTGAAGATGACGTAGGCCGCAGGGCCGGCGGTCGGAGCTCTTCTCCAGGGATCCCCGGCGAGGGATCCCGCTCCGGACGGTGAGTCCCCGCCGCGCCCGCGGTTAGAAGCAGCGCAGTCCGCGGCTTCTAGATGATGTAGGCCGGGCCCTACAGTTCACAATGTTTGTGCCCAGCATGATGCTAAGATAAAGTAATTCCCTCGGCCTGCACAAGATCCGTATCTTTCGAATCCCTGCATATGCATGTCGCTATTTAAAAGCCTCTTAAACGCCACAAGCAAATCTGCCTCCACTACCAGCACTCCTGGCAGCGAGTTCCAGGCACCCCCTATCCTGTGTGTTCTACGCTCTTGATACTTGGTGGCTTAGTATGGGGGGGCTCTCATCTTAAAGTTATGCCCTCTAGTATTTGACATTTCCACCCTGGGAATATGGTTCTGACTGTATACCCTATATCATAATTTTATAAACTTTTATCAAGTCTCCCCTCAGCCTCCAACATTTCAGAGAAAACGAGTCTTGGTCAATTGCCAGAATAGCTCTTAACATTGTCCTATCATACCCGTACATTTTTATTGCAAACTATGGGTAAAGTGACCACATCTGGGGAGTGAGGGGGAGAATCCAAGAGGATTCTGTTCAAATCACCCCCGACAAAATTAATCTAAGGTCACATCAAACGCAAAGGGCCAATCATGTAATGGAGTAAACACAAGGAACTACAGATGCTGGTTTAGGAAAAAAGATTCAAATTCCTGGAGTAACTCAGCGGGTCAGGCAGCATCTCTGGAGAACATGGATAAGTGACGTTTCAGGTCGGGGCCCTTCATCTGATAGGTGACGTTTCAGAGAGCGGTCAAGACTGAAAACATTGCCTATTCATGTTCTCCAGAGATGCTGCCTGTCCCGATGAGTTACTCCAGCTTGGTGTCCTTTTGAGTATAATTGAGCATCTGCAGTTCTTTGTTTCTACGAGTTATTTCACTTGATAATCTTGCCCAACGAGAAGAAAGGTCTGCAGCCCACTGCTATCTCCAGAGACTCCAACCCCAAGCACCTTCTGATCTGGAGATTCTCCCGCCTGGATCCCCTAGGAAACTGGAGACTCCAAACTCATGTGCGCAAAGCGCACATCACGAGCGCGAAGCGCGAAGTCCCTTGCGGCCGGGGTCCGGGGGGGGGGGGGGGGGTAGAGCGCCTAGCATGCACATTATACATGTATACATGTATGCACTACATGCATTAAAACGTATGTAGTATCGCGTGTGCGCATTTGGTGATTTATACACCGTGGAAATGCATGAAAATTAAATTCCACTTTTCAAAAAGGTGATTGGGCGGGAGAAAGAACATTTCAAGCGGGAGAAAATACATCTTAAGTGGGAGACACAAAGCCAGGGCGGGAGAAATTAAATCTCAAGCGGGAGAGCGGGAGATTTTGCGAAAATGGCCTTTCGGCGGGAGATCTCCCGCCGAAAGCGGGAGAGTTGGAGTCACTGTATCTCCTTTTCCGCTGCTGAGCACAAAGATCCTCAAACCTACCCCATCCGTCAATGTCAGGGGGTGGGGAAATTGTTTAGTGAAGGACTTGCGTTTTGGGGTAGTTGTTTCGAGGAACATTGTGGGAGTGGCGGCAAAGGTCTCTAGGTGCGATCTCTCCCCCCTCACTCTCTCCTTCTCTCTCTCCCCTTTCTCTCTCCCCCTTTCTCTCACCCTTATCTCCCTCTCCCTCTCCTCCCTTCCCCCCCTCTCTCCCCCTTCCACTCTCACTACCCCCTCTCTCTTCCTCCCTTCCCCTCTCTCTTCCTCCCTGTCCTTTCCCCTCTCTCTCTGTCTCTCTCTCTCTCTCCCTCCCTCTCTGTTCCTCTCTGCCTCCTTCCCTCTTGCACGCTCCCTCCCTCCTTATCCTTTCCTCTTTCTCTCACCCTCTATCTCCCCCCCTCTCTCTTTCTCTCCCCCTGTCTGCCCCTTCCTCTCTCTCCACAGCCCGTGAAGGAACTGTGAAGGAAGCCTTGACAGCCTGTGAAGGAATTGAGTTAATGAGGGGCAGGCAGGCTGTGGTTGAGAGGTTAAACAAACAACTGGCGTTCATTATCAAGCCTCCTACGTCGCGCTTTCACGTCCAGACGACGTGTCAGGGTACACCGCGGTGTCCCTCATCACGGGGGCGACCGCTTGCAAGCTTGCTGAGGTGAAAGACTAACAGCCTTTTATCCCAAGATCATGATCTCTGGCTCCACCAAGAGAAGAGAAAACACATCTGACACGAGGGACTCGGCCCTAAGCAGCCTCAATTAATGCAACAAATTCTGGGCAGACAGTCTCTGACTCTACAGAACACCGCCTTTAAAATGTGGTTTCACAAATGTCTTGAAGTTTAGTTTTGTTTAGAGATGCAGCACATCATCAGAGACCCACACCACCCTGGCCACACTCTCGTTTCACTCCCGCCATCGAGAAGAAGCTATAGGAGTCTGAACACTGTAATGTCCAGGTTCAGGAACAGCTTGTTTAAGAAGGAACTGCAGATACTGGTTTAAACCGAAGATAGACACAAAAAGCTGGAGTAATTCAGCGGGACAGACAGCATCTCTGGAGAGAAGGAATATGTGACGTTTCGGGTCGAGAACCCTTCTTCAGCTTCTTCCCTATAATCATCAGGCGATTGAACACAACCTCCAAATAAGCTCTAAATGACATAGACCTGGGGGCATTATTTGTGTCTGCACTATTGGTCGTTGTTAGTTTTTTTCATATATATTTTCTGAACTTTTTTGTTGCTTATGGTGCTTCCAGAGTATTATATTTACATATCTATTGCGCTGCTGTAAGTAAGAATTTAATTGTTCTGTTTCAGGACAATAAAACACTCTTGAATCAAAACCTTCGGCCCACCAAGCACTTCTAGACAGACACATGGATATGCAAGAAATGGGGGGGATATGAAGCACACGCAGGCAGAGGAGATGAGTTTATCCCAGCACTATGTTCAGCCTGGACAATGTGAGCTGAAGAGTCTGTTCCTGTGCTGTACTGCTCTATAATCTATTAACTTGTTGCTAGTATTAGATTCGGCTTTGGCTGGAAGCAGTAACATTCATGACCAGCTGACGTTCTTCAATGGTTACCCCAAAATGATTTCCTTTTTGGCTCAGACATTTGCAAGATAACTCACAAAGTCATCAAAACCATCGATATTAGACAGCAGTAGACGCAGGAATTGTTGATGCTGGTTTACCAAAAAAAGAAACAAAGTGCTGGAGTAACTCAGTGGGTCAGGCAGCATCTCTGGAGAGCATGAGTAACATGAATCTGGAGGATACCTGGAGCACCCGGAGAATCTAAGGTCACAGGGATAATGTACAAACTCCGTACGGACTGCACCTGTAGTCTAGATTGAACCCGGGTCTCTGGCACGGTAATAGAGCGACTCTAATGCTGCATCATTGTGCTGCCCTTCTTCTTCTTCTTCCGTGTGGCGTGTACAGCCTAAAGTTGTTGGACAACTTGTTCTATTTGATCTTCCGTTTGTGCACGTCGAGTTGATTGCATTAGTCGAAACAGGGCGGACCACGTGAAGGTTGCAATCTTCCACCCCGTGCTGCCCTTAAGCTTCCAACAAATCAATGAATCTATCAATTGAGTTTACAAGCACTGCCCTGTGTACGTGTGGCAGGTAAGTGTGACCAGTGTTGGTCTGTCACACTGCCGCCTGTGTGTGGCTCGCTGTCATTGTGTTGTGTGCAATTTCAAGACGTGAGTCTCAAACAACTCATTAATTTGTTTCATCCTGTTGCAATGTCCTGCTTGTTGTTCACACATGCAAATTGTCACCTTTGATTCTCACATCTCGAGCTCATACTTGCTGTGGTCAAATTCTTGCTTTTGGGAAGATTTTCCCAATCCGCTAAAATGTCCAGACAACTAACTGCTTAAAGGGAAAGTCGCGGAGGGTGCCGTTTCTAGTCCTCTTCTCTGCAAGAGAGAGAGCCAAGAGAGTGTAATTGTCATATGTGCTGAAACAGAATAATGAAATTCTTACTTACAGCAGCACTATAGGTCTGGAAACACGATGGACACAAAATGCTGGATAACTTAGCGGGTCAGGCAGCCTCTCTGGAGAAAAGGAATAGGTGACATTTTGGATCGAGATCCTTCATCGGACTGAGAGTCAATAAATGACGTAATAAACAAACACTAAAGAAATAAGTTTGCACATTCTCCCAGTGACTGCGTGGGTTTCCCCCAGGTGTTCCGGTTTCCTACCATATCCCAAAGACTGAAGAAGGGTTTCGGCCCGAAACGTTGCCTATTTCGTTCGCTCCATAGATGCTGCTGCACCCGCTGAGTTTCTCCAGCACTTTTGTCTATATCCCAAAGACGTGCGGGTTTGTAGGTTAATTGTCCTCTGTAAATTGTCCCCAAGTTCAAGTGAGTTTATTGTCATGTGTCCCTGATAGGACAATGAAATTCTTGCTTTGTTTCGGCACACAGAACATAGTAGGTATTGACTACAAAACAGATCAGGGTGTAGGGAGTGGACGAGAGACTCATGTCCTTTTGTGTAAGTCTGAAGAAGGGTCACCTATCCATGTTCTCCAGAGATGCTACCTGACCCACTGAGTTACTCCAGCATTTTGTATCTTTCACCGGGAATTCAAACCTTGTCTAAACCATGTCGAGACATCATGCCTAGATAAGGTGCCATAGATCAGCGGTTTCATATTTAATAGATTCTGAGTAATGTCTTGTTACCTCAATGAAACAGAACATGATAATGTGTATACCAGTACAATCTTCCCAGCACTATTGTGGATGTAAATCACATTGTTAAACTAATAAAAGGATAGAAGGGCAACAATAAAGGGCTGACAAAATCAGTTGAAAAATGAATCTTGATCTGTAGCACTGAAAAGAATCACACCTTTAGGCATTGAACATAAAACCCACTAGAATTCATTCAGCAAGGAAGGAGCAGTGGAAGTGATGATTAGTGAGCAACACTCAGTGAACAATCATCCTTCAATGCAGTTATAGAAAGGGCTTCCATTCATTTGATGCTCTTTACAATCTCAGGACATTCCCAAAGCACTTTGCAGCAAATTTGTTTGAAGTGTTGTTACTCGTGTAATGTGTAGAAACATGGCAGCCAATTTACATGCAGTCGGATCTCATTTGCGGGACTCCGTGGCCGCATTACCTGTCCTTTGTGACGTTGACTGAAGTGCAAGAGTTTAGAGGTACAGCATGGAAACAGGCTCTTCGGCCCACTAAATTCATGCCGACTATCGATCACCTGCACTCTAGTTCTACGCTTATCCCGCTTTCTCATCCACTCCCTACACCCTGGGGGAAATTTGCAGAGGCCAATTAACCTATAAACCGCACCGTCTTCTGGATGTGGGAGGAAACCTGAGCACCTGGAAAAAATCCCACGCGGTCACAGGGAGAACATGCAAACTCCGCACAGACAGCACCCGAGGTCAGGAACAAACTTGGGTCTCTGGCACTGTAAGGCAGCTGCTCTACATGTCAATATAGGTGAAGAACACCACCTGATTTGAGTAGAAAACACTAGGTGCTGGAGTAACTCAGCAGGTCAGGCGGCATCATGGAGAACATGGATAGATGGCATTTAAGTCCAGACTGAAGAAGGGTCTTGAGCCAAAACGTCACCGATCCATGTTCTACAGAGACGCTGCCTGACCTACTGAGTTACTCGAGCAATTTGTGTTTTCTTTGGTAAACCAACATGTGCCATTCTGAAGAAAGGGCCCTCCTCGAAACGTCACCCATTTCTTCTATCCAGAGATGCTACCTGTCCTGCTAAGTTACTCCAACATTTTGTGTCTATCTTCGGAGTAAACCAGCAAGTGCAGTTCCTTCGTACATGTTCCTTGTTTCTATCTGATTTAAGTAGATCATTTAGGTTTAGTTTTATTATTGTCACACGTACCGAGGTACCGTGAAAAGCATTTGTTTTGCATGCTGTCCCATCAGATCAGGTAATACTATACATGAATACAACTCAAGTACAATAGGTAGAGCAAAAGGGAAGATACAGAGTGCTGAATATAGTTCTCATCATTGTAGCACAGTGATAAAGTCCAATGTCCACAATGGGGTTGAGGTGAATGGTGAGGTGAAGCCTCAGTTTCACACTTCACCTGAACGCTGGCACCTCTGATTGCACCACTTTGACTCGTACAGTGTGGAAACAGACCCTGCGGCCCAACTTGCTCACAC
The DNA here is from genome assembly GCA_035221665.1 of Okamejei kenojei. Classification (NCBI taxonomy): domain Eukaryota; kingdom Metazoa; phylum Chordata; class Chondrichthyes; order Rajiformes; family Rajidae; genus Okamejei; species Okamejei kenojei. The sequence continues at coordinate 50,613,941 of CM069138.1, forward strand.
CGACCACTTGCTTGCATTTGGCGCATATCCCTCTCAACCTGTTCTATCCATCCATGTACCTGTGTAAATGCTTCGTAAGCATTCGGATAGTACAATTACCACTTCCAACAGCTTGTTCCAAACACCCAACACCCTTTGTGTAAAAAAGTTTACTCCTCAAATCCCTATTAAATCTTTCTCCCCTCATTTTAAACTTATGTCTTCTGTTTCTCGATTCCCCTACTCTGGGCACGAGACGATGGGTTTACCTGATCTGTTTCTCTCATGATTTTGTACACCTCTATAAGATCTTAACTTAATTGCACCTGTAAAGTCCTGTGTCCCCTTTTGTCATTTTATGTTCCTTTCAAGTGATTTGGGAATATGCTTCTCATGTTAGAGGAGTTAAATAAATATAAACTAGGTGACAACATCCACAGAAGGGCTTCCCCAGAATTTTGTGAGCAGTGATTTAGGCAGTTATCTCGGCTACATCAGATGGGATGTTTCATCCATTTAGAGAGTTGTAATGGGATGTCTATCTCCCTTCAATTTCTTGCAATTAAGTCTGATTATGTGCAAAGCCTTTAGTTAGTTGGCAGCCATTCCACCACACTGCAGCGCACCCAACAGCACAAGGTCCACAGCAAGACCCTGAAAAATATGCCACATCTCATATCTTACTGCCACCTCTTGATGAAAGTTGTTTCCATGTTCTCCAGAGATGTAGCCTGACCTATTGAGCTACTCCAGCACTTTATGCATTTTCTTGACAATTTTACTGGTTGCTTGATTGAAAGATTGATAAAAAGATAATGTTGAGGAAGGCCCTTCGACCTAAACTGCGTCTAAACTGACCATCGATCACCCCGTTCACGGTGGCGTAGCGGTAGAGTTGCTGCCTTAAAGCGAGTGCAGCGCTGGAGACCCGGGCTCAATTCCAACTAATGCCCCTGTCCCACCTATGCCCCTGTCCCACTTAGGAAACCTGAACGGAAACCTCTGGAGACTTTGCGCCCCACCCAAGGTTTCCGTGCGGTTCCCGGAGGTTCCCGGAGGTTTTTGTCAGTCTCAATAATGGTCAAAATTTGGTTTCCGTTTAAAAAATTGGTAATTTTTTAGTCGAAGCTGGTTGCGATGCTAGTCGAAGGTGGTTGCCGGTGGACAAAAACCTCTGGGAACTGCACGGAAACCTTGGGTGGGGCGCATAGTCTCCAGAAGTTTCCGTTCAGGTTTCCTAAGTGGGACAGGGGCATTGGGGTGCTGTCTGTATGGAGTTTGTACGTTCTCCCCGCGGCCTGCGTGGATTTTTTCCAAGATCTTTGGTTTCCTCCGAAAACTCAAAAGACGTACAGGTTTGTAGGTTAATTGGCTTGGTAAATGTAAAAATTGTCCCTAGTGGGTGTCGGATGATGTTAATGTGCGGGGATCGCTGGTCGGTGCAGACCCGGTGGGCCGAAGGGCCTGTTTCCGCGCTGAATTTGTAAACTGAACTAAACTAATAGAAACAAAGAACTGCGGATGCTGGGTTATACCAAAGATAGACACAAAGTGATGGATGTGGGTCAGTCAGCATCTTGGAGAAAAAAGATCCGTAACGTTTTAGGTCAAGACCCTTCCTCAGACCCGAAGAATTGATCCTTCTAACAAATGAGGTACTCCAGCACTTTGTGTCGATCACTTGTTCAAACTAGTTCTATGTTATCCCATTTTCTCATACACTCCCTACACACTATGGGCAATTTACACATACCAATTAACCTACACGCCCTGCACGTCTTTGGGATGTGGGAAGAAACCGGAGCATCTGGAAGAAACCCGTGCAGTCACAGGGAGAATGTGTAAACTCCACACAGACAGCACCTGAGGTCGGGATCGAACCTGGGTTTCCGTCGCTGTGAAACAGAAGACCCGTCACTTAAACTGAATTATAACATCGAGATGTTTGCACTGGTGGGAGAGTCTAGGACTAGTGGTCATGGCCTCAGAATTAAAGGACGTTCTTTTAGGAAGGAGATGAAGAGAAATCTCTTTAGTCAGAGGGTGGTGAATCTGTGGAATTCTTTGCCGCAGGAGGCCGTGGAGGCCAGGTCAGTGGATATTTTTAAGGCAGATAGATTCTTGATTAGTACAGGTGTCAGAGGCTATGGGGAGAAGGCAGGAGAATGGGGTTAGGAGGGAGAGATAGATCAGCCATGATTGAATGGCGGAGTAGACTTTATGGGCCAAATGGCCTAATTCTACTCCTATTCCTTATGACATGAGTCAAGAGTGTTTTGTTGTCATATGTCCCAGATAGAACAATGAAATTCTTACTTGCAGCAGCACAACAGAGTATGTAAACATAATACACTGTAAACCGGATAATGGGAAGCAAATCACACTGTTCTTTTGAGGCCATTTTCTTCAGCCACTGTTCCATTGTTCGACTTGGGGAGGCTGCATGTTAACCCCAGTGTTGTACTTGGAAAAACACATTACAACAAAGGGCAGCATGAAGACTCGCTTGAGGAGAATAGAATCATTCTTTGAGCGGTGCGTGGCCACAATACTCGGTATCAAGGTATCCGTTCGCAGAGATAGCTATACGTTAGCAAGCGCCCGTATATCTGTGTTGGATCCTTCGATGTGCAGGCAGGGGGGGAAGATCGAACAAAAGGTTATACCTGCCTTTAAAAAGAAGTTCATTAGGCAGGGCCCTGGCCTATCTCCCCTCGCGAAACAGGAGCTGCCCTGGTATTGTGTTCCGCAATTGGTTCACCATATGCAGTGCTCGGGGAGAAAGGAGCTGCAGATGGGGCATTGTGTTCTTATCTCAGCCTGTGGCGGCGGGCAGTCTGTGCCACGTAAAACGATCTGCGTCTTAGCTGGGTCAGGGAGCAGAAGACCTCCCTCTGCTTACACCTGAAAAAAAAATCATCTTGTTTGCCTGCCGAACAAGGATTCCCCTGTGCAAACAAGGGCTGACTTATCTGCTATCTGAGGCACATTGTGTCTCATTGTTCTATAATGATGCCGCGCTGCTTTTGAGCGGGGGAACAAGGTTGTGGGGTGGCAGCAGATAGATACAGCTGATTAAGTATTGCTTATCAGCGAAGCAGAGCAACTACTCTCTCTGCCGCTTCGGTGACCCGATCCACTCCACTGCACGCAAAATGCAAAGGCACAGCAGGGCAAGAAAAACTTGTTCTCTTTGACTGAATTTTACTGAGTTTAGAGATGCTGCGCGGAAACAGATCCTTCAGCCCACCGAACCCGCGCCGATCAGTGATCACCCCTGCGCTAGTTCCATCCTACACACTAGGAATCTTTTACCAAAGCCAATTAACCTGTGTAAAAAGGAACTGCAGATGCTGATTTATACCAAAGATAGACACAAAGTGCCGGAGTAGTAAGTCAGCGGGTCAGACAGCATCTCTGGGGGGAAAAAGATGGTTGACGTTTTGGGTCAGGTTGAGGAAGGGTCCTGACCCGAAACGTCACCCATTTTCTCCAGAGAAGCTGCCTGACCCGCTGACTTACTACTCCAGCTCTTTGTGTCTATCTTAACCAACAAACCTCCACGCCTTTGGAGCGCGGGAGGAAACCGGAGCACCAGGAGGAAACCCACACGGTCACAGGGAGAATGTCCAAACTCCGTACATACAGCGTAATCAGGGTTGAACCTGAGTCTCTGGCGCTGTAACTGGGACTGTCGCAAAACACTGATTTGTGGAAAAGCAGACCAAATGACACAAATAAAATGATTGAAGTCAGCCCCCTGATGATCAGTGGCACTGTACTGCCCATTTCTACTTGGGTAGCTCACAATCTAATGGTATGAACATTGAATTCTCCAATTTTAGGTGACTTACCTACAAACAACCTCCACCTAATCTTTTCACCATGCCCCACCTGGTCTCGCGCACAATTTCTCCCTTTCCACCTGTATTTCTTCCTCTAGCTTCACAATGTGCACCTCTTCTAACCTTTAGTCTTTGCACCTCTGGCCTTTGTCCAAGCACCTGCCTATCAACCTCCCCCTCACCTGTATCCATCTATCACTCGCCAAGCTCTGTCCTACCCTTCATCTCTTCCAGCTTTCTTCCCCCCCTCCCCTTTCCACAAACAGTCTGAAGAAGGGTCCCGACCCAAAATGTCGCCTATCCACGTTCTCCCGTGGAGCTGCCTGACCTGCTGTTACTCGCGTATTTTGTGCCTTACTTTGTAAAGATTCCTGCCTTTAAAGAGCCCAGTGGCACATCTGTATGGATGGCATGTAAATCAAAGCTTCCTTTGTGCTCAGTACCCCTGGCAATAACAAAGCTAAACTTAAACCAAAGCCTTTCATAAGCTCATAAGATCCAGGAGCAGAATTAGGCCATTCGGACCATCGAGTCTACTCCACCAGTCAATCATGGCTGATCTATCTTTCCCTCTCAATCCCATTCTCCAGCCTTCTCACCATAACCCCTGACACCCTTACTGATCAAGAATCTGTCAATTTCCAATTTAAAAATATCCATTGACATGGCCTCCACAGCCGTCAGTGGCAATGAATTACATAGATTCACCACCCACTGACTAACTAAATTCTTCCTCATATCCTTTCTAAAGGTACATCCTTTTATTCCAAGGCTATGGCCTCTGATCCAAGACTCTCCCACTAGTGGAAACATCCTCTCTGCATACACTCTATCCAGCCCTTTCACTATTCAGTAAGTATCATTGAGGATCCCCCACCATTTCAAGCAATAACAAGGATAACAAGGTTTGGGCAACAAACATTGACTTTGCGAGCAATAATCATATTGAAAAAAACTAACAATTAAAAAAATGAAGCACCTTAGGAGGTATCGATGAGATCAGACATGCTATATAAATGCAAATATTCAGTTTGTAGTCCTTGCTTCTCTTGCAATCATAGACCATATAACAGCACAACACAGGAATGGGCCCTTCAGCCTACAATGTCGTTGCCAAACACGTTGGTAAATTAAACTAATCTCATCTGCTTTCATGTAATCCATAGCCCTCCATTCCTGTATATTCACATGCCTACCTAAATGCCTCTTAAACACCAGTATCAATCACCAACCCTGGCATTGTTTTCCAGGGACCTTCCATTCTTTAAATTTACTAAAAACCTTCCCCTCACATCTCCTTTATATTCTCCCCCCCCCACCCCCCACCCCCAGCCTTAAAGCTACTATGCCTTCCAGTCTTTGACACCTGCATCCCTGGAAAAAAGGCTTTGACTGTCTACCCTATCTATACTTCTCATAACATCATATGCTTCTATCAAGCCTCTCCTCAGCTTCCGACATTCTAAACAAAGCAATTGTAGTCAGATCTGAGGAAAGGGGAGACAATTTAACTAAAAACTAAAGATAGACACAAAATGCTGGAGCAACTCAGCATGTCAGGCAAACATCTCTGGGGAAGGGGAATAGGAGAGGTTTTGGGTCGTGACCCCTCTTCAGATTGAGAGTCACGGGAGAGGGAAACTAGAGGTATGAAACGGTTCAGAACGCATCAGAGCCGGCACCTACGGTCAAGGAGCCCACAGTGGTCCATTGTTGGCTGTGGATGAGGTGATAACAAAGGGGAATGACCAGTAAAACCAGCAGGATGACGAGGGTGAGGAAGGGATGGAGAGACAGGGAATGCAAGGGTTACGTGAAATGAGAGAAATCAAAATTCGTACCGCTGGGTTATAAACCGCCGAAAGCGATACTGTTCCTCCAATTTCTGTGTGGCCTCACTCTGACTGTGAAGGAGACCCAGGACAGAGAGGTCAGTGTGGGGATGGGAGAGGGAATTAAAATATATAGCAACCGGGAGAAAAATGTAAATCAAGTAGAAAATAAGGCAGCAGGAAGTTGAGCAAGCATACGGACTGATTTAAATGTATATATTAATTCTAAAGGCAATCTCGGCTAATTATAATATTAAAGTGTTCAGATGAAAGCAAAGTGGATTCTGCCACTTTTAATTAGAAATTCAATCTCACCTAACAACTGTTCAAAGCTCGATCTTATCAATGGCTCAGAAAGGTTCCAAAGCACTCTGGTCCCTGATGCTTATTCCCAAAGAAATACTGTGTTACATGCAGCCTGTTCGAACCAGAGAACAAAGAAGGCTACTGCTCACTTGCACAGAAGCGACCTTATGTCAAAGCTGCTCCGAAGATGGATACGCTTGTTCTCCTTCATGAGGAGAGGTAAATCATACCATTGTTGGGAATGTATCCCCACATTAAACATTTCTGGGTGTGTAAGAAAGAACTGCAGATGCTGGTTTAAATCGAAGGTGGACACAACATGCCAGAGTAACTCAGCGGGTGAGGCAGCATCTCTGGAGAGAAGGAATGGGTGACGTTTCAGGTCGAGACCCTTCTTCAGACAGATGTCAGGGGAGGGGGTGGTACAAAGATAGAATGTAGTCGGAGACAGTAAGATTTGTGGGAGAACTGGGAAGGGGCAGGGGATGGAGAGAGAAAGCGAGGTCTATCCGCAGTTAGAGAAGTCAATGTTCATACCGCTGGGGTGTAAACTAACCAAGAGAAATACGAGGTGCTGATCCTCCAATATGCGCTGGGCCTCACTCTGACAATGGAGGAGGCCCAGGACAGAAAGGTCAGATTGGGAATGGGAGGGGTTGAAGTGTTGAGCCAACGGGAGATCGGGTAGGTTAAGACGGACTGAGAGGAGGTGTTCAATGAAACGATCGCTGAGCCTGCACTTGGTCTCGCCGATGTAGAGATGTTGACACCTGGAACAGCAGATACAGTAGATGAGGTTGGAGGAGGTGCAAGTGAACCTCTACCTCACCTGGAAAGACTGTTTGGGTCCTTGGATGGAGTTGAGGGGGGAGGTAAAGGAACAGGTGTTGCATCTCCTGTGGTTGCAGGGGAAAGTATCTGGGGAGGGGGTGGTTTGGGTGGGATGGGACAAGTTGACCAGAGAGTTTCGGAGAAAACTGTCTCTGCGGAAAGCAGAAAGAGGTGAAGATGGGAAAACGTGGCCAGTAGTGGGATCCCGTTGGAGGTGGCAGAAATGTTGGAGGATTAAATGCCGTATGCGACAGCTGATGGGCTGGGAGGTGTTCTTGTTATAAATGGGGGAAGGGGGAGTAAGAGCAGAGCTGCAAGATATCGAGGAGACCCTAGTGAGAGGCTCATCTATAATAGAAGAGGGGAACCCCCGTTTCCTAAAGAATGAGAACATCTCCAATGTCCCGGATTAATGGAGCCTTAAAATTCAGACATATCAGGGACGGAATCAGAACCAAGCTCAAAATGAAACAGAAAGGGACAAGGTGGTTAGGTTAGTCTGAAGAATGGTTCCGATTCTGACCTGAAATGTCACCCATCCTTTTCCTCCAGAGATGCTGCTTGACCCATTGAGTCACTCCAGCGCCATCAATCTGACAGATGGTTGGATAGTCTGTCAGAATCACAGTGTACACTCAGTGGCACCTCACTGCGCCAGAGACGTTCAATCCTGACTACGGGTGCCGTCAGCACGGTGCTTGAACATTCTCCCCGTGACCTGCGTGGGTTTTCTCCGGGAGCTCCGGTTTCCTCCCGCACTCCAAAGATGTTCTGGTTTGTAGGCTAATTGGACTGGTGTAATTGTAAATTGTTCGTAGTGTGTGTGGGATAGTGTAGGTGTGCGGGGATCGCTGGTCGGAGTGCATTCAGTGTCCTGAAGGGACTGTTTCCATTCTGCATCTCTAAACTAAGCTAAACTAAGTTGGGTAGCATTTGAAAGACAAATATAGTTGTTCTCGTGTGCGACTTTTCACCAGGAAGTGAGTTAACAGACAAGTTCACCAAGTCCTCTTATAGATGATGTCCATCCACAGCAGTTCCAGATGCAGCACTTTCAAACTTGAAGGATACAAGATGGCGCCCTGTACACCAGCACTATCCTGCACACTAGGGACAATTTATAATTTTTACCAAAGCCAATTAACCTACAAACCTGTACGCCTTTGGATTGTGGGAGGAAACTGGAGTTCCCGGAGAAAACCTAGGACAGCACCCATAGTCAGGAAGGAACCCGGGTCTCTGACGCTGTAAGGCAGCAACTCTACCGCTGCACTCTGTGCTGCCCCTAAGACTCTTGAAAGAATTTTGAATATACGTCACTCCCATCAGCCCAGGCCCAGAAAAAAAAAAGCATTTTCCTCAGCTCATAAAAAAAAATCCAATTTCATACAGTTTCATACAGAAATGCTCTTTCTGAAGAATATAGTTTGTGGAAAGTCTAAGTAAGGCTTTTCCCCTTTCACAGGTTTGAACGTCCCTGCATTGAGACGGTTTCTGATGGGCTTCTGGCTGAGAAAGAGTAAACCACATCTTCCTTTGCTTGCAGTTGTGCCAATTATAGGGAATGATCATGTTATGATCTGATGTGGTTAGATACTGAAGTGTTCAAATTGACAGCTTGCTGTCAAAAGTATCCGGCAAGACACTTCCATCATGTAATACCTTGAGACACTCTTGGTAACACAATGCAACATAAGCATATGCCTTATAGACACTGGAGAGGGATTTCAGCCAAAGCAAAACTCAGCCACCAAGCTTTCAGCTTTGTAGAAATGACCAACTAATAGGTGAGGCAGAGGTTCACTTGCACCTCCTCCAACCTTCATCTACTGTATACATTGCTCTTGGTGTGGGCCCCTATATATCAGCGAGGCCAAGCACTGACTGGATGATCTTTTCACTGAACACCAACCTTCAGTCCACCTTGGCCGACGCAATCTCCCAGTTACCACACATTTTAACATCCCTTCCCATTCCCCTACTGACCTTTCTGTTCTGGGCCTCCTCCACTGCCAGAGCACCTTTGGAACGATGTCTGCCGAGCGACCACTCGTGTTCCCCACTATCCCACATACCTGCAAGCTGTACGGAACAAATGTTAACACAGAAGCCATAAGGTAAGGCTTTGCAATATAGTGTGTCAACTCAATGTATTTGGAACACAGAATGGTCGGAAGAAGGGTCTCGACCCAAAACTTCACCTATCCATGTTCTCCAAAGATGCAGTCTGACCCGCTGATTTACTCCTGCACCGTTTGCGTATCAACCAGCATCTGTAGTTCTTTGGTTCTACGTGGAACAGTACTGCACAGGAACAGGTCCTTCGGCCCACAATGTCCGTGCCAAATATGGTGCCAGGTTAAATTAATCTCCTCTGCCTGCATGCCATCCACAACTGTCCATTCCCTGCATATCTATGTGCCTAACTAGTCAAAAGTCTCTTATTATCTAATGTACCGAAAAGGAACAACAAAATTCTTCCATGCAGCAGCACGCCAGGTTTGTAAACTTCGAGGATAGACATAAAATGCTGGAGTGAATCAGCAGGTCAGGCAGCATCGCTGGAGGGAAGGAATAGGAATGAACACAATACTCGATAGATAATATAAACAAACATAAAAAGAGAAGTTCAATAAATTAAAAAAAGAATATAGTGCAGAAAACAAAACAACGCCCAAAGTCCCTAGTGCAACCAAGACTGTTTGTAGTTCAGAGTTTAGTTGGCGTTTGTAGAGTTAAGCCTCTTAAACACCACTATCGTACAGTATATGCCTCCACTACTAGCAGCACGTTCCAGGCACTCAACACTCTTGGTGTAAAAAAAACGACCCCCTTTAAACTTTGTTCCTCTCACCTTAAAGCTCTGCCCTCTAGCCCTTAACGTTTTTCACTCTGGGAGAAAGGTTTCTCCAAACTTCTTCTCTTCATTCATCTAACAAAGGTATTAACCTATTAAAATCATAAATCATAGGAGCAGAATTAGGCTATTCGGCCTGTCGTGTCTACTCCGCCATTCACTCGTGGCTGATCTATCTTTCCCTACTCCCCCAACGCACCTGTTAGGTACGTAGCCCCCACGAGAGACAATTCGCCCTCCCCCTGCTAGTCGAGCCATTCTGACATCATCAGTTGAACCTGTCCGGTTTGAAATTAAAGGTATTTTGATTTTTCAAAACTTTAATCAGTAATGCTGAGAAATAAAGTTCAGTGAAAGTGATCTCTGTCTCGAGGGGGGAAATGTGAATCAGAATAAGTAAAAATCCTGTGAAAGTTGGCATTTTTAAAGCTTTAATTGTGAATAACGTGTCAAATATAGGATGGAATCTTCACTGAGGCTGCTCACTGCTAGCTGAGCCATTTCAAAGTCTTTTGACTTTTTTAGACTTTTAATCAGTAATGAGTCGAGAATAAGTCGAGAAATAAAACATGAAATGTTCAGATAAGGTGATCCCGGCGTCGACGGGAAAAATGTCAATCAGAATATGTAAAAACATAATCGATACCGCGTAGTGTTTTTGCGAAGATGTAAAGACAACCACATATACACACACATATCACATACATATACACATATACACACTAACATATCACATACATATACACATATACACACACATATCACATACATATACACATATACACACACATATCACATAGACAACCACATATACACACACATATCACATACATATACACATATACACACTAACACAATCAGAGTTTTAATAAGTATGTGATATGATATGATGATGATGTTTATGTGTTCTATTCTGCTGCTGCAAGTAGGAATGTTCTGTCCAGGACATATGACCATAAAACACTCTTGAATCTCTTGACACCCTTACTATTTAAGAACCAGTCCATCATCGGCTCTGACCTCCCTACCATCGAGGGGATCTATCGCAGTCGCGGCCTCAAAACGGCTGGCAGCATCATCAAGGACCAAATCATCCTGGCCACTCACTCATCTCCCCGCTACCTTCAGCTAGAAGGTACAGGAGCCTGAAATCTGCAAAGTCCAGGTTCAGAAATAGCTACTTCCCCACAGCCATCAGGCTATTAACCATATAACCATATAACCATATAACAATTACAGCACGGAAACAGGCCCTCTCGGCCCTTCCAGTCCGTGCCGACCATTTGTTTTCCCCTAGTCCCATCTACCTATATATAAACTCAACTCAAACAAAACTCTGAACATTAATAGACCATTATCTGTTTATTTGCACTTTATCTGTTTATTTATTCACGTGTGTATATATTTATATAATGGTATATGGACACACTGATCTGTTCTGTATTCATGCCTACTATGTTCTGTTGTGCTGAAGCAGAGCAAGAATGTCATTGTCCAACCTGGGACACATGACTATAAACTCTCTTGAATCTTGAACCTGTCAATCTCCACCTTAAAAATACCCAAAGACTTGGCCTCCACAGCTGTCTGTGGCAATGAATTCCACAGATTCACCACACTCTGATGAAAGACATTCCTCTTCATCTCCTTTCTAAAGGTACGTCCTTTTATTCTGAGCTATGCCCGCTGGTCCTCAACTCTCCCACCAGTGGAAACATCCTCTCAATGTCCACTCTATCCAACCTTTCTGAAATAAATAGACTACTGGCTGCTAAAGTAGCAGAGGGAACATTTGTGTAGAGAGGAACTGCTGATGCTGGTTTAAACCAAAGACAGACACAGAAAGCTGGAGTATCTCAGCGGGTCAGGCAGCATCTCTGGTGAAAAGGAATAGGTGACATTTCAGATCTAGATCCTTCTTCAGACTGAGAGGCAGTAGAAAGGGGAAGGAGAAATATAAACAGTACATAGGTCAAATTAATGTAAGATATGCAAAAAGCAATGATAATCAAGGAAAGATGGAGCCCACAATGATCCATTGTTGGTAGAAACATTCAGTTGATAGCGCTCTCACTGGGATAGATGTTAGTGACTGCATGCCTGCATTAGACCCCACTTACATTGACTGCAGCATGGCATGCAGCCAGGTGAATATAACCTTGGGCTGACTTAGTACTGCCTCAACAACTGACATTCTTCTCAAATCAATACCTTGTTATCAGCGATTCTGCCTTATCCTGTGTGTTTAAGGGATTGTTGTAAATGGACCAGTTCCATAAAAAAACAGAGTTGGTGCAGTGGTAGCGTTGCTTTACAGCGCCAGAGACCCAGGTTTGATCCTGATTACAGTGCTGTCTGTACGGAGGCTGTACGTTCTCTCTGTGACGTACGTGGGTTTTCTGTAAATTCTCCCTCGTGTGTGGTATAGTGCTTGCCTACGGGGCGATCACTGGTCAGCGCGCACCCGATGGGCCGAAGGGTCTGTTTCCATGCTGCATCTATAAAGCCTAAAGAATGGATTGAATGTTAAAGAAGGCATTTGATATGCTTGCTTTCATAGGCCTGTTTTCACACTAGTTTTTAGTTTAGTATAATAGTTCAGGGAGAGCGCGGAATCAGGCCCTTCGGCCCACCGAGTCCATGCTGACCAGCGATCCACGCACACTAGCACTACCCTACACACTATCCGACACACATTAGTTACACATCTAGATGTCTTTGGAGTGTGGGAGGAAACCGAAGCACCCGGGGAAACCCATCTTTAAGCTAAACTGAAGTAAACTTATCAAGGGACTGCTGATACAGGAATCTGAGGCAGCAAAGAATCTGCTGGACAAGCTCAACAGGTCAAACAGCATCTGTGGAAGGAGGGGTCAAATTGTCGACGTTTCAAGTTAAAACCTGCATCAACATCCTTGTTTGCAAATTAAGTACCAATTAAAAAATAACTTAATTCATCTGAATTGCTTAACTGAAAAAATCAGCGGCTCATAATCCTTATGCCTACAGATGTCAGCCTTCCATTTATAATCCGTATAATAAGGGTTTAAAGCCATGACTGGACTATTTTTTTGTTGCATTCGTAACTATAATAACTCAGTAAATCTTTTAGAGTGGAACTTATAAAGCAACTCCTCTTCAGGTTAACATCTTATTGAGGTGTATTGAATAGATAGGACGAATGGCACAGAGACTTTTACCCAGCATAGTGGAATCAAGAATCACAGGCACAACCCAAAGGTAAGAACCAGAGGACATAGGTTTAATGTGAGAGGGGAAAGATTTAATAGGAACCTGAGGGACAACTGTTTTGTTTAGCTCAGTCTATTATTGTCATGTGTACTGAGGTACAGTGAAAAGCTTTTTTTCCACTCATTTGGTGGTGGGTGTATGGAACAAGCTGCCAGAGGAGGTAGTTGATGCAGGTACTATAATAACATTTAAAAGACACTTGGACAGGTACATGGATAGGAACGGCCTGGAAGGATATGGACCAAACGCAGGAAAATGGGACTAGCTTCGATGGGGCATCTTGGTCAGCATGGTCAGCTTGGTCAGACTCTATAAATGGATTGATTATTTCAGGAATTACCTTTGATAATTTATTTCTCATGATTTTTGCAAAGAGGGAAGGTACAAAATGCTTAAATTCTGCTATTAAAGAAAAAAGTGCTGGTGACATAAGCTCAGGGTCAGATCGAGAGCAAGTTTGTTGATGGAATAAGGTGAGATCAGAGTGGGTGTGAGAATGTCTGACAGCAGGCATTTGATGGGACTGGGAACCTGGTGTGAATGGCAGATAAGTTGAGGCCAAACATAAACACTAATTTAAACTTTAAACGCAACATGCATAACTGCGAGCCAGCTGACAATCATTGTCAATCAACAGTAAGAAGGATTTAATTAGTTTTGAGGTAGATGGACCAATTATGAGGGAAAAATGTTTAAAGAGAAGTGAGATTCCTGTTGGGAAGTGAGGTGGGAACAGTGCTGCCGAGAACAGAGAACAGAGAACAGAACAGAGAATGTGAGGTGTTGCATTTTGAAAGTCTAACATGGGCAGGACCTACACAGTGAATGGTAGGGATCTGGGAGGGTTGTAGAGCAGAGGGATCTAGGAGTGCAGGTGCATAGTTCCTTGAAAGTGGCATCACTGGTAGATAGGGTAGACGGAGTAGCCTTCATCAGTCAGAGTATTGAGTATTGGAGTTGCAGTTATATAGGGTGTAGATGAGGCTGCTTTTAGAGTATTAAAGGACAAAGGATAAAGGACATTTATTGTCACATTCACCAATTGGTGCAGTGAAATTTGAGTTATATGTTATATGTTATTATATGTTATAATATGCAGCACACAAATAAGATAAACATGCAGCATACAAATAAGATAAACACAACACTACAGAATTTAACATCAAACATAAAAACCTCCCCCCACAGTGGAATCAATGTTTCCCACTGTGAGGGAAGGCACCAACGTTCAGTCCTCTTCCTGATGTTCACCCGTGGTCGGGGCCTATTGAAGCCTCCGCAGTCGCCGCAACGGCGGCCAAATGTTTCATGCCCTCTCGCCGGGATGATCGAATGATCGGAGCTCCAGCATTGGAACGGAAGAACACTCTCAGCGGCTTGGGGTTTCCGAATTGGCCGCTTCCTACCAGAGACCTTGGCTTCCGAGTCCACAGGCCGAGCTGGGCGGAGCTCCAACACTGGCGATCCTCAGCGAAAGATCCCAGGCCTCCGCGATGTTAAAGTCAGCGCCGCCTCATCTGGCCGGTCACTGGCAGGAAAGGCCGCGCCAATCCAGATGGTAGGCCGCGAGATGGGGCGAAGATGTGGCTCAGAGAAAAGATGCATCCTCGACCAGGTAGTGACTGAGAAGACGGTTTACCCCTTCCCCCCTCCGCCCTCCACGTAAAAAAGACTAATAGACCTCCAAAAACAAACTTTTAGACTGACCAAAAATAACAAAAAGGATGAAAGGACAGACAGTGCTGGCGAGGCTGCCACACTATATGGTGCCACCACTCGGACTGTATTGTGTTCAGTTCTGTGCACCATGTTATAGGAAATGTGTTGTCAAGTTGGAAAGGGTACAGAGAAGATGTATAAACAAGTTTCCAAGTTCACGAGGGTCTGAGCTCTAGGGAGAGGTGAGCAGGCTGGGACTATTCCTTGGCATGTACGAGGAGGAGGGGTCATCTGAGAGAGGTGTATAAAATTATGAGAGGAATAGATCGGGTAAACGCAAAGAGTCTCTTCCCCGGAGTTGGGGAATTGACAACCAGAGGACATAGGTTTAAGGTGATGGGGGAAAGATTTAATAGGAACCTGAAGGGTAATTTTTTTACACAAAGGGTACTGGGTGTATGGAAGGAGCTGCCAGAGGAGGTAGTTGAGGCAGGTAGTATCGTAAACTTTAAGTAACATTTAGACAGGTGTATGGATAGGATAGGTTTAGAGGGTTAAGGGCAAAATGCAGACAGGTGGGGCTAATGTAGAGGGACATGTAGTGGGCAAGTTGGGCTGATGGGCCTGTTTCCATGCTGTATGACTCTATGACTCTACTCCCAAACTACAAAGCATCCAAGGGTAGATAAAAGAAGGGGGAGGTAAGGTGAGGTTTGGAGCCCTGCGCAGTGAGACAGAGAATTAATAACAAGAAATACAGAAATAGCAGATAAGACAAGCCAATATATTAGAGTCATAGAGTCACACAGCACGGAAACAGCCCCTTCAGCCCAACTTGCCCATGCCGACCGAGATGTCCCTTCTTTACTAGTCCCACGTGCCCACATTTAACCTATCTCCCTTTAAATCTTTCCTAATCATGTACCTGTCCAAATGCCTTTTAAATGTTGTGATAGATTGTTTAAATGTTGCCTCAACTACCTCCTCATTCTATCCTACACACCAGGGACAATTTTTACTGCGGCCAATAAACCTACAAATCTGCACGTTGGAGTCTGGGAGGAAACCAGAGCACCCGGAAATAACCCACGTGGTCCCAGGGAAAATGTACAAACTCCATCCAAACAGGGCCTGTCATGAGGATCGAACCCCGGTATCTGGCGCTGTAAGGCAGCAACTCTACCGCTGTGCCACTCTGCCACCCTAGAAATTTACACTTTTTGCATATTGAGGAGGGTGAGCTGGTTTTTGGTGAGACATGGTCATGCCCTGAAGCAAGAAAGAGCAGTGGAGCAGGAAGCAAGGACATGAAACATAGAAACATAGAAACATAGAAATTAGAAACATTCTTGCCTTCAATATGGTTACCCTCAGCCCGTAGAGGCCACCCAACAGTCTCAACATCAAAGGACACAAAGTGCTGGAGAAAATCGCCAGTGTGAGGCAGCAGTCTCTCCAGGGGAACATGGATTCTCTGCACTCCCTCTATGGTAATGTCCTTCCTCATGTTTCAGGTCGAGTTGCCTTCTTCAGTCTGCAACATCCATGTTCTCCAGGTAAGCTGCCGGACCTGCTGCAGCCCACTTACTCCGCAGCCTCACTTTGTGTCAGTTTTTTGTAAACCAGCATCTGCAGTTCCTTGCTTCTACAACACCGTCAACCTGTGAGGTTGATGACTCCTGGTTAGATCCAGCTTTGGTTTTAGTCGTAGAGCACGGAAACAGGCCCTTCAGCCCGACTCATCCATGCCGATCATGATGGCCCACCTACATTAGTCCCATTTGCTCATGTTTGACCCATATCCCTCTCCACCTTTCCTATCCATTGTATTTGTCCAAGTACCTCTTAAATATCGTCATTGCACCTTCCTCAACGACCTCCTCTGGCAGCTTGTTCCATATACCCACCATCTCAAAAAGTTGTGAAAAAGTTGCCCCTCGAGTTCCTATTAAATCTTTTCTCTCTTACCTTAAACCAATGTTCTCTCATTCTTAATTTCCCCTGCCCTGTGGAAAAAAAGCCTGTGTTTATCCTATCTATCCCCCTCATGATCTTATACACCTCTATAAGATCACCCTTTAGTCTCCTGCCCTCCAAGGAATAAAATCCTAGTTATAGACTACACACTAGGGACAATTTAAAGAAACCAATTAACCAATAACCCTGCACGTCTTTGAAGTGTGGGAGGAAACTGGAGCACCGCAGAAACCCCACATGGTTACAGGGAGAATGTACAAACTCCGTACAGATAGCACCCATAGTCAGCATTGAACCCGGGTCCCTAGCGCTGTAAGGCAGTGACTCTATCGCTGTGCCAGTGAGCCGCCCAAAGTATTGGCAGAACAACGGTGCAGCTGGTGGAGCTGCTGCCTCACTGAGCGAGAGACCCACGTTCGATCCTGACCTCAGGTGCTGTCTGGGTGGAGCTTGCACGTACTCCCCTGTGATTTCCTTCCTGGTGCTCCACTTTCTGCTCACATCCCACCAACCTGCCGGTTGCAGGTTATTTGGCCGCTGTAAAATTGTCCCTAGTGTGTAGGGAGTGGATGAGAGAACGCGATGCCATGGAACTGGTGTGATCGGTGTGGCATTGGTGTGCCTGCTTCCATGCTGTATCTATAAACATATCTGAGAGGATGCAAAACATAAATAGCATGAGTCATGTAATTGATAATATCAGCTTAAAAACAGACGTGTTGGCATAATGGAGGAGCACAAAATCAATGAAGCGTTCACAAGGTTGTTGGTGAAAGTGTTGAGGCAGCACACTTACTGCAGGTAAACAGTGCTAAACGAGAACCCTGCAGAGGGCACAGCTAAGGTGCAGCAACAGAGCCAGTAAGAAGGCAGTAGGGAATGGGAAAACTTTAGACTTTAGACTTTTAGTTTACTTTAATTTAGTTTAGAGATACAACATGGAAACAGGACCTTTGGCCCACCAAGTCTGTGCCGACCAGTGATCCCCGCATGCTTACGCTATCCTACACACACTGGGGAAAATTTACAATTATACCGAGCCGATTAACCTGCAAACTTGTACGCCTTTGGAGCTTGGACTTTAAAGCCACATCGGGTAAACAGGCCCTTTGGCCCGCTGAGTCCATGCTGACCAGTGACCGCTCCGTACACTAGGGACAATTTATAATTTTACTAAAGTCAATTAACCTGCAAACCTGCACGTCCTTGGAGTGTGAGAGGAAACCAGGCCACCCGGAGAAAACCCACGCGGTCACAGGGAGAACGTGCAAACTCCGTACAGACAGCACCCGTAGTCATTTTCGAACCCGTCCCTGGCGCTGTAAGGCAGCAGGTCTACCACGGCGCGTCTGTGCCGCCCAAGGTAAAGGCTAAATCAGATTGTTTTCAACAAAAATACAAAGAGCTGCAGTGAACCACCCCTCGTTTCAGCTTCATCAGGCCAATTGAAATGAACTCTGAATCTCTGGAGGCGCTGGGACCTACAGACGCTGGAATCTTGCAAGGAACACAAAGTGCTGGAGTAACTGAGCGGGTCAGGCAGCATCTGTGGAGAACACGGACCAGTCCGAAGAAGGGACCTCATCCTCCTGGGATGCTGCCTGACCCGCTGAATTACTCTGCAACTTTGTGTTCTGTAGCACTTGGACAGTCACATGGATAGGAAGGACATGCATGTTTGTAGGTTAATGGGCCCTCTGTAAATTGCACCCAGTGCGTAGGGAATGGATGTGACAGTGAGTGTGAACGGGCGATCAATGGTCGCTGCGGACTCGGTGGGCAAGAGGGCTTGTTTTCGTGCTGTTTCTTTCAATCAATCAATCAATCCGGTTTCCTCCCACACTCCAAAGATGTACAGGTTTTAGGGTTATTTGGCTTTGGTAAATAAATTGTAAATTGTCCCTAGTGTGTAGGATAGTGCTAGTGTACGGGGTGATCGCTGGTCGGCAAGGACACGTGGGCAGAAGAACCTGTTTCCGTGCTGTATCTCTAAAGTCTAAAGGGGGCGCCGTCCAGTTGGTATGGCTGCCCAGCCTGCAGCTGTCTGTCTTTTAACGTCTTTCTTTTATTTTTAGTGTGTAAAAAGTGTTTTGTTTGGAGTCTACTCTTTTTTTATGGGAGGGGTGGGGGAAGGGGGAACTGCTTTTCCTGGTCTCTACCTGGTCGGAGAGGCAGCTTTTCTCCGGGCTGCATCTTCGACCCGTCCTCGCGGCCTACCAGCGGGGCCTGGAGCGGCGTTTCCTGATGGGACCGGCCGTAGCCTCGGCTTCAGCGGCGGTGAGCTGAAGACCACTAACAAAAAACGTCGCGGAGCCGCTGAACTTTACATCGGGAGCCAGTGGGGGAGCTCCATCCGGCGCGGCCTTGTTGGCTTCAGAAGCTGCGGTCCCCAGTAAGGAAGCGGCCGTTCCAAGTATCCCAAGCCACTGAGAGGATTCTCCCGACGCCGGAGCACCATCACCTGGCAAGAAGGGCCTGGAACATTAGGCCTCTGTGGAGGCGACTGCGGAGGCCTCAATAGGCCCGACTATGGGAGGACATGGGATGGGGAGTGGACTTTGTGCCTTCCCTCACAGTGCGAACCATTGTAGGGGGATGTTTTTTATGTTTAAATCTCTTTATCATTGTTATGTCTGTATTCTTTTTTTCTGTGCTCCATTGGCAAGAAGCATTTCACTGCACCAATTGGTGTACCTGACCAATAAAATAACCTTTGAACCTTTGAACCTAAAGTGTAAACTAAAATGAAACTAGCTGGTCATCAGTGTGGCTGAATATCGGGGATTCCTTTGAACTGATATCCAACACCTATCAACACTCAAAAAGCCCAGCAGAGATTGCTAGATCTTTAACATTAACAATGAGCACGACTAGGGCTTCCATTTCACAGTTAAAGCAGGTCAAACAGTGGCTTCTGGCACCAAAATGACAGGCAGAAGAGATTTGTAAGCATTTGCCGGGTATACCAAATAAATAAATAAACCGAACACCTTCAATGCAGATCACAAATAATCACCTGTAAAGGTGCAAATTATGCTTGCTTTAACAAGCAACCGAAAATAAACACAGATGGATTATAAAGCTGAATTAAATCAGGATAAATGAGCGCAGATGGATTAGAAGGATGGAGTGAATACCTTGAGAGATCAGCTTGTGGAGAGCGCAGAGATTGATGTCAGAAACTGGAAGGAGATCAAACAAAATTGAAATCCATTAGCTCACTTTGAGAAGCCAAAATTCCAATTTTAGAAATTGGAGTCCAGATTTATAATCTTAATGATAATCAGGCAGAAGAATTTAAAAAGACCTTTTTCTGAACTCTCACAATGGAAGTATCTTGTTCCCAGGTTGAGCCAAGAAGGCACATAGCTGCATTTTAATTTGAGCCCATAAAGGGTTTAGAAACACTTACTGACAACAGTTGAAGAAGGAAAAACTGTTTAGGGCACTGTAAAATAAATAAGCAGACTGGATGTATTTCCAGGAATGCAGGCTCAGCTTGTAAGGTTGGCATTTACTGCCCATCCCTTATTGGCCTTGAGACAGTTTGCCACCATCAAAGGGATCCACAGGAGGCGCTACCTCAAAGAGGCCGCCACCATCATCGAGGACCCACACCACCCTGGCCACACATTCATTTCACTCCTGCCATCAGGAAAAAGGTACGGGAGCCTGAAAACTATGATCTCCAGGTTCAAGAATAACTTCTTCCCAACAACCATCAGGCTCTTGAAGACTACAAGGACACTAACAAAAAATGTTTTCACTGTACCTCGGTACGCATGGCAATAAACGAAATTGAACTCAACTAAACTAAACTATACTAAGAACTGTGGACTGCCTTTGGTTGCACTTTGGACTTCAGGCTTTTTTGCATTAGTATTGGAATTATTAATTTATTGATAGTTTTTGTTTATAATATGTCACCTGTGTGTATTGTCTTGACAGGCCCCGTTATGCTGCTGCAAGTAAGGCTTGCAATGTTGCCGGTACATATGACAACAAAAGCCTCTTGATTCTTGAGTCACTGCAACCACCACAGTCCTCCTGGAGAAGATGCTCCTATAATGCTGGTGGGACGGAGCGGAGGATTTAAATCCATTCCTTAAATGAAGAAAGTGATATCTGGCAAAGTCAGGGAAACATACAGGGGGCGATGTTGGAACATAGAACATCGAGCAGTACAGCACGGAAACAGGCTCTTCGGCCCACAATCCCATGCCGAACGTGATGCCAAGATAAACTAATCACCTCTGCATGCACGTGATCCATGTCCCAGCATATCCATGTGCCCATCTAAAAACCTCTAAAATGCCACCATTGTATCTGCCTCCACCACCACCCTCTGTATAAAATAATTGCCCCAATGATCTCCTTTAGATTTACTTTAAAGTTTACCCCTCTCAAAAAAGGGGAAAGGTTCTGAATGTCTACCCTAACGATGCTTCTCCTTATTGTATACACTATCAGGTCTCCCCTCAACCTACGACATTCCAGAGATAACAATTCCAGAGATAACATATCCTCCCCTTATATCTAATACCCTCGAATCCAGGCAGCATCCCCGTGCTCATGAAGCTGCTGCTAGACCTTTTGTTTGTGAGCACGGTTGGAATGTCCTAGATGAGCGACTGTAGGCCTCTCTGTACATGGTGTACACTGCAGGGGCGAAGGGATCGACTATTCAGCACATCAGAAGGGGTGCCAAACAAATGGGCTTCTCTCTTTGCAAGAAGGTTATAGAGAGTCATGGAGTCATACAGTACGGAAACATGTACTGTTCATGTACCTGACCAAATGTCTTTTAAATGTTTTTACAGTACTTCCCTCAAGTAGCTTCACTGGCAGCTCGTTCCATACACCCACCACCCTCTGTTTGGAGAAGTTACCCCTCAGGTTCCTATTAAGTCTTTCGCCTCTCACCGCAAACCTATGTCACCCAGTTTGTGATTCCCTCACTCTGGGTAAAAGACACTGTGCATTTATCCTATCCCCTCATCTACCCTGATCCTCCTGCCCTTCAAGGAAGAAAGTCCTAGCCTGCCCAACCGCTCCCTATAGCTCAGGCCCTCGAATCCTGGCAACATCCTCGTAAATGTACCCTCCACTCTTTCCAAGGTGTTGTTTCTTGTCACACTCAACGGGTAAATGGAGAGTATTTCCCTCTGCATCTTGACTTGTGCCTTGCTGATGGGGCAAAGGCTTTGGCTTATCAACAGTTGTGAGTGAGTGAGCGTGTGTGTGTGTGAGTAAAAATGAGTGTGTGTGTGTGTGAGTGAGTGTGTGTGAGTGAATGTATGGGTGTGAGTGACTGAGTGTGTGTGGGTGGGTGATTGAGTGAGTGTGTGAGTGAGTGTGTGTGAGTGAATGAGTGCATGAGCATGTGTAATTGAGTGTGAGTATGTGAGTGAGTTAGTGTGAGTGGAGTGTGTGAGTGCATGAATGAATGAATGTGTGTGATTGAATGAGTGATGTGAGTGTGATTGTGTGTAAGTATGTGAGTGTGGTTGAGTGAATGGTTGAATGAATGACTGACTGAATGAGTGTTGTGAGTGAAATGAGTGTAATTGTGTGTAAGTGAGTGTACAAGTGAGTGAGTGAGTGAGTGTGTGCGACTGAATGAGTGATGTGAGTGAATGTGATTGTGTGAATAAATGAGTGTGTGAATGTGTGTGTGAATGAGTGTGTGAATGTGTGTGTGGTGAGTGTGTGCTTGATTATGCGTGAGAGTGAGTGAGTGTGAGTGAGCGAGCGAGTGTGTATGTGTGAGTGAAGTGTGTGTGTGCTGACTGTTTACTGTTTATCACATAGAAATGTACAGGGGAATGGAACATTTTCCTTGATTTTTCCACCCACTGTCAACATGACGAGGTCCCAGGTCAATTACAGCACGCACTTGATGCAGGATAGAAACCTCGTTTACTTCCCCAACTCCACGCTGCAACTCTATTCTCAAACTACACCCCCGCTCCAGCAGTTGGACAACCCAGTTCATTCTGTTCACCAGCATGAGTTTCAACATTATAGGAGGTTTCTGGGCATCCGCTCAGTTGGAACTGGGATGATGGGACTGCCTATTATACAACACCTTTCCTGCACTGGACTCTGACCTTCCAAAAATACTGGTTATCCATGATTCACCTCTTAGGGTTACACATGATTTATCAAGGACGAGACTCACCCCAGTCACCCGCTCCCCCATCAGGCAAGAGGTACAGAAGTGTGAAAACGCACTCCTCCAGATTCAGGGGCAGTTTCTTCCCAGTTGTTATCAGGCAACTGAACTGTCCTCTCACCAATTAGCGAGTGGTCCTGACCTCCCATCAAACCCATTGGAGTCCTTTGAACTATCTTTCATCGGACCTTACTGGACATTACCTTGCACTAAACGTTATTCCCTTTATCCCGTATCTGTACACTGTGGATGTCTTGATTTTAATCGTGTATATTCTTTTCGCTGAATGGATAGCACACAACAGAAAGCTTTTCACTGTACCTCGTGACAATAATAAACTAAACTGGACTTTAGACCTCAGGGATACAGCGTGGGAACAGGCTCTTCTGCCCGCCTAGTCTGTGCCGACCAGTGATCAACCCACACTACACACAAGGGACAATTTACAATTTTTACTGGTCAATTAACCTGCAAACATTTGGAGTGTGATAGGAAACCGGAGCACACGGAGAAAACCCATGTGGTCACGGGGAGAACATACAAACTCCATACCGACAGCACCCACAGTTAGGATCGAGCCCTGGTCTCTGGCGCTGTAAGGCAGTAACTCCAGCGCTGTGCCACTGTTACATCTAAGCAATAAGAGTCAACACAAAATGCACCCATCTGACCTAAGAGAGTGGACCTTATTAGTCCGTGGGGCATCTAGTGGCATCTGTAGCCATTAACCTTTCACCCCACTATTCAGCTTAAAGATCTCTTGTACCTAACTTGCTGGAAGTATAAAAAGCAAAGCACTAGAGGAACGCAGCACATTAGGCAGCATCTATACTGGGGATGGAAGTACAAGTTGGTATTGGCAAAGGTAAGAGGAATGGGTAATCTGGAACCTTAGCCTATGACTGGGTCAATCATTTTACTTAACTTACCGTATACTGAAAGGCCTGGATAGAGTGAATGTGGAGAGGATGTTTCCACAAGCGGGAGAGTCTAAGACCAGAGGCTATAGCCCCAGAATAAAAGAACATACTTTTAGAAAGGATATGAGGAGAAATTTCTTTAGTCAGAGGGTGGTGAACCTGAGGCAAAGTCATTGGATATTTTTAAGGTGGAGATTGACTGATTCTTGATTAGTAAGGGTGTTATGGGTAATGGGGAAGAGGCAGGAGAATGGACTTGAGAGGTCAGCCATGATTGAATGGCGGAGTAGACTTGATGGGCCGAATGGCCTAATTCTGCTCCTAGAACTTATGAACTTACAAACTTATAACCTTTACAGATGTGAAATAAGGAAGAACAAGAGATAAATATAGTCACAAGGAATTGCAGATGCTGGAATACTGCATAGAACACAATGCACTGGAAGCCCAAACATGTCCATTTGGCACATCTGGCAAACAAGTTAATAATTAGTTTAAAAAAAGACACAAAGTGCAGGTGTAGCTCAGCGGGTCAGGCAGCATCTGTGGAGAACATGGATAGGTGACGTTTCACAGAGTGCTGGAGTAACTCAGCGGGTCAGGCAGCATCTGTGGAGAACATGGATAGGTGACGTTTCACAGAGTGCAGGAGTAACTCAGCGGGTCAGGCAGCATCTGTGGAGAACATGGATAGGTGACGTTTCACAGAGTGCTGGAGTAACTCAGCGGGTCAGGCAGCATCTGTGCAGAACATGGATAGGTGACGTTTCACAGAGTGCTGGAGTAACTCAGCGGGTCAGGCAGCATCTGTGCAGAACATGGATAGGTGACGTTTTGGGTCGGTACAACTTCTTCAGACTGAGAAGTACTGTGAGGAATAAAATGAGAAAATCTAGAGAGAGTTGTATAAATCCATTGTTTGCCAGCTGGGCAGCACGGTGGCGCAGTGGTGGAGCTGCTGCACCAGTGACCCGGGTTTGATCCTGATTTAGGGCGCTGTCTGTGCGGAGTTTGTAGGTTCTTCTTGTGACCGCATGGGTTTTCTCCAGATAATTCGGCTTCCTCCCACACTCCAAAGACTGACAGGTTTGTAGGTTAATTGCCTTTGGTAAGTTGTAAAATTGTCCCCAGCGTGTGTAGGTTAGTGTGCGGGGTGATCGCTGGTCGGCGCAGGCTCAGTGGGCCGAAGGGCCTGTTTCCGCGCTGTATCTCTAAACAGCTCATGCAATAATTAAGTCGCATAGAAATGAGACTTGGTTTTTAAATTGATCTCTTGTTTATTGGCATAGTGATCATTTCTCTTGTCGTTAACAGGGTTGCAAAAGTAACTACCTGTAATTGTTAACTAATTGAACATTGAATTCACCAATTTTAGATAACTAACCTATCAACATCTCCACTTCTCTCCTCTCTTCATTCCCTCTCTCTTCCCCGTGCCCCATCTAGATTTCTACCCATTTCTTCACCACCCCTCCCTCCCCTTCCACCCAAATTCCTTCATCTGGCTTCACAATCCATACCCCTTCTATCCTTAACTCCCACTTTATGTCTTTTCATCTCTAGCCTTTGTACAGCCATCTGCCTATCAACCCCCCCCCCCCTCACCTGTACCCACCTATGACGAGACAGGCTTTATCCTGCCCCCACCTCCCTCCCATCCACTCCCATCACAATCAACCCGAAGAAGAGACCCGAACGGAAATGTCACCTATACATCGTCTCCAAAGATGCTGCCTGACCTGCTGAGTTACTCCAGTACTTGTGTCTTTATTTCAACTAATTGTTAACCTGTTTGCAAATGTGCCAAATGGCCATGTTTGAGACTCAGCTTCTCTGATGGAGCTTCAAAAGGGCCATCAATTGAAGAGTGACTGGAATGCTCTCTTTTCACCATCTTGGGATGACACAGTGGTGTAGTGGTAGAGTTGCTGTCTTACAGCTTCGGAGACCCGGGTTTGATCCCAACTACGGATGTTGTCTGCGCGGAGTTTGTACGTTCTCCCTGTGACTGTGTGGGTTTTCTCCGGGTGCTTTAGTTTCCTCCCACACTCCAAAGACATGCAGGTTTGTAGGTTAATTGGCTTTGGTAAAATTGTAAGATTGTCCCTGGTGTGTCGATAGTGCTAGTGTACGGGTGATCGCTGGTCGGCGTGAACTCGGTGGGCCAAATGGCCTGTTTCCACACAGCATCTCTAAAGTAAACCAAAGTAAACATCTCATTCTGGTCTTTCAAAACTCTCCTTATGTTCTGTAGGAAGGAACTGCAGATACTGGTTTATAGCAAAGTTTGACACAGTGCTGGAGTAAATCTAAGGGCCAGGAAGTGTCTTTTGAGAAAAGGAATAGGTGACGTTTCGGGTCAGAACCCTTTTCCAAAGAAGAAAGTCGGAGAAAGGTTTACGACCTGAAATGTCACCTATTTCTTTTCTCCAGAGAAGCTACCTGACCCGCTGAGTTACTCCACCATTTTGTATTTATCTCCTTAAAATCTATCTCTCTGACCGAAGTTTCCATCATGTGCCTTGAAGTCTCCTGCTGTGGTTTCAACCTTGTTTGCGAACAGCGCTATGTATTACCCTGGGAGGGTTTATTGTGATAAAGGCACGACATTAAACACTTGTGGTTGTTGTATTGACTTTAAGTGCACTGGAAGCAGATTGAACAGCTAATTGGATAAAATACTTGAATGGAAAAGATTATGGAGCCATGGGAATAGAGCAGGAGAATGCGGCTAATTGGTAGTTCGTTCCGGAGGTTGGCACTAGCACGATGGCCCAAATAGCCAACATCTACTGATTCAGTCCCCGATTCGTCTTGGTCTGAATTTCTTCCTACCAATGCCAAGGCAGTCTGCCATTGCCACTGAAGAAGGGTCGAGACCTGAAATCTCACCCATCCCTTTTCTCCGGAGGTGCTGCCTCACCCACTGAGTTACTCCAGCACTTTGCGTCTATATTTGATATATATCAGCATAAGTTCATAAGTTATTATGATCAGAACTATTCGGCCCACCAAGTCTACTCCGCCATTGATCATGGCTGATCTATCTTCCCCTCTCAACCCCATTCTCCTGCTTTCTACCCATAACCCATGACACGCGTACTAATCAAGAATCTATCAATCCACCTTAAAATTATCCATTGACCCAGCTTCCACAGCCTTCTGTGGCAATGAATTCCACCGCTACTGCAATTCCTTGTGTCTGCCATTGTTTTCCACAGGGAGAACGTAAAATTCCATACAGGCAACACCCGTAGTCAGGATCAAACTTGGGTCTCTGCCGCTGTAAGGCAGCAACTCTACCGCTGAGCCACTGTGCCAACCCAAGATAGTGAAAGGAGAGAATTCCATTCACTCTTCAATTGATGGGTTTTCCTTTAGAAGCTTCATCATGGAAGCAGGGTCCCAAACATGTCTGTTTGGCACATCTGGTGGGCCAGGCAGCATCTCTGGAGAACATGGATAGGTGACGTTTCAGGTCAGGACTCTTCTTAAGATATGTGATGGGTGGGGGGAAAGATAGAAGAGTGGAGGGGCAAGATAAAGCATGACAAGTCATCCTGTCATATCCTGTCTGAATATTTGTCACACCAGCTTTATAATAGCACATCGATCAAAAGATATAGCATGGAAACAGGCCCTTGGGGCCACCGGGGTCCACGCTGACCAACGAACTCCCGTTGTCACTAGTTATCCTAGTTTTCCCCATCCACTCCCTACACACTGCCACCAACTTACAGAGGTGAATTTAGCCTACAACCCAGCACGACTTTGGAATGTGGGAGCAAACCGGAGCACCCAGCGAAAATCCCACACTGCCACAGGGAGAACATACAAATTACACACAGGCAACAGCCAAGGTCAGGATCGAACCCAGGTCTTTGACACTGAGAGGCAGCAGCTCTACCAGCTGCAACACTGTACCACCCTATTATTATTAACAGGTATTTATTATAGTTACTAACATTATAATATTTAATATTATCTATATTTATTAACATATTTTACTTTAAACTATCTATCATCGCATTATAATTACTCAAAAGTAAAAATGGAAACTGCTGAAATCATTTCCATATCAGGTTTGTGGAGAGAGGAATAGAGTTAGATTTGCAGGTCAATGACCTTTTATTAGAACAATGACAGGTCATTAACATGAAACATTAACTCTGTGTCTCTCCCCACAGATGCTGCCTAGCCTGCTGAGCACTGTTGGACTTTATTTCAGATCCCCAGCATCTGCAGCGCTCAATTGTTCCATAACATTTATACATAGAACATAAGACAGTACAGCTCTTCAGCTGAACAGAATCCCAAGGGGATGTTTAAGGAGAAGGGGAAAAGATTTAATCGGCATCTGTAGGGGTAATATTTTTCACACACAGGGAACTGCCAGAGGAGGTAGTTGAGGCAGGGACTATCGCTACGTTTAAGAAACATTTACTCGTCCTTATGGATAGGTTAGACCTCTTCAAAGGGATTTGGTCTCCATATATTAAATATTTACAGGGTCATAACGGTTCGGCGCGAGGACTTGACTGAGGCCTGAATATTTGAATGGATGAAGAAATATATATAATAAATCATGAATATATCTCCAAGTACGGATTAATGAGGAATATTTTACTCTCCATCAAACTTTTCTCACTCTTTACTCTATTTTCTATTTTCTTATATCTATATAAAAAATTAGAAAATAGTATAGAAACACATTATCTTAAATTCTTAATATCAGTACGAATATAAATATCATTAACTTCATGAAAATATTATTAGTATCTTATATTTTCAATTATATAAAACTGTGTATTTTCAATTATATAATAATTTTCAATTTTAAAATCAATGATAATACAAATATTGTTAACATTATGAAAATATAATGAATATTATAAAAAGTTTTACTAGTATTATGTATTATTAATTACATAAAATTTGGTCTTATATTTAAAAATCTGAGATAATACAAATATTATTAACAGTATGAGTATACTGCTAATACTATAAATGCATTATTAGTACCATGTATTCTTAATTATATAAAATATATAACCTTGAAATTTATAATTAATAATAATACAAATAATATTAATAGTATGAATTTATCATTAATATCACGTATTTTCATTATAGTAAAATAATGTACTCTGTTATTATTTTGTTTCTATAATAAATAAAATAAAAAAAAAAGAAAAAAGAAAAAAAAAGAAACATTTAGACAGGTACATGGATAGGATAAGTTTAGAAGGATATTGGCCAAATGCAGGCAAGTGGGACGAGTGTAGGTGGAACATTTTAGTTGATGTGGGCAAGTTGGGCCGAAGCGTCTGTTTCCACGCTCTATGATTCTATGACTATAACTCAGCTGGTCAGGCAGCATCCGTGGAGAGAATGGACAGACAGGTCATTCATATTTTTACCTGTCTAGCCTGCAGCTGCACAGTGATGCATAATTGCTGCCTAACAGAGCTCGAGACCCGGGTTTGATACTGACAAAAGGGCCTGTCTGTCTAGAGTTTGTTCGTTGTCCCTGTGACCGCATGGGATTTCTTGGGTGCTCTGGTTTCCTCCCACATTCCAAAGACCTGTAGGTTTGTAGGTTAATTGATTTCTGTAAATTGTACCTAGTCTGTCGGGTAGAACTATGGCTGATTGTTGATCAGTGCGGACTCGATGGGCTGAAAGGCCTGTTTCCATGCTGTATCTCTAAAACTGAACCCCTCATCTATGTCTCTGTAATATTATACACTTCTATCAGGTCTCTCCTCAATC
Source organism: Okamejei kenojei (assembly GCA_035221665.1). Taxonomy (NCBI): domain Eukaryota; kingdom Metazoa; phylum Chordata; class Chondrichthyes; order Rajiformes; family Rajidae; genus Okamejei; species Okamejei kenojei. The sequence goes on from CM069138.1 coordinate 50,643,346, forward strand.
TCCGGCATTCTAGAAAAAAACCCTAATGCAGGCTGCAACCTGACAAGATTTGACCTACTCTTCGTGTCTACATTTTTGAAGAAATGACCTCTGGGGTAGTTATTCTTTGTGTCATACTTTGCTGATGTTTCTTCAATGTATTAGGGTGGCACAGGTCGCAATGCTGCCTTACAGGGCCAGGTGCCCTGGTTCAATCCTGACAACGGGACCTGTTTGTATGGGGAGTTTGTACATTCTCCCTGTAACCACTTGGGTTTTCTCCGGGTGCTCTGGTTTTCCTCCACGTCCCAAAGACATGCAATTTTGTAGGCTAATTGGCTTCGGTAAAAATTGTAAATTGTCCTAGTGTGTCCTTAGTGCTCGTGTAGGGATGATTGTTGGGTAGGAATGGACACAGTGGGCTGAAGGGCCTGTTTCCACACTGTATCTCTAAAATCTAAAGTATAGTCTATAGATGTCTTCAACATCGGTCCCCAGGGGTGGGGATGGGATTTGGACAGCTAGACCCAGATTGTGTCAATAGATTTTGGTATCAGGCATTGGCAAAGGTGTGGGAGTAATCACCTGCCAATTCTCAGCTGAATCCCCAATAAGTCAGATTTGGCTGTAAACACATGGCTATGTTTACAACATGTTTCTGCAAAGTGAAATGCTTAATTATTTGTTGCCAACAATTATCCCCAAGAGAATCCTGTTCAAATCAGCCTCGACAAAATTAATCTAAGGCCACATTCAAGGCAAACATCTATATAACGGAGCAGAAACATGGAACCGCAGATGCTGGTTCAGAAAAGCAAAGTGCTGGAGTAACTCAGCGGGTCAGGCAACACCTATGGAGATCACGGATAGATAGTCTTCAGATTGATTGTAGAAGGGGGGAGAAAGCTGAGAGGCGGGGGCTGGACAAAGTCTGCTGGGTGATTCAGTTTTTAGTTTTAGAAATACAGGGTAGAACCAGGCACTCCAGTCCATCGGGTCTGTCCATCACCCGTACACTAGTTCTATTCCACACACTAGGGACAATTTGCAGAATCCAATTAACCTACAAACCTGCATATCTTTGGAATGTAGGAGGAAACCCAAGCACCCGGAGGAAACCCACACGGTCACGGGGAGAACGTGCAAACAACAAACAGACAGCACCCAGAGCCAGGATCAAACCCGGGTCTCTGGCGCTGTAGGAACGCAACTCTACCGCTGCGCTACTGTGCCATCCAATCTATTCTTTGATTCTTCTTTCCAAATATATCGTTCCTCAATAGCTTGAGAAATATTAGCAATGCCTAACACTTTTTTCATTTTTTTCACTTTTTTCATTCTGTTCACATTCAGTTATAGATTCAAAGAGTTGTACAGCACAGCAATGAGCCATTCGGTCCTTCACATCCATGCTGACCCCCGCTAATTCCATCTCTATTTACTATAGGCTGTGGGCGGAGCATCGAAAAAGCGCCTAGCATTTAACTTTTGTGACCCATGTCTGGTATCTACCTGAAATTTGGCACAGATTTAGATAAAATATCATTAAGGAGGAATGCGTAACTCGTCAATGCCAAAAATGGCACATTAATTAATTAAGATAATTAGAAAATGTGTTAGAAAAAGTAACAGCGCCATTTAGTGCTCAATAATAGGTAGCTTAATATTACTGTATGGGGAGCTGGATTCCGTGCTGTGGGCAATTTACTTCCTGGCTCAGGGAGAGGGAGAGAGGGAGAGAGAGAGAGAGAGAGAGAGAGAGAGAGAGAGAGAGAGAGAGAGAGAGAGAGAGAGAGAGAGAGAGAGAGAGAGAGGAGAGAGAGAGAGAGAGAGAGAGAGAGAGAGAGAGAGATAGAGAGAGCCTGGGACAGAGCAGCAACCCTTCTGCCCAGTATCGACCTGCCAACCACCACCTCCACCGGTTGCGCCTGTGCCGAAGGACACCATGGCTGGCGGGCTGGCCGGCCGGCAGAAGGCACTGAGGTGGCGGCCGGTTCCGCTGTTTGGTCCCGGTGAGTGAGTGAGTGAGTTGCTGCCATGATCTCCGACCCCCTCCTTCTCAACGCTCCTGCCCTCCCCGCAACTTTACCCCTGGCGGTCCAGCCAAGTTTGCTACTTTGTGCAGCCCAGGCCTGGGTTTCACCGGTTATAAAAGTTTTCAACATGTTGAAAAATCTTCACGAGTCTTCCCGAGCTTACCTGCCATTAGCGAGTCTTCCTGAGTACCTGCTGTTAGCGTTACGAACCGCTAAGAGATGTCCCCGAGGTCCAACGTATCCGCTACGTTCATTCTCCGTGCTTACCACGAGTTTGATTTTTTTTAACTCGGGAGAGCTCTTGGAATGAACTCGTACCGTAGGAGAGGGCCATAAGTACACTGTTCATTAAGTCTTAGCGGCCTCGGGCTGTCTCTCAACCCATCTTGGAGAATGGAGATCGTCCCGTGGTACATTTTTGGGGTCACTGTGAGGCGTACCCCCTCTCTGTACAACGAGACCATTCCTCACTGCATTGCTGGGAACCTGTTGATTAAAATCGATCCAACCACTGCGCTCGTTGTAACTGAAATGAACAGGCGGACATCAATTCAAACTTGGACACACTAAACAGCAAAAGTAGACTGTATATAATCATTTATTTCACCAATCTTTTGGTTTAGATTTCATGGGTGGGTATGTCATGAATGCCTAGTCTACAAACAGAAACATTGCATTTTTATTTGTTTACACGCGATGTACGAAATAAACCACTGCAATCTCACAATGATAATCATGTCTTGGACTGGTCTCCTGTTTGGAGAACATTGTTACTTTATAGTCTTTCTCAAAGTTGAACTCTTTCAAACATTTGCATGCACAGTAATCTGCAGTTCACTCACTTGCAAAACGAGATGACAACTTGCTGAAGTTCACAGTAATCATCAATCAATACTGTCATGGTTTATTATGGTGTACGATAATCATGTGAAGTTATTTGTATTATTGTTTTGACAGTTAAAACCTCTTGCACTAACCTTCCTCTCTGCCATGATCCCAGAGTGCTCTCTGCCTAGCTAGCCTGAAATAAAGCGCGTGATTAGTCAATAGGCGTCCAACTCAATGTCAAACGTGCTTTGATTGGGCAATTACTGCTCGGAAAATTTGAGGTTTTTCTCATGTTTTAAAAATATGTGCAGGTATTGTTCTTGACGAGTTTCAGGTATGATTTATACAATATATTTACACAATATGTTAAAAATACAGGTAGAAACGTGATTTGGGTCACGACATGAAACGAAAAAGCACCTAGGCCCACATGCATCTTTCTAGATGCTTCTAAATGCTTCTAAAACATAATGTTTGTAACTGACTATCACCTCCTCTGACAGCGAGTTCTAGGTATCAGCCACACTCTTCGTAAAAGGTTTTTACCCTTTAACCCCTTTTAAAGTAACTTCCCTTCATCTTAAACCTACGCTCACTCTTTTTTGATATGTTCCTAAAGCATCGGGCGGCACAGTAGCTGCTGTCTCACAGTGCCAGAGACCCAGATCTCGAGTGCTGTCTGTGTGGAGTTTGCATGTTCGTCCTGCGATGCATGGGTTTCATCCGGGTGCACCGGTTTTCTCCCACATCCCAAAGATGTGCATGTGGTAGGTTAATTGGCCTCAGAAATTAACCTCAGTGTGTAGAAGTGGATGTGAAAGTGGGATAGCGCAGAGCTAGTGTGAATGGATGGTCGATGGAAGGCATGGACGAGGTGGGCTGAAGGGCCTCTTTCCATGCTGTATCTTTCAATCAATTAATCCACAAAAGATATTTGCTGTTTCAATGATAATCTACAGACTGTAACTATCATAACACTACAAGTCACATACAATCGACTTTCTTCCTTCGCACTCTCACATGAAGAAGAAAATTGAGCTCATAATATTTTTACTTTAAGGAAACTAAATTCAAATGGCAAAAATCGATCAATTTGTTATATTGCCCATGTCCTTCTGGACAAGGATGTGAAGCAGGATTGATAAAAACACTTGGCGAGCACTATCTGAATTGTTAATACTTAGGAGAGAGTGCGAATCTGTGCTTGAAATCAGAGTGGACTCAAACTTGGGCAGTCAAGGAAATCTGAGCTTTGGTAATTTCAACTCGGGATAAATGCAGATTTTCTTTCCTTTCTCTAATGGTAAAATGGAATATTGGATTGGAGCCAAATCTTCAGTTTACCATTTCAGCATCAGAGGGAATTATACATTTACTCTTTTGGATCCTGCTCAAATGAGGCCTGACTTTGGCCCAGAATCAATGGCTCGATATTCCCATCGCAAAGGTTCTTTATAACGTTTGAGGTTTGAAAACTATTTCTCGTGAGTTATCCTATTCATGAAAGCGAGCTTCTTTTACAAACGTCCACGCACCGGATCACACCTTCGTTAACTCATCGGGAGCTTCAAGCCGTCACACATCTGCACAATGTGTCCTATTAATGAACTCCATTAGAACAAATCATAATCTGCCTTTTGATCCTGTTGTGCAGCTTATCCAAGGCCTTGTTCCCATGGCAACTGAAACCGAAGAAATGAGGCAATGTTCTGATCAGGGTGACAGCTCGTTCAGTGTTTAAGAAGACTTCCTTCTTCTGTTCAGAAGAATAGCAACAACCACTGAAAAGCCCTGGAGATTTTTAAAGAAGTTTGTCCAAACTACCTTTTATATCACCCACATCCCATGCATATTGTCTTCAAACTAATGATCCTCCTGAGAAAACCAGTTGGGTGATATCGTATCAAAGTTAGTGGCAAACAATCTCAGTCCACCATGACACATTCTTTAAGCACAGCTAAAGTCTCTATTATGAATATAACTTTCACAAGCATATGTCTCCGTGATAGTATCACTGCTCACAACCTTTCTTGCTGCAACAATTGGTCTTTGAGGTTCTCCCATCTTTTATATGTGTTGTATAAAGTCCACAGAAACAGGTCACTTGGCCAACTGGTGTTTACGCTCCAAACCCACTCTTTATAGAGAGTAGAAACAAGGAACTGTAGATGCTGGACACAATGCAGGACACAAAATGCTGTAGTAACTCAGCGGTTCAGGCAGCATTCCTGTAGAACATGCATAGGTGACGTTTTGGGTTGGGACTGTTCTTCAGACTGAACACTTATCAATTATCACTCCACTTGTCACTTGCCAGGCTTTGTCCCGCCCCCACCTCTCTTCCAGGTCTCCCCTCGCTGCCACAATCAGTCCGAAGAAGGTTCCCGACCTGAAACGTCACCCATACATGTTCGCCAGTGATGCTGCCTGACCCGCTGAATCACTCCAGCGCTTTGTGTCTGCGTTTTACAAAGTTCTTTAGGCAAACTTTTCCATTCTTTAAGAAATAGACACAAAGTGCTGGACTTCTTCTTGCGTATGGCGTGCACAGCCTAAAGTTGTAGGACAACTTGTTCTATTTGATCTTATTTGATTGTGCACGCCGGGTTGATTGCATTAGTCGAAACAGGGCGGACCACGTGAAGGTTACAATCTCCCACTTACTGGACTAATTGGAGTGCTGGACTACCTCAAAGGGTCAGGCAGCATTCATGGAGAACACGGACAGGTGACGTTTGGGATCGGGACCCTTCTTCAGACTGATTGTAATGTAATGGGAGGGGGGGGTAGGACAAAGCCTAACAAGTGATAGGTGGATATAACGCATAGTAAATGATAGGTGGTACATTCTTTAGTTTTTCATGTGTTAAACCAGCTTTCCCCTAAATGCATTCATACTATAGAGAATCATAGAGCATCTCAGCATAGAAACAGGTCTTTTGACCAACTGGTGTTTATGCTCCACGCAAACAAACACCAGTCACTCTATAAAGACTCTATGAAGTCCTTTAAGCAAACCTTTGCATTCTCTAGAAACAAGGAACTGCAGATCTTGGTTAACAAAAAAAAGATACAGAGTAACTCAGCAGGGTCAGGCGGCATCTCTGGAGAATATGGATAGGTGATGTTTCGGGTCTCACCCTGCTGAGTTACTCCAGAATTTTGTATCTTTCCATTCTACACTTTGTGTGTTAAACCTGATTTCCCCTAAATGCAACTATATTCTTTTGAATCATAGCATGGATTCCCCCCTAGCATGGAAACAGGTCTTTTGATTCATCAAATCCACATTGACCTTCAATCACATATTTAAACTGACCCTAAATAATCCCATTTTTTAACCTCGCAAACTCATCAACTCCCTCCAGTTCTCCTGCCATCCACTTGCACGAGAGGTAACTTGGCAGCCAACTAATGTCCCAGCCAGCAAGCCTTTGGCATGTGGGCAAAAACTGGACTTTGAGGGATTAACGGTAACTTGATTAACGGTAAAACAAGGTCTTGATTGTAGAATGGAGGTTGCAGAAAGACTTAATTAGGTAACAAACTTGGTTTTCATTACAAAGTAAAATCATTATCCACAAGGCCAACTTAGTTGACAGTAGATCCAATTTTCTGTCACAATGATAGGTGCACGTTATAACCTAATCATTGAAGTTCCTGACCAAGAAACTTGGGTTTCCTCACTGTTTCATCCATGTCTTTACTTTCAGGCTTTGTCTGCGGTTCCCTATCACCACATGAGCACAAAGCACATCCCTATTTACTAGTTATTATTTACATCAGTGAGACCAAGTGTAGGCTTGGCGATCGTTTCGCCAAACACCTCCGCTCGGTCCGCATTAACCAACCTGATCTCCCTGTGGCTCAGTACTTCAACTACCCCTCCCATTCCGAATCCGACCTTACTGTCCTGGGCCTCCTCCATGGCCAGAGTGAGCACCACCGGAAATTGGAGGAGCAGCACCTCATATTCCGCTTGGGCAGTCTGCACTCCAGTGGCTTGAACATTGACTTCTCCAATTTCTGGTAGCTCTTGCTGTCTCCTCCCCTTCTCAGCTCTCCCTCAGCACTCTGGCTCCTCTTCCTTTCTTCTTCCCACCCCCCCCCCCCCCCCCCCCCCCCCCCCCCCCCCCCCCCCCACCCTGCATCAATCTGAAGAAGGGTTTTGGCCCGAAACGTTGCCTATTTCCTTCGCTCCATAGATGCTGCTGCACCCGCTGAGTTTCTCCAGCACTTTTGTCTACCTTCGATTTTCCGGCATCTGCAGTTCTTTCTTGAACATACTAGTTATTATCCCTCACTATTCTTTCCATCAACAACATACCACACTTCCACTACCCTCTATGTGAAAAGGGTGTACCTCACACCTTAAACCTCAGCCCTCTAGTTCTTGATTCCCCCAAGCTAGGAAAAGGTCTGTGCATTCATCCTATCTATTCTCCTCGTGATTTGTTACACCTCTAAAATCACCTTTAGCCTCCTGCGCTCCAAGTAATAAAGTCTTAGTGTGCCCAACAGGTCTATAGCTCAGGCCCTCGAGACCTAGTGAATCTTCTCTGCATCTTTTCAGCATAAGGCATCATTCCTATAGCAGGGTACCTGAAACTGAACACAAAACTGAACGCAATAGTCCAAGTGCAGAGGTTCTGTTTTTTCAATACTATTGAACTCACTGAATATAAACACTGATTCCATGACGTAAAGAATGTTAATATTGAAGTTATTGCGTTCCTCAAGGGATTAAAATACTTTGTCCACCTTTGTAAAGGATTTGAGGTCCTTGTTTCATGCACCTTGTAGAGTGCTCACTTCAGACACAAAACAAACTGAGTACAGAGTTTAATGTGACAGCTTGAAATAAGATTATCGGCATTATTAATTCCAATAAACTTTCAGAAATCTTTTCAATAATTTGGCAAAAGAAACTTGTAACGCCACATAAATCTGCACAAACGTTCCATACTGGATTCTACCAATTATGTGATTCCTAACATTTTTAACAGAAATGTATTTTCGGTTCATGTTCATAAGTTATAGGAGCAGAACTAGGCCAATCGGCCCATCAAGTCTACTCCACCATTCAATCATGGCAGATCTATCTTTCCCTCTGAACACACACTAGGGACAATTTACACTTATACCAAGACCAAAATCACCCTGACCAGTCTGAAGAAGGGTCTCGAACCGAAACGTCGCCTATCTCCTTCGCTCCTTAGATGCTGCTGCACCCGCTGAGTTTCTCCAGCTTTTTGTGTACCCTACACTTATACCAAGTTCAGTATGCACACCCAGGCCAATTGACTTACAAACCTGTACGTCTTTGGAGTGTGGGAGGGAATCGAAGATCTCTGAGAACGTCCGCGCAGTCACGGGGAGAACTTACAATCTCTGTACAGACAGCACCCGTCGTTGGGATTGAACCCGGGTCTTTGGTTCTGCAAGCGCTGTAAGGCAGCAACTCTACCATGGCTCCACTGCGCCGCCCCTAAATAGTTTCAGTATTGTGAACTGAAATGTGAAGGAATACAGCAGAGGAAATGTTCATATTGTATTCAACTGTGGTGCAGTGGATTACGGTGCTAATGTTGATTTGTGAAAAACGTTGTGTTAAATTCAGTGGCACAGTAGCCCAGCAATAGTGTTGCTGCCTTACAGTGGCAGAGACACAGGTTCAATCCAGACTATGGATGCTGTCTGCACGGAATGTGTACGTTCACCTCGCGGCTTTTCCCCAGGTACTCCAGTTTCTTCCCACATCCCAGGTTTGTAAGTTAATTTGATTTGGTAAAAATTGTAAATCGTCACTGGTATGTAGGACCGTCTGGTGTACGGGGATCGCTGGTGGACTCGGTGATCTGAAGGGCCTGTCTCCACGCTGTATCTCTGAACTAAAGTAAACGAATGAAACAATCTTTGTTGAAGGAATTGTTTTTGTTGTTCGTAACTCATTCTCGAGTGGGACCATGGACAGCGGCGCAGCTGGTAGACCCGCTGCTTCACCGCACCAGAGACCCGGTTCGAGCCTGACCTCGGGTGCTGATGGTGTGGTGTTTGAACGTTTTACCGGTGACTGTGTGGGTTATCCCCTGAGTTCTCCAGTTTCCTCCCACAACCCAAAGACATGCGGGTTTGTAGGTTAATTGGCCTCTGAAGGGAAGACAGATAACTAAATGTAGATTAGTCAAATTTAATCTTTGAAGATGGATTAATTGACCACCAAGATTGAATAGCAGAGAAAACTCTCTTTGGAAATTTAACAGTTGACATCATATTTATTATGCGTAATTCTTATTTGTAACATTGCAGGAAATGCAGATATAGATGATGAATAATGTAGTCAGCTGGCTCTCTCCCTTCTTCCCCACCCCCTGTGCCCCACCTAGACTCGCACCTATTTCTCCCCTCCTCCTCCTCTTCAACCTTCCTCTCGCTTCACATTTTGCTACTCTTCAATCCTTTTCGTCTCACGCCTTCTGTCTTTTCATCTCTGACCTTTGTCGAATCATCTGACTATCAAACACTCCTCCCTTCCCCCACCCTCACCGGTATCAACCTATTACCAGTCAGGTTTTCTTCTGCCCCTCCTCTCTTCCAGTTTTCTTTCCCCCTCCCCTACTATTAGTCTGAAGAAGGATCCTGATCCAAAACATCACCTATCCATGTTCTCCACAGATGCTGCCTGATCCGCTGAGCAACTCCAGCATTTTGTGTCTTTTTGTTTAAACCAGCATCTGCAGTTCTTTGAATCCACAAAAGCAACCTGATTTTCTATGCAGCTAGTATTTGCATGTTTTATGAATGGAGCATTGTGGTGATGTGATAATTTATGATCCTGGGTTCAAATCCAACTATGGCAGCTGAGGAATTTAAACATAAGTGATTAAAAAAAAATCTAGAATGATAAAATGCTAGTGTAAATAATAGTGAAATTATGAAACTGCTGGACTATAACAAACAAACTCTCACTTACTAATCCCCTTCAAATGTCCTTACTTAGAAACAAAGAACCGTAGATGTTGGTTAATACACAAAGAACATTCATCAGTCTGAAGAAGGGTCTCGACCTAAAACATCACCTATCCTTGCCAGAGATGCTGCCTGATCCGCTGCGTTACTCCAGCAATTTATGCCGCATTGCTGATGTTACTTGGTGTGACCTATGTGATTCATGACCTACAAATGACCTACATGACTCCCGATGGGTGGCTTAAACGCCTGAAAAAGCCACTCAATTCAGTGGCAATCTAGAGATTCTCAATAAAAATCGATCCAATACTCACGTCATGTTAATGACTAACGGAAATGTCGGCTGAAAATTTAGCAACATAAATTTGGGCAGTGGTGCTGCTGCTGGTAAAGTATTTCCCATATAGCGCAAGAGACCCGGGTTCGATCCTTATCTTGGGTGCTGCCTGTGTGGAGTTTGCACGATCCTCCTGTGACCGTGTGGATTTCCTCTGGGTGCTCCAGTTTCCTCCCACATCCCACTTGCATGCAAGTGAAAGAGCTAAAGGCCAAATCTAATAGTCAAATCTAAAATTGAGTCGTTCTTCTACAAAAGAATGGACTAGTAGAACAAAAGAATGGCTCGGTGCCAAGTCTGAATGACTTTGTAAATTATATGGAACACAATATGGAGGACAGGTTGTCTTTTCAATAAAGACATTAGGATGGCAGCCTGCATAATAACATGTGCTTCTTTTCAAGGCCATAAAGAAGCCAAGATTGAAAAAAATAGCTGACGCTGCAGATAAGTAATTGTTATTGGATGAACTTGATTTGGACCCAGGTTTTCTTATCTTCTGAAAGGCTACAGAATGTTTCAGTCATGCCATATTCAGACTTGGTAGGAGTGTTTTACTGATAAGAAAAATGTATAATTGTGCTAACTTTTCTTTGATCTATGAGTGGAGCCCGAGAAGCACTGAGCAACGTTTGTGTTCATTGTAGATCTTTGCCACTCCCGTCTGACGAATCAATTAAAGATTGCCATGGTTTGCTTTTAACAGTTTTTGTTGCTAGCTGTTTTTTAAGAAACAAACGTTGACACAGTAGGGAGTGTAGGGAGTGGATAGGAAAATGAGATAACATTGAACTAGTGTGAATGGGTGATGGATGCTGGGACTCGATGGTCTGAAGGGCCTGTTTCCATGCTGTATCTTTCAATCAACCTGTAAAACCAAAGACGTACAGGTTTGTAGGTTAATTGGCTTTGGTAAAGTTGTAAATCGTCCCAAGTGTGTGTGCAGGATAATGTTGGTGTGCGTGGATCGCTGGTCGGAGCAATCTAAGTGGCAGAAGGGCTTGATTCCGTGCTGTATCTCTAAACTAACCTAAAAACTATAAACAATTAAAAAAGAACAATTTGGTCAGAAGTGAATGAGTCACATCTTTGAACAGCCACATCATCCAGTTATTTTTGACAACTTTTAGAGTTTTGATCGACAACAGTGTCCCAAATTCTGATTTGAACTTATCTGACACCCCCCCCCAAATAACATAGAACGAATGTCAATGGGTGATTGGTGGAAGGCATGGATTTGTTGGTCCACAGGGCCTGTTTCCATACTGCATCTCAAACTAAAACCCCCCATGCCTGCGTCCACCTATTACCTGCCACATTTTGTCTTGTCTTGTCTCTCTTTTCTTCTAGCTTTCTTCTCCACCCCCTACAATGAGCAGCACAGTGGCACAGTGGTAGAGTTGCTGCCTTACAGTGCCAGAGACCTGGGTTTGATCCTGACCATTGATGATGTCTGTAGAGTTAGTGCGTTTTTCCTGTGACCACGTTGGTTTTCTCCAGGTGCTCCGGTTTCCTCCCAGTCTCTAAACGTGTGCAGGTTTGTAGGTTAATTGGCATCGGTAAAGATTGTAAATTGTCCCCAGTGTGTAGGATGGTGCTAGTGTACGAGGATCGCTGGACGGTGTGGACTCAGTGGGTTTTCCAGAGAGGCTGTCTGACCTACCGAGTTACTCCAGCACTTTGTGTCCTTTTGTAAACAAAATCCCAATCAATTTAGGATTCTGGTTAACATGATGTGAACACACATATGACGTCAGCCTTGTGCGATGTCAGATGGATTAATGAGCGACAATGTGCTAACATAATAACAGTTGGAGGTCACTGGCACATAACCACGAGGAACACTGAAACTTGCAGCTGTTGTCTTGCTTGTGTGCAAGTCAGCTTTGCCATTAAACAATGCTAGTTATTATCTGAGTGCAGTGAACCTATTAACCCTTCACCATCGGTGGGAAACCATTCTTCACTTCCTTGGCTGATGTAATTTCTGTGTCTGGGGCAAAGAGTTAAACACGACTGCAGATTATTAAAAAGCACTGACCTGGATTTTTTGTCTTTACACAATCTACCAAACATGTCTGATTAGTTGTGTAGGAAGGAGCTGCAGATGCTGGTTTACACTGAAGATAGACAAATAATGTTGGAGTAAAGTCAGCGGATCTGGCAGCATCTCTGGAGCAAAGGAATAGGTGACGTTTCATGTCTTTTCATTGTCCTGCCCCCCTCTCTTCCAGAAACTTCACCTATTCCTTTCTCTTGAGATGCTACCTGACCAGCTAATCAGACACAAGCAATCAGACACAGCCCAGGGCAAAATCCAAACTCGTATTTTCTAGAAAAAAGGACACAAAGTGCTGGAATAATGCAGTGGGTCAAGCAACATATCTGGAGGACATGGAGAGGTGACGTTTTGGATTGGGACCCTTCTTCAGACTGATTGTGGTTGGGGAGGGGGGGGAAGGTGGAAATAAATCTGGAAGAGAGGAGGGGTAGGACAATGAAAAGATTCAAAGCGTAGGAGTAACTCAATGGTTCAGGCAGCATCTCTGAAGAACATGGATAGGTTATGTTTCTGATCTGAAGAAGGGTCCACACCTGAAACATCACCTATCTAAATTCTCCAGAGATGCTGCCTGAATTGTTAAGTTACTCAGCACTTTGTGACTTTTTTTGTAAACCAGCATCTGCAGTTTGTCTGGGGAAGAAATGTAGGTAGAAGGGGAGAAATGGGTGCGATTCTGGTGGGGCATGGAGGGGGGGGGGGGGGGGGGGGGGGGGGGGGGGGGGGGGTTGGTTAGTTATCTAAAATTTGGGAATTCAATGTTCATACTGTTGGATGTTGGTTCGCCGATGTCACAACCATTGTTGGACAAATTACAGATAACGATGAGTCAGAGTATAGGATGGAGATCGATCGACTGATCAAATATTGCGCCAGAACAGCAACCTTGCTTTCAACGTCAGTAAGACCAAGGAACTGAGCATGGACATTAGAAAGGGAAGGACAAGGATCCACAAACCCGTCTTCATCGACGGGACGGTGGTGGAGAGTCAAAAGCTTCAAATTCCAGGACATAGACACAAAATGCTGGAGTATCTCAGCGGGACAGGCAGCATCTCTGGAGAGAAGGAATGGGTGACTTTTGGATCGAGACCTTTCTTCAGACTGGGCATGTACATGTCTGAAGATCTGTCCTGGACCCAGCACACTGATGGAATAATCAAAAAAGCCCATCAATGCCTCTACTTTCTTAGAAGATTGAGGAGATTTGGTAGAGTCATAGAGTTATAGAGTGATACAGTGTGGTAACAGGCCCTATTGCAACGTTTAAGAAGCAATTAACAGGTACATTGACATGATAGGTTTACAGTGATATGGGCCAAATGCAGACAAGTGGGCTAGTGTAGATGGGACATATCGGTTAGTGTGGGCAAGTTGAGCCGAAGAGCCTGTTTCCACACTGTATGACTCTATGACAATAAAACACCCTTGACTCGGATGGTAAGCTACCCAACTAGAATATCTACAATTCCTCATATTTTCTAACTTTCTGTGGTTGACTACATGTTAATCATGGACTTTTATTAAAATATATTGAAAACACTGAACTAAATGTGAAATGTTTAAGATCAGCCATGATTATATTATAAGGCGAGGCAGTCTTGAAGGTCCTGATGACGTGTTCTTGCTCCTATTTTCTTGTGTTCTTGCGGAATAGATCCTGACTCAGCACTGGCCACAGCTAACATTTTCAAAATGGCATTTTAGTGCATTTATTCCACAGACATTGGTGAAGCCAAATTTTGAGTATTGTCTATCTTTGTGGAGTATTGTGTACAGTTTTGGTCAGCCTGTTACAGGAAAGATGTTGTTAAGCTGGAAAGGGTGCAGAGATTTACGACGATGTTGCCAGGACTCAAGGGGCCGAGCTATACAGAGAGGTTGAGCAGGCTGCTACTTTATCCCTTGGAGCACAAGAGGCTGAGGGGTGATCTTATAGAGGTGTATAAGATCATGAGGGGAATAGATAGGGTGAATGCACAGTCTTATCCAGAGTAGGGGAATCATGAACCAGAGGATATAGGATGAAGGTGAAGGGGAATGTTTTAGTAGGGACCCGAAGGACAACTTTTTTTTTTACACAAAGCGTAGTGGGTATAGGGTACCAACTGCCTGAAGAGGTAATTGAGGCAGGTACTTTCATATCAGTTAGAAGACAATTTGACAGGTATATGGATAGGATTGGTTTAGAAGGATATGGGCCAAAAGCAGGCAGGTGGGACTAGTATAGATGGGGCATGTTGGTCGGCATGGGCAAGTTGTGCCAAAGCACCTGTTTCTAGGCTGTATGACTCTAAATGCTTTAACAATTAAATGTGTTGTTAAACTGTAAATTATTGTGATGCAGTTCTAAGTGCAAAACGGCACTGATTAATTGATACCACAACAGTTTGCCATTTTGGTACTCACTTTATTGGTCAATAGAATAGTTATGAAAAACAAAACACACTTTCTTTAACATATTCACACCAGGCTGCATTTATTTCTGTCATAATTGATCCAGTTTTTTCAAAAAGTTGTTTATGTACATTGATGCCAAATATAACAAACTTATACCTATTGTACAAACTACAGCACACATTTATACATATTTTTAGTATTTTAAATAAAGTATATCCACATATTTTTCTTGAAAACCTCTGAATAAAAGTATCAGCTGTACAGTTCATGTCTCTACTAAAAGTCAATACTTTTATCCAGATGATATTTACACTGACAATCCAGTTCGCAGTGAATTCAAGCTTCGAGCATAATCGCACGTAACTAATTACAATGGAATACCTGAAGGATTATTGTACCAAATGCACAAAGACCCTGGATTCAGAAACAGCCATACAGACCGTGCTTCCCATAGATAGTCTGTCCATTTAACTTTGTGGAAACTTCACTCACTCCAAAGTAACATAATTTTGAAGCTTCATAACACTGATATCAATAATCATACCCTTTGCTTAAAAAAAAATAGATTCAGGAAATAAAAAATAACTTGCAAAAATGAATTGCCATGACTAAAAGATCATCGCCAAGGCCAAGCTGAAGTCTTTATTAGTGACAATTATGTTGATCTTTCAGCACCCTGTTGCAAGAAGGAAAACTGATGCGACATGGTGGCAGGGTACGAGAAGAAGGCAGGAGAATGGGGTTGAGAGGGAAAAATAGATCAGCCATGATCAAACGGTGGAGCAGTCTCGATGGGCCAAATGGCCCAATCCTATTCCTGTGTCTTATGCTCTTATGAATGAAACAACTGCAGTGGTCGGAAACAAAAGGCATTGGCGTGATTGGCTGCAGTCACCTGAAAGATGAAACCATCCCAAAGATTTGGGCTCCATGTCTGGTTGTGCACCACCATTCCACGACATGGCAGGATCTCCGATCTCAGTCAGACCGTCAGATAGGTGTTGGGGCAAAAGCAAAAGAGCAAGTCCGTTGATTTGTCACTATGGTGACATCTAACACAGCATGATGGGCAGCTATAAAGCATATAACAAGTCTTTGACCTTCCCAGCCAAAATTATAAATGTAGGCAAATGGTTTCTCTATTTTTTTTAACCAAACAATTTGAGAAGGACATGATTTCAAGGGCAGATACATAAAATGTTTAAAAAATAGAGGTAATAATGCCAAATATAAGCTCTGCAGTTGAAATATTTTATTCAGCTGCTTAAAGAATCAACTTAAAGAAGTCTGTTGTCTTCAAATCATGGAGTGTTGTACTGCGCCAATTATCTGAACTGGTTGACATATCCTTGAGTACCTGTTGTGTATTTGTTTGGAATGTTAATCAATCCAGATCTGAATCCTTGAGTTACTCCTGTTCCGGGTCTTCCAATCCCCTGGCTAAACGCACTCCCATAGGGAGCAGGTCCATGATTGAGTCCTAAGCCATAAGGGCGAGTTGAGGGAGCAGTGGGAAGGATCACCGGGTTGATGTTCTTACCTGGTGTGTTGAAGGAGAACTCGGGCGGAGGGCTGGTTGGCTTTGCTGGAGTGGAGGTGACTGGATTGATGCCATCCGGGGGCTTGGCAGCTGACATTGGGGTAAGATTGGCACTGTCCAGTGGGTTCAGTATGTTGCTTGGGATTGATGCTGTCACTAATGACGGCCGAACCCAATCATCTTTAAAGATCTGAACAGTTAACGTTTTGACAAGTGCGGATAGACGGTTGGTCACGTGAGCCAGCACCAATTGTTCGTTTGCATCTCTCCTGATCCGTACGTGCACTGAGCCAACCTGGGCAGAGAGAAACAAGAGCTTTTTACACACTCATTACACCAGAAAAGATATTGCAACAGATAATATCGGCAATGATTTATTGTTGTCACATGCACCGAGAAATAGTGTAAAACTTTGTTTTGCATGCTGCCCAGGATAATCATACCACACACAAACTGATCAAGATAGTGCAAGATAAATAAAGAACCATTATGAACAACATAGTTTTACAGGTACAGAGCAGGTAAGAAATAATGCAAAGGCCGAAACAAAGTAGATTTGAAGATCAGTTCATCCTTAGTACATGAGAGACGTGCAGGTTTGTAGGTTAATTGGTTTTGGTAAAGATTGTAAATTGTCACTATTGTGTGTAGAGTGGTGTTAGTTAGTTTGTTTGATTGCTGGTCGGCACGGTCTCGGTGGGCCGAAGGGCCTGTTTCCGCGCTGTATCCCTAAACTAAACTGAAAGGAGAGGACTATTCAAGAGTCTGATTACATTTTTCTTTTAGTTTAGTCTATTGTCATGTGTACCAAATTATATTGAAAAGCTTTTTTTTTGCTTGCCATCCAGTCAGTAGAAAGACTATGTTTAAGAAGGAACTGCAGATGCTGGAAAATCGAAGGTAGACAAAAATGCTGGAGAAACTCAGCAGGTGAGGCAGCATCTATGGAACGAAGGAAATAGGCAACGTTTCGGGTCAAAACCCTTTTTCAGACTGATATGAGAGTGTGGGGTGGGGGGGGGGTGGGAGGAAGAAAGGAAGAGGCGGAGTCAGAGGGCTGAGGGAGAGCAGAGAAGGGGAGGAGAAAGTAAGGACTACCTGAAATTAGAGAAGTCAATGTTCATACCGCTGGGGTGCAAACTGCCCAAGCGAAATATGAGGGGCTGCTACTCCAATTTACGGTGGTCCTCACTCTGGCCATGGAGGAGGCCCAGGACAGAATGGGAGGGGGAGCTGAAGTGCTGAGCCACCGGGAGATCAGGTTGGTTATTGCGAACCAAGCGGAGGTGTTCGACGAAGCGATCGCCAAGGCTACGCTTGGTCTCACCGATGTAGATCAACTGACATCTAGTCAAGTCAAGTCAATTTTATTTCTATAGCACATATATAGCACTTCGTCGACCACACCATCCTAATTGACCGTCTCCGGTACGGGGTTGGTAGTGATGGCACTGCCCTGAGCTGGTTCATCTCCTACCTCAAAGGGTGGAGTTTCTCTACTAACATAGGCAACTCTTTCTCCTCCACAGCTAGCCTCTGCTGTGGGGTTCCACAAGGTTCCATCCTTGGCCCCATTCTTTTCTCCCTGTATATGCTCCCCTTAGGCCAAGTCATTGAAAGGCACGGCATTTCCTTCCATTGCTACGCAGACGATACACAACTCCCCCTGAAGCCCAAAAAACAATCAAATCGGCTTAACTTTATCCGCTGCCTCGAGGATATAAAGTGCTGGATGGCCCAGAACTTCCTCCAACTAAACGAGAGTAAGTCTGAGGCCATCCTTCTCGGCCCCTCGGACTCAATCAAAATGATAGCAGGCAGCCTTGGAAGCCTTACCCCACTACTCAAACCGCACGTGAAAAACCTTGGCGTGATATTTGACTCTGCATTGAAATTTGACAAACAAGTCAATGCCGTGGTAAAAGCTAGCTTCTTTCAGCTTCGGACGATAGCTAAAATAAAACAATTCCTCCTGTTTGATGACCTCAAAAAGATAATCCACACATTTATCTCCTCCCGCGTAGATTACTGCAACTCCCTCTACACTGGCATCAGCCAATCTTCTCTGACCAATCTCAACTGGTCCAAAACGCCGCAGCGAGACTCCTGATGGGCACCAGAGAAAGGGCCAACATCACCCCGATCCTAGCCTCTCTCCACTGGCTCCCTGTGCGGTTCCGAATAAATTTCAAGATCCTGCTTTATGTTCACAAAGCCCTTAACGGGCTTGCCCCTACCTACATCAAAAGTCTGCTTTCCCACCACACCACCTCCAGGTCCCTCAGATCGGCCAACTTGGGGTTACTGAACATCCCGCGGTCTAGGCATAAGCTCAGGGGCGACCGCGCCTTTACAGTTGCAGCTCCTAGACTGTGAAACATCACCCATGCTTTACATTGGTGGAGGTACTAACGTTTTACAACAGTGGGTCATAGATTAAATACAAACATCACTACATACATATAGACCTCGCTCAGAGGACTTCAAGAAAGGTTTGAGAGTAGAAATAAGTTTTAAGTCTAGACTTAAAAGAGTCGATGGAGGGGGCAGTTCTGATGGGAAGAGGAATGCCGTTCCATGGTCTAGGAGCTGCAACTGCAAAAGCGCGGTCGACCCTGAGCTTATGCTTAGACCGCGAGATGGTCAGTAACCTCGAGTCGGCTGATCTGAAGGACCTGAGGTGGTATGGGTAGGTAAGCAGATTTTTGATGTAGATGGGGGCAAACCCGTTAAGGGCTTTGTAGACATAAAGGAGCTTGAAATTGATTCGGAACCACACAGGGAGTTAGTGGAGAGAGGCCAGAATCGGGGTGATGTGGTCCCTTTTTCGGGTGCCCGTCAGGAGTCTCGCTGCAGTATTTATTTTGGACCAGTTGCAGGCGGGACAGGGATGCCAGTGTAAAGGGAGTTGCAGTAATCAAAGCGGGAGGAGATAAATGAGTGGATGATCTTATCGAGGTCGTCAAATTGGAGGAATTGTTTTATTTTAGCTATCGTGCGAAGCTGGAAGAAGCTAGCTTTTACCACGGCATTGACTTGTTTGTCACATTTCAAGTAGTCAAATATCACGCCAAGGTTTTTGACGTGAGATTTGAACAATGGGGTAAGGCTTCCCAGGCTGCCTGCTATCGTTTTGATTGGGTCCGAGGGGCCGAGTAGGATGACCTCAGACTTGCTCTCGTTTAGTTGGAGGATGTTCTGGGCCATCCATCACTTTATATCCTCAAGGCAGTGGATAAGGCTGAGTAGATTAGATCGGTTGTTGGGTTTCAGGGGGAGATAGAGTTGTGTATCGTCTGCATAGCAGTGAAAGGAAATGCCGTACCTTTGAATGACTTAGCCTAAGGGGAGTATATACAGGGAGAAGAGAATGGGGCCTTGGTTGGAGCCTTGTGGAACCCCGCAGCAAAGGCTAGCTGGGGAGGAGAAAGAGAAACTCCTATCTTTGAGGTAGGCGATGAACCAGTTCAGGGCAGTGCCATCAATACCAACCTCGTACCGGAGACGGTCAATTAGGATGGTGTGGGCGACAGTATCAAATGCTGCGCTGAGGTCGAGAAGGAGCAGGATTGCCCAGTCGCCGGAGTCAACGAATGCTCAGACCTGGAGCAGCGGATGCTCATTCTTCTGGGAATGGGGGTTCCCCTCTTCTACCATAGATGAGGCTCTCACCAGGGTCTCTTCTCTACCCTGTGACTCTGCTCTCACTCTCCATCCCCCCCACTCGTAACAAAGGCAGAGTCCCCATTATCCTCACCTTCCACCCTACCAGCCGTCACATACAACAAATAATCCTCTGACATTTTTGCCACCTCCAACGTGATCCCACCACTTGCCACATCTTCCCATCTCCTCCCCTGTCTGCTTTCCGCAGAGACCGCTCCCTCTGTAACTCCCTGGTCAATTCGTCCCTTCCCTCCTGAACCACCCGCTCTCCGGGCACTTTCCCTTGCAACCGCAAGAAATGCTACACTTGTCCCTTTACCTCCCCCCTTGACTCCATTCAAGGACCCAAGCAGTCTTTCCAGGTGCGGCAGAGGTTCACCTGCACCTCCTCCAACCTCATCTATTGCATCCGCTGCTCTAGATGTCAGTTGTTCTACATTGGTGAGACCAAGCGTAGGCTTGGCGATCGCTTCGCCGAACACCTACTCTTGGTTCGCAATAACCAACCTGATCTCCCGGTGGCTCAGCACTTCAACTCCCATATTTTGCTTGGGCAGTTTGTACCCCAGCGGTATGAACATTGACTTCTCTAATTTCAGGTAGTCCTTACATTCCCCTCCCCTTCTCAGCTGTCGCTCAACCCAACAGCTGCACTTCTTCCTTTCTTCCTCCCGCCCCCCCCCACCCTCACATCAGTCTGAAGTAGGGTTTCGACCCGAAACGTTGCCTATTTCCTTCGCGCCATAGATGCTGCCTCAGCCGCTGAGTTTCTCCAGCATTTTTGTCTACCTAGTACAAAGACTATACATGATTACAATCCAGCCATCCACAGTGTACAGATACAGGATAAAGGGAATAATATATAGTGCAAGGTGAAGTCCAGCAAAGTCCAATTAAAGATAGCCCGAGGGTCTCCAATGAGGTAGTTAGTAGCTCAGGACCGCTCTCTAGTTGTTGATAGAATAGTTCATTTGCCTGATGACAGTTGGGATGAAACTGTCCATGGATCTGGAGGTGTGGGTTTTCAAACTTCTGTACCTCTTGACGGATGGGAGAAGGGAGAAGAAGGAGTGAACGGGTTGAGACTCGGCATTCATTATGTTGATGTTATGTTGCTGAGACAATGGAAGAGGTTGGTTTGTGTGATGGTTGGGTTGCTAAAATGTGCAAAATATATTGTAGTGAGAAAAAAACAGTACAGGATCTGTGGCTATGGAAGTTACGGATAGCATTCAAAGATCAGAGGCACGTCAGACAATTGGAAAATGTTTAGAAACCATCAAAGGTACGGTGGAGTATGAAGCAGGAAATATACAAAAACAGACATTAAGAGCTACAAGGATATAAAAAGCAAGGGAATCTAAAGTAAATGTAGTGGATATGATTGGAGAATTAATAATGAAAAACAGAGAATTGGACAGACTAAATAATGATGTTGGATCAATCCTTATAGTAGAAGGCACCAGAAACCTTCCAACAATAATAGATACTCAACGAGCTTCATGGAGGGAGGATCTTAAAACAACCTGTAAATACGAGGCAAATAAGGAGAGGCTATAGGCTGCCAAGTCCCCTACTGTCGCTCACCCCGTCACTCACCTTGCTCCTTTCCCCTCCTCTGCACGCTCATCTCCCAAGCACGTCCCATATTTCCCATTTATACCCTCTCTTTCCCCTATCCACGCCCTCTTCCACTTATCCCTCCCTCAGACTTTACATTTGATTCCTCCTCCTTTCATTACCGACATCCGTTTGTCTCCTCCAGCCGCTTGTCACCTCCAACCTTTGCCATTTCCTCTGCCCAACT
The DNA here is from genome assembly GCA_035221665.1 of Okamejei kenojei. NCBI lineage: Eukaryota > Metazoa > Chordata > Chondrichthyes > Rajiformes > Rajidae > Okamejei > Okamejei kenojei. Next base: position 50,664,970 of record CM069138.1, read on the forward strand.
TCGAATCAAACCTCCTCTCTCCCCATCCCCCGCATCTGTAAACACCTATCACTAGAGTCTGAGGAAGGGGTTCAACCTGAAACATTGCATATTCTTTCCCTACACAGATGCTGCCTGACCCGCTGAGTTCATTCATCAGTCTCAAATGAAGAGGCTGCAGAATTAGCAGATGCATTGGTTCTTATCTGCTAAAATTCCCTGGAAACTTTGGAATTCTTTATTCCGGACACCAATGGCAACTTTAATTGTCCCTGAATATTACAGAAACCTGTTTCAGAGGAAAATGTAAATCATATAAGAAGTAAACAAGGCAGTGAAGGTAAAAATGAAGAGAGGACTCCACTCTCATGCCAATTTTCTCAGACTGCAAACAGTTTCAGGTTTTACGAGCTATTTACTGATATCATTCTTAATGTAGAATCTATTCCACTGACCAAATTGCTTTCCATTTACAAATATAGGCATCCCGCATTTTACGTGGTGATTACGTGCTTGAAAAGCATCGTGTATTTCAAAAACGCGTACATTAATATATACTTGACTACACTGTCAGCATTAAATTTGAGAGCATTGTTCTGAAAATACCTGCACATAAATCAAGCTTTGGTATTAAAGGAACAAGAGTGTTGTTTCACAAATGTATAAATCAAACACTCGTAAAACGAGAGGTGCCTGTAAATAGTTGCACTTGTATCTTTTATGGACTCGCAACCTCTCAAATTACTTTACAGCCAATTAAATACCTCTCCATGTAATGAATAAACACAGCAAATTCTCACAAACAGCAAATGATGATGTCTAGATAACTTGTTTATTTGATAAAAAGCTATGTTGAATGAGGATTATATAGTGGCCAGAATCGGTTTTCTGCAAATGTTGCTATGAGACATTTTTTACTTGCTGGAAAAGTGAACTTGGCATCTAATCAAAAGGAGGCACTTCTGATAATGCTGCACTTTCTTTGTTCCAAAGTCGACCAGAGTAAAAGCCTAGATTTTGCTCATATAACTCAGGTGCACCTAAACTATAGGCACAAAAAATGAGTAGCATAACCCACTATGGAAACACAACCGATGCAGGGATATATACAGTAGCTAAATTAAAAAAACACTTGAACATGTACATGGATCGGAAAGATTTAGAGGAATATGGGCCAAACGTGGGCAAATGGGACTAGCTTAGATGGGGTTTCTTGGTCAGCATGAAGGAGTTGGGCAGAAGGGCCTGCCTGTTTCCACGCTGTGTGACACTGTCGGTGGATCACCAGCTTCCTGACAGACAGGAAGCAGCATGTGACTCTGGAAAAGCACATCTCTGACCTGCAGACCCTCAGCATAGGAGCACCACAAGGCTGCGTACTCTCCCCTCTCCTTTACGCTCTATACACCAACGACTGCATCTCCACAGACCCCTCTGTCAAGCTTCCCAAGTTTGCGGACGACACAACCCTGATTGGACCGATCCAGGATGGGAAGGAATCTGCCTACAGACAGGAAGTGACACAGCTGACGTCCTGGTGCCATCGCAACAACCTGGAACTCAATGCTCTCAAGACAGTGGAATTGATTGTGGACTTTAGGAGAGCTCCCCCTCCGCTCACCCCACTCACCATCAACAACACCACAGTCACATCTGTGGAGCCCTTTAAGTTCCTGGGAACTATCATCTCCAAGGACCTTAAATGTGGGGACACCATCGACTCCACAGTCAAAAAGGCACAACAGAGGATGTACTTCCTGTGGCAGCTGAGGAAGCACAATCTGCCACAGGCAATGATGGTCCAATTCTACATGGCCATCGTAGAGTCTGTTCTCACCTTCTCCATCATGGTCTGGTTTGGCTCAGCCACCAAGCACGACACCTGGAGGCTGCAGCGAATCGTCCGATCAGCTGAGAAGGTTGTTGTCTGCAACCTTCCCTCCATTGATGAACTGTACACTGCAAGGGCCAGGAAGCGAGCGGGTAAGTTCATCTCTGACCCCTCTCACCCTGGCCACAAACTCGTTGAATCACTTCCCTCTGGAAGGCGACTCTGGACTGTCAAAGCTGCCACATCCAGACATAAAAACAGCTTTTGTTCCCACAAGTAGTAGCTCTTCTCCAAATAACCAAAAATCTGTAGCCTCCTTTTGCTCTGGTATTTTATTTACCGGTAATTCACATGTTTAATCAATGATGTTTTATTATTAATGTTTAATGTTTTATGTGTCATTCCTAATAGTCACTGTATGTCATGTTGTCACTTGCGGGTGGAGCACCAAGGCAAATTCCTTGTATGTGAACAGACTTAGTCAATAAAATTATTAATTCATTCATATTGATAGATTTTATTTAATTATTATTTTCAGAATTTCTGTCTTGACAAATTGCTTTGAAACAGGAAATATACCACTATACGTGAAAACACCTTAGCAGATGTTTATAAGATCATCATAAGACATAGTTGCAGAATTAGGCCAATCGGCCCATCAAGTTTGTCCCGTCATTTGATCTTGGCTGATCTTTTTTTCCCCCTTAACTCCGTTCTCCTACCTCTCCCCGTAGCATTTGTGACCCTTACTCATCAAGAATCTATCAATCTCTTTATCTGCTTTAAAACAACGTTTAGGTGTTAATCACTATTGTAGTTAGTGACCTGAATGATAATAGGAACTGACGACAGCCTTTCAAAATTGGAGTCTTTCCACGTTTTAGTCCACAGATGAAATCATCCCGATCAACAATCCTGAAGCATCCAGCTGATCCATAACAGTCCTCAGAATAAAGCTCCAGCTGTTCAGCATAGAAATCATTCGTAATGACCATTGTTTATACTGTTGTAATCCTTAAATCCAGATCTTAGTGAAGCACATTAAGTACTATAAATTAATCTGGAGCACTCACACATTACTCAATTGAATAAAAATCCGACGGATGGCTGCTGCAATCAAGTTTCAGGCTTTGCAACTATCGTACAAAAATGAATTAGATGTGACATGGCCAAAAAGAAATTATATGATTATCGATGTGTGCTTGTTAGCCATCGCTGGAATCAGCATGTCTCTTCCTGACTGGTTTGATTTTATTTCTGATGCTGATGGGTCAAGACTGAACCTAACAGTTCAGGATATCAAGAGTAAAACAAATGACTAAGGTAATTAATAGTAAGATTAAATGAGAACTTACCAGTTTGAAGTTTGATCTTTATTTTATGAGGAGTTACGTTGAGGGATTACGTGAAGACCCCGCCAGCACGCATGCATGACATTCTTCAAAGCAGCGGTGTGAAATCACAGATAACAGAAGTCGAATTAAACATAGTAAGATATGAGAACTAGAATACCAGTTGATCTTTATGAAAGAGGGTTGGTCCCTCAACGTAACTCCTCATAAAATAAAGATCAAACTTCAAACTTGTAAGTTCTCATTTAATCTTACTATTTTACTTCGGAGTCACGTGAGTGACTACGTGAAGATTTTAAAGCTCTGTGATTTCATGCTGTGGAAAACGTGTCCATGCCCACATACTGCCATAACTGACCAATGGAGGAAATATGTTAACGTATTCAGACATGAATCGGTTATTGAAACACAATGATACATTTATGAACAAATAATAATAACCCCTAATATTCGGGGTAAATCATAATACAGAACTTAAAATTGAGTCTGCAAATATCCCAGGTCTGGCAACGGTTTATTATAAAATTGTTGAAAAGTTATTTCGTTAGACCATCCTGCCATTGCAAGGATATGGTCCATGGGAACTTCCAACATTCTCGCTGCTGATGTAGCTGCAGCCCTGGTGGAATGAGATTTAAAAACATCAGTGTCCACTCCTGCCGCACCCAAAACCTGTCTAAGCCATCTCAAAATGGTTTTGACGGACACCCTCTTATGAAGACGTTTATGACTAATTAATAATGCCATTTCCGTGCCTCTTAGGCTTTTGGTGACATCTAAATAATGCAATAGATGAGTCACTATGCACAGACGGAGGTCTGTGGGGTATGCTAGGTCGCGCATGCGTGCTGGCGGTGTCTTTACGTAGTCACTCACGTGACTCTGAAGTAAAATCAGCAATGTGGTGACCACACCAACAGGAAGAGCACACTTCCACGATGGCATATTTTAAGATTTATAGGCAATAACATTAGAAAGATGAATATTATCAGTTTTGTTTATTTTGGTTAAAGATACCGCGCAGAAATCGGCCCAATCAGTCCGTGCCGACCAGTGATCACCGCGTACACTAGTTCCATCCTACACTCCAGGAACAATTTACAATTTTTTACCAAAGCCAATCTGCCTACAAGCCTGTACATCTTCGAAGTATGGGAGGAAACCGGAGCACCCGGATCTCTAGTAATGTAAGGCAGCAACTCTACGGCTGCGCCACCATGCTGTCCCCCCCAAGTTCAAGAGCATTAAGGGCCTGTCCCACTTGGGCGTCATTTGCGCGTCACGCAGATGGTGTGCGAAGATCTTGTACATCCCAAAATCCTGGGGCACCGCGCGCGACCGCGTGTCACTGCATACGTCACCACGCATGCATCACGTGCGCGTCACCACGCACGCTTTGTGCATCGTGACGCGTAAATGATGTTGCGTAAATGACGCCCAAGTGGGACAGGCCTGGGAAGGGATTAAAAATGGTCTGTTTTCTGCTCTATGCAGTAACATTAGAGCAAACCAAGCAGAAAGTGCTCAGCCTGTGCAAATTTTTAAGTCACACTAGTCCTAAAATCATTTTTTCTTTTCAAAAATCATTCATGATCCTGTTCGGATTCTCCTCACAAATCTGGTTCATATGCCCCACACCAGCCAACTTATCCTTCCTTGAAATTATTATTTTTTTGTCAATTTTGTTAATTACATAAACTTCTATAAATTGCTCATTTTTTGGAGCACAGGATTTTTTGGGATGCTTTTAGAGAATATAATTAATTTATCACTAAACCAATTATTGCACACCAAGGAATGTAGTAGTTCATAGTTTGGTTAAAAATAGTATAGTTTTAAATCAGATTACTCAAGGGACTACACTCATTTTTCCAGATAATATATTTCACTGCATGAATAAATAAAAATTGATTCATTCCCATTCAAATACAGTGAAGAAAATAACATTTGAGAGGGAAACTAGAGATATGAAAAGGTACAAAGAACAAATAAATGAAAGCTATGTAAAACAACAAATCAAAGCCAGCAACGGTGATCAAGGAAAGGTGGAGTCCACAATGGTCCATTGTTGGCCGTGGAGATGGTAGTACTGTGAAACTATGCAGGATGACAGTGAAATTAGTGGGACTATTGTCGCATGTACTGAGCTACATTGAAATACTATCCATTTCCTCTAATTCTTCAGGCCATGAGTTAGGAGTGTGCCGATATACAACACACACAAGTTTAATTAACTTTTTATTATGTTGTCAGAAGTTATGCCTATCTTCAAATATTTTATACCTGTTTACAATATGGGGCCTGGCTCTTTTGATATCAAACTATTAATTTGAGCACGAGAGGGCACAAAGTATTGGAGTAAACCAGCAACTTAGGCACTTCTGTGGAGAACATGGATGGGTGATGTTTCGGGTCGAGACCCTTCTTCATCACCTGAGCTGAGATACTCAAGCACTTTGTGTCCTTTTGTGTATTAACCTGCATCTGCAGTTCCTTGTTTCTACATATTAATTATAGGAAGTGGAAGCCAAGGTTCTATACAGTGATAATTACCCAAAGCTACTTACAACGAAATAAAATCATTGCACAGTTATTAATAGGACAAGTGATTTCTGTGGAATGATTTTGTGCTGTAATTTCATCTAAAGAGTTTAGATACCTGATTGAGTTTCGTTCTTATGATTTATGATATTGGCTCAGATTACTGCCTTGTAATCATTCCCAGTGTCATTACCCTTTAAATAAACCACAATGTTGAGGGGTGTCAATCAATAATTAATGTCTTGACTATGAGGAACAAGCATTAAGTCAACCAAATGTAAAAGGAGAGCAGCTGGAGGAACTCAACGGGTCAGGCAGCATCTTTGGAGGGAAATGGGCAGTCGATGTTTCGGGTTGAGACCCTTCATCTTGAAGGGGTCTCTATTCGCTCCTGACCCGCTGAGTTCCTCCAGCTGTCTCCTTTTTAGACTTTTGAAATACAATGTAGATGCAGGCCCTTCAGCCCACCGAGTCCGTGCCGACCAACGATAACCCTGTACACCAACACCATCCTACACACTAGATAAAATTTATAATTTTAACAAAACCAATAAACCTACAAACCAGTACGTCTTTGGAGTGTGGGAGGAAGCCAGAGCACCCGGGGAAAACCCACGGGGTCACAGGGAGAAAGTACAAACTCTGCACAGACAGCACCTGTAGTCAGGATCGAACCCGGGTCTCTGGCGCTGTGAGGCAGCAACTCTACTGCTGCGCCACACCTTGCTATGGATTTCAGTATCTGCAGTCTCTTGTGCCGCCGGGTATTAAATGAAAGGAGGTTAAGAGGGCTCAAACCACTAGACGGAAAATAAAAGCAATGGGGTGGGATGGAGGTAGGGGTTAACTGGCTGTGAAAGCCACAAAATAATTCATTGTTTATGATATATGTTAATGTAAACCACAATCCCAAACTGCATTCTATGGACATTGAATTAAATTCTCCACTGGGATCACATGCCTTCCACTGACAGCACAAAGAATTCACATAGCACAAGCAACAAATGTTTGGAGACAAGGTGCTGCTTCTCAGATGTCCTCCCTTTACAATGCAGTGGCTTTGTAGTGAACTAGCACACAGCTTATTTTGCCTTCTCCCGGGTCTATTCTTATCCAGTGTGAAGCTTAATACAATCTGTTATTCTCTCCATTTTCACAGATCCTACACACTGCCCATTTGAAGGGAAAATTTTAAAAAATCCTTCAAAAACAAGTTGGCTGTCATCATCAGATGTGTGCTGCTCTTGGTCTACTTTTAAGAAATAGGTGTAAAGAACAAAGATGTGATTAAGACAGCACAATGGGGTTCTAGACACATGTCGAAGAGAAAAAAAATTACCCAAGAGTGTCAATAATGCACAGAATTAACGAATTAATTCATGACTCATGAATTTAAGCATTTTTAACTTCCAAGTTACTGTAGCCGACATATTTTCAATTTCATTAGAGTGCAAGACATTTTCATTTCCTCATTAAGAAAAATGAGGAAATCACATTAAAAAAAACTGGAATGATGCACTGCCTATGCAAAACTGCCTTCTTATGTAATGGAGCCTTTAGACATGACAGAAGATTAACCGGTTCTTGTATAATAAATCACAGAATCTGTGCAAATCCGCAAATCTTGGGACTAAAACACTATTTCCTTCATTGCCACCCCTGATAAAACAGCATTGCAGCGAAACATAGAAACAGGAGTAGGCCATTCAGCCCTTCGAGCCTGCACCGCCATTCAATATGATCATGGCTGATCATCCAACTCAGTATCCCGTACCTGCCTTCTCTCCATACCCTCTGATCCCCTTAGCCACAAGGGCCACATCCAACTCACTCTTAAATATAGCCAATGAACTGGCCTCAACTACCCTCTGTGGCAGAGAGTTCCAGAGACTCACCACTCTCTGTGTGAAGAAAGTCTTTCTCATCTCGGTCTTAAAGGATTTCCCCCTTATCCTTAAGCTGTGACCCCTTGTCCTGGACTTCCCCAACATCGGAACAATCTTCCTGCATCTAGCCTGTCCAACCCCTTAAGAATTTTGTAAGTTTCTATAAGATCCCCTCTTAATCTCCTAAATTCCAGAGAGTATAAACCGAGTCTATCCAGTCTTTCTTCATAAAAACAGTCCTGACATCCCAGGAATCAGTCTGGTGAACCTTCTCTGCACTCCCTCTATGGCAATAATGTCCTTCCTCAGATTTGGAGACAAAACTGCACGCAATACTCCAGGTGTGGTCTCACCAAGACCCTGTACAACTGAAGTAGAACCTCCCTGCTCCTTACTCAAATCCTTTTGCTATGAAAGCTAACATACCATTCGCTTTTTTCACTGCCTGCTGCACCTGCATGCCTACTTTCAATGACTGGTGTACCATGACACCCAGGTCTCGCTGCATCTCCCCTTTTCCCAATCGGCCACCATTTAAATAATAGTCCGCTTTCCTGTTTTTGCCACCAAAGTGGATAACCTCACATTTATCCACATTATACTGCATCTGCCAAACATTTGCCCACTCACCCAGCCTATCCAAGTCACCCTGCAGTCTCCTAGCATCCTCCTCACAGCGAACACTGCCCCCCAGCTTAGTGTCATTGCAGCGAACACCTTCACCGCAAAGATTTTAACAATTCCAGAAAAATGCCCACCAAACCGATCTGGAGTGCATTCAGGACAAAGGAGATTGTGATCGACTTCAGGAAGTGGTACATATACCGCAGTATACATTTATGGCGCCAAAGTAGAGATGGTTGAAAGGTTCAAGTCCTTAGGAATAAATATTAGCAATTAGTCCAGGACCAAGCATACAGAAGCTATGGCCATGAAAGCTCCCCAATGCCTCTACTTCCTTGACTGTCATATGTAGATAGAATGGAGTGGCTGGGCTTGTATATATTGGAATTTAGAAGGATGAGAGTGGATCTTATTGAAACATATAAGATTATTAAGGGATTGGACACGCTAGAGGCAGGAACCATGTTCCCGATGTTGGGGGAGTCCAGAACCAGGGGCCACAGTTTAACAATAAGGAGTAGGCCATTTAGAATGGAGATGAGGGAAAGAGAATTGTGAATCTGTGGAATTCCCTGCCTCAGAAGGCAGTAGAGGCCAATTCTCTGGATGTTTTCAAGATAGATACATAGAGCTCTTAAAGATAGCGGAGTCAGGGGAAACGGCGAGAAGGCTGGAAAGGGGTACTGAATGTGGATGACCAGCCATGATCACAGTGAATGGCAGTGCTGGCACTAAGGGCTGAATGGCCTACACCTGCACCTATTGTCTAAGACTTTTGGCATGTCCCCAACAACCCTCACCAACTTCCACAGATGCACCGCAGAAAGGCTTTTATCGGGATGCATCACAGCATGGTTTGGGAACAGCTCCATCCAAAACCGCAAGAAATTGTAGCATTGTGGATGTAGCCCAGACCATCACGCAAACCATCCTCCCTTCCATTGACTCCATCTAGACTTCATGCTGCCTTGGCAAGGCCACCAGCATAATCAAGGACCAGCCTCACCCCGGTCACTCCCTCTTCCCCCCTCTCTCATCACAAAGAAGTACAGAAGTGTGAAAACACACACTTCCAGATTCAGGAACAGTTTCTTCACAGCTGTCATCAGGCAACTAAACAGTCCTATCAACAACTAGGTTTTTATGGAAATCGACAGACATCCCATCACCAACTACAGAGTGGTCATGAGCTACCATCTACCTCACTTTGAACTATCTTTAATCAGACTTTACCTAGCACTAGACGTTATTTCCTTTATCCTGTAACTGCACACTGTGGATGGTTTGACTGTAATCATGTATAGTCTTTTTGCTGACTGGATAGCACGCAACATAAAAGCTTTTCACTGTATGTCGGTACACGTGACAATATTAAACTAAACTAAAGGTGTCTTGTCTACCAAGAATGAATTATAAATATAAAAAAACTGCAGATTTTGGAAATCTGAAAACCCCCAGAAAATCCTGGAACACGCATGTCAGGCTGTATCTGCAGAATGAGAAACCGAGTATTATGGAATTTAATACAAAGTATGATGTGTTGCATTTTGGAACGTCGAACAAGGGCAGGACTTACACAGTAAATGGTAGGCCACTGGGTAGTGTTGTAGAGCAGAGGGATCTAGGAGTAGAGGTGCATGGTTCCTCGAAGGTAGATAAGATGGCCAAAAAGGCTTTTGGCACTATGGCCTTCATCAGTCAGAGCATTGAGTATAGAAGTTGGGAGGTCATGTTGCAGTTGTATAAGACATTGGTGAGACCGCATCTAGAATATTGTATTCAGTTCTGAGCACCATGTTATAGGAAAGATATTGTCAAGCCTGAAAGGGTTCAGAAAGGAATTACGAGGATGTTGCCAGGAATAGAGGGTGTGATCTATAGGGAGAGGTAGAGTAAGCTGGATCTCTATTCCATGGAGCGCAGGAGGATGAGGGGAGATCTTAACGAGGTATACAAAATCATGAGAGGAATAGATCGGATAGATGCACAGTCTTTTGCCCAGAGTAGGCGAATCAAGGACCGACCAGAGGACATAGGTTCAAGGTGAAGATGAAAAGATTTAATAGGAATCCGAGGGTGGTAGATGTATGGAACGGCTGGGCCTATCCCACCGTTTAAGAAACAGTTACATGGATAGGACAGGTTTGGAGGAATATGGACCAAGCACAGGCAAGTGGGACTAGTGTAGCTGGGACATTGTTGGCGAGTTGGGCCGAAGGGCCTGTTTCCACACTGTATCACTCTATGACAGTTAACATTTCAAGATGAAGATTTTTTGGCACAACTGGTGGTAAGTGCATGGAGTGGTGGTTGTGGCATTTAAAAGGTTCTTGGATGGGCATATGGATATGCAGGGAATGGAGGGACATGGGTTATGTGCAGGTAGATAAGTGATGGTCTTGGCATCATGTGCAGCACAGACATTGTGGGCTGAATGGCTTGTGCTGTACTGTTCTGTTTGATATTCTATGATGAAGTTCAACTTTCCTAGTTCAGATGTGGTTCTGCTCCAAAATGTAGCTTATAGCTCCTCTATTAACCTGGATAATATTCCATTAAAAAAAATAAACCATCCATCTTATTTGCTGCTTATGGGAGTGGTTGCAATATTGGTCCAGATTCCAGCAATTACTATATTTAAAGCCAATTAATTGGTTATGAAGCAGTGAACTATCCTGAGGACTCAAGGATGCGAGATATAAACTTGACTTATTTTTGTTTAATTTTGCTTCCACTGACTAATATTATACAGAGGATGTAAGGTTAATAGAACGAGGTTAAAAAATAGAAGAAAATTTATAGGATAAGATTAAATTGATTAAGAGAAAGCATGCATGGGGCATAAATGCCAGCAACAACCACTTTGGTTGACTGGGTTGTTTTTGTATTTGCAATTTAACGTAATTTAATGTTAAAGTTACATAGAACATAGGACAGCACAGCACAAGAACAGGCCCTTTGGCCCACTATATTCATGCAGGACATGATGCCAAGTTAAATTAAACTACTGTGATGCCTAGCCCTCCAGTTCCTGCATATCCATGTGCCCATCTAAAAGCCTCATAGTTGTCAGTTGCTTCTGCCTCCACCATCACTCCTGGCACCATGTTCGAGGACTCACCATTCTCTGAGTAAAAAAAACTTGCCCCGTACATCTCCTTTAAACTTTGCCCCTTTCACCTTATAAAGCTATGCCCTCTAGTCTTTGACAATTACGCCCTGAGAAAAAGGTTTTGGCTGTCTACCATATCTCTGTCTCTCATAATTTTCTATGCTTCTATCAGATGTCCCCTCAACCGCTGAGGCTCCACAGAAAACAATCCCAGTTTCTCCAACCCCTCCCTATAGCTAACACCCTCTAATCCAGGCAGCTTTCTGGTAAACCTCTTCTGCACCCGCTGTAAAGCATCTACATCCTTCCTGTAATGGGTCAACCAGAAATGCACAGAAGAAACATCCCCGACCTCTACCTCCGCTACATCGACGATTGCTTTGGTGCTACTTCCTGTACCCACACACAACTCACGGACATCATCAACTTCACCATTAACTTCCATCCGGCACACATATACACCTGGACCATTTCCGACACTTCCCTACCATTTCTTGACCTCACTCTCTCCATCTCTTCTGACCGACATCCACTATAAACCCACTGACACCCATGGATATCTAGACTACACTTCTTCCCACCCTGCTTCCTGTAAGGACTCCATCCCCTACTCCCAATTCCTCCGTCTACGCCGTGTCTGCTCCCAGGATGAGGTGTTCCACACCAGGGCATTGGAAATGTCCTCATTCTTCAGGGAACGGGGGTTCCCCGCCCCTAATATAGATGAGGCTCTCACCAGGGTCTCTTCAATACCCCGCAACACTGCTCTCTCTCCCGATCCCCCCACTTGGAACAAGGGCAGAGTCCCCCTAGTCCTCACCTTCCACCCCTCTAGCCGTCACATACAACGAATAGTCCTCCATCATTTTTGCCACCTCCAATGTGACCCCACCACTCGCCACATCTTCATATCTCCCCCCCGTCTGCTTTCCGCAAAGACCGCTCCCTCCGTAACTCCCTGGTCAATTCTTCCCTTCCCACCCGTACCACCCCCTCCCCGGGCACTTCCCCTTGCAACCGCAGGAGATGCCACACTTGTCGCTTTACCTCCCCCCTCGGCTCCATTCAAGGCACCTCCTCCAACCTCATCTATTGCATCCGCTGCTCTAGATGTCAGCTGATCTACATCGGCGAGACCAAGTGTAGGCTTGGAGATCGTTTCGCCGAACACCTCCGCTCGGTCCGCATTAACCAACCTGATCTCCCTGTGGCTCAGCACTTCAACTCCCCCTCCCATTCCGAATCCGACCTTTCTGTCCTGGGCCTCCTCCATGACCAGAGTGAACACCACTGGAAATTGGAGGAGCAGCACCTCATATTCCGCTTGGGCAGTCTGCACCCCAGCGGCTTGAACATTGACTTCTCCAATTTCCGGTAGCCCTTGCTGTCTCCTCCCCTTCCCAGTTCTCCCTCAGCCCTCTGGCTCCTCCTCTTCCTTTATTCTTCCCGCGCCCCCCACCCCCCCACCCTGCATCAGTCTGATGAAGGGTTTCGAACCGAAACGTTGCCTATTTCCTTCGTTCCATAGATGTTGCCGCACCTGCTGAGTAGCTCCAGCACTTTTGTCTACCTTAGCTAAAATAAAACATTTGTACAAAAAGTTGGTTAAACTTGCACATTGCACCTCAGTGCATTTGACAATAATAAACCCTAAACATGGTGTCATGTGTAGCCAGCATTGGGAGGGGATAAATAGATGGACTGCCAATTCAAATTGCACCAAGTAAGTTCATGTGAATGATTGTGCATATTTTTTGTATGTTTTTTTCACAGGCTGTACAGAGACATTTCCCGATCACTGGCTCATCAATTCACAAATTGTCTTTGTTAAAATTAGAGCAGCCACTTGGTTAAAAGGCATACTGCCCGTCATTGAACAGTAATCCACAGAATAAGTCATGGTCTGTAGAAGTGGGGGTAGAGGTGATAAAGCTTTGTCCAGTATCATCCACAATATTTTGCACATTAGACAGTGATGCACATTGTCATAGTCGTACAACATGGAAACAGGCCCTTTGGCTCAACTCAACCATGCCGACCAAGATGCCCCATCTAAGCTAGTCCCTTTAAGCGAGTTTGGTATTCCGACTGCGCTTGCCCAGGTCATGGGTCACTCGCGATAAACATTCTCGGCAGCTGTGCTGCTGCATGAACACAGACCTGCATTTCATCCGTAGTCAGGATCGACCCCGGGTCTCCGGCACTGCAAGTGCTGTTGAATTGCTACTGGACCATCCCCGCCCATCCCGAGTGTCCCATCCCTGACTGGTTGTGACCAGAGTTGTCGCCGGTTAAACCGACAGCCCTGGACTGATGGGACACCGGCCCGGAGCACAGTGGAGAGTAAGCGTTAACTCCCGTCGTCAGTCCAGGGCTGTCGGTTAACCCAGCGAGACAGGCAAAGTTGCGCTGGAGTTAGCACTTCTTCTCCGCGCTGGCTGTAAACCTGGGACACCACTGCTCCGGGCCGAGGTCCGTCAGTACAGGGTCACCCCGGACATCTCCAGCCGCCCCCGGACAGGGATGGGACACTCGGGAGGGGACGGGTCCAGTGGCAATTCAACAGCGCTTGCAGCGCCAGAGACCCGGATTCGATCCTGACTACGGATGAAACGCAGGTCTGTATACATGCAGCAGCACAGTTGCCGAGAATGTTTATCGCGAGTGACCTTTGACAAATCCCATGATTCCTTGTGTTTTTCAGAATACCGAACTCGCTTTTTGCATGTGGTTGGCCCATGTCCTTCTGAACCTTTCCTATCCATGTACCTGTCCATGTGTGTTTCAAATGCTGTTATAGCATCTGCTTCCACTACTTCTTCAGGCATGTCGCTCCATATACCCACTAAGTTCTAGGTGAAAATGTTACCCCTCAGGTTCGTGTTAAATCTTGATCCCGTTCACCTCAAACATATGTAAATTTGTTTTTGATTTGCCTACCCTGGGTTAAAGCCTCTGTGCATTCACCATATCTATTCTCTATTGCGTTTCATACTTGTCAGCAAGACATTGCAGCTCAGGCCCTACAAGAGATACCAGCTCATGATAATGTAATATCACAGCACGAGAAAGGCAGATCACTTTTCGGTTGTTTGTTTTCCATGGGATGTGGCTGTCGATGGCAAGGTCATTATTTAGTGTCCAAATCCAACTGTCCTTGAGATGGTGATGAGCCTCATTCTTAAACCACCTCTGAGTGTTTCCATTTTAAAGTCACCCCCAGTCTCTCAACAAACTACACAATTGAATGATTTGTATCTGGCATGCATCTGCACTATAATGCCTAAAAAAAAGATACAATAGCGTGAAATGGGTTGTCCCAGACTACCTGTGATTGACACACATCAGGGGTAATTTATGAAATGGCACCTCACTCAGGGATGCAAGAAGCCTAAACAAGTGTTTTTTATACATTTCTTGTCTGGCTTTAATTGAGCAATGCAAGGTCACTGACAATATAATCTATTGAAAAACATCTTTGCTACTTTAATGCAGTAATGATACTGAGAATAGAAATATTCTCCAATAGAATAGAAATCCAACAAAATGAAACAAAACGCTTACCTCACAGCCACCCGGGGATCCCTGTCCCCTTAAGACTGTTGGTTTGTTAGAACGCTGCACTGCTTAAAGGCTGGAAACAAAATATATGTTTGTGTACGACATCCCTGGAGTGCCTCAACATGCATTATCCAGAGTGTTTGCTGATGCTAAACACACCTGAGGATGGCACATCTACTTCCCCATCTGAAGCACAGCGATGACAGTCCATTTGGGACAGTATTAAATGGCGCTGCACAGACTATTTTCACTGGCTGTGACTGTATCCAAATGACAGAACATGACCAGACAGATCCAAGTAAATCTCTAAAATTCCCCGGAGCTACAATTATTTGTTTACTTTCGTTTAAGCTGTGCTAGTGTTAACTTTCTAAGCGGTTTTTGCTTTTTTGTTGTGTTAATCTTTTCAATTAATTACGCCCCTGTTTTCAATAATCCTTTTTGAAGAAAAATGTCTGGAGCTTTTCTGAAAAGCACAATATTTTTGAGAGGAATAGATTGGGTAAATGTACAGTCTTTTGCCCAGAGTTAAGAGATTGAGAACCAGAGGACATAGGTTTAAGATAAGGGGGGTAGGGGGGGAAGATTTAACAGAAACCTGAGGGACAACTTAACATAAAGGGTGGTGTGTGTATGGAATGAGGCGCCGAAGGAGGTGGTTGATGCATTTAGATAGGTACACGGATACGATTGGTTTAGAGGGATATAGGCCAAATGCAAGCAGGTGGGACTAGTGTAGATGAGGCTTGTTGGTTGGTGTGGGAAAGTTGGGCTGAAGGGGCTGTTTCCCTGCTGTATGACTATTTATTGCATTTCAGCATGCTGATTAGAGTCAGTCATTGAATCAAACAGCACGGAATCAGGCCCTTCGGCCCCAACGTGGCCATGCCAACTAAGGCGTCACATCTATG
Organism: Okamejei kenojei; assembly: GCA_035221665.1. Classification (NCBI taxonomy): domain Eukaryota; kingdom Metazoa; phylum Chordata; class Chondrichthyes; order Rajiformes; family Rajidae; genus Okamejei; species Okamejei kenojei. The sequence continues at coordinate 50,680,767 of CM069138.1, forward strand.
CTCGTCCCCCTTCCCATATTTGGCCCATATCCCTCTTAACCATGTACCTGTCCAAATGTTTTAAATATTGTGTAGGAAAGACAAATTGTGTCTGAAGAAAGGCCTCGACCCAAAACGTAACCCATTCCTTGTCTCCAGAGATGCTGCCTGTCCCGCTGAGTTTCTCCAGAATTTTGTGTCTACCGTCTTTTAAATATTATTGTAGTACCTGCCTCAACTACATCCTCTGGCAGCAGGTCCCATATACCCACCATCCTCTGCGTAAAGGTGTTAACATGCAGCATGGCAAATTGAACCATTTTTATAAAGTGCAGTTTTACATGAGTTTGTGACATACAGTAAGATAACTAATATGGGAAATCTACAAGTATTGTACTTGAGATACTGTGTTTAGCCCCAAAGTGACCAGCATCAACATAAAAGGGGATTAGGACAAGTGGAGGTGCAACAAGACCTAGGTGTGCTTGTAAATGAGTCAAAAAGTGTTCAATAGAGAGTTAGATTTAGTTCTTAGGGCTAAAGGAATCACGGGATATGGGGGAAATAAGCAGGAACAGGGTACTGATTTTAGATGATCAGTCATGATCATGTTGAATGGCGGTGCTGGCTCAAAGGGCCGAATGGCCTACTCCTGCACCTATTTTTCTATGTTTCTAAAATATCTCCAATCATACCTTACTTGAACTCTTTATGAAATTATAACAATACAAATATTCAGCACATCAGTCACAGAGCTATACAGCATGGAAACAGTCCCTATGGTCCAACTTGGTTGCCGTTCTGTGCTAGTCCTCACATGCCTGCCTGCAATTGGCCCATAGCCCTTCAATCCTTCCTATTCATATACCTGCCAAATGTCTTTTGAAAATCATAATTATATCTGCTTCTATAGCTTCTTTTGGCAGCGCATTCCAGATATTATCTATCCTCGGTGGGAAAGGTTTCTCATGAGATCCCTCTAAAATCTCTCTCCTCTCACCTATGCCTTTTAGAATCCTCTACTCTGGGAAGATAACTATGAGTATTGGCTTTATCCAAGCACTTCATGATTTTATACATTTCGATAAGGTCACTCCTCATCCTCCTGTCGCTAAGGCAAAATTCTCAGCCATTTCAACTTATCCCAATATCTCAAGTTTGCAATTGCAGGCAATATTCTGGTGAATCTTTTCTGCATCCTTTCCAACTTCCTGTAGGTGAGTGACCAGCACTGCAGACAGTACTCCACGTGTGGTCTCACCATTGTACAGCTGCATCATGAGGTTCTAATCTTGGTACTCAATACCTTCCCAATGAAGGCAAGCATGCCAAATGCCTTCTTCACCACTGCCCACCTGAATCGCCACTTTCAGGGAACCATGCATCTGTTCTCCTTGATCTTTCTGTTCCACAACACTCATCAGGGCTCTACCATTTACTGTTCAACTCCTGCCCTGGTTTGATATCTAAAGTATAATGCCTAAAGGGCCTGTCCCACTTGGCCGTCACTTACGCGACAGGCTCCAGCATTTTGTGTCTATCTTCAATCTTCTTGGCCCCGCTCTGGGAGTAGGAATGGGGGCTGATCCGGATCCGCAACGGCCGTGAGCCCCAGGCTGAGTTCGACGATCGTTTGCCTGCTTCTGCTGCTGTTGGAGGTGAGACGTTGCGCCGCGCCAGGGTCTTGGGCCTGTCCCACTTTGGCCGACAGTTACGCGACAGGCCGGTGGCGCGCGAAGATTTTGTGCAGGATGAAGTCCACACTCCTCCACACCACTCTATGTGCCCGTCCCGCGCTACCCACACGCTAGCAGGTTGCGTAAATGGTGCGCGAAAGACAGCCAAGTGGGACAGGCCCTTAAATTCGGTTGGCTTTCCTTGGCCCACCTTCCAGAAAGAATTAGACTCTGCTGATATTTGATATTCTCTGCCTTGCATATTCTTTTATACTATCCATTGTACCACCAATTCTGTTATAATCTGCAAATATACCTACAATATTAACTACATTGTATCTTTTTCATTCTCACTTCACAATTTTGCTACTTTATGGACAGTTTCGATGAGCCATCATGGTCAGCATGGCAGAGTTGGGTTGAAGGGCCTATTTCCCTGCTGTAAGACTCTACGACTCACAAAATCAAGCCGCAGGTCCTTCTGAAGCCAGTCTTCATGTATTAATCAGTATTAATCAATAACAGCATGTTAACTGAGGGAACGGAATGGCCTTGATGGGTTTTTTCACTACTCCTGCGTCATTGTGGTAAAGGACTCATAATATTTTTCATTCTTTTAATCACCATAACATGTTATTGTGTTTTGTTTTATAACCCACAGGGACATATTTCCAGGATATGGCATATACATGTGTACAAAACAGTTAAATAGCAAAATTAAGAGTCACAAACAGCAAACAAATCCAGTGAATACAGCTGATACAACAGCTACACTGGAGCACTTTACAAACAGGAACCCCTAGAATGCAGGGATGTATAGTCACAAGGAACTGCAGATGCTGGTTTGAAAGACACATAGTGCTGGAGGAACTCAGCAGGTTAGGCAGCATCTCAGGAGGACAGGGATAGGTGACTTTTCAGGTTGGGACTCTTCTTCAGCCTTTAAGTTCACTGAAAGTGGCAATATAGATAAGTAGGGTGGTGAAGAAGGCATATGGCATGGTTTGAAGAAGGGTCTCAACCAGAAATGTCACCTAGCTTTGTTCTCCAGTAATGTTGTCTGACCTGCTGAGTTACTCCAGCACTTGGTGTTCTTTTGAGCATCTCTGGAAGACCTGGATAGGCAAAGTTTTGGGTCAGGACCTTACTTCGGTTTGCAGGGAGCTATACTCTGCACACAAAGTAACGTGAACACGTGTATTTTCTACAATCTCAAAATTGTTTCTTTAAGATAAAAAAAAAACAAGCAGAAAGAAAGTAAAAGGTATAACGATAGCATTGAGTTACTTATCTTATTGAAAACAAAACATTAAAGGATGGTGAGATTTCAATACAAAATTATGTTAAAAATGCTGAATTCAACAACTATATTTCTATATATAGAAATGTACAGCATTTAAAGAGTGGGCTGTAAGTGTATCAGCAGCAAATAGAAGCTAGCCAGAAAAAAATTGAGTCTCCTTAGAGACTAAAGAGACCTATGTGCGGAGGTGTTGATGAAATCTTAAATGAATACATTGGTTTTTACCAAGGGAAAGGAAAGGAAGATAGTGCGCTCAGAGAGGAATACATGGATAATCTGGAGCACGTCAGTTTCAGCAAGTGGAGGTGTTGGAATGTCATGGATGCATAAGGATTGATAAATCCTCTGGACACGATGAGACCCATTCCAGATAGCCAAAGTGAACAATGAGAGGAGATAGCTGGGGTCCTGACTGAGATTTTATCATGTGTAGAAAGGAACTGCAGATGCTGGGTTAAATCTCAGATAGACACAAAATGCGGGAATAACTCTGTGGGACAGGCAGCATCTCCGGAGAGAAGGAATAGGTGATGTTTCGGGCCGAGACTCTTCTTCAGACTGAAGCAAGATCTCGACCCGAAATATCACCCATTCCTTCTCTCCAGTGATGCTGCTTGTCCCTCTGAGTTACTCCAGCATATTGTGTCTATCTGAGATTTTATCATATTTGCAATCCACAGGTGGAGTGCCAGAAGACTGAAGGATAACTAACGCTGTCCCTTTACTGAAGAAGGGTTAGAGGGATATATCAGGTAACGACAGACTAGTGAGGCTTACTGCAGTAGTCGGAATATTATTGGGGGGAAATTCTAAAGGGATAGGGCTTATGTATATTTAAAATGGTATGGGCAAATTAGGGATTGTCAGTACGGCTTTATGCGGGGAAAATCCCGTCTCACTAATTTGATTGAGGTATTTTGAGAAGGTAACTAAGGACACTGATGAAGGCAAGGCAATAGATGTCATCTACATGGATATCAGTAAAGAATTTGACACGGTCCTGAATGATACGCTGTTCCAGAAGGTCAAGACACACAGGATCCAAGGCGAGATGGCTAACTTGATCTTAGATTGCCTTGGTGATAGGAAACAGAGGGTAGTGGTAGAAGGCTAGTTTTCTGATTGGAAATCTATGACCAGTGGTGCACCAGAGGGATTGGTGCCGAGATCCTAGTTTAACAATTTCAATGTAATAGGATCAGTAAATCTGTAGATGACACAAAAATTAGCAGTGTTATGAATAATGTGCTTGGCTATCTACAGTTACAACAGGATGTAAATAGAAACATAGAAACATAGAACCATTCAAAACATTGATCCCCTTAGCCACAAGGGCCACATGAAACATTGGGCAGAATGTTGGCAGATAGAATTATAATCTTGACAAGTATGAGGTGAGGTATTTGTGTCAATCTGGTTAATTCCTATCTCCTTCCAAATGCTAGGCCGCAGCCATCCCATTTTTCACACATCCTACTCACATTTCTCCCGTGGTGACGATAAACATCTTCCCGTCGCATTTACACCTATATTCCCGAAGTTTTTAATTGTTGAAATTTAAAAATCAGCCTGATTTCTTCAAACTCACCCATTTTGGCAAAAAAACGTCACAATGCACTCGCAAGGCAGGACGGGCCACTCTGGGAGGGAGGGGCACTCCAGCGCTCCAAAGCTCCCTCCCGTTCCCCCCTCCAGTGCACCAATTACAATGGGCTCTCAAGCTACCGAGTGCCACACCTCTGCCCCCACCCCCCCGGGTTATTCATGATTAAAGTTTCAAAAAAAGCTAAACGGGCTGCGTTGGGGGAACGGGTGAGTGCTGGAATATTGCGTTGGGGGAGCAGACCCAACGGGTCTGCACTTGGTCTAGTAGAATATAAAAGTTGGGCTGTTGCTTTACAGTTACAACTTGGACCACACTTGAATTACCTTGTACAGTTGCCACACTACATTAAGGATGTGGTTGCACTGGGGAGAGTGCAGTGGAGATTCACAAGGATGTTGCCTGGATTGGAAGACTTCAGTTGTGGAGAGAGAATGGACTGGTTAGGTTTGTTTTCCCCAGGAGTGAATGAGGCTGAGGTCCTTTGATAAGCTGGGGTATTGTTTGATTGACCTCTACCCCATTGCAGACATTGGACTTTATCTATGGAACTGATGCACTACAATGCTGAGAATTCTATTCTGCACTCTGTATCTTGCACTTTGCTCTACCTAATGTACTTGAGTTTGACTTGATTGTATTACATGCAGTATCTGCTTTTCAACTAAGGTTTTCACTGTACCTCAGTACACATGACAATAATAAACCCTAACCTATGCCTGTAAGTGCTTATGCATAATTAACGGACATATGGTGGAAGAGATACCATGAATCCTATCATTTGTACTCAATGTATCACTTCATCTGGGCAGATTAAAAGAGCATGGTGATTATGTTATTAATAATCTAGAGGACAGACTAATGGTCTGGAGTATCCTCCAGAATGTTGCCAGGGACACCACCTTCTGCATGCAAAAGATAAAAGCAATGGAATGACTCTGCGATTGTTTGGGATATGTGCTTCACCGGAAATATCCCCACCAGGAACAAATGGCTCGGCATCTAATTAATCTTACCAGGGTAAGGAAATGAACAATTTAAACTGCAACCATCATCAAAAAAAGCAAAAAGCTCAGCAAAGTTTTTAAAAACATTTTTTGCAAACACAAGATGCAAAAAAAGGTACCCATGGACCACATGCCCTGGATGAATAACTAAAAAACTATGCAAAGTCATGGAGGAGTAACTTTTCTGGTCAAGGGTTTCAGTGTAACATTGTCTGCACTGTCAGGTGGAAGTAGAAGATCTTATAACACTCTTTGAATGGGGGTGTTCTGAAAGTCAAGGCTGATATTCGCATCTCGACTGACAACAGGAGGGTAGATTATCGTGACCTTAGCTGTAATGCTGCTCGTGAGATCTTGCTGCATGTAAAGTGGCTGCTGAATTTGTTCACCTTTCAACGACACTAAAATTCCACTGTGCTGCAGTTAGTGGACAGATAACTAGTGGGTACTGGACACATAGTGGGTATTATACAACAATGTACAAGAGCAGCAGGTATCAGAATGCTGCAGGTTTGACGGTAATCTTAGTGTAAGTGATATCATTGTGGTGGTTTCTATTTACACCAAGGTGCCACGGTAAGAGCTGCAATGTTAATTTGGAAATTCCAGCCATTCATCACCATGTCACCTGGTCCTTCTGGACTCCAATCAGGGAAAATTGTGATGCAAATCTTGGTTCATTAAAACAGGTGCTGCGAGAGATGGAAAATGAAACATTTCCACCCAGCATCACGTATTAAATGTACATACCTTTAGAAAGGAAGTAACTTGAGAAAGGAGCTGAGGAAGAATTTATTTCGTCAGAGGGTCATGAATCTGTGGAATTGCCACAGATGGCTGTGGAGACTGCCATTGGGTATTTTTAAGGTGGAGATCGACAGATTCTTAAGTAGTAAGGGTGTCAAGGATTATGTGGAGAAGGCAGGAGAATGGGGTTTAGAGAGAAAGTTAGATCAGCTATGATTGAATGGCAGAGTGGACTCGATGGACCGAATGGCCTATTTCTGCTCCTATGACCGATGAACATAAAGCAGCTTTTTGAGCAAATATAAAATAGCAACTTGAAAATTAAAATTGGAATTCAGAAGAGGAAGAGTAAAAAATATATATATATTCCGCATCAGCAAACAGCAGGCACCAAATGCATTTAGGGTACGCATAAAGAAAAGTTCATATGATAAGGTGCAGAGGGATTTGAATGGAAAGTATGTGTGTTACAAATATAACAACTGAATAGATCTAGAATCTATTTTCACACCTGTTACTTCAGATTTTCTACTGTGTCTGAGTGTGTGGCATGTTCGCACTTGATGTGGCTTGAGACCTGTCTCTCAGATGCTGATTTGCTCTCTTGGGTCTAATTGTTTGCAACAAGTAATTAAACATTTTGCTCTCCAGAAACATGTTCCAATATGGTCCAAACAGCTATCTGTTTGCAGTCAATTTTGTATCATATGCATTGCACACACCTAATAAAAGCACAAAAGCCTGGTTCATGCACTTGCAAAAGTAATTAAAATAAATTTGTGATCACATTTATTAACTCAGCCACCCAAAAAAAAATCATGTGTATCTATGTTTGCGAATACAGAATGATAATATGTTTTGTGAACCAGTCTGTTTGTTTAGAAATATTTCCCAAGTGAATTTAAATGAAATGTTGCAAGATCTATTTTTACACAGAAGCAAAAGCTCAATATGTGTCTATGAGGAGAAACAGTGACATTTAATGGTTTATTGACACGAAGCTGGAACATAAACAAAGGTGATAGAATTACATGGGAAAATACACAACAGGGAAAAAAATATTTAAAATGTGCCTTATCTCTTGTCACAGCAGTCTGAATCTTGCAGAATGACTCAAACGGTCAAATATTTGATGACGACGTTTTGAAACCAAATTTGCAATCGGTTTTGTTCCAATAATAGGTCACATTTAGAGTATTGTGTTTAGTTTTTGGCACCATGTTATAGGAAAGATGTTGTCAAGCTGGATAAGGTGCAGAGAAGATTTATGTAAGTCCCTTACAGTGAGAGACAGGTGAAGATAAATGTAGGTCCCTTACAGTCAGAAACAGGTAAATTTATATTGGGAAACAAGGAAATGGCAGAACAGTTAAACAAGAACTTTGGTTCTGTCTTCATTAAGGAAGACACAACCAATCTCCCAGAAATACTAGGGGACCAGGGATCTAGTAGTGGGAGGGAGGAACTTAAGGGAATCCACATTAGTCAGAAAATGGTGTTAGGTAAACTGTTGAGACTGAAGGCAGATGAATCCCTAGGGCCTGATGGTCTGCATCCCAGAGTACTTAAGGAGGTGGCCCTAGAAATCGTGGATGCATTGGTGATCATTTTTCAATGTTCTCTTGACTCTGGATCAGTTCCGGTGGACTGGAGGGTAGCCAATATAACTCCACTTTAAGAAAGGAGGAAGAGAGAAATCGGGGAATTTATGGACCAGTTAGACTTACATCGGTAGTGGGGAAGAAGCTAGAGTCGATTATTAAAGAGGTTATAGCAGTGCATTTGGAAAGCGGTGACAGGATCAATCAAAGACAGCATGGATTTATGAAGGGGAAATCATGCTTGACTAATCTTTTGGAATTTTTTGAGGATTTAACAAGTAGAATAGATATGGGAGAGTCTGTGGATGTGGTGTATCTGGACTTTCAAAAGGCCTTTGACAAGATCCCGCACTAGAGATTAGTGTGCAAAATCAGAGCACATGGTATTGGGGATAGACTATTGACATGGATAGAGAACTGGTTGGCAGACAGGAAGCAAAGAGTAAGAATTAACGGATCCTTTTCAGAATGGCAGGCAGTGACTTGTGGGGTGCCACAAGGCTCGGTGCTGGGACCCCAGTTGTTTACAATATATATTAACGATTTAGACGAGGGAATTAAATGTAACATCTCTAAGCTTGCGGATAACACAAAGCTGGGTGGTAGTGCGAGCTGCAAGGAATGATGCTAGGAGGCTGTAGGGGGTGACTTGGATAGGTTGGGTGAGTGGGCAGAAGCATGGCAGGTGCAGTATAATGTGGATAAATGTGAGGTTATCCACTTTGGTGGCAGAACAGGAAGGCAGGTTATTATCTGAATGGTGTCAGATTAGGAAAAGGGGAGGCGCAACGAGATCTGGGTGTGCATGTGCATCAGTCACTGAAAGTAAGCATGCATTTACAGCAGGCAGTGAAGAAAGCCAATGGCATGTTGGCCTTCATTGCGAGAAGATTTGAGTTTAGGAGCAAGGAGGTCCTACTGCAGCTGTACAGGGCCCTGGTGAGACAGCATCTGGAGTATTGTGCGCACTTTTGGTCTCCTAATTTGAGGAAGGACATTATTGCTATTGAAGGAGTGCAGTGTAGGTTCACCAGGTTAATTCCCGGGATGGCGGGACTGACGTATGATGAATGAATGGATCGACTGGGCTTGTATTCGCTGGAATTTAGAAGGATGAGAGGGGATCTTATAGAAACATATAAAATTCTTAGAGGATTGGACAGGGTAGATGCAGGAAAAGTGTTCCCGATGTTTAAGAATAAGGGGTAGGCCATTTAGGACTGAGATAAGGAAAAACGTTTTCACCAAGAGAGTTGTGAATCTGTGGAATTCTCTGCCACAGAAGGCAGTGGAGGCCAATTCACTGGATGTTTTCAAGAGAGAGTTAGATTTAGCTTTTAGGGCTAAGGGAATCAAGGGATATGGAGGAAAATGCCAGAACGGGGTACTGATTTTGGATGATCAGCCATGATCATATTGAATGGCAATGCTGGCTTGAAGGGCCGAATGGCCTACTCCTGTACTTGTTTTTCTATCTTTCTATGTTTCTATGAGGATGTTGCCTGGATCTCAGTGGCTGAGCTATAGGGAAAGATTGAGCAGGCTAGGATTTTCTTCCTTGGAGTGCAGGAAGACAAGGAGTGATCTTATAGAGGTATACAAAGTCATGAAAGGAATAGATTGGGTAAACTCAGTCTCTTGCCCAGAGTAGGGGAATCGAGAAACAGAAGACAAAGGATTAATGTGAGGGGGGAAGGGTGTATGGAACAGGCTGCTGGAGGAGGTAGTTGAGGCAGGTGCTATCATGAAGTTTGAGAAACATTTAGACAGGTACATGCATGGGATAGGTTTAGAGGGTTATTGCACATACGCAGGCAGGTGGAACCAGTGTAGATGGGGCATGTTGGTTGGTGTAGACAAGTGGACTGAAGGGCCAGTTTCCACGCTGTATGACTCTATGACTACGGTTAATACAATTAACCTTGACATTTCCATAATGCTCTCAAATTTGCTAAAACGTTATTTTCTGCATCATAGATTCTATAATCCAATCCAAAAGCCAATTTCACAGTACTCGTACCTTGTGTAACCGATTCCCTGATGTCACTCATCGACTTACTTTTACAAATGCTTTGTTTCCTTACTGTTTTCGCCAAATTTTAAAATCAAGTCTCGGGCTATGTTGTGCTTCAGCCTACCCTGACATGATGGGAGGAACAGGAGTCAAACTAATTTTCAGATCTTTCTAACCCCATCTCCTAATCACTTCTTCACAACGCTAAGAACTTAAGCTTTTTGGCTGCTTTCTTCATTATTGAACTCAGATGAAACCTACTTTTTAAAATGACTTTCTCCCACCTCCAATATGAAAGCTGAACCGCAAAAGGGAAAAAAAAATTCAGATGTTGAAAAAAACAATTGCAATGACAGAACAAGTGGGATATAGCAGAGTAATAAAAGCAAAGTTACTCTTTGTAATGATTGTAGGCCCACTGAGTCCATGCCGACCATGGACTCACACTAGTTCTATGTTACCCCAATTTCTCATTCTTTTTCTACACACTGGGGGCAATTTTACAGAGACCAAATAACCTACAAACCCACATCTTTGTGATCTGGGGGGAAACCGGAGCACCCGGAGGAAATCCGTGGTCACAGGGTGAATGTGCAAACTCCACACGGACAGCACCCGAGGTCAAGATCAAACTCCGGACTCTAGTGCTGTGAGGCATCTAACCAATGGAGTTTATTACAATAAGAGTTAATTTAAATGTATTACAATTCGAGGGAGTGACATCAGGGAATTGGTAACACAAGGATGAAGAGGTAATAGTCATTAGTGACTCAGGGCACTTAAGTTTGTCACTATTAAATTCACATTTAAGGATCATACCAGAGTTCCAAATCCTAGGGTCCAAAAATGTTCATTCCGCACTTCAAGAACACCATCCAAAGTGGAGACCTGCCACAGAAACACCAAACTATTAACTTGCAGTGACATTTTAAGACTTACTTATAAGCAGCTTCAACTTTTCATAACTGTTTTCGTTAGGACTTGTCAAGTTACTTAACCATGGAAGCACAGAAAAATTACATAGCAGAACGCTTTGGTTTTGAAAGATCATTATTATGATGCTGTCAAACTATCTTTTTAGATACACATGGATAGAGCATGGAAACAAAGTCCTTTGGTCCATTGTGCCCACGCCAACCATCGATCACCCTTTAACACTGGTTTTATGTTATACCATTTTCTCATCCATTCCCTACACACTGGGGACTATTTTACAGATGTCAATTAACTTAAAATCCCTGCGCTTATTTGGGAAGAGGGAGGAAATCCGAGGGCCTGGAAGAAATCCATGCGGTCACAGTGAGAACGTGCAAATTCTACACTGTCAGGATCGAACGGGGGTCTCTGGCACTGAGGCAGCACCTCTACCGTCTGCGTCACTGTGTCGCCCTATTCTTTCTAAAACATTTTTCAAAAGATTTATATTGGGCAATGAAAAGATCATTCTTGATAATAAAATCAGCAGCATGGAGAATGTTTCAGGCTTTTTGCTGCTGCTTTATGCTGTCACGTTTCTTCCAGCCGTTAGTTGTGCAATCTACTGTCCTACATGTCACCCACTCAATTTAACTCCTCACAAGGCAGTTATGTCGCCAAAGGACATGCCATTCAATAATATTGAAAAAGGCCAATAAATCATTTTTGAAAACAAATAAAACTGCAGAATCTGAAACAACAGTAGAAATGCTGGAAGAACCAATCAAACAGCAGCTGTGGAAAGAAAAATCAGTTAATGTTGGGTCAGGGACTCATCAGAACTGGGCGATGAGCACAAGGGAATCAGGGGTGAAGACCTACACCCTCCACTCTTCCCCCAGTCTTGACCCAAAATATCAATACTATTTCTTTCCTGACTAATACTACCTGATCTGCTGAGTTCTTCCAGCAGTTTCTCCCTTTAATATTCAGATCCTTTGTACTTTTGCTGGACACAAGGAACTGCAGAGAGACAATGGGTGCAGGAGTGGGCCATTCGGCCCTTCGAGCCAGCACCGCCATTCACTGTGATCATCGCTGATCATCCACATTCAGTATCCCGTTCCAGCCTTCTCACCATATCTCTTGACTTTAAGAGCTCTATCGAACAGATGCTGGAATCTTACATAGAACTTAATGCTTCTGTTATTGCATCTATCCTAAAACAGTAGTACCCTTTATCCTTTATCTATACACTGCGGACAGCTTGATTGTAATCATGCATAGTCTTTTCTTTGACTGGATAGCAAGCATGCAAACAAAAGCCTTTTACTGCACCTCACATGACAATAATAAAGTAAACTGAAATAATTGAAATATCTTACCATTATTATAATACGGAGAACTTAGAAGATATTTATTTACAGGAATTCATCACTGAAGGGATATCAAACTGAGTGCATAAGATAACATTACCAGCATCTGCAGTTCTTTCTTAAACATAACATTCAAGTGTATGCTCCTGCAATACGTTTATCCGCTTGCAATGTTGGTTGAACGACCAGCGATGGTCAGGACACAGTCTTCCTCGAAAAGTGCATTAAATCGATTGCACTTTAATGTCTCAAGTGAAAGACAATATCGCAAGCAGCTTCGCAATAAAATGTCAGTCTACAATATGTTAAATGGATTAAACACTTAAACCAGCTGAAATGCAACAGCTTTGGGAATACAGTAACCTGAGAAATAAATGTTTAAGAAACATTAAGATGGGTACATGGATAAGATAAGTATAGAGGCATATGGGCCAAACGCAGGCAGGTGGGACTAGTATAGATGGGACATGTTGGTTGGTGTGGGTATGACTCCAATACTCTCTATGACTAACTCTGGATGTAGCCATTAACGTCTTCACCTTTCAAAACTTTCCGTCATCTAGCCCTGCCTCCTATGAGTGCACAAATAATCACATTTTCTCAACTTGCACGTGGAAAATCAAGTTAGATGCAAGTATATGCCAATCTGGGTGTAGGAAAGAGCTGCAGATGCTTGTTTATACCAAAGATAGACACAAAATGCTGGAGCAACTCAACAGGTTAGACAGCATCTTGGAGAATAGGTGACGTTTCAGGTCAGAACACCCTCTTCAGGTCTGAAGAAGGCAGCCGACCCGAAATGCCACCTATTCCGTTTCTCCAGAGATGCTGCCTGACCCGCTGAGTTATTCATATCTGAGTGATTGGGAACATCCCAAATTCTTTAATGTTGCAATAAAAACAGATGGATCTGTGATTTAGTTAAAATGAAAATGTAGCCACTATGGAAGCCTTCCAGTTTAATGTATCTGGGTAACTGACCTGTGACATATAAGACGGAAAGGATTCAAATAGTGTATAAAGGAAGCAAATATTATTGTTATTCTCAAGAATCTTTATTCCAATGCATACCTCTCTGAGAAGCTTGTCCAACTGCCCAATCACATGCGAAGGTGTTGTCTGCAAAAATAAATACCAGACGGTCACAAATTGCACCCTTTATCCAAAGAACAAACATTTTCATGAAATTAACATCTGCCTCTCATCATTTTCAACCCCTTTCCTTGCCAACAGGACCTCACATTCCACACCAATAAATAGCTAAAGCTATAACGAGTGAATTTTATACTGTATTTTTCATTGATAATCTAAAAACTGATTCCATCAACAACTTGGTGTTATAATATGTCATAAAGACACAACGTGCTGGATAACTCAGCAGAACAGGCAACATCTCTGGAGAACACAGATAGGTGACATTTTGAGTCGGGACCTGGTTGTGGTGTGGGGGAAGGGGGGGGGGGAGAGAAAGTGGAGCATGTAATAGATGGATACAGGTGAGGAGGTTTTTGATAAACAGATGGTTGGACAAAGGGGAGAGATGAGAAAGGAATGCGAGAGTCAGAGTGATACATCGTGGAAACAGGCCCTTTGGCCCAACTTGCCCACACCGGGCAACATGTCCCATCTACACTAGTCCCACCTGTCCGCGTTTGGTCCATATCCCTCCAAACTTGTCCTATCCATGTACCTGTCCAACTGTTTCGTAAACGATGGGATAGGCCCAGCCTCAACTTCCTCCTCTGGCAGCATGTTCCATATACTTACGACCCTTTGTGTGAAAAAGCTACCCCTAGGATTCCAATTATATCTTTTCCTATGTCCTCTGGTCCTTGATTCCCCTACTCTGGGCAAAAGACTCTGTGCATCTATCCGATCTATTCCTCATGATTTTGTATACCTCTTTAAGATCTCCCCTCATTCTCCTGCGCTCCATGGAATAGAGATCCAGTCTACTCAACCCCTCCCTATAGCTCAGTACTCTAGTCCTGGCAAAATCCTCGCAAATCTTCGTAGTAGCAACCTCCCAACTTCTATATGCAATACTCTGACGGATGAAGGCCAATGTGCCAAAAGCCTATTCACCGCCGATCTACCTGCGACTCCACGTTCAAGGATCCATGCACCTGCCATCTTAGATCCCTCTACTCTACAATATTCCCCAGAGCTCTACCATACATTCTGTAAGTCCTGCCCAAGTTAAGACTTCCCAAAATGCAAAACCTCAATTTCTCTGTATTAAATTCCATCAACCATTACTCAACCCAGCTGGCCAATCGATCAAGATCCTGCTGCAATTTTCCCCAACCATCTTCACTATCTGCAAAATCACCCAATTTTGTATCATCAGCAAACTTGCTAATCTTGCCATGTATGTTCTCATCAAAATCATTGATATAGATGGCAAACAATAACGGGCCCAGCACTGAACCCTGAGGCACACCACTAGTCAAAGTCCTCCAGTCCGGGAAACAACCTTCCACCATCACTCTCTGCTTCCTTCCATAAAGCTAGTTTTCGATCCATTCAGCTATCTCTCCTTAGATCCCTTGCGATCTAACCTTCCAGAGCAGCCTGCCATGCGGAACCTTGCCGAATGCTTTGCTGAAGTCCTAATATACAACACCTACAGCTCTGTCCTCATTGATTCTTTTGGTCACATCTTCAAAAAACTCAATCAGATTTGTGAGACACAACCTCCCACGTACAAAACCATGCTGACTATCAGCCCTTGTTCATCTAAATGCATGAGTGTGTGAGACAAAAGGATTGAAGATTTATGAAATGTGAAGTTAAAGGAAGGAATGTAGGTGGAAGGGGAGGGGACCAACAGGTGTGAGTCCAGGTGGGGCATTGGGGGGGAGAGAGGGGTGCAAAAAAAAGAGGGGGGGAGGGTAGGCTTTGGTTAAAATTGGAGAATTTGATGTTCATACAGTTAGGTTGTAAGCTACCCAAGAGGAATTGTTTCTGTACGTTATAAAATGCCAAACGTTCTCCCAAGATGCAAGAGGACCAAAGTATACAAATCCGACAATATTAAAATTTGACACACTCAATCGTGTGTCAATCATATGATTATTTTGAAAAGAAATTATGTTTTATTCTACACAATTTGAGCAAGAACCCAATTTATTGATAATTAGATATATTTTCTGTATTTGGTTGGACATTTGATATGAGATCGCCTACCTGAAGTAGCACCTTTCCACTGTAGACACTCATTGGATACATGGTGCCAAATGTCATAACAGCGATAGCTATAGCTGAAGCTGTATCCACAGCGAAATAATTACTGGGAATGGAGGAGAAAAATAGTTGGTGAGTAAAGAAAGATTAATGAAATAGACTTCTATTTTTTTAGTCTGTAGATTTAGATATTGTAGTTTTATATTGATTGATTTTCTATGATGCAAAAGGATGCAGTTTAGTTAAGAAAATCTGGTTCAATTATAATGCCAGTTGAGCAGATTCACAACACATCTGTGGGATTGAGAAAAATGGAGTTGGAACTGGATGCTGTCAACAAAAATAAACCCAGTCAATTGCTGGGTCACCATTGCTGGTTTAAAATCCCGGAACTTTCTCCCTGACAGGAATGCAACAGTTCAAGAAGGCAACTTCTCAAGGGCAATTATTGATGGGCAATTAAACACTAATTTACCCTGTGAAGTCCACATCCTTCTAAGAAAAAATAAGGCAATCACTTCATGCCTACAGATTCCTTCTTTGAAATATAACCAGAGGGTGTAGAAAAACTAGAAAATAGCCAAGGGAAACATTGCAGTCAAAAACATTGGCAGAAAATAAATTTATGCTCAAATGGACGTTTAGGTTTAGTTTATTATAGTTGCATGTACCGAGGTACAGTGTTATCAGGCAACTGAATCATCCGCCCACAACTAGAGATCAGTGCAGAACTACTATCTACCTCTTTGGTGACCTTCGAACTATCTTTGATCGGACTTTGCTGGCGTTACTTTGTACTAAATGTTATTCCCTTATCATGTATCTATACTCTGTAAATGGCTCGATTGTAATCACGAATTGTTTTTCTGCTGACTGGATAGCACCCAACAAAAGCTTTTCACTGTACCTCAGTACACGTGATAATAAGCTAAACTGGAACTGAAAAGCTTTCTGTTGCATGCTATCCAGTCAATGAAAATACTATACATGATTACAATCCAGCCATTAACAGTGTACAGATACAGGATAAAGAGTATAACATTTAGTGCAAGGTAAAGTCCGGTAAAGTCCATTGAAGATAGTTCAAAGGTCTCCAATGATGGGAGGTCAGGACCTCTTTCTAACTGGTAAGTGGACTGTTCAGTTGCCTGATATCAACTGGGAAGAAATTGTCCCTGAATCTGGAGGTATGCCGTTTCAAGTTTCTGTAGCTGTGGCCTGATGGGATAGGGGAAAAGGGAGAATGGCAGGGGTGAGGCTGGTCCTTGATTATGCTGGTGGCTTTGATGAGGCAATGTGAAGTGTAAATGGGGTCAATGGAAAGGAGTTTGGTTTGCGTGAGAGTCTGGGCCTCTGTCCACATCGTGTAGAAAAAGACAAAAGCAGGGGTGTGTGGCGAGACATTGAAAGAGACACACGAAGAATAACTTAATTAATTTTGCAGAGAAGGGAAATCACAGGTGAGGTTTGTTGTTTCCATGAGTAATTAAAAAAAAAAAATTTAAACCACATTTTCTATACCTTTATGTCTGGTTTCCAAATGTGTCATAGTTCAATGGTAATGCAGAACATGCAATGTACACCACTTACTTTATTTCAATCAACATGTAGGTGATGCAAAGTGCCAATGCTCCTGCAAGGTCAATTAGGACAAATGGGTTCATACGAGGAAGCAAAATGCTGCTTAGACTCGGAATTATTCCACATAAGCTGAAAGTGAAATATAAATAGGATTTTCAGAAATAGTTCTTTTCTGAAACTATTTCATAGTCTTCATAAGTATAATACCATAATTTAATTTATTGACCAACAACATTATGGATACAAAATTTGATATTAGCATTATAACAGCACTTTTTAGAACATAGAACAGTAAGTACAGCACAAGAAGAGCCCTTCGGCCCACAATGTTTGTCCTGAGCATGATGCCGTTAAACTGATCTCTTCTGCCTATACATGATTGAAAACTTCAAAACCTTTGAAGACATATTGTTTTTCCTTGTATCCCATTAAATAACACTTTAAATTAAAGAACTATCGTCCTGGCAGTTTCCATCAGGAGTCGTGGAAACACAGCCTGCAAGGAGATAACTTGGCAACTCTATTAATGTAAGCACAGACACGAGCAAAAAACAATGCGCTGGAGGAACTCAATGGGTCAGGCAGGATCTGTGGAAGAAAATGTTCTGATGATGTTTTGGTCAGGACCCTTCTTGAGACTGAAGAAGGGACCTGAACTGAAGTGGCTACTGTACTTTTCCCACCACAGTTTTCTATATCACGGCAAGACTTGGTACAAGTAAGAACCATTTTTAAAATGCTTTGCAGCTATTTTGTCTGCCAATATTGTCTACACTAATTGTAATTTTTACTTGCAACGACTTTTAAGATTTTCAAACTACAAACAGTAAAGAATAAATGGATGGAAATAACCAACATTTATGCAGCTGGCAAAAAAAAGTCCATTTGCAAAACAACTCTCTCAAACC
The DNA here is from genome assembly GCA_035221665.1 of Okamejei kenojei. Lineage (NCBI taxonomy): Eukaryota > Metazoa > Chordata > Chondrichthyes > Rajiformes > Rajidae > Okamejei > Okamejei kenojei. Next base: position 50,698,663 of record CM069138.1, read on the forward strand.
CACTCACATAATAATAGAGTGAATCCCTGGGTGTGATTGAGAAGCTGTAACCTGATCCAAGGTTGAAGATGATGTAATAATCTTCACGAGTAAATCTTTAGTGCTTTATAATTATCAGAGTTCAACGATGAAATTACAGCCCTGTTGTTACTCCAGGGTATTTATTTTATATATTAAACAATATGCTATACTGTATATTATACTATTCATATGTTCAAGTTTGCCCTTTCCCTTAAATTGCAGGTGCCAATGAATGATCCTATCCTTGCTTTTCAAGCATGACATAATCCTTAATAACTGCAAAACAATTTTAAATTTGGAGCTACAGTGTAAATATTTAGTTTAGTTTATTGTCACAACCGAGGTACATGCGGTTTTGATTGTGTCTTATCCAGTCAGTGGTAATACATGATTACAATCAAGCTGTCCAGTGTACAGATGAATGTGGGGGAGCCGCTGTGGTGGATGTTCATGTTAACTTTTATGTAGTTGTGTGTCTTGTTGCTTTTTTCTGGTATGACTGTATGGTAAATCAAATTTCACTGTACCTTAAATGGTACACGTGACAATAAAGGACCATTGAACCATTGAGATACAGGATAAAGAGAATAATGTTTAGCGCGACAAATTCCAGTAAAGTCCAATTAAAGATAGTCAGAGGGTCTCCAGTGAGGTGGATGGTAGGTCAGGACTGCTCTTTAGTTGATGATAGGATGGTTCAGTATACAGTTTAACTGTATTCACAGATACCTGTAGGTATACTTGCAGCTAATATACATTAAATGAAGCTGGTGTGAGACACAGTTCCCCTTAATACAGGATTATCTTTTTGCCCACAAGGCGGGTTTGTGATTGCAACACAAACTTCTCAAATGTTTGATCTTTTGCAGGTGGTTTTGTGAAAGTGCAGTCCACTGGGACGCTGTGTGATCAGCTGCTATGCCCCTACTCAACAAGGTTAATCTTTATCTAAATCACATCAATCTGTCCGATTGTGAGGAAAGAACAAATTAGAACAACAATTACCCTTCAGCTACTTCAAAAACTTCTAATTTGGCATCTTGTAGTAAGATCAAGGTATTTAATTTAGGTTTTGAAGATGGCTTGAATTACACTCTTCTACACAATGATTTATTTTGTGGTAATGGAGACTTTACACAAGGCTTCTAATGGCTGAAGATACTCTGTTCAAATTACCTGCATTAGCAAAACCTACCTATCTTGATAACAGAGGACTGGAAAACTGCTTGTGTTCTACCATTGTTTAAAAAGGGTGAAAGGGATAAACTGTGTAATTGCAAGCCTGTTGGTTTAACACAAAATGGGTAAATTATTTAAATCAATTCTGAGGGACCATATAAATCTTCATTCGAAAGGTAGAGATTAATCGAAGATAATCAGCATGCATTTGATAATGGAAGGTCAGATCTCATACATTTATCGTGTTTTCTGAGGATCTTGCAAGGAGGCGGATGAGGATGGTTTGGATGTGATCTATATCGATTAAAAAAAAGGTTTTTGATAACGTTTGTCTGAGAGGTTGGTCAAAAAACTCTATTCAATGTGGATTCAATAGTGAGAAAAACTGAGCCTAACAATGGAAACAAATGGTAATATTTCATGGGTCTTTTGAATGGACGTCCATCATAATATTTACTCTGAACCTTGTTTTTGCAGTAAATGTTGAGGATAGACTTAAAGGTAGGAGGCATAATAAACAAGCCTGCAGTCAGTATGAAAAGTGGCCTTGTAGGTGAGGTAGAAAACTTTAGACAATGGAAAGATTTGGTTGGTCTGCTAAAGAGAGCAGAAATGTGGCAAATGGAATTCAATCTGGGGAGATGTGAGGACATACAACTGATATGGACAATCTGGGAAGATAACAAGAGGTGCTGAGGAACAGAGAAACTTCAGTGTGCATGTCCACAAATTTTCAGAGGCAGCGGGACATGATGATACCATGACATCCCTTTAGAGTGCATTCCTTTAATGAGCAAGGCATAGAACATAACATTTGGAGAATAGACACAAAAAGCTGCAGTAACTCAGCGGGACAGGAAGCATCTCTGGAGAGAAGGAATGGGTGACGTTTCGTGTCGAGACTCAAGAAGGTTTAAACCAGCATCTGCAGTTCCTTCGTACACATAACATTTGGAGGTCCTGGTATAACGGTTTATAATAGGTATACTATGGACTGAGAACTGCATATAACTTAGATCACCACATTACAGAAAGGTGCATTTGCAATGGAGAAGCTTCAGAGGAGATTTACAAGGACTAAATCTGGACTGGAAAAAAAAATGTAGCTATGAAATTAAATGATTTATTTGAAACAAATAAGATTGATTGGCGACTTAAATGGTGGAGGAAATCGATTTTAAGCAATTGATAGGAGGGAGGTAAGAAAACAAGTTTTCTCTCAGGGCTTGGTATGGCGTCAGAAATTTAAAATTAGCAAAAAATAAACTCTTGTAGGAACTCAGCGAGTCAAGCAGTAACTGTGGAGGGAAATGAACAGTGATGTTTTGGGTTATGTGTCTGTTTCCATCCACAGATGCTGCTCGACCTGCTAAGATCTTCCAGCAGTTTGTTGCTCCAGATTTCAGCAACTGTAGTCTCCTGTGTCTACATTTTAAAAACAACTTGGATGTGCACGAGAGGAGTCGTGACCTAATGCTACAATGTACATTAGGCTGAGTTGCTCTGTTTAGATTTGCTCCTTCAGTGTTGCAAATCTTTGATTCTATCTCTCAACTATGCTCATTAACTCTCAAATATATTTGAAGTGCATACGGACCCAGCTTCCCAACACCGACCAACATGTCCCATCTGCACTAGTCCCACCTTCCCGTGTTTAGCTCTTATCCCTCTAACCCTATTGTATCCATGTACCTGTCTGAATGTTTCTTAAAAAATTACTCCTCAGGTTCCTATTAAATCTTTCCCCCCTCACTTTAAACTCTGGTTCTCCCATCCCCTACTCTTGGCAAGAGACTCTGTGTGTTTACCCGATCTATTCCTCTCACGATTCGGCACACTTCCATAAGATCACCCCTCATCCTCCTGCGCTTGACAACATCTTTCCAATAACATGGTACCCAAAACTGAACATTTATCTATCTATATAACTAAAAGTCTCATCTTGACCACTTCTTGTCTGCGCTGTATATTGATTTAAAAAAAAAACACTACCATATATCGCTATGATTTTTGGCCATCTTACTCACAGTCCTCCTCCGCTGAGGCAGCCCGAGGATTTTTTTTGATCGATGAAAAAAGTTATGAATGTTTAAAAAATCTTGAGATAAGCGGATTGATCCTCTACCTGTCAATCACCATGATAACGCCCCTTCCGGGGGAGGGGGGGGGGGGGGGGGCAGGACTATAAAACCCCGGATGCCTGGACGTGAGCCAGTCACTCTTTTTACACAAAAAATAAACTGGAATAAACTGTGCAATGAATGATGATTTGTTAACCCTTAACGTGCTTGCAATAAATGATTTGTTAGCCCTTAATGAAATGAAATGAGTTGTTTGGCCTGCCCTGTGCTTTTGCTTTGCTTGAGCTCATCTGAAATGAAAGCAAATGGATTGTATTGTTGGCTGGCCCCGCCTGCCCTGTGCTTGACTTGACTTTAAATGGATTGACTTGACATGAAATGGATTGTTGGCCCACAACACCCATGCTAGCGCTCCCCCCCCCCCCCACTGGCCACCAATATTGGAATTGGTGGAGAGGTAGAATATTATATTGGGGGACCAGCTCTCCCGTGTGAACCTGGGACCCAACGGGTCCCACTTAGTCTAGTATATTAGTAAAACTCTCATATTGTTTGTATGCATACATGTGTGTAATATCCCAAAACCCCACCTAAACAGTACATGATAGCGCTACAATTTTTGGCCCACCTTACCATTGTCCTGTGATGTAAATGAAACCTTTCGTTCAGATTGATGGTATATTTTACAAGATATTGACATTTTAAACTTTACAAAAATCACTTTTCAAATTACTTTTCCACTTGTCCTGCCCTTCAGTTGCGTTACAATGACTTCATAGTGGAATCCCGAATCTCATTTACATTAAAAAATCATGATTTTTTGGCGGGGGGGGGGGGGGGGGGGGTAGGGAGGGGGTTTCATTTTTAAAAAACATCGCGATTTTCATTGGGGTGAGGTGAGGAGGGGGGTAGGGATGGAGCGGGAGGGGAAAGTGGGGGAGGTGAGGAGGGAGTGTGGGGGAGGAGGGGGAATGGGGGATAGAGGGAGGGGAGGGCAGTGGGGGACGTGAGGAGTGGTGGAGCGGGGACATAAAGGAAGAGGACAGAGGTAGGGACGGGGAGTGGTTACGGAGGGAGGGAGGGAGTGACTGAGGGTAGGGGAAAGGAGAGGGAGGGAGTGGGGGAGGGGAGGGGGATAGAGTGGGGGAGGGGAGGAGGAGAGGGGAAAGAAGAGGGAGGATGAAGAGGAATGAGAGGGAGTGCTGGGGGATGAGGGGTAATGGAGGAGGATAGGGGCAGGAAGATGGCGAGGCGCAGTTGGAGGAGGTTTGCCGTGATTCGCATCACAATGGAGATCTATGGCATCACAATGGGAACCCCTCAGTTGGGAGGAATGGGTCAGTGGTGGAATATTGCCTTTGGGGACGAGCCCAACGGGTCCGCACCTGGTTTAGTGATACTAAATATGCCCTCACATAATAATGGGAGACCATTATTATATGACCCCCACACCCCCCCCCCCAAAAAAAATGTCCATACTCAATAATGTTAGATAAACTCAAATAATATAGAGTTAACAACACAATGTCATAATCAATATTTCTGTATCACTCTTACCTTCGGCTTACATCCGCAACATGTTCCTGGAGCCAACTTGTACTGGCAGCTGCAACATAAGCAGGTAGCCCATTAGATTCTTTCCTCTATTAATGTCCACAATAAAACCCTTCCAAGCACTGTGGATTGTATCCATGAAACTATGCTCTAGCTTTCATTGCCACACCTTGGCATTGTCTCCCATTATTATGGAGGAATATTCCTCTTTTAACACCGTTCCTCTGTTAACAAGAAATTGCAGCGAATTGTGGACGCAGCCCAGACTATCACACAAGCCAGCCTTCCTTTCATCGACTCCGTTTATACCTGACGCTGCCTTGGCAAAGCCAGAAGCATAATCAAGGATGAGTTGCACCCTGGCCACTCCCTCTTCTCCCCTCTCCCATCGGGCAAAAGTTATAGAAATGCACAACTCCGGATTCAGGGACAGTTTCTTCCCAGCTGTTATCAGGCAACTAACCATCCTACCACAACTAGAGAGCAGTCCTGAACTACTATCTATCTCATTGGGGATCCTCGGACCATCTTTGATCGGATTTTTTTTTTTTTTTTTAAAGAAGGAACTGCAGATGCTGGAGAATCGTGGGTACACAAAAAGCTGGAGAAACTCAGCGGGAGAATGCTTCTCATTTTCACACCACAAACAGCTTACAATGGCTTGTTCCCTTTATCACCGATACTTTTTTGCATATCTTTCACTCATTGTTCCTTATCTCTCCACATCACCGTCTATATCTCTCGTTTCCCTGATCCCTGACCAGTCTGAAGAAGGGTCTCGACCCGAAACGTCGCCTATCTCCTTCGCTCCTTAGATGCTGCTGCACCCGCTGAGTTTCTCCAGCTTTTTGTGTACCTTTGATCGGACTTTACTGGTTTTATCTTGCACCAAACGTTATTCCCTTATCTGTATATCTGTACGTTGTGAATGGCTCGATTGTAATCATGTATTGTCTTTCCGCTGACTGGTTAGCACGCAACTAAAGCATGTGTTTTATTTCAGATATCCAGCATCTGCAGGTTTCTTTTTTTGAAAAGCAAGAATATGCTAGTTCCTCAACTGTGTACTGAGCTGTGGAAAGTAAATACTTCTAATGATATGCCTTTATTGTAAACATGTGCTCTGTTTTTCATGAAAAATGTTAACGTTTAAGCTTTATAGAGTTGTACAGCATAGAAACAGCCCCTTTGGCTAACCACGTCTGTGCCGACCATCCATACTAATCCCACTCCCTTGCTCTTTCAATTACCTGTCAAGATGCCTTTTAAATGTTCTTACTGTTCCTACACCCACCAGCACTTCTGGCAGCTTGTTCCAGAAACCAGCTATTCTTCAGGCCAAGATATTCTTTTGTGCATTCAGAAAGAATGAATGAGAATCAGTTGCTATGTGTCAATCATTATCAAAAAATTTTTAAAATGCTAATCTTTCAATATGTTCATTTGGAAATTGTTTGCAGAGTGTTGTTTTGGCTGTGCATATTTTAAAACTATTATTGGTAAAAAATAGGGAGCAACTATAATTCAAAGCACTGAACAGCCTGCTTATTTTTAAGATTATTACACTGTTTCGATTCCCTTTGCCAACTTGCATCAAATATCAATCTTCAGCTGTTCTCCAGGAGCTATGCCAGAGGAGCCCCACAATGACTTTCACAATGGGTCTGCATCCGTCATTCACTCATTATTCTTCCCACAACAATGTGGCAGAGATCAAAATCTCAGCAGAATTGTAGAGCAACGTCCGTCCTTTACACTTTCTGCGGAGCTTTCCAAATATGACAAGTGTTTGTTCTGTTATTCTGTACTCCCGTTTTCTTTTGATAATTGTCACAAAATATAGTCGTGAGAGGAACAACTTATAAAAAGTTATATTGCAATTATAAAAAGTTATGCAATTACGGAAAATAATACTAACTTTAATAATGACACACGTTGTAATCATTTCTAAAAATTGATTTATCTTTAGATTTACTAATCATGGAACTATTAAACAGTTCATTACATTAACTTAACAGCAACCCGACAAAAATAAGTGCATTTACAATGTGCGTGATACATAGACTGCTTGTGTATCCTGCAAATTTCCATCCTTTAAATGAGTAATTAAGCTATCCATTCAAACAAACTCTGAAAATGCTTTGAATTTTTAAAAGATGGCATTGTATTTAATGTGTAATCTGGGTGAAAGTTTGTGCATATAAACAACAAAAACAATAGTATGAAGTTATTTTACCATCAAGCTCCTTTAAAGATATGAATTGAATTTAAAGTGCTATTGGTTCAACAAATGCATTCTGTCAAGGAATGACAGGGAATTTAATTAATACTGTTGAAATGGAAATTTTGATTAATTGGAAAATGCAAGCAGTTGCTGATTTAGCTCCGTTAATTAAACACAAAGTGTAGCATCTGTGGAGGGCATGGACTGACATTGTTTCAGGGCCCTTCTTCAGTCTGAAGAGGGGCGCGCACCAGAAATCCTGTGTTGTGTTCAGCTCAAGATTCGAACATCTGCAGTCTCTTGTAGTTCCCTTGGTTACCGAGGCCAAGATTCTCTTTTAACCAATTTCCGTATCCAGCAGCAAGTTAAAAAGTGAAAAGATTGTTGGGGGGGGGGGTGGGGGGTGGGGTTATGGGTAGAGGTGATGCAGCTGGTTGTTGGGGTAACATATTCTGACAAGCAGATCATTCTGTCGGGGATCCTTTACATTTAAAGATATCTGATTGAAATATAAATAGAACATGGAGAGAAGGCAATTCTTGAGAGGGAAATGGGAGGTGACTTTTCAATTTGATGTCCTTTCATCAGAGCACAAAAAATACATACCAGGAAATGTACTCTATAGGAAAGTTGTGATGAAAGAACACAGTCTGAAGCATAAACTTTGTTGATCCATCCATTAATAACACACGACCTGCTAAATATTTCTAGTATTTATCTGCTTTTATGATAGAATGCAGAACATCTTTAGTGAACATTGTGCAAACAAGACAAGAAAGCCCCAAATATTTTAGCTATGAAGTAAATGTGTTAACAGTCTGCAAAGAAAACATAACACCATTATATCATATTGTAGACAGTAATGTCTAGATCACTTAGAAATTCCTACAATATTAAGGCCAGCATGGGAACAGCTTTCACACTGTGGCCACCTTATAGCCCCTCAACATACCTTCAGAAACGTAAACTAAAGACCTGTTCTTCAAAGACAGCATGGTAAGTAAATTGAAGAACAGGGCCACGAAGGTGCCAACAAGGAGACGTCCCCTGTAGAGTAGAGTTTTTTAGGCAAATTATGGAAAATAACATTAATTTTAATAATGACATACAGCGCAATCACTTCTAAAAAATGGTTCATCTTTGGGTTTACTAAATACGTAACTAATAAACAGTTCAACACATTAGATTAACAACAACCCTACAACAATAAGTGCATTTGGAATGTTTTTTACAACAAAATAGAAAATGCTGGAAGTACTCACTAGGTGAGGCAACAACTGTGGAGAGAGAAACAAAATTAATGTTTTGGTCAATGCCTTTCACCGTTCATTCTCCCCAAAGATGCTGGTTGACCTGATGAGTATTTCCAGAACGTGTTGTATTTTGCTATTCAATATCAAGGTACGGATGTCATAGAAACATTTTATTATTCATAGACAAAAACATATCTGCTAACAAATACGACCAAGCTGTGGGCATGGTGCCCTGTTCCATATAAAACTCAACAGAACATTGAATAGAAAGCTTTCCACTTTATCCTTTGTCACTAAGTAACGAATTATTTGAAACGAATCATACTAATCTTGTCAAGATTCAAAACGTATTAATTTTCCTTACGATGAGGCAGACGCATGCTGTTCCCAAATTAACAATTGGACTTACTAAATAAATCATTTTAATGTCAAAAGAACAATGTTTATACTTGTAAAACTAAAAATAAACTTACGTATGTATCTCAGGCTGTTCCAGAAATCGTTCCACACTGTACAAAAAGAAACCCAAGAAATGATATCACTCCACTGCTAAAAACATGAGAAAGAAAATTGAAATTTAGAAGGGGGGGGTGGAAGGGATAACTTTATGGCTTTGCAATTTTGGTCCTTCTCTTGATCAGAGCACATTTCAGAACTACATGCATTGAAGTCTCTATGGTTTCTGAGCTGGTGAGGACCTGAGCGAGGCGGCATGCGGGCGTGGACCAGAGCGAGGTGGCGGGCTGTGGGACTTCAGTGTGCGACTGGGCCAGGTGGGCCAGGCAAAGGGGAGGGGGGAAGAGGGGGGTTTTCAGAACATTCCAGCATGGCAGCCCCGTTGGGGAGGTGGAGAGGGCGGCGAGCCCCTCCCTTTGCGGGGGCATTGTGACGTAATTCGAAGCTGATTGAAGAATCTGTGAGTTGTTTGACTGGCCGTATTTTTGAAACTTTAATGATCAATGACTTTTGAAATTTAGAATGAAATGTTATTTTGACGACGGGGTTAATTTGATTAATAATCTGAAAATGTTTGTGCTAGTGCGTGGTGTTTTGACGAAGGTAGAAAGACACCTAGGCATACTCACACAGACCCACACGCGTATACATACATACAAGATGAGACTTTTAATAAGTATATATTAACGTTTTATGTGTCATTCCTAACTGTCACTGTATGTCATGTTGTCACCTGCGGGCGGGGCCCCAAGGCAAATTCCTTGTATGTGAATACTTGGCCAATAAACTTATTAATTCATAAACTTATTCATTCATTCATATAGATTTACTACCAATATTAATTTGTTATTTTTTTTTAAATCAACAGTAACAACGTATCTTTTTAAAATTCAAAATCCTAACTTTCAGCAAAGAAAAAACTTTTGGAGGAACTCAATGGGTCAAGCAGCATCTGTGGTGGCAAAGAGATAGTCTATTCTGATTGGGACCCTTATTATGAGCGAGAGTTCAAAGAGAGAAAGCCAGTACAATGAGGTACGAGGGATGGGTTAGGCAGGGACTGGCAGGCGACAGATAGAAACAGATGAGGAGGGAGATGACAGGTAGGTGGAAGGACTCAAAGTGCTGGAGTAATACAGCGAGTGAGGCAGCATCTCTGGATAATGAGGATAGGTGATGTTTTTGGTTAGGACCTTTCTTCAAAAAAAATCACAAATCCAGCATCTGCAGTCCTTGTTTCTGCATTAAAAATGCAATTCTAATTCCTTTGCGTCAAGAAAGAGGAATTGGATTGGAATACTTTGAAGGGATGAAGAGAAGGAAAGAAAACTTTAAAATAAAAATATTAAAATTGTTCTCGCACTACACTAGGACATTCGGCGAAGTTACCTGCATTGCTCGTAAATACGTTTTGGAGGAAATCTAAATGCAAGGTGAAAATTTGAGGAACAGGAAGAAAAAGCTATGCTATCCATTGAACTATTGGACTTGAAGACATTCTTTTAAATTGCCGCAGTCACCTTGTATTTTCAAATGATAAGATATGTTTACGATAATTGGATATACACATTTTATCCACATCTCACTTACTGACAGATTAAGGAAGAATCATGGTACTTGAATCGCATGGTCAGTAAGATTTAACATACATGATTATTTATAGATTTAAAAACCACAACATCTCACATTTCAATTCTTCACAATGAAAAATCTTCAAGAAATAACAGAAAATGATTTGGAAAATTAACTTTAGAAAAACTGCAATTTCATTAAGTAATAATGGACGATAAATGGAATTTCTGGGTCTTACATTTTACTAAATCTTTGGTGTGGGTTACACTTATCAATTATATTAAATCTGAACAGAGGTTAAACAAGCACTATTGCACAATCAAAATCACCAACGCCCATTTATTGGCTCAATTCTAAAATACTCTCAAATTCCCCAATTATTGCTTCAAGGCTGAAAGGAACCATTGTGTTCATTGCATTCGTAAAATATTGATTAGCCTGATGCATGTCAGAGTAGGATAAATTTTCATGGTAAAATGTTAAGTGTCAATCAAATGAAAAAGACCCACATTCCTACCTTTCTTTGAGTATAAAGAGAGCCCCGAGCTGTGCCAGGACAGTGGCAGCGAACACTGCTAATACTTCAAACCTCTCAAACCTGAAATTTAAGCATCAGGCAGGAAAACAAGTGTCACAATTGTAAAACAATCCATGCATGATTCTCAGTAATGTATTATCTACTCTGCCGAGTGGAGAGGAGTGCTGGACAGAATTAACATTGCCCCAAGTGCCCATCCTTATAGGCATTTCCAATACTTCAGTCTTCTATCATCTCCAATATTGTTGTTCATAAAATCAGTCAAATACAACATTTCCGCCTCCTAATGTTAAATCTTCAGAATTTCAGCAAACCGGACTATTAAGGGCGGCACAGTGGTGCAGCTGGTACAGCTGCTGTCTTACAGCGCCAGAGAACCATGTTTGATCCCGACCTTGGGTGCTTATTGTGTGGAGTTTGCACGTTCTCCCTGTGACCGCGTGGGTTTCCTCTGGGTGCTCCGGTTTCCTCCCACATTCTAGAGACGTGAATGATTGTCATAAGGTCATAAGGAATAGGAGTAGAATTAGGCCAATCGGCCCTTCAAGTCTACTCCGCCATTCAATCATCTCCCCATTCTCCTGCCTTCTCCCCATAACCTCTGCCACCTGTACTAATCAAGAATATATCTATCTCTGCGTTAAAAATATCCACTGACTTGGCCTCTACAGCCTTCTTTGGCAAAGAATTCCAGATTCACCACCCTCTGACTAGAGTCAGACCCGCTGACTAAAGAATTGTAAGTTAAAATGGCCTCTGTAAATTGCCCCTAATGTGTAAATGGGGATAACATAGAGCTAGTGTGAATGGGTGGTGAATTGTTGGCATGAACTTGGTGGGCCATGCTATATCTCTAAAAAGAAAACTAATGTTTCCAGATTTCAACTGCAGAATGTAAACTCTTGACACTAGTTTTATGTTATCCTACTTTCGTATCCACTCCCTACACCAGGTACAATTTACAGAGGCCAATTAATCTACAACCCTCTACACCTTGGAATTGGGGAGATAACCCACAACCTCACAGGGAAAATGTGCAAATTCCACCCGAGGTCCAGGATCGAACCGGGGTCTCTGGCGCTGTGAGGCAGCAGCTCTACCTGCTGCACCACTGTCATTTTCAATACATTTGATCATATGTTGCCCGAAAAGAAATTGTTGAAACATTCAATATCGCACATTATACATTGTTAAATCTTGATGTTTTAAGGTGACCAAGAAAATGTAATGAAAATGCATAAAATCTGTATTACTGCTGTTGCGATGACATCGTCAAGTTCCTTGGTGTAAATGTCACTAATAATATGTACTAGTTGAAACACATTGATTCTATAGCCAAGATAACACAATAATGCCTATACTTTCTCAGAAGATAAGGAAATTCAGCATATCTCTTCAGCAGTAATTCTTACCAATTTCCATAGATGCACCATAGAAAGCAGCCTATATGGATGCAATACAGCTTGGTTCAGCAATTGCTCTGCCAAGACAACAAGAAATTGCAGAGCTGTGAACGCAGCCAGTCCCCTTACACAGACCAGTCACCACCCCATCCATTTCATCTGCATTTCACAACTGTCTCAGAAAAGCAGGCGAGGGCCGCTCACAGCACGGTAATTCCCTCTTCCTTCCAGGCACAGGATGCAAAAGCTTCAAAACACTACCATCAGATTAACAAAACAACTCCCCTCCCTTTTTATTTGTCTCATTATCAGAGACAGAAACATTTAAAACAATTAAAATATATTTAAATTAAATTACTAGAATGTTGCCAGGGTTCCAGCAACTATGTTACAGAGAAAGGTTGAACAAGTTAGGTCTTTATTCTTTGGAGCGCAGAAGGTTAAGGGGGGACTTGATTGAGGTCTTTAAAATGATGAAAGGGATAGACAGAGTTGACGTGGATACGTTTTTCCCATTGAGGGTAGGGAAGATTCAAACAAGAGGGCATGACATGAGAATTAAGGGACAGAGGTTTCGGGGTAACGTGAGGGGGAACTTCTTTACTCACAGGGTGGTGGCTGTGTGGAATGAGCTTCCAGCAGAAGTGGTGGAGGCAGGATCGATTTTAACATTTAAGAGTAAAGTGGATAGGTATATGGACGTGAAGGGAATGGAGGGGTATGGTCTGAGTGCAGGTAGATGGGACTAGGGGAAAACAAATGGTCGGCACGGACTGGAAGGGCTGAGAGGGCCTGTTTCCGTGCTGTAATTGTTATATGGTTATATGGTTAAATTGATAAAAAGATAAAGGACCTTTCTGTCCAGGGTTTCCTCCGTGGCCAGTGAGACCACATACAAACTGGAGGAATAGCACCTCATATTATGTTTGGCTAGCTTACATTCCAACAGAATGAAGATTGTGTTCTCCAATTTTAGGGAACTAAACAACAACACCCACTTGCTTTCCCCCTTGTCTCTAGAATGCACATCTATTTCTCCCACAATCCTAGCGCACCTCTCCCATTCTCCTTCCACCTGTATCCCTTCCTCTTCACATTTTGCACATCTTCTCTCCTGATCTCAGCCTTTTATCTTCTTCCATCTCTGACTTTTGCCCACTCATCCCCCCCTCCCTTCTGTATCCACCTATCACTTGGCAAACTTTGTTCCACTCTCTTCCAGTTTTCTCACATCCTGACAATCAGTTTAAAGAAGGGTCCGATCCAAGAAATTTCACCTATCCAAGTTCACCATAGATGCTGCCTGGCCCGCAGATTACTCCAGCCATTTGTGTCTTATTTTATAAACCAGTATCTGTAGTTTTTTGTGCCTAAATACATTTAAAACCCATTTAACTGATATGATACTGTTTTAATTAAATAAAGAAAAATCCCCACTTGCTTTTTCAATCCAGATCAATGACCTGAATGGGGCTGTATATGATCCAGCCAAAGTTGGTGTTAAGCAAAAGTTGCAGATATACAGTGTATCTGGTTCTTCAGCTCCTCACCACTGAGCACCAAATCCAGAAGTGGAATGGTGCACTGGTGCTTTGTCACATGTGTAACTGCACAGTGAAATTGTACATGCGGGCGCTGCCGTGTTTTGCCGTCACTTCCAAAGTCCGGTCCACCCATGCGCTCGATCTACTGGAGCAGCTCCCAATCCAGGTAAGCCTCAGGCTCTTGCAGGGCCTTTCTTTGTCTCTTTTGACCGGATTGGCCCGCAAACCGACGTCCCTCTCCTCACTCGTCCATATTTGTGTCCTGGGGACACCTCCTGTGGCTGGCCTTGAGGGTGCTAGACGTAATACCCCAGTTCACCCTCCCACCAGCCCTTTCCCCTCATGTCCAACGTCTCTCAGTACTGTGGGATATCCAGAGGACCAAACCATCTGGTCCTCTGGACAAGTTCATGGTTCCGCGGTCCACCGAGCCCTCAGGCAGGTTCCCCGCTCCGTGGTCTGCTAAGCCTTTGGGGCATCCAGGTGGGCACTGCGCCCACGGTGCCTTGGGAAAGGCCTCTGCCACGCGCCACCTCAGGAAGGCCTCAGTTACAGTGTGCTGAGTGGCCAGGTACACTTCTTATCTGAATCCTCAGTGGCGAGTCCAGCTGTAGAGAGCGAGGTCAGGTGTGCTAACCTCAACCCTTCAAGTGCATTCCCGATTTCCATGCTGCAATGTGCAGGAATGGAAAGCAGGAAAGTAAAATAGGATAGACATATGGAACTGCAGATGCAGGAATTTTGAGCAATAAACCACAAGGTGCTGGAATATCTCAGTAGGTCAGGCACCATCTGACCTGTTTAGTTCCTCCAGCACTTTGTGTCTTTAACTCAAGCCATTGGCAGTTTAGACCATAAGACCACAGATATATGTAGGTATGTTACAAAACTTACCTTGAGCAGCGCTGCAGTTCTGCCGCTCCCCGTGTGCGTGACTTTGGCACCTTTCAGAGGGGGGCGTGTTTAAAGTGCCGTTTTTCCACAGACAGGGCAAATCGATCCATGTTAGGGGATGTCGTTGCTGAAGAAAAATCGCTCCGACATTTCATTCATGAAGGTATTTTTAAATTACGCTAGATTATTTATTAGCTAGAGTAATTTAAAAATCATCTTCTAAAGCCGTGAGCGCCGACAACGGGAAGGATTTTACATAGGGGAGAAAATAAAGTACACAGTTTATTTTTACATTAAAACGTGGTTTTTAGGAAGCCTTTAATCACATTTTCATGTTGTGAAATGGGGACAAAAAAAAATGTATGAACCGGCAGTATTTTTCCTGCCGACTTCACCGCAAACCGCAACGTTCTAATCCACCGCATTCCACTAAAACCCACTCGCAAGTTGATTTAAATGGCCATTAATTTACAGGAATTAAACACTAAATTCCTTCCATTTGGCCTATAAATTCATGATAAATGAGATTTAAAAATCATGTTATATTGTGAATTATTATGTGAATGTTATTTGGACACTTAGGCATTTTAAAAATGTTTATCTTTTCTTAAGAAATGGATAGATGTTTGTAATTGATAGGTCTAGTAATTGAATTTTGTAATTAGCTACAATTAGGTAACTAACTAATTATATGCTTTAATTTCAGGTCATCCAAGTAATATTGTTTCATATTTGTTTCAGAATGCTTCAATCTATAATAACTGAAAATGCCATTGAGTTCTCTTAATTTTTAAGAAAGTTATGGGCTTTTGACTGTCCTAGATCACAGCTTTTGTGTTGTCAATGGAAAGGCAATGGGGAACAAGATGCTAATTTCCGAGTATGAAAATGGCCATAACATTTTTAATACTGAAGATATGAAAGTGAATTAGGTGTCATATTAAACTTATTTTTATGCTTTATCTGATGGGATAAATTGCAGACTTGACTTTTGTTATCTCAACATTTTGTAACATTGCTAATATAAGAGCAGAATTAGGCCATTTGGATCTTCAATGCAACTCCCCCATTCAATCATGGCTAATCTATTTTTCCCTCTCAACCCCATCCTCCGGCCTTCACCCCATAACCTTTGACCCCTTACTATCAATCCCCGGTTCAAAAATACCCACGTTTAGGCCACCACCGCTGTCTGTGCCAATTAATTCCACAGATTTGCCACCCTCTGGCTAATGAATTTACCACTGAACCACCAGCAAAACGAATAGAATGTTTTAAGCCATTAATTTTAAATGGGGAGAAAAGCTTTTGGCTCTCCCACCTAAAGTACTGAAAACAAAGTAAAATTACATAAAACCAATAGTTAATGAGAATGCAGCTAATAGCTCCTGTACAAAGGGATTCCTTATGCAAGTGAAAGGGATGGTCATGTAAAACAAGCTATCAAACTCTAAAAACATGCCAATTTTTAAAAACATTTTCTTCCCACTACAGGCTTGTCTTTCAGTTAATACTCACTAGAACAAAAATATTTTTAGTTTATACAATGTTGTCTCCATGTTGTCTGGATAATAGAAGTTCAAGTACAGGAATGTGATAAGCATTGATCTTTTTTGACATAATTTGCTTTTGTTAACAATAGGATTTTGGGATTATCCAGTAGAACACTGAAGCGAGTTGGTTCTTGCATTTAACCAGGTTGTTGCTAATATGGGCGTACATTGTTTAAGAATATATTTTTCAATAGCTTGGTAAACTGCAGACTGAAATTAAGCTGGTGCATTTTTTTTCTCATGGTAGTCAACTGAATTCTGCCCTGTATGGGTGATACAGAGGTGCAGCTGGTAGAGCTAGAGACCTGGGTTAGATCCTCACCTCAGATACTATCTGCGTAGAGTTTGCATATTTGGATATTGAAGGTTTGGTTATAAGCAGTAGCTGGATTGACTGAGTCCCTTTTCCCTGTAGTGTAGGAGGCAGAGCGGAGACATTACAGATACATATAAAAATCATGAGCGAATAAATAAGGTGAGTAGATACCTAGGGTAGGGGAGTCTAAAAGTAGAGGTCTATGTTTAAGATGAGAGGGGAAAACTTTAAGAGGGTCAACTTTATCATACAGCGAGTGGAGTGTATTTGGAATGAGCTGCCACTGGAAGTGGCAGTTATGGGTAAAATTACAACAAAAAAGATACATTGATAGGAAAGGTTTGGAGGACATGAGCCAAGCAAAGGTAAATGGGATTAGCTTCTACAGGCAACTTGCTCGGCATTGATGAGTTGGGGGCTGAAGGGTCTAATTCGGTGTTGTATAGCTCTATGACGCAGATCCTGTTGCCTCTACTCTTGCGCAGTGATTTCTAAATCCTGACCAATCTTTTAAAGAACAACGGTTCATCTTCTTTGGGAAGGACACAAAGTGCTGGAATAGTGCTTTAGCAGGTCAGGCAGCATCCCTGGAGAACATGGATAGATGACGTTACAGGTCAAGACCATTCTTCAAACTGTCTCCTTTGTGTCATTTTGTGTATTAACCAGCATCTGCAGTACTTTATTTCTCCATCTTCCTTGGGACTATTCGAATAAATCTTTACAGTACCCAAACCTGAACTCTCACATTCTTTCTAATTGCCATAAATTGATGCAAAGTAGTGACCTAACTATTTGATCAAGTTTGTATTTTGTTTGGTAGGGTTGGATTTCTTTTTTAACGTAAATTGATTTCTTTATTAACGTAAACCATTAATACATGTGAATCAATATCATGCTAATGCATTTTGATTATTCACTCATCCTGAGTCAATCGAAGCAGTGAGACGCTGAGATTTCGATCTGCGGCATGAAATCACAAAGCTTTGAAGTCGTCACGGAATCACTCACGTGACTCCGAAGTAAAAGAGTAAGATTAAATGAGAACTTACCAGTTTGAAGTTTGATCTTGATTTTAAGAGGAGTTACGTGAAGAAGACCCGTCAGGCCGCATGCACGTCAATTTCAAAGCAGCGGTATTAAATCACAAATAACAAACACCAAAGTGACATAGTAAGATGCATGACTCGAGAACTACCAGATGATCTTTTATGAGAGAGGGTTGGGCGTGGCGGGCACGTAATCACCAACGTAACTCCTCATAAAAACAAGATCAAACTTCAAACTGGTAAGTCTCGTTTAATCTTATTGTTTTACTTTGGAGTCACGTGAGTGATTCCATGAAGACTTCAAAGCTTTGTGATTTCATGCCGCAGATCGAAATCTCGGCGTCTCACTGCATCGAATGACTCAGGATGAGTGAATAATCAAAATGCATTAGCATGATATTAATTCACATGTATTAATGGTTTACGTTAATAAAGAAATCAATAGCAACCCCTGTAACTCAGTGGAGGCTAAAGTGGACGCAAATAGAATGGGCAAAACCCTGGGTCAATAACCGACCTATGGAAAAAATTTAAAAAACAATTTAGTTGACCTTCCTGCGGTCGTGAGGATATGGTCGCTGGGCATATCCATTGCCCTGGCCACTGACATTGATGCTGACCTGGTGGAATGAGATATACAATTGTCAGTGTTAATACCTGCATAACCCAGAACCTGCTGCAGCCACCTTGAAATAGTCTGAACCGACCTTCCTTTGTGTAGTTGTTTGTTGATTAATAAACAATGCTGATTCCACACTTCTTAGGATTCCGGTGGCCTAGATAACATAGACGTGAGACCGTGGGGTATCCGAAAAATGATCTTAAATCATGCCACCCCTGGTCTGCTCTGCTTGTGTAGACCAGAATGTAAAATGTAATGGCACCTACAGCCAATTCCATCTTATCCAGCCACAGCGTTTGCAATGTTTGCCGTTGTTGTGCTGATATTAGTGTCATGACTGAGGATGTAGCTGGAACCCCTTGGTGAAGTAATGTTCACACATTTTCAATAACCAACTGCATAATCTTGTAATGGGAGAACTTATGTCAAGATCTTTTTAACAACTCGATATCCGGGTTGACCCCGACAGTGTAGTTCCCTTTTGTTGTAGCTGTAGTGTCTCTATAACTGAATTATTGTCAAATACCATTTAAGAATGAACTGGAAAATGTCAGTAATCTGTACCGTATTAAAAGTAACATTAATATTTAAACAAAATCACTTCTGATCCTCTTCAATAGGAATGTACTGCTTTAATGGGTGCTATCCCTGCACTCTGCAGTGAGCACATTCATGGCTTGATGTGACAACCTGAGGCATAAGTCAATCCATTCAAATGTGCAAGTCAATAATAGTTTTATTGTGCAAAGGCCGGTCTCCTGAACCACAGTTTCACCCAGCAAGTTTTTGTTTTTTGGAATAACCATATACCGCTGTGCCATTATGCCCGATGAAGCAGGCAACATGGCTGCTTAGCCAGTCCGACAGTACGAACCCAAACGAGGTCTTGCTGACTGTTTTAAGACCCGGCTAATGAGGCAAAAAATGGAGGAAAACATAAAAGAACATTCCTCCTTTTGTAGCAAGAATATATTTCTCCGCACAGTTGTGCCACATATTTTTGCAATCAGTGAATAAACATGCACCATCATATCGATATTCAATGTAGTATTGAACCATACTTTCATAATACTTTGAGATCCAATAAGTATTCTGTGTTGTCATCAAACTGAACTGGATGATACACCGGTGGCAAAGGAGATTTAGGTAATTATTACAGGATACTTTTACTTGATTACCATGTGACTAACATATGTCAACATCGTAGAGCAGCAACTTGAATTTGAGCATGTAGAATATGTATATTCGCTCAATAGCCCCTTACCCATTGCGTGCATCTAATGTATGTATTTAGTTGATACCAACAATTGAAGAATTTGTAACTCATGCAATCTCCAATACCTCTAAGTAGAGATGGTATTCGGAACTTCTCATCTTAGCATCAGTTTGTAATAACTGAATTCGACCAACCACACTACTGTAGCGGGTTTCAAGTTCAAGTTCAAATTAGTTATTGTCATGTTCAGCAATGCTGACAATAGCACAAGGTTGTTAACAATGGTCTAATTGTCCTTTGAGAGGTTGCTACTTACACGATACCAGTTCCTTAATTTGCTCAGCTGTGCACAGCTGCTATATTGCCAATTACTCTTGATGAAAATAAACTCAGTTTTATAACAGATTGCTATTAACTCCAATCTCTTGCCACAGGGCAGAGTCAAGGCTAATAATAATTAAAGGTAAATCCCAATGACCAACGCACAGTTTATCCCATTCCACAATGCTTTACTGTTATTAGTACAGTTATATTGTCTTTGATAACCTCTGTAATGGGATTTGCATAGCATGGATCTTTGACCCTTATGAATCTGTTGCTAGTCAGGAAAAATAAGTTTTCATATTTGGAAAGTTCATATGCCCGACATTCTCCATTCTTCATAATAACATGCCACTCCAGCCTTATTCCATGGGTGGTTTGCATGAGAACTTCTACCCAATTTACAAACCTAACTTTAAAAAAAATAACCTTGGCCATAATCCAAACTTGCTTGGAATGCTACGACTGTGCCTCAACTAGATATTTTTACCCTTTGTGTGTTGTACAAAACAAATGTAAATATTACAACTTGTGAACGGTGCACTACCCATATTTTGGAAGTGCTAGACCCATTTTGTTGAGTAGGATTGGTAAGGTGCATGGAATTTCTGAGCTATCATGCTGCTCCATTGAACCGCTTACTGCCGATGAGCGTCTGGGGTGCGTTCTGAAATGATGGCTTTTGCCCGCCGTTGGCCTAATTGATTCGTCTGCCAGGTTTTCTTCCCCTGTTGAATAGGCCTACCTGAATAACAGATTCAGCGGCTGGCTCTCACATCCCCCTGTTGGCGCTGTTCACTGCCGGCACATAAGTGCTTTAGTATGTTCTATTGACTTCTTTAGAGCCTAGAGTCAGTTATATCTTGACCTTTTGCTCTTCCCTCCTCAGAGAGGGTGATTCGTAGGCAGCCCTAAACAGACGCTGCCGCAGGCCACAGGATACCAATACTGATAAGAACCCATTGGACCTAACCCAAGTAGAATATTCTGCTGGGATGGCAACTTTGTTGTCAGGAAAAAGGTACCTCTGACACGTGCCCTTCATCCCTTGGGGTATGCCCCACGGCCATACCCTGAGGCTCAGTGTCAGCAGGATACAGACCCGCCTTGGTCTCTGCCTCCAAGAGGGAGACCTCTGTAGCACTGTATGCAACAGTTGCTGTATTTGGGATAGTCGTTTCACACTATCCAGCCCCGGTGAGGAATTGATCCCCCGACTCCGTGGGCCTTGCTATCCAGCCCCGGTGGAGAATCATCTCCCGACTCCGTGGGAGTAGCAGATTATGTGTGAACTTGAGCAACCCTGTCCCAGGCGTTGCTGGCGCCGCCTTTCGTGAAGGCCGGCGCTTTTTGACATGAAACAGCCCTGTACCAGGTGCTGCTAGCACGGCTCTCTCGTAGGCCGGTAATGTCACAAATGAAACAGCCCTGTATCAGGCGCTGCTAGCACGGCTTTCCCGTAGGCCGGCACTTTCATACATGAAGCAGCCCTGTCAGGCGCTGCTGCCGCGGCCTGTCCCATAGGCCCGTACTATTACACATGAAGCAGCCCTATCGCAGGCGCTGGTGGCGCGGCCTGTCCCATAGGCCCGTACTATTACACATGAAGCAGCCCTATCCCAGGCGCTGCTGGCGCAGCCTGTCCCATAGGCATGCGCTATTACAGTGTAAGCTCACCAAATCAACATTTTTAGTGTACAGCTTTACCTGTGAAGGGTTAAAACAATTCACAGCAACTTGTGCTAAACAACAAGAATTGCATTGTCAGAGACATATAACCATAACATTTTATGACTTTAACTTTGCCTTTAGCTTTTAACTTTAAGAAAAACACTAAAACATACATACATTTTACTTCGGAGTCACGTGAGTGACTACGTGAAGAAGCCCCACCTGGCGCTTGATCGGCATTACATCGACACTGACGGCAGAAGCAAGAGCTGCAGAGCGCAGCTCCCCTCAGCGGTAAGAACGGGCCCGCAGGTAAGTGCAATTGATTTACTTTAGGGCATTCTAAAAAACCGATACGCTGGCGTATAGAACCAGCAAAATGAAAGTAAAATTTTTTTACAAAAAATCAGTCACGCTGGCGTACTGATCCAGCAAAGATAATAAAAAATTGAAACAAAATGGAGAAGTCTCAGAGGAAGATTTCGCGGGTAAAAAGATCGTCCTGGGGAGAGGCTAAAGAGTCGGGACAAGAGATTAGTGCGGAGCCGGTTCCGATACCGGTGGCCGTCGATGTACCCGTTAGTGAGATTATAATTCCTCCAGAAACTAAAACCACGGAGGAAAATGTGCCTAAGAAAAGTAAAAAGAAATCCGTGAGGCCCGTGGTTCTGATGATGACTCTGATAATGAAAGTCCTCCGGATAATAAAGCTATATGGCTTAAAATGGAATATATGGAGAAAGTGCTCCAAAATATTATGAGACAAGGGTCAAAGAACCCATAATTTTCCCAAACAGACCCTGGGTTTTGAATATCCAGAATATGGCTATGTGCCAAATTGGGAATATGAAACTCCAGACCCAGGATTAAGGGTGGAGGAAGTCTCCTTTGATGAAATTCCAGGAGTATCAGGGCTGCAAGAGACAGACCCTGAAAGTGGTGATGTGGATTATGAGTGCACACCACAAATAAAAAAGAAAAGGCCATATGTGCCTGATATGGCAAAAGATTTTGCTATACCTGAAGGAAGTGGTGAGGCTATGGAAGAAAACCTAGCTGCCAGCATTAATTATATGGTATCTCACCAACTTCAAGATTCTGTTATGGCTGAAACAGCAGAATTATATAAAACACCGGAAAATTGCACCTCATTGAAGGTACCTACGGTGAATCCGACTATATGGATACCTATGTCATCAGTCATGGGAGGACAAGAAATAAGGTTTCAAAGAATCCTCAAACTGATTTCAGCTGCCATTACTGCTTTTGGAAAGCAAATGGAAGGGTCAGAAATGATCAAAATTAAAAGAGATACAGTGGGCTTATTGTGCGATTCCTTTTATGAAATCAATTGTATGAGGAAAATTGCGATTCGGCACATATTTCATCCTAGATTTGCAGGTCTGTGCCGATCAAGTGGTGTTCAATCTCCTGGTTATCTATTTGGAGAAAACCTGCCTAAACAAATAAGAGAAATGGATGAAGAGGCTAAATCTATTAGCTCCATGAGACCTTTCGTTTTTGGACAAAAAAAGTACTATACACCAAGAAGGGGATCTGATTTTGGAACAAACAGAGGCAGGAATATGGTAAGAAAATATTACCATCCAACACAGCCTAACGTTCATCCATATACGGGGAGAAGGAGACCACCACGTTCATATGGAGAGGTACAAAAACTTTATTCTGTTCTTGAAGGAACTTTGGACAAATCTCTAGTTGGTGGGAGATTACAAATGTTTTATGATGAATGGCTTTGCATCACATCTGACCGGTTTATTTTACAAACGGTTTCAGGAGCTACAATAACATTTAAAGGAGGTGTTGATTCTCCGGTACAATATAAACCTATTTATGGTTTCATGTTCTCTGCTATTGAGGAAGCAGAAATTAATGTGGAAATTGACAAATTGTTTAAAAAAGGTGTTATTGAAAAAAACTGTTTAGCATCCACACCAATTTGTGTCCAAGAGATAAAAAATATGGTGGTTGTAGAATTATTCTGGACCTTACAAACTTTAATACATTTGTCCAGTATAAACATTTCAAGATGGAAACGTTCAACACTGCAAGACATTTGATATCAGCAGGTTGTTATATGGCTACATTCGATTTAAAGGATGCGTACTATTCAGTACCAATACATCGGTTTTTTCGGAGGTACTTAAAATTTAATTGGCTGGGACAGCTGTGGCAATTTAAAGCATTACCTAATGGGTTAAGTTCAGCTCCTAGGCTCTTCACAAAGCTGTTGAAACCAGCTTTAGCACAATTAAGAGCACAAAAGCACATCGTTATGGCTTATCTGGATGACATTTTAATTGTCAGTAGTAGTCAGGAATCAGCTGGAAAATCAGTTTCAGCAACTAAAACTTTATTTGAAAAACTAGGGTTCCTGATTCATCCAATTAAGTCCAAGCTGCAGCTAGCACAAACAATTAATTATTTAGGTTTTGTGATTAATTCAGTTACTATGTTGGTAACTTTTCCAACGGACAAGATTGTTGATATTTCAACTGTATGTTGGGGCCTCATTCACAAACCTTATCCCTCCATCCGAGAAGTAGCAAAGCTCATTGGTAAATTAGTAGCAGCATTTCCTGCAGTGGAATTTGGTCCATTACATTACCAAAACCTTCAAAGGGACAAAACGCGAGCTTTAAAAAAGCGAGCAGGCCATTTTGATAGGCCTATGCAATTAACAAAATAAGCTTTATTGGAATTACAATGGTGGATTGAAAATGTTCTACATGTTGCTAAAAACATTTTAATACAGCAGCCTGAAGAACAGATGCAAGTGCTCTCGGATGGGGGGCGACAGATAAATTTACCAGCTGTGGGGGCAGATGAACTGTCCAAGAGGAATTGTTTCTCCAAACATATGGTATTAATTATAACCATATAACCATATAACAATTACAGCACGGAAACAGGCCCTCTCGGCCTTTCCAGTCCGTGCCGACCATTTGTTTTCCCCTAGTCCTATCTACCTGCACTCAGACCATACCCCTCCATTCCATTCCCGTCCATATACCTATCCACTTATTTGGGGTTATTGGGGGCATTTTATGGATTAAAAGCTTATTGTTCTACAAAAAAGGATCTGCACGTCCAGGTACAAGTAGACAATAAGACAGCTGTTGCATATATTAATCACATGGGTGGAGTAAGGTCGGTATCATGTGATTGTCTGGTCAATCAGATATGGCATTGAGCACCATATTTGGGTTTCAGCAAGTTATATCCCAGGTAATGACAATGTGGTGGCAGACAACAGATCAAGGGTATTTAAAGACAACACAGAATGGATGTTGAACCCACACGTTTTCAGTAAAATTGTTATTCGCTATGGGTTACCAGACATTGATCTGTTTGCATCAAGATTAAATCATCAATTGCCTAAATATGTGTCTTGGGAACCCGATTCAGGTGTGGTAGCAGTAGATGCTTTTTCGCTACATTGGGGAAATATGTTCTTTTATGCTTTCCCTCCATTTGGCCTGGTTAGGCAATGTCTTAAGAAAATAGAACAAGATTCTGCCACAGGACTGTTGGTGATTCCAAATTGGCCCACACAACCATGGTTCCCGTTGATGTTAAATATGATTAAGGAACCATGTATGTCAATTCCTAGCTGCAGTGATTTGTTAATACAACCAGTAACAAAAGAAATTCATCCATTACATGTTTATATGAATTTGTTGATCTGCAGGTTTTGACCAGACCACTATAAGGGCTTGGACTGTCGGATAGGACCATGGATGTTAAAGTCTCATCATGGCGAGATAGCACTAAGAAACAATATATGACACATATAAAGAAATAGGAAGTTTTTTGTTGACAATCAAATATATCTTATCATACTGTGAACATTTCAAACATATTGGAGTTCCTTGCTGAGTTGTATTTTGAGCAGCACTTGAGTTATAGTGCCATTAATAGTGCTCGTAGTGCTTTATCGTGCTATTTAGGACAAATTTCTGACCATGAATCAATTGGATCTCATCCATTAATTTCCAGGTTAGGGATTTTTAACAAAAATCCGCCCAAGCCACGATATACAGAAATTTGGGATGTCAGCATTGTACTTACTTTGCTTCGGCAATGGACTCCAATCACAGTTATCTCTTTGGAAAAATTAACATTTAAAGAAGTAATGTTAATGGCGTTGGTATCAGCACAAAGAGTGCAAACATTGCAAATGCTACGTTTAGATTGTATGCATGTGGCTTCAGATAAAATTGTGTTTTACGTTATCTGATCAAACAAAGCAGACCAGGAAGAACTGGAGCTAAGGTAATGTTTCAAGCATACCCTATTGATCCAACGTTGTGTGTAATTAGACACTTGACTCAATATATAAAAGTCACCAAGAGTCTTCGAGGTGATGAAAAAGCGTTATTTATTACGCATAAGAAACCACACACAAAAGCATCAGTACAAACCATTTCTAGATGGTTAAAACAGGTGTTACTTTTAGCGGGAGTAGACACTGATGTGTTTAAATCTCACTCCACCAGGGCTGCAGCTACATCCGCGGCGAAGTTACAGGACATACCGCTCGAACACATTTTAGAAGCCGCAGGGTGGTGTAAAGAAGAAACTTTTTCAAAGTTCTACGATAAACCTGTTCTCACAATGACAGGCTTTGGACACGCGGTGTTGGGTTCACTGTAATCACCCGCTTTATTTCACTATCGATTTATATTATCACTTTATATATTTTATCACTTTGTAGTGATTTTCCTCAGGTATAAAAAAGGGGTTATTATTTGTTCTTTTATCATTAAAATATTTATGAAATAAACTAAAACTGAATTCTGGTAAAAGGTTATTTAGTCATTTATGTGTTGACCTAGCCGGACTGTCATATGGAATGACTCTACGACATAAAAAACACAGAAGCAACAAAATCTTCACGTTGTCACTCATGTGACTCCGAAGTAAAATAGTAAGATTAAACGAGAACTTACCAGTTCGAAGTTTGATCGTTATTTTATGAGGAGTAACGATGAGGGATTACGTGCCCTCCACTCCCGACCCTCATAAAATAAATGATCATCTGGTAGTTCTAAATCTATGTTGAGCCTTACTATCTATCTTACTCCGGCTATTATGTTCTGTGTTTTTCATGCCGCTGCTTTGAAGTATGCCGATCAAGCGCCAGGTGGGGCTTCTTCACGTAATCCCTCATCGTTACTCCTCATAAAATAATGATCAAACTTCGAACTGGTAAGTTCGCGTTTAATCTTACTATTTTATTATTAAGAGAAACTCTTTGTAACCCGACTCACCTGAGTCCAAATAGGGCTGAATTAATCCCATTTAATTCCTTGTCTGGGGACCAACGTCTGTGAGCCACTGACCCCACTGTCAGTGACTCTAGCGTTACTTCCTTGCCGTTTCAACGGCATCCCCACAGGCTGGGAGCCGCTGACTGCACTGTCAGCGACTCTGGCTTGAATTTCTTGCAGTTTCACGGCATCCCCGCAAGCTGGGAGCCGCTGACTGCACTGTCAGCGACTCTGGCTTGAATTTCTTGCCGTTTCATGGCATCCCCGCAGGCTGGGAGCCTCTGACTACCTTGTTAGCGGCTCCTCATCTCGATCTATTTGCCGGTTATCCGCTTCCGCGGTCGGACTGCGTTTCCCCTCAGTCCATAGCCGGCACACTCGTCGGGCTGCGAAACTGGCAGGAAACCCTCTGTGAAAAGAGGCTCCTGCCTGAAAAAACCTGGTAAGTAAAAATGAACTTACCTCTAGGTTTAACTTACCGCCGGCAGGAGCTCTGTCCTGCCAGTTTGGTGCTTGCGCCAGTGCGGCTGACGTACTGACGCGCATGCGGCCTGACGGGTCTTCTTCACAGAATCACTCACGTGACTCAGAAGTAAAATAGCCCATTATCTGTTTATTTGCACTTTATCTGTTTATTTATTCATTTGTGTATATATTTATACAATGGTATATGGACACACTGATCTGTTCTGTATTCATGCCTTCTATATTCTGTTGTGCTGAAGCAAAGCAAGAATGTCATTGTCCTATCTGGGACACATGACTATAAACTCTCTAGAATCTTGAATTTGCTTCATGAGGCCTCTCTAAGTACCCTTCCACTCTGAGCTTACACACATGTACATCAGATACCTCAGCTCCTCTACACCCTTTTGAACTGAGCCATTTACTTGATACTATCTCTTCTTAATCTTTCTGTCAAAGTGTATGTCATACTTCTGTATGTTGAATTTTATCTACCACCCATCTGCCCATTCAGCCAGTCTGCGACTTCTCAGTAGTCCAAATAATAACCATTGCTACTGCACTCTTTTCTATAATTAACCAATTTTCTTTCCATGCTGCCAGCAAACCTTTAATTCCATAGGAACTCAATTTTCTAACTTGGCTTCTGTAAGTGAACTTATTAAACAGCTTCTAAAAATCCACATGGATGATGTCTATTCAGTCCCTTCCCCAATCTGCTTTCGTACCTCATCAAAAAAATAATTAAGTCAATCAAAATCAATTTGTCTTCGACAAATCTGTTCTGGCTCCACTTTATCAACTTAGATTTTCCTAAGTACTTACTTTGTTTTAAACAGAGTAGGGGAATTGAGAACCAGAGGGAATCGGTTTAAGAAGAGAAGGGAAAGATTTAATAGGAACCCAAGGGGCAACATTTTCCACACAGAAGGTGGTGGGTATATGGAATGAGCTGCCAGAGGAAGTAGTCGAGTCAGGTACTACAACAATATTTAAAAAACATTTGGACAGGCACATAGATAAGAAATGTTTAGAAGGATGTGGGCAGGGGGTACTTGTGTAGATGGGGCATCTTGGTAAGCATGGGCAAGTTGAGCTGAAGGGCCTGTTTCTATGTTGTGTGACTATGACTAGAACTTACTACTTACCTAATTTCTATGGAACATTTCCTTGCAATTGTTATTAAACTAACCCCTCTTGTAGTTGCCTGGCATGTCCTTACATACCTTTTTAAACATCAATATTAATGTTGCCGTTTTTTCAGTGCTCCGGGGCTTCCTCTTTATTTTGAGAGGATTAGAAGATTATGGTAAACTGTTTTGCAGCCCCATGTCTCTGAACAACCTGGGATGCTTCCTATCCACAGTTGTCGGCTGCATATGGAAGGTGGTTGATTTCTCCATTTCTTGTCAACAGTGAACCACCCTGCCCCGTAAAAAGGTAAAGTGTCAGGTAATCAGAGAGATTAAATCCTAACACCCATGATAGGTTCCATTAACGAGCTAGGCTGCCATTTATCAATATAAAGCTGAGTTGTATCCTTGCCAAGATGAAATATTACATTGGTAAGTCTGGTATATAGTTGAGTGACTAATATAATGGCAGTGCAAGAGTCTGTGGGACCAGAGCCAATATGTTATCATACAGCACAAAAACAGGCCATTCAGCACAATTTTTCCATGCTGACCAAGATGCCCATCCGATTTGCCCACATTTTGCTCGTATCCCTCTAAACCTCTTCTATCTTCATGCTCTTTCTTTGTAAAACAAAACATCTTTCCAGAGCACATCTTTCTGTCTAGGGGTGCAGCACAACTGATAAGAGACTCAGCAAACCCCGGGCTGTGAAATACAAGTGCCTGGCCTGTAAAATTTACATTTGTAGATGTCTGTAAAGTGCTGCTATAAAGGTTTTGTTCTGTCATATTAAAATGAATAAATAAATACCCTATTTAGAACTCCTATATCATATACAGAAACAAAATACACATTTCATATTCACCATAACTATAACATTTAAAGGTATTAATGAAACACTGAACATACACTTACCCAAAGGAATATCCTGAACTAGGTTTCTTCAAAGTCACCCAGAAACTTATCAAGCAAGTCACTAAACTGGGAAATTAACATTTAAAAGTCAAAAAGATGAACTAAACATTGAGCCAAGCAAAGCCAACAATATTCATGTCCCTCAGTTTAAAGATGGCGTTTTACAGGTACATGTCTACCATATGTTTTATAAAGTCTGTTCATCAGTTAGGGTTTTTGTCAAAAAAAAACCCCACAAAGTGCTGGAGTAACTCAGTATCTCTGGAGAACATGGATAGATGACATTTCCGGCCGGGACCCTTCTTCTGACTAAAGGTTCCCTATGAACATCACCTATCCATGTTCTCCAGAGATGCTGCCTAACCCACTGAGTTACTGCAGCACTTTGTATCGTTATTTGTAAACCAGCATCTGCAGTTCCTTGTTTTGAACTTGGAAGTTGGTTTGGTTTATTTTTGTATGCTGGAAATAATAAACTCAATGGTGTGACCATTAATACAGTGCTGCCCATTAATCTGGTACTCTTAGTTAATTAGTACACAACAAGAACACACTTTTCCCCTGTTCATCATAAGCATTTGCAGATCAGTGAACCATTTTTAGAAAGCAAACTAACCAGAGAGTTTTGCGTTGCAAAAAAAACTCAATCATATTTTTGATTTTAAAGTAACAAAATCCAGAGGGTAGAAAATTTCTATTTTGCTAAAAATATGCCACTTTCAATTTTGATTCAATTGATGTTGTCACAAATATGGTAATTTGATCTATTCTCTTTCACAAAAGGGCAGCAAGTGCCTGGTTAAAAAACAGCGAAGGCCTGGAAATCAGAAAATGTCCCTTCTGAAATATCAATCTATATTTCTCTGCCAAATACTTACTGACCTTCAGTGCACGTATCATATTTCAACATTTCTACTCTATTTCGCTTAGTGGATGGGGTTAGGTTAATATTCACTCATCTAACTCCAATAAATGGAATCATCAAAGGGATGTTTTGAACAGATTTTTATGGGAATTCTCACGCTGAATTCTCTTTCAAGAACTATAGATGCCGGCCTACTTTCCTGCAACTGGTGGTCCGGCACCTCCTTTAATCCGGTCAAAATTACGAGAAGCACTTGCGACTAGGCTGATCTCGATCTCATTGGGACTTCCGTGCCGATGGGTGGGTCATATTTGGCCCCTGCAGCTGGGGCTCTGGAACTCCAGCCCGGCCAGTGTCGACAGATCCGTTCCCATAGACAACTTCCAAGACCGACTTTCCGGGTCGGTATCTCGGCAGACGGTTCTGGTACCGTTGGACTCATCTCGTAGGCCGAGACCTCTGTTAGTCCGGAACAATGGATAACCCAGAAAGGCTCTGGAAGCAAGGGCGCTGGAAAATCGGTGGTGGACTGTATAGAACAAACCTTGATTTATGTCAATTTTCCCAGAAACAAAACGCACATTCCGTAAAAATAAATTCAATGTTACTAGGCAGAACTGCAGAATCCCAACAAAAGTTGCCAGAGTGCAGTAGGCGAGGTGCAAATTGAGGTCAATATAACCCCAGACCAAAAATAGGTCCCAAAATGGTGCTCGGGTTCACTGAAGCTCCAAATGAAATACAGCCAAGTTCTAGGACATCAAAGGTTGACACAAAATATTGAAGTAACTCAGCGGGACAGGCAGCATCTCTGGAGAGAAGGAATGGGTGACATTTTGGGTCGAGACCTTTCTTCAGACTGATGTCAGGGGAGTGGGCAGGACAGAGATAGAATATAGTCGGAGACAGTAAGACTGGGTGGAGAACTGGGAAGGGGGATGGGATGGAGAGAAAGGGAAAGCATAGGCTATTTGAAGTTATTATCTAGAAGGACATTGCTGAGAAAGGGTGGCCAGGCACAAAAACATGAAACAGATGCCTTGTAACTCACATTTAACTGATCACCTGTCAAAAATCTGATATAAGGTGACAAATAGTTCCAAATATACTTTACTGCAGATATTTGAACAAATTGAAGAAATTGTGGAAAATGTTGAAAATATGCTGTAGGTCAGATAGCATTATCAGAAATAATGTTTTAGCTTAAAAACCCTTCTGGCCTGATGGAATCTGCACCCTGAAACTTTGATTCTCGTTTTTGTCCCCAAAACCTTGTTCAAAATGCTGAATATTCCACTGTTCTTATATATTTTTTTGATTTCTAGGATCTGCATTGTTTAGTTTAATTTAGAGGTACAGCGTGGAAACATATGGTTTGGCCCACCGATTCCACGCCAACCAGCAATCACCCGTACACAAGCTCTATCCTACACGCACATAAGGACAATTTACAGAAGCCAATTAACCTACAAACCTGCACGTCTTTGGAGTGTGGGAGGAAACCAGAGGACCCGGAGAAAACCCACGTGGTCACAGGGAGAACGTGGAAACTCCATGCAGACAGCACCCGTAGACAGAATCAAACCTGATTCTCTGGTGCTGTAAGGCAGCAACTCTACCGCTGCGCACATGTGCCGCCATAATGAAAAATGTATTTAGCAAAAATAAAATTTCACATATTAATTAATTTTTAGTCCCAT
Source organism: Okamejei kenojei (assembly GCA_035221665.1). Lineage (NCBI taxonomy): Eukaryota > Metazoa > Chordata > Chondrichthyes > Rajiformes > Rajidae > Okamejei > Okamejei kenojei. The sequence goes on from CM069138.1 coordinate 50,730,506, forward strand.
CAAGCACATGCATTTAGAAGATTATAACTAAATGATTTACCTGAAAAGATCAAAGATAGTAAGGTACGTATAGGCAGTCAAAGCTGTGGAGAAAATAAAGGAGAAAAAAAATTAAAGTAGCATCCTCATGTTATCTGGCACATTTCTCTCCCTATCCATTAGAAATAAATGATATTTGTCAGGCTAATGTAAACATTTGCTTTCCGGAACCCCTTCAACCTAATGAATGTTTAGTTAATTTTTAATTCAAAAACAATTTCAAAATATGCTGATTTACTGTGCTGTGTGAATGTAAATTTACCACTAAAAATGCCAATTCTCCTCAACTTCTTCGGCACTTCAAAAAAAAAGTTTATCCGAGATACAAATTGTGCTGCAATTTGGTAGATCTGCTGTCTCATGGCGCCAGAGACCCTCAGGGGCTGTATGTGTGGAGTTTGTATGTACTCCCTTTGCCCGCATGGGTTTCCTCCGGGTGCTCCGGTTTCCAATGATATCCCAAAGGTGCACAGTTTGTAAATTGCCCCTAGTGTAGATTCAAAAGTGAGATAATATAGAACTAATGTGAATGGCTGATCGATGGTCAATGTGGATTCGGTGGGCCAAAGGGCCTGTTTCCGTGCTGTATCATTTAATGAAATGATACATCACCAGACCATCTAGCAGCCTAAGGTCCTTTACCATTTTCTAAAAGCTAAAATGGCTCCTCAGTCCAAAATATAATTGACAGATACTATATTGCTGCATTAAATCTTTCTGTTAAACTTGTTGTTCACAGAGTCAGTAATGTGGCTCTGTTTTACATTTGGACGATTCAGTCAGACGACGTCCCATATTGATGAGAATGTGCTCTCTTTATCATGATGGATGGCATTAGTGTTACTGGATTGGCAGTTCATAATCATTGTCCATATTAATCTATTTTACTTCAGAAATAATCTTGAACCAGGTCCATGTTACCACAGTTTGCAAATGAAATATAAAGGTTAAAGTATTATTAAACTGGATAACCTTGTGATCTCATCATGAACAGCATAGGAAGTCCTGTGACTGTCCTTTGTACAACGAAACGGACATGAACCCATGTATTAGGTTTCAGACTGATCGTGATTACTCTGTTTTTGACATAGTCTGCAAGGTTGGCTAATCCAAGGATTTGTACACTGCCTTTCAGTGAAATTTCCTGAGAGTTCCGTTAACCTCTTCTAAACATCATGCCTGAAGCAGTCAGTACTTTCCGCCAGCTCAAGATAATGTTAACCAGTTACAAAGAGGATCTAGATTCATCCAACATGTTTTTCAATGGGGCACGAATGTAATGAATTTAAAAAAAGGGGGGATTTTAGCAAACTACGTTTAGTACTTTTCCTCCCCAAATGCACTGTCAGTCAAAAGGATACAGTGGGGGTGGGAATCAAAACAGAAAATAGTAAATTAGAGCATTTGGAAGCAGGTCTGACCACCATATTCTGTTTAAAGTTCCAGAAGGCACTTGACACAAGTGCCATGTAAAAGACTGGTGCACAAGATAAGAGAGCATGGTATTGGGGGAAGTGTGTTAACATGGATTTAAGATTGGTTATCACATAATGAAGAGTTAGATAAAGAGATCTTTATCAGGCTGGAAGGAATGTATGCAGTGGTGTGCCCCAAGGTTCGGTGTTTGGACAATAATTTACTATTTATAGTATATCGATGACATGGAGGGGAGGATATCGTGCAAGATAACACAATTTTACAGGTTACGTGAAAATAAATGGGAGGCCATGTTGTGATAATGTTATTAGGATACTTCAACTCAGATTGACTCCCGAAAGTTTTACTTATTTAGGTATTAAGATCACTAAGAAACACAAGGATTTATTTAAAGCTAATTTTATGCCTTTAATTGACCATATTAAACATCAGTTTACTAAATTGTCACCAATGTCCTTATCCTTAATTGGCCGAATCAATGCTATTAAAATGTTCATTTTACCTATATTTCTGTATTTATTTCAGACGATACCAATTTTTATTGCCAAATCTTTCTTTGATATTATAGATTCCAAAATTTCTGGAATATGGCAGAATACAAATCTCAGACTAAGTAAAAAATACTTACAGAAATCAAAAAAAGATGGTGGTTTGGCATTGCCGAACCTTAGACTCTCCTATTGGGCAGTCAATGTTCGTTATTTAACATTCTGGACAAAAGATTTAGAAGATACCCAATGCCCAGGATGGATAAACCTTGAACGTGATTCCTTACAAGGGCTATCATTGGCTGCTATTCTAGGGGCTTCATTACCTTTTACAATTACGAGATTGAATAAATATACGACTAACCCAATAATAAGACATACGTTCCAAATATGGTTTCGATTTCATATGTTTTTTGGACTAAATGATTTTATCTTATCGAGTCCTATTTTATCCAATTTTCTCTTCCAACCTTCTAGTACTGATCAAGCCTTTCTGTTATGGAAGAGGAAGGGATTAGTATCTTATCGTGATTTGTTTTTGGAGGGTGGTTTTATGTCTTTCGAACAACTCGCCAATAAATATAACTTACCTAATTCACACGTTTTTAGATATTTACAAATTAGACATTTTTTGAAGGCTACTCTACCCCTTTTTCCGCTACCACATCAAACCGAAATTTTGGAAAAAAAATTTACATTTGAACCCTTATCAGAAAGGATTAATAACGACTATTTATGAGTTGATTTTGAAATTACAAATAGATATATTTGATAAAATTAAGAATGACTGGGAAAGAGAACGCCAAATGTCTTTATTTATAGAGAAATGGGAGAGGATTCTTCAATTAGTCAATACCTCTTCAATGTGTGCAAGACACGCTCTGATACAATTCAAGGTGGTTCACAGAGCTCATATGTCAAAAGATAAGTTGGCTCGTTTTTATGGTCATATAAATCCTACCTGTGACAGATGTAACTCTGAAGTGGCCTCACTGACCCATATGCTTTGGTCCTGCCCACTTTTGGAAAAATATTGGAAATACATTTTTGATACTATTTCTGTAGTTTTAGGTATTGATTTACCTCATCCTATTACTGCAATTTTTGGGCTACCAATGGTAGATTTTATTCATTTGTCCCGCTCCGCCCATCGGTTGATTGCTTTTACTACATTAATCGTCAGAAGATCTATTTTATTTAAATGGAAAGACTCCAACCCACTCCAGTGGTATTCTGAAACGATATCATGTTTAAATTTAGAAAAAAAATCAGGAGTGACATTGTTGAACCCTTGGTTAAATAGGCACCCGTGGTTAAATTTGATTCATTTTTTCCTTTTCTTTTTGTCTTTTTATCTTTGTGTTTTTTTCTACATTTATAAGTTTTCTTTTAAACATTTAACTATATTTACATAGAGGTCTATATTCAATGTGTATTTTGACACTGGTCTCATATTAGGTTATACCTGTTATTAAGGTAATCCTGATCCCTATGTATCAATATCATTGTTATGTTTATCATTATTCTTTTTGCTCTGTTTTTTATGTTTTGTTTTTGTTTTTTTGGAAAAAAAACAATAAAAAGATTTTAAAGAAAGGATTCTTCAACGAACTATAGAAAGCTTCATAACTTGACAAATGGAGTTTAATGCGAAAAGTGTAAGGTAAGAGGAATGTAAAGGCAGACAATTATCCAAATGGGGAAAGATTGCAGAGATGAGCAAAGTACAAGGAGATCCAGGTATTTGTGTGCATAAATATAAAAATGTTAACAGGCAAGAGCCGCAAGTGCTTGGGAAGACAAATGGCATATCAATCTTTTGTTACAAGATTACTGGAGTTCAGAAATAGGAAAATATTGTTACAATTATATTTGTGAGACCACACTTGGAACATTGTGCACAATATTAGTCCCCTGAGGGACCGAAGGGATACACAAGCATTGGAGAAAATCCTAAAAAGATTTAGTCGGCCAATTCCTGGGATGAGAGTGTCGCTTCATCACTAGCAGCTAAATAAATTAGATCTGTATTTGTTGGAATTTAGATATATGCCAAGGTCTTTCCACCACTGACTTTCGAATAAGGGGAGATAGATGAGGGCAGGTGGAGAGAGGCGGTCATTTGACACCAAGGGACATCAGACCTTCTCCAAGAATGGCGAATGTCATCGAGGATTCTTTACCCTGAATGTTTGTGAAGGACAGATCATTGCAGGCTTTTAAAAAGGAGGTAGATACATTTTTGAAAGAGTGAAGAATTCAGGGCTGTAGAGAACTAGCATAGCAGAGGAATTGAGACCTTGGGCAGATCCACCACGATATAATGAATGATGTTCATAAGTGATAGGAGCAGAATTAGACCATTCGGTCCATCAAGTTTACTCCACCATTTAATCATGGCTGATCTATCTTTCCCTCACAACCCCATTCTCCTGCCTTCTCCCCATAACCCCAGACACCCATACTAATCAAGAATCTATCAATCTCTGCCTTAAGAATATCCATTGATGGTCTCCACAGCCTTTGGTGGCAATGAATTTCACAGATTCACCACCCTTTGACTAAAGAAATTCCTCCTCATCTCTTTCCTAAAGGTACGCCCGTTTATTCTGAGGCTATGGCCTCTGGTCCTAGACTCTCCCACTAGTGGACACATCCTCTTCACATCCACTCTATCCAAGCCTTTCACTATTCGGTAAGTTTCAATGAGGTTCCCTCCTCATCCTTCTAAACTCCAACGCATACAGGCCCAGTGCCATCAAATGCTCATCATATGTTAACCAACTTATTCTTGGTATCATTCTTATAAACCTCCTCTGGACCATCTCCAGTGCCAGCACATCCTTCCTCAGATATGCGTCCAAAATTGCTCACAGTACTCCAAATGTCTGATGGAGCAAGCTTGATGGTCAAATGACCTACTCCTATTCTTGCTTTATGTTCTTATCTAAAAATTTTCTCTAACTCCACCTGAAAGATACTGCAACATCACTCTTCATCATCATATTGACAGTTGAATACTATAGTGCATGTAGCAGCAAATGATACTTCATAATGTTTCTTTTGCTAGTCACCTTAAATCTCTATTCTCCGGTTACCTACCGATAAACCAGTTTCTCGATCTAAACCATTCATTGTTTTAATAACTTCTTGCAGTCCTTCTTTTAAATTTCAAATATAGGCACCTAGTTTGCAGCTCAGGTTTAAACTACTATCAGAACTAGGTTAAAAAAGACAGAAGATTGGCAACTTTCTACACTGTTCAGAAGGACAACTATTTATAAGCACTCACCCAAATAAAACAAAAATCCAACTTTTAAAAATTCTCCACATTAAGTTGTTGGAAACAAGGAACTGCAGATGCGTGCTTACAAAAAAAAGCACAAAGTACTGGAACAACTCAGCAGGTCAGGCAGCATCTCTGGAGGACATGGAGAAGTGACATTTAGAAGGATCCCGACCCGAAACATCACTTATCCATGTTCTCCAGAGATGTTGCCTGACCCGCTAAGTTACTCCAACATTTTGTGCCTATCTTTGGTGTAAACCAGCATCTGCAGTTCCTTCCTACACATTTTGTACAGCAGGTCAGACAACGTTAATCCAGCACTTTGTGCCTTTTTGTGTAAATCAGCATCTGCAGTTTCTTAATTCTACACTGTACTTTTCTATGTTCCATGCTTTTCCATTGGGTGGGTGAAAGAACATTCCAAATCCTGAGTTACTTTGTAGTCATCACCTGAGAGGATAGGATATTCTTATTACTTTCACACCTTTCAGCATAGAGTTAAGCAGAAGGTATCAGAGTAATTTCTAAATTAATGACTGCACCTTCGCAGTTTTAGTAATTGCAATAATCATCCTGATGGCCGTTCTCCAAGTTAGATACATTAAATCAAGCCTTGGACAACCAAGTCATGAATACAGGCAGGTGCAAGACACATAGCTGCAGTAAGAGGATCCCTGATGTGCACAGCTAATCCTTCAGTCAGTACAACAAACATAATACAGTAACAGAGATCATCCTGAAATATGGAGCTAATATTTAAACATGCTGACAGCCATGCAGAAATGGCCTGCTGCTATGTGTGGTATATATGAGCCATGGAGCAGATTACGAGCCGTGTAACAGAACATTTTATTATAAATGACCAGGATTCGCTAAATGAGTTAAAGCTGAGGAATATTGAATAAATGCTGCACTGAAAGAGCTAGATTTAATTCAATATGCTCAGATGACAATATAGAATGACCACTGTACAACAGGCATAAGGTATTCAAATGGATGGAAGTGATATGCACTGTAGGGAGTCAAATAGCATATATTATGACAGAAAAGTGAAAGTGGCTTTGATAAGAGCATCCAAGCTTGTCTTATCTAGGGTGACATTGAAGTGTACCGTCGAGGTTTGGACACTCATAAAACTTGAAATCTGTGTTTTACATAATTTTTTACAAATTTTGATTTGCAAGTGCTCTGATTTTGAATTTATTTACCAAGGACGCAACAAGACCAAGAATTGTTGATTTTCCATGGCTTTACAATATAGTTTAACTATTATAGAGGAAAGACACAAAACGCTGGAGTAACTCAGCAGATCAGGCAGCATCCCTGGAGAACATGGATAGGTGACTTTTGGGGCGAGACTCTTCTTCAGACCGTAATTATTATAGGGTTTCTACGGCTATATTAATAGCAAAAGGATAACGAGGGATAAAATTGGACCATTAGAGAACCAGAATGGACAGCTATCTGCAGAGCCAAAAGAGATGGGGGAGATATTGAACAATTTATTTTCTTCGGTATTCACCAAGGAGAAGGATATTGAACTCTGTGAGTTAAGGGGAAAAAGTAGAGTAGCTATGGAAACTATGAGATTCAAAGAGGAGGAAGTACTGACACTTTTGAAAAATATAAAAGTGGATAAGTCTCCAGGTCCTGACAGGATATTCCCTAGGACATTGAGGGAAGTTAGTGTAGAAATAGCAGGAGCTATGACAGAAATATTTCAAATGTCATTAGAAACGGGAATAGTGCCGGAGGATTGGCGTACTGCGCATGTTGTTCCATTGTTTAAAAAGGGTTCAAAGAATAAACCTAGCAATTATAGACCTATTAGTTTGACGTCAGTGGTGGGCAAATTAATGGAAAGGATACTTAGAGATAATATATATAAGCATCTGGATAAACAGGGTCTGATCAGGAACAGTCAACATGGATTTGTGCCTGGAAGGTCATGTTTGACAAACCTTCTTGAATTTTGTGAAGCGGTAACTAGGGAAATTGATGAGGGTAAAGCAGTGGATGTTGTCTATATGGATTTCAGTAAGGCCTTTGACAAGGTTCCCCATGGAAGTTTGGTTAAGAAGGTTCAATCTTTGGGTGTTAATGGCGGAGTAGCAAGATGGATTCAACAGTGGCTGAATGGGAGATGTCAGAGAGTAATGGTGGATGGCTGTTTGTCAGGTTGGAAGCCGGTGACCAGTGGGTTGCCTCAGGGATCTGTGTTGGGTCCACTGTTGTTTGTCATGTACATCAATGATCTGGATGATGGGGTGGAAAATTGGATAAGTAAATATGCAGATGATACTAAGATAGGTGGTGTTGTGGATAATGAAGTAGATTTTCAAAGTCTACAGAGAGATTTGGGCCATTTGGAAAAGTGGGCTGAAAGATGGCAGATGGAGTTTAATGTTGATAAGTGTGAAGTGCTACATCTTGGCAGGACAAATCAAAATAGGACGTACATGGTAAATGGTAGGGAATTGAGGAATGCTGTGGAACAGAGGGATCTAGGAATAACTGTGCATAGTTCCCTGAAGGTGGAATCGCATGTAGATAGGGTGGTAAAGAAAGCCTTTGGTGTGCTGGCCTTTATAAATCAGAGCATTGAATATAGGAGTAGCGAAGTAATGTTAAAATTGTACAAGGCATTGGTAAGACCAATTCTGGAGTATGGTGTACAATTTTGGTCGCCTAGTTAAAGAAAGGATGTCAACAAAATAGAGAGAGTACAGAGGAGATTTACTAGAATGTTGCCAGGGTTCCAGCAACTATGTTACAGAGAAAGGTTGAACAAGTTAGGTCTTTATTCTTTGGAGCGCAGAAGGTTAAGGGGGGACTTGATTGAGGTCTTTAAAATGATGAAAGGGATAGACAGAGTTGACGTGGATACGTTTTTCCCATTGAGGGTAGGGAAGATTCAAACAAGAGGGCATGACATGAGAATTAAGGGACAGAGGTTTCGGGGTAACGTGAGGGGAAACTTCTTTACTCAGAGGGTAGGGAATGGAGGGGTATGGTCTGAGTGCAGGTAGATGGGACTATGGGAAAACAAATGGTCGGCACGGACTGGAAGGGCCGAGAGGGCCTGTTTCCGTGCTGTAATTGTTATATGGTTATATGGTTAAACAGCTCTGTATGTCTTTGCTTGCATTTGTTGACGCCACCAAAACTATTTTTGTACCTACATATTAATATAAACTAAATAGATGTTCTCTGTGTGGTTAGCTTTTGGAACATTTGAATAATACAGACCTTTCCTGAGTATAGATATCATGCTTATGTAGACCAATGTCTTGTTAAATTGAAAAAAAAATACAAACAGGGCTCATGAGATTTAAAGAACAAAAATGGTTTAAAAGCCCAATGCTGGACGATCTAGTCACATTAATCACGGTTTAGTACAGTAAGGGTTTAATAAGATCATCCCTAGTTTTGTGTTACTTGTACTACTAATTAAGATAAAAATTGGAAGCCTCACATGCTCACACAAAGCATCTCACCTCAAAACCATTTTGTCACCATTAAAAACTATTAATCAACTGATTGCATTTGTCAATGCACATTCTTTAGAGCCACATTACTACTTTCCAAGTTAACAGGTTCTTACAATTATGAAGTGCAATCATTTTTAAATACTTAGGTAATCAACTATCTGTGAAGAACATTTTATAGGAGTCCAGTGTCAATAATGCTTTATTGTCTTATGTCCCCAAATGGAACAATGACATTCTTACTCACAGCACAGAACAGGTAAATAAACATAGTACTTCGCAGATACCACAATAAACAAGAAAACGTTCAATAAATAAAATAAAATATAGTGCAAAAACAAAATCAAAGTCCGAAGTTCCGAGTAGAACTTTGTCAGCTCCTCAAAAAACACGATCACACAACCTGCCATGTACAAATCATTCCTTCTTTCCAGAGATCCTGCCAGCCCCGCTGAGTTACTCCAGCATTTTGTGTCTATGTAGGCATGTTGACTATCTACAATTAACCCATTCTCTTCCAAAATAATATACTATACCTCAAACTTGCTGCTGGTCTACTTCAAATGGGAATTACATCCAAAAATTCATGTTCATAAGTTCTAGCAGATTTAGGCCATTCGGCCCATCAAGACTACTCCACCATTCAATCATGACTGATCTATCTTTCTATTTCAACCCCATTCACCTGCCTTCACCCCTTAACTCTTACTAATCAAGAATCTGACAAAAATAATATCTGCCTTAAAAATATCCAGATTTGGCCTCCAAAACCATCTGTGGTAAAAAATTCCACAGGTCAGAATTCCACCCTCTGACTAAAGATATTCATCCTCATCTCCTTACTAAAGGTACATTCTTTTATTCTGTGGCTTTGGCCTCTGGTCCTAGACTCTCCCACTAGTGGAAACATCCTCTTCACATTCACTCCATCTAGGCCTTACACTAAATTTAAAAAGATGAAAGTATTGAAGAAGACTTCCTAGAATATCTTCCTGTCAGGGGAATTTTGAAGATGAACAGGATTTACTTTTGAGATGCCAATACTTTCAGATGGGAGGGAGGGGGGGAATTCTTAAAAATCATTCAAGAGGGCTTTCTGAAGCAGTATGTTGTGTGTCTGACTGAGGAGGGAGCTATACTTGAGCATAATTTAAGGAATAAGGACAGGGAAGTGAATGGTGTCTGCAAAGGAATATTTTGGGAATAATGAGCATAGTTTGGAAAGCTTCAAGGTAATCATGGGAAAAGATAACATTTGCCCTGATTTGGGCCCCAAACCGAGGGTGGAAGGTGGATTTTAGGCACAATTTGGAGCATATGTCAGAGGGGGAAATAACAACTGAGAATGAGAGGCATTTAAAAGTGACGCTGTAAGAATTCAGAGTCCGCGCATCTCTGTAAGATTAGAAATTTTTAGTTTACATGTAGCTCACAGAGTAAACAGTTTATACAAAAAACAAGTGCAACACAGCTAAGTGGTACAAGATTGTGGCGAAAAATCTGAGTTAAATCCGGTGAAGCACTTAACAACAACTGGGATTTGAAATTGGCGCAGAAGCGGGCGACTCTGTATACTGTTTAGGTGTACTACTGCTATATACTTATCTAAGATGTATCTAAGTGCTTTTGGATAGTGATACCTGTACTGAAATGTATACAAAAATGAATTTCACTGTACCTCGGTACATGTGACAAATAAAGTAACGTTGAACCATTGAACATTGGAGCACATTAATCCCGAGAATCTAATGGGCTCTATCCCTGGATGCTACAAGAAACTAGGCTGTGGAATGCTGGGGGTCTAATGGAGAATTTTACATCTATATTAGCCACAGACAAGGTACCAAAAGACCGGAGGATAGCTAATGCTGTACGCTTGTTCAGAAAAGGCAGCAGGAATAAGCCTGGAAATAAAATGTGGATAATTTTGCATCCACCATGGATTCCATATCTGAAATATCTAGCGCAAGTTAACAGATCTGATGCAAAGGGAAAAATCATGTGCAAACACCAGCCATTGGGAAAACCTGATAAAATGTCACAACTTTCTGGCTCCATTAAAGCACTCTGATCCCCACACTGTAGCACACACCGTTGTCTGAAAACAGCATTGCATCTGCAGGATAAGGTCAGCTGTGTATGTTTACAAAAGTGGCCAATCAAGATAAAAGAAACAAGAACAATAAAGGTAAATTAATCCATCTTTGTGTTTTAATTTTTAATGGAGACTGCATAACACAAGACAAACATTCATATACTCCACTCTCTCATTTTATTTGAGCCATTTTATTTCTTGCACTGGGGACAGATCCATTTCCTAAATAATTGCAGGCCTGCTACCTAGGGATCAGCAATGTTAAAGGCGCTGGCCTTTCCCATCCATCTATGCTACATTTAGCCCATTCCCCTGGCACAGCAGCAACTGAGCCAATAGAATGGTGTAGAAATGTTCGATTTCCGATACCGAAATCTTAGCCAGTTTTCAGACTTGGAGAAGAGATTTGCAAACTACAGCATTCTGCTGTCATTGCTTCATGAAACACATATCGACCACTCAGTGTCGGATGTCGTAAAATGCTCTGCATTAAAAGAGAATTCTTCAATAAGTAAACTAAAAGCTTTATTGACTGAAAACAAGAATCCACTCGGTACATTCTGAAAAGAAATTTAAGACTTTAAAAGGAAGCTTTGCGTCAATTCGTCCCAGCAAAACGGCCATTAGTGGCTGTGGATTCAGGTTGATAAAGGCAGCCGTCTCCTACCAGTCACTAAGACAATGTTCCCACTTTAGCCAACTCCAGACATCCAGATGGATCGAGCTGTCATAACATTACAGCAGATACTGTCAGCGAGGCTGCACAGATTTCATACCTCATCTGAGATTTCCATTTTGCAGCTTCGTGGCACAGCCAGCAAGTTAAGTTTGTTTACTACGTTCTGCCAGACTGGGTTTGAAGGTTAATGCAGAAAATTTAGTACATCTGTACAGAAATGTATTACTTGACCTCCCAAGATACCGCTCATACATAAAGTTTATTTTAAATATGTCTCTTGTAATCATCTCTTTGGTGGTGTTCAGTCCGCAATTGTTTATTTACAGTATTTAATGTGCACACTGTCTGACTCGCTTTCTCCTGTTATTATCTTTTTCTATTAACCATTGTAACCTTTGCTTCCGTTTTTGGTAAAAAAAATGTAAGGGGTATCACACTCAGAAAACAACCTGAATTAAACACAGCAGGTCAGGTAGCATCTGCGAAGGGAATGGATTGCGACATTTCAGACTGAAGAAGGGTCCCGATCCGAAACATGGACCATTCATTCCCTCCACCGATACTGCCTGACCCACTAAGCTATTCCAACACTCTGTGGAGGGAATGGATAGACAAGGTGTCTATCTGTGGAGGGAATGAATAGATAATGTTTCGGATCAGAATCCTTCTTCAGTCTGAAAAAGAGGCCTGACCCGAAACATTGTCTATCCATTCCCCTTAGAGATGCAGCCTGACCCACTGAGTTATTCTAGCACTTTGTGTTTTGCTCACGATTTCAACATCTGTGGTTCCTTGTGACTCCAAACGACCTGAATGTCTAATTTTGGTTGTATTTTTACAATGGTCAAATTGCAGAGTCTACAGCTGACACGATAAAGACAGGAAAACACGCATTAGCAGCAGCTAATGAACTATTCATGGGTTAAAGGGTGCCTGAATCTACGGCCATGCTAAGAAGATGCAATGCTTACTCGGAAGCAGGCAGGAAAGGCATCTGAATTTACAGATCAACTGAAATGGCATAGATATGCAGAGTGCAATACAAGGATGCACAAAAACAAGAAGTGCGGCTGAGCTTCAACATTCACGTCGATGGGAACAATCAATAACTAGCATTTTCTGAGTCTCTCACAAAATGGTGTTATTTGAAACCAGGCAAAGAGACACCAAGTTTCAGCAAAGACAAGAAGGACAGTTTAGTTTTCTTCCCTATATATAACGTCTATATGTCCAAATAATCTATTAACATCCAGATGGGTGTGCACAGTATGCCAAAAGTTCATATCTATTAACTAAGAGTGCAGAGGCATCTTTGCCATGTCCAATCTGAATTCAACAAAGACTGATGGAACGATGCCCTCCTGCCCCACTCGCCAATGGGCACAATAATACAAAGTATGTCGGACAGAATGGAGAACAATGTACAATATGGCACTAAATTGGAACCTTCTGAGAAAATGTTATATGGCAAACTGTGTTGTTGGGAAGCTCAGAATTGATTCAAAGAGTACATATGCTTTACATATGCTTTACAGCATATGTGAGGCCACGTTTGAAGTATTGAGTTCAGTTTTGGTTACCCTGCTATAGGAATTATGTTACCCTGCTATAGGAATTATGCAGGAAAAAGTGTAGAAAAGATATAGGAGGACTTGAGGGCCTTAGCTATAAGGAGAGATGAGGCAGGCTCGGACTTTATTCCTCAGAGCGCAGGAGGATGAGGGATGATCTTATGGAGGTGTATAAGATCATGAGGGGCATAGATAGGGCAAATGCACAGAATCTTTTACCCAGAGTAGGGAAATCGAGAACCAGAAGACTTGGGCTTAAAATGTGAGGGGAAAGATTTCATAGGAACTGAGGGGCAACTTTTCACACAGAGGATGGTGGGTATATGAAATGAAGAAGGTATTGTAATAACATTTAAAAGACATTTGGACAGATACATGAATAGGAAAGGTTTAGAGGGATATAGGTCAAACATGGGCAGGTGGGACAAATGTCATTGGGGCATCTTGGTCAGTGTGGGCAAGTAGGGCTGAAGGGTCTGTTTCCATGTATGAACTCTATTGCTATACCCTTAATCTGATCTTCACAAAGGCCTGATATGGTGTTCTGAAACGATCAGCAACCTTGAATCAGGCTTCATCAACGTTGAAGTTTGTTGAAAACAAAACAAACATTGATCCATTGAGCCCTATTCACAAGTTAGAGGTAAAATATAGTCGATGCAGGAAATCTGAAAGGGGAACAGAGAATTCTAGAAGTAAGCAGATCAGATAGCATCTCCGGAACAACCTGCAGATCGATGACCTTGTATCATCTTCTGATCATGGAAAAAGATCATCAACCCAAAATGCTGAGCTATATCGTGCCACAGTGACACGCATTGAGGCCTATGGTGTTGTTTAGAGTATTTTCTGTAAAATGAGCTCATGCCATGGCCTGCTGGAAGTGTAAACTGATAACAACAAGGCAAAGGTGAATCCCCACTCTTAGTTTACAATAGGATCATCAGAGCACCTCCTTAATCAATGAGAGCTGATGATTAAGAAAGAAACAGGGATGATGAATAAAGTCAAATTAGCTATAAAATAAAAAATAGAAGAGTAGAGATTGAATTATATGAGAGAAAAGAGAAATAGAAAAGGAAAACTGGAAAAAATACTGTAAACTTCTCAATAGACATTGCAACTTGCTTGGAAACAATTTAAATCCAAGTCTATTTATCAATAGATCTATAATAAATAAATGGAAAATGAAAATGATTAATTAGCTCTGGCAATTCACAATCCATGGCTCAATCTCGTAAACTTGTTGGTGAATATGTACATATAGGGATGCTTCATTAACATGTTATGATTCCAGCAAGAGTTAACAATGAACTTTATCCGTCTGAAGAAGGGTCCTGACCCAAATTGTCACCCATCCTGTTCTCCAGAGATGTTGCCTGACCCGCTAAGTTACTTCAGCACTTTGTGTCTTGTTTTTCTGAACTTTCTTTCTTTCTTAGATATTATCTGACATGCTGGAATTGTTTGTTTTGATTTCCAAGTGTGGAATGTCTGGATTCAGGGCCAATGAATGGGAAATATATGCAGAGGACTGTAATGGGAAAGGATTGCACAAGATTACTGACAAAAGACTTGTAGAAAGCACAGAAAGTTTAAAGCTTTCAAATAGATGGCACATACTAATCTTGAATCTGTGGAATTCATCGCCACAGATGGCTGTGGAAGCCAAGTCATCAGGTATTTATAAAGAGGATATTGATAGACTCTTGATTAGTAAGGGTGTCAAGGGTTATGGAGAGAAGGCAGGAAAATGGAGCGGAAAGGGAAAGATAGATCAGCCATGATTGAATAGTGGAGTAGACTCAACGGGCTGAATGACCTAATTCTGCTCCTGTGACTTATAAACTTATGATTTTAATTTATGAAGTATTATGGAAGGTGCATCACTCATCCAGCTGGTCCAACAATAGTCCTCACAGGCAGCTTCTCCACACTCAGCCACAAGTGATTTGTTGCTTCAGGAGTGCCTGTGGGGGGAGGGGGGTTATGCCAGGTTCCCAATTGGGGTGCACAGCAGCAAGAAGGGAAGAAGCTCACACCAGTTTCCCAGCACAGCCACAGGCAAACGCAGAGGGGGCAGGAGTGTGCCGTGTTCCTAGCATAGAAGACTATCATTAATTTAAATAAATTTGAACCTTGAACCTACACGTTATGCTACAATGATCCATTTTAGCATTAATTCTATTTGCAATCTAATTTCTGGGAGCAAACTTTGCGCTGCGAGATGCTGCTGTACTAATATGTTTTTTTAAACATTTGTTTTTGTGGTAAGCTTTAACATTGCAGAAAAGTCTTCAATAGCAAGTAACTTTGCAAGAATATCAACTTTAGATTTAGTTGGAAATTGCTCTGGTCTTTGTTCCGGCCTTTTCTCATCTCCAGACCCTCCCCCTCCCTCTACCTTTCACTCTGAAGAAGAGTTCCAACTCGAAACGTCACCAATTATTTTTCGCCAGAGATGCAGCCTGACCCGCTGAATTACTCCAGCATTTTGTCTCGTCAGTATAAATCGCCCATTCAAATTGAATTCAAGTTGGAAATTGCTCAAGTCGCATGCACAATAGCAAGAATTCTGTTCACAAAATAACCATGGCACTCCAAGATGAAATTAAAAATGGCTATGCTTAGGTTAGATTTTGTATATTTAAGATAATTTCTATTATTTAAACAGGTTTTGTTGGCGGCGAGGAACACTAAACAGGCACACCTAACAAATACAATAAGATTTTATATTTAATTGGTGGTACAACTAACAGGTGGTGTTAAAGTGGAGACAGTTTTGATCGGTGAGTGGGTGTGGAAAGAAATAGCAGCTTCAGATTCCTGGGCACGAACACCGCAGATGACCTGTCCTGGGCCCAGCATAAGGGTGTAATCACAAAAAGGCACACAGCTTTTTGACTTTCTCAGGAGTTTAATGAGATTTGGTATGTTTCCAAATACTCTTAAATTTTAATGTACAGATGTACTGTAGAAAATATTCTGACTGGTTGTACCTTGGCCTGGTAAGGCAATTCAAACACGCAGAAACCGCAAGAGGCTGCAGAAAGCAGTGGACTCAGCCCTGTCCATCACGGGCTCAGCCCTTCCCACCATCGAAAGCATCTACACGAGGCGCTGCCTCAAGAAGGCGTCATCTATCATAAGGATCCCCACCATCCAAGCCATGCCACCTTTTTGTTGCTACCTTTAGGCAGGAGATGCAAGAGTCTGAAGTCCCACACCACCAGATTCAGGAAGACCTAATTTCTTGCAAATATAAATCTTGAATTTACCTGCAAAACCCTAATCCCGCCACAACAATGGAACACTACAGACCACTTCTTGCACTATCTTAGACTTGTTTTCTAATTTTTACACTTTAGACTTTATTTTTGGAGACACATTGTGGAAACATGCACGAGTCCGTGCCAACACGCAATTACCCCTTCCGCTAGCACTATCCAACACACTAGGGACAATTCACAATTTACAGGTCAAATTAACCTACAAACGTGTACGTCTTTGGATTGTGGGAGGAAACCGGAGCACCCGGAGCACCCGGAGAAAATGGTCACAGGGGAATGTATAAACTCCGTACAGACAGCACCCAAAGTCAGAATCATATCTGGATCTCTGGCGCTGTAAGGCAGAAAACTCCACCACTGTGTTACTGGTGTTATTTTGCACCAATGTCATATTTATTTGCACAGACTTGTAGATTTTATGTGTAAATCAAGTGTGATCTATATTTATAGGTGTGTTATTCGAGTCCATGTGCCTGTGATACTGCTGCTAATAAGATTTTCATTGTACCCAAACTTCACCAAACTTGTACATTTGACCATAAACTCAACTTAATGTGCAAAGTCTTGGCCCCGACTTTAATTTCCGTGTAAGTCACTGCTCACCAATTAAATCAAGGAGAAGTGGGCAGCGGTAGATTTGCTGCCTTACAACGCCAGAGACCTGGGTTCGATCCTGACTATCAGTGCTGTCTGTATTGTTTGGTATGTTCTCCCTGTGACTATGTGGGTTTTCTCCAGGTGCTCCGGTTTCCTTCCACAATCCAAAGACGTATAGTTTTGTAGGCTAATTTGCTTCAGTAAAATTGTTCTAAAAATGTGTTCATTGTTCCTTGTTTGTAGAATAGCAGTACTGTACGGGGTGATTGCTGGTCAGTGCAGACTCGGTGGGCTGAAGGCCTGTTTCCACGCTGTTTCTCTAAAGTAAAGAGAATCAAGACTAAAAAACAGTAGGGAATTATTCTAATTTTTACAGAGTAAAGATGGCCAATAACCAAGTTAATATTAGTAGAATGGGACATGTAAAATTGAAAGTGAAGCCAGATGGAATTGTTTTAGCTGCAACAGCATTCCAGCCTGCAGAATGCATTCTCCACCACAAGATGTTCAGATAAAATGTAATGGATATAATTCATGTAGTATTTTAATGCAATTATTTTTTCTTTATCTTTAAAATCACATCTGCCAAAAACCTGTATGATTAATAAGAATCTTGCCGCATTTACTGTAATTCAGTACCACAGATGTCAGGGTAGACTAAAGACATTAGAGTAACTAAATGGCAATTAATGAATGGGAATGAGAAGCTGTCAGAACTCAAACTCATATTACAGTCTATAGCTGAGGTCACTTTCCCAGGAGGATTAATCCCTCACATACATGATACAACCACTACTGGGCATTAGTGGCTTCTGTAGGAGGATAAACATTTATGTTCTTTTAGAAGGCTTTGTTGAAAAATTACCTTCTCCCCTACCTCCTAATGCGAGCTGGAGGTATAAACATAATTGTCAAGTAGGTACTTTTGAATCAGAATTTTCAAATGATTATGAAAGCAAGGACACAGGTGTTCTAGAGGACAAAATGATTGATCAGGCTTGTAGAAAAATAAATAGAGTGCTCTCCATGGAGGGAGAGGGAGCACGAAAGAGGCGAGCGGCAGGGCAAGAAAGCAAGGGAAGGGAGTGCAAGAGAATGGGAGAGAGATAAATTGGGGGGGAGAGATGGGGGGGGGAAGAGAAAGAGGAATGGGAAGAGAGCACGATAAAGAGATGGGGAAGAAAGCAAGAGAGAGGGGGGAAGCAAGATTGGGTGGGGGGGAGAGATGAAAAGAGAGTGGTGGGGAAGAGAGCAAGCGAGAGGTAGGGGAAGGAGAGAGTGAGAGGGGAAGTTTATTGGTTGGGGAACTCAGCCTCGTGTTCTTGTGCATTGAAATTGCATATCAGATCATGGGGGGGGAGAGGAGATGGGGGGGGGAAAGAAGCTAGAATTGTCAAGTCTCAATTTAAAGTGTAGATCGTTCAAAATAAATGCAAGGAAAGACAATATGGGACATGAGTGAACAGAGACACCTAGGGGCTCAAACACTTAATTCCATTAAATTATGAGTGGAAGCAAGAAAGAAATGCTTTTCATATGTAAAAGAATGAGATAACAACATTTTTTTTTTCTCAATTTTTTTTAATACTTATAATTTTTTCTTGGGGCAATACAATTTCATCTGTTTGTGGAGTCCATGTTCAGTGAACATAAAATAGTACAGCACACAGGAACAGGCGAAAGAGAGAGGTATCAAAGGGATGCATATAGGTTAAGTGAGTCGGAAAAAGTACTGGCAAATGGAGTATAATGTGGAAAAATATAAAACTGTTCATTTTAACAGAAATAATTAAAAACACAAAACAGTGAACGTTTCAGAGTTCCAAGGTGCAAAGGGTCCTAGTTATCTGAATATATGACTTGCAAATGACAACTGTAAGTTACTTAGAAAAGCTAAAAGGATGCCATAGTTTATTGGTAGAGGAATTGAATACTAAACCAGGAAGGAAATGCTTCAGTTATGGAGGACATTTTTGATTCCATATTGAAATATTGTGTACAGTATTTGTTTCCATCTTTTGGGGAGGATGTAAATGCATTGGAATTAATTCAGAGATAGTTCACGTGACTAATGCCTTGAAGAGGTAGGTTTTTGTATAGGGAAAGATTGCACGTGGTAGGCTTGTATCTGCAGAGGTTAGTTCAATGAGAATGGACTTGATTGTAACATCGTAGGTCCTGTGGATGAAGATACTTCCTCTTGTGAAAAAAAACTAAATTTTGGGGGTTGTTAATTTCCGGGAGAGATTTTTTTTTTCTCAGAAGTTTGTGAATCTTAGGAACCTCTAACGGGTGGCGTATGCACAGTCTTTGAATATTTAGAAGGCATATAGCAGATATTTGGTCGGCAATGGGCTGAATGTGGAATTGAGGATATAATTGGACCAGTCATAAGCTTAAAAAATGGTGGAGGAGAAAGTTTGAGGGATCACTCCTGATTCATAAGACTCATATTTTAGTGGGTAATAACTCAATTTGAAAAGGAAGATGGAAATGCTTCTTTATACAAGAGAGAAGGTGGAAACAGAATGCAAGAGACACAGAGGTGTGTAGGTAAATAAAAGAAGATGTGGCCATCAGTCAATAAAAATATACCAAAAAAAAATGTTGAGGGCGACAAAGGCAAATACATAGAAAAGAAAAGAAAATACTGAAAGTGAACTATTCATAGATGGAAGAAAGTAGAATGACATTAAATAAAACTCAAGGATAATAGACAGAATGGGGAACGCATCATGGAAAAACATGGGATTACAAGAGAGAAAAAAATAATTAAAATGCAAGAGAGGAAGTATATAAGGTAAGGGGAATAAAGTCCTCCAACCGCAAAAGACAAATTGTGAACAAGTTGTGCTAGTAATGGTGAAACAAAAAGTATGGAATAAAAAGCGTAACATTAATGTTACTGATTACACAACGAAGAGACAGCCAGCACAGAAACAAAATGAAAGCAAATACACAAAGGTTGAAATTTGGCAATTGCAGCAAAAAAAGTGAATGAGAGCAAAAATATCTAATAGGGCACAATGTGGATAAACAAGTGAAGGCTTTAGGGATCACTCTTGATTTGTATGGCTCATATTTTAGTGTACAGTAATCCCATTTGAAGTGGAGATGGAAATGCTTCATTATACAAGAGGTAAAGTGGCAACAGAACGCGATGGAAACTCGGACGAGAAATAAAGATGAACACCCAGAGAAAACCTGTGTAGGTTCCGAAGATAGACACAAAAAGCTGGAGTAACTCAGCGGGACAGGCAGCATCTCTGGAGAGAAGGAATGGGTGACATTTCAGGTCGAGACCATGAAGAAACACCACCTATTCCTCCCTTTAAATCAGCATCTATAGTTCCTTCCTGCACTTGTGCAGGTACAGCAGTCTGTCCTTAAATGCAAAACAGCAAGATGAACAGAGAGCACTGGAATCAAATTGCTCTGTAAACACACAATACAAGGAGTGAAAGGAGTAAATAATATTGTATGAACAGTGTAAATTGCGTGGTAAAAAATATTTCCCAAAATGGCTTTAATATTTGTAACAATCAGCAATTCTGGGAAATAAATGTATAATTTTGATCAATGCCCAAGCCTGAGGAAGCAAAGCAAGTAAATCTATATTTTAAGGTGAAAATCACTTGTTATTTTTGTGTAATCTCATCCTCTTCAGGGTTGCATAGATGTTCTTCCTAGAATATCATCTCACTGCTCAAATCTTGAACAGTCTTACTGGGTTTCAAGCTATTTTATAATCTCCCTATACACAGCAACTGAGTGATGAAGTGTCAATAGCTGATTAAAATCAGAAGTCAAAAGGATCACGTGCACATATTGCAGGTAACCATTACCGGATTGTGTAGTAGATGCTCTTTTGTATGAGATCTCTCGGGATCAATGACTGTGGTTTTACTGGTTAATGGTTCTGAATTGGGTGCCAATTGTTCTTTTGAAAACAACCTCTTCAAACAATCAGATTGTGGTTTATTGCATTGTTGGTCCTTGGGGTGTTCAAAATTTGGGTGTATATTTCAAAATCAAATTTATTGCATCAATCCTACTTCTGCTTTACATTTATTTCCATTTTCCATATCCATTGTCCTTGTAACCAAGAGTAAAGCATTTACTTTGTATATTCTTTTATTACTATATTAAAAAACGTTGCATGTTCTTTCAATTACTATATAGCAAAACACAAAGCAGTGAAG
Source organism: Okamejei kenojei (assembly GCA_035221665.1). Classification (NCBI taxonomy): domain Eukaryota; kingdom Metazoa; phylum Chordata; class Chondrichthyes; order Rajiformes; family Rajidae; genus Okamejei; species Okamejei kenojei. The sequence continues at coordinate 50,751,681 of CM069138.1, forward strand.
TAACTCGGCGGGTCAGACAGCAACTCTGGAGAACATGGTTAGGCGGGTTCGGCAGCTTAAACCAGCATCTGCAGTTCCCTCCTACACATGGATAGGTGAGTTTTTGGGTGACTTGAAATGTCACCTATCCATGTTCTCCAAAGATGCTGCCTGAACCGCTGAGTTACTTCTGCACTTTGTGTATTTTATGTAAGTCAGCATCTGCAGTTCCTTGTTTCTAAGTTACATAGATACATAGACAATAGGTGCAGGAGTAGGCCATTCAGCAACTTCAAGCTAGCGCCGCCTTTCAATGCAATCAGTACCCCGTTCCTGCCTTCTCACCCTACCCCTTGATTCTGCTAGCCCTAAAGGCCCGTTCCACTTACATGTCATTGGCACGCAAATTACGCGACCTCGTCGTCGTGTTGAGGCGCACGGGCATTGTGTGGCCACATGGGGCCGGTCCCACTGAGAAGCGCGGAGGGGTATGGAGTTGTGCGCGGTATCGCGTGGCGCTCCGAAATTTTGTAGCGAACAAAATCTTCGCGCGCCACCGGCCTGTCGCGTAACTGACGGCCAAAGTGGGACAGGCACAAGACCCTGGTGCGACGCAACGTCTCACCTCCAACAGCAGCAGAAGCAGGCAAGCGATCGCCGAGCTCGGCCTGGGACTCACACGGCCGTTGCGGTCCAGATCCGCCCCCACTTCTACTCCCAGAGCGGGGCCAAGAAAATTGAAGATAGACACAAAATGTGACCACGAGGTCGCGTAATTAGCGTGCCAAGGACACGTAAGTGGGACAGGGGCTTAAGAGCTCGATCTAACTCTCTTTTGAATGCATCCAGTGAATTGGCCTCCACTGCCTTCTGAGGCAAAGAATTCCACAAATTCACAACCCTGTGTGAAAAAGTTTTTCCTCATCTCAGTTCTAAATGGTATACCCCTTATTCTTAAATTGTGGCCCCTGGTTCTGGACTCCCCCAACATTGGGAACATGTTTCCTGCATCTAGCGTGTCCAATCCCTTAATAATCTTATATGTTTCTATAAGATCCCCTCTCATTCTTCTAAATTCCAGTGAATACAAGCCCAGTCGCTCCATTCTTTCATCATATGACAGTCCCGCCATTCCGTGAACCTACGCTGCACTCCCTCAATAGCAAGAATGTCCTTCCTCAAATTAGGAAATCAAAACTGCATGCAATACTCCAAGTGTGGTCTCACCAGAGCCCTGTACAACTGCAGAAGGTCCTCTTTGCTTATATACTCAATTCCTTTTGTTATTAAGGCCAACATGACATTAGCTTTCTTCACTACCTGTTGTACCTGCATGCTTACTTTCAGTGACTGTACTAGGACACCCAGGTCTCGTTGTACTTCCCCTTTTCCTAACCTGACACCATTCAGATAATGTTTAAGAAAGAACTGCAGCTGCTGGAAAAATCGAAGGTAGACAAAAATGCTGAAGAAACTCAGCAGGTGAGGCAGCATCTATGGAGCGAAGGAATAGGTGACGTTTCTGGTCGAGACCCTTCTTCAAACTGATGTGGGGCTGGGGGGGGCGGGAAGAAGAAAGGAAGAGGGGGAGACAGTGGGCTGTGGGAGAGCTGGGAAGGGGAGGGAAAGGAGGGAGAAAGCAAGGATTGCCTGAAATTGGAGAAGTTAATGTTTATATCGCTGGGATGTAAACTACCCAAACAAAATATGCTCCTCCAATTTGCAGTGGGATTCACTCTGGCCATGGAGGAGGCCCAGGACAGAAAGGTCAAATTTGGAATGGGAGGGGGAGTTGAAGTGCTGAGCCACCGGGAGATCAGGTTGGTTAATGTGAACTGAGCAGAGGTGTTGGATCTGTCTTCCCGTTCTTGCCTCCAAAGTAGATAACTTCACATTTATCCACATTATACTGCATCTGCCATGCATCTGCCCACTCACCCAACCTGTCCTAGTCACTCTGCATCCTCATAGCATTCTCTTCACAGTTCACACTGCCACCCAGCTTTGTGTCATCTGCAAATTTGTTAATGTTACTTTTAATTCTTTCATCTAAATCATTAATTTATATTGTAAATAGCTGCGGTCCCAGCACTGAGCCGTACGGCATCCCTAGTCACAACTTGCCATTCTGAAAGTGACCCGTTAATCCCTACTCTGTTTCCTGTCTGCCAACCAATTTTCTAACCATGTTAATAGCCGACCCCCCAATACCACTAATCTCTTGTGTGGGACCTTATCAAAGGCTTTCTGAAAGTCCAGGTACACTAAATCCACTGGCTCTCCCTTGTCCATTTTACTTGTTACATTCAAAAAATTCCAGAAGATTAGGCAAGCATGCTGACCTGGACTGAGCAAGGAATAATATGCCCATTTCAGAAGGTGGCTGCAACAGGGCCTGACTGAAGCCTCAATGTTGCAGATGTTGGCCTCGGAAAGGAAGCTGACGTTGATTTGTTTGCCAATGAATTTAACAATTGACCTTCTCCAGAGCCTTGACGTGCAGGTCCAAGTGAGCATGGGAGTACAATGGCCTGTGCCATTCAGTAGACCACATCTTTTGTTCTCAGATAGCCAAAGACTGCACTGGCGCAATGAAGGTGATGACCAATTTCACCAATTTCTGTCGTCGCTGAAAGGAGCTCCTAAAATGTAGAAAGTACTCCATATTTGCCATTGTCTTTACTCTGACTCCCTATTTACGAATCTTTCCTTCTCCGACTCCAGCAGCAGTAAAAATATCACTTTCCTCTTCTTGGATAGAACTCTGTACCTTTATTCTGAAACCACGACCTCATCATCAGAAGCATTTCCACAAATAGGGCAAATAACTAAAGCAGCTTGTTCGTACATGGAGCGTAAAAAAATATTTAACATATAGATGGTTTGCCAATAGTAGGATTCTTCTCAAATTATATTTTCCAAAGGTTGACAAAATGCTGGAGTAACTCAGGCAGCATCTCTGAAGACAAGGAATAGGTAGTGTTTTAGGTCCGAACCCTTCCTTAGACCAAAAGGTAAAGGTGGGGCGGAAGAGGGGGAAACTGGATGCAAGAAAAAGCTAGAACAAATCTGGGCTGGCAACAAATTATCTCAGGAAGGGTGGAGTTCATAAAGGCCCATTGTTGGCTGGGGAAGATGTGCTAACGAGAGGGATCCAAGGATGTGAACAGTGCCCATTTTTTTCATTTGCAATTGTCAACAAACAAAAAGTCTCAAGATTGGAATCTATCATGAAATAAATACAGGAATTGGTATCTAATACTAGTGCTGTATTCAACAGTGGGATATAATATTAGAGGCATAGGGACTCCAGAATATATTAGTTTATAGTTAAGAATTTTTTTAACAATACCAATTACAAGATTAGATGTAAGTAAAGTTAGCAAAATCAAGTAAAGTCACCTTTTGCCATTAAGTTATTGGTTACTCCGTCTATCATTGTATTTCATCTCCATCTCCAGTCAGTCTTTATGGTGTTAAATTTGCATTGTTTAATGTCTCTGGAATTGACATTCACAGCAGTGCAAGAATGTTTGCTGCAAGAATGGCGAGTATTGAACCATAATAAAAAGGGCTGCTGTTCCAACAAGCCAGTTCAATTTGTAAAGTCATACAATCTTCTTCCTTTATAAAAAAGTACTCTAGGTGAATTAGTACAGATTAAAATGCTTTTACCTCTACAAAAGAAACCACATCCCGAGACAAAGGGAAGTCCTGGAATTATAATATTCTGTTGCATTTATTTATCTATGTCCAACTTCAATTTACTTCAATTACATGGTGCTAATTATTTTGAAAACATCTTTACAAAATAACCTTCTTTGCAACTAAAGAGATTTAAAATATAGTAGGAATTCCCAATTTACATCATTTACAAGACTTTACATCATTTCCCAAGAATTCTTCCATGTCATACAATAGTAAAATATCACAAATTATGTGGAATGTAAGTGAGTTTCCATGTTATAATTCACTTATTTTAAAAAAAAATTCCAGTTTGCACTGCTCACTGCTATTTGTTGCACCTCGGGATAAAATTAATCCATGTTTTGCGTTTTACACCTCTGCAGAATTTTGAGAGAAACAAATACAGTTATTTTCTGAGCCCGAGGATGTTTTTATGCATTTTATAAAACTATAGAATATACAATTATTTTATTTTATTTAAAAAATGACAACCATGTATTAATATGAAATGTGTTTAGTTAGTGTACACATTATTTTGTTACTGAAAAAAAATCAGATCGCTCAAAGGTGGTGGATTAGACAGTGAACGTTTCTATGTGTGCAATAGCCATTTTCACCACATGAATTTAAACCCTAGTGAGTTGTCACCTTTACAACATCAAAAAATATTTCCTAAAAAGAAATGAAAACAAAATACATTCTACAGCACAGTCGGTCGTACTATTTCATGGCAAAATTACATATTAAGTTGAAAGCAACTTGAAGAAATAAATTCTTAAAATTACATCAAATATGGGTAACGGTCTCAGGCCTTAAGAAAAGTTTTCCAAGGCTTGTTAATTGGTATTACTATCCCAAATCTTACAATCACAGCTGAGGTTAGAAACAAGGCAGTTATTCATGCTTAACTGCATTCCAAGAACAAGGATCACATTGCCCATCAATCTTCTCTGCAGACAGCACAGCCAACCGAATCATTCAATTTTGCTTACTATGTTCCATTGATAGCATTTATTTCAATTTCAGCAGACAGTTTACACTATAAGCAAACTCTCAAGTAACTTAGGAGATACAAGGAACTGCAGTTGCTGGTTTATCAAAATATGACACAAAGTGCTGGAGTAACTCAGCAGGTCAGGTAGCATCTCTGGAGGGCAGCAAGGTGGCGTAGCAGTAGAGCTACTGCCTTACAGTGCCAGAGACCCAGGTAGGATCCTGTCTGTAGGAAGTTTGTACATTCTCCCCGTGAACTGCGGAGGTGCTTGGGCTTTCTCACACATTCCAATGATGTGCAGAATTGTAGGTCAATTGGCTTCTCTAAATAGCCCCATGTGTGTAGGATGTGATACTGGAATAAAGCAGAATTAGTTTCCGGGTGATCATTGGTTGATAAGGACTGAGTTGCCAAAGAGCCTGTTTTCACACTGTATCACTAAACTAAACTAGTCTCAATATTGTGCATCTATCAAATCTATACTTAATTTTCCTTTTGCTCCAAGTAGAATACCAGCTTCCCCAATCTAAACTTATAGTTACATATCACCCCTGGAACCATTAATTCAATCCAAAAAAGTGTATAATTACTTTCCCTGAAGCCACACCACATTTTACATATCACATATCCAAGTGCCTTGGTGCGAGTGATAGGTCTACAGATCCTAAGAGTGCCAAATGTCATTGGTGCATATCAATCAGCTTAGGTCTCAGGACCACAGGTTTCAGATTCAATTCACAAACCATCCACTGCTTGTTCAAATTGGGCCGGCCATTGATTATGCACCGACGGGCAAGATTATCTGGACACAAGTGGGTGCAAATAAGAAGATCTCAGACTCTAATGAAGGATCTACTCTTGCAGACTCCATCAGTGATCACAAGCAACTGGGTAATTATCAACAAGAACTTGAGATATCATAAACCTAAATTTACATGTTCACTTATCTCCAAATTTCAACCAATAAGCCATAAAGTAGAGTTCTAATTTCCTTTTCCCATTACCCTATCTCCCAATGGTAACCCCAATGGTAACTGCAGTGCTTCTGGCTGAGGCGCGGCGGGGACTTTAAATCTTCGACCGCCGGCCAGCGGCCTACACCATCTTGAAGCCGCGGCCTCCGGTGGGGAAGCACCGATTCAGGACTTACTTGGACTTACCTTGACTATACATCTGGACGCCCGCAGCGGTGGCTGCAGAGGGTTGAGGTCCCGATCTCGGGGGAAAATGGAGGAGGACTGGCCAAATTTTGTGCCTTCCACCACAGTGATGAATGCTGTGGTGGATGTTTGTGGAAATTGTTATTGCGTATTGTGTGTTCTTTTTTTATTGTACCGCTGTTGGCAAATTCATTTCACTTGCACTTATGTGCAAGTGACGAATAAAACATGATTGATTGATTGATTGATTGATTGAAGGAATTGTCATAATTTGGACTTTCTGTAATTGACCAGTCAAGGCATGAGCTGTCAGTTGCCCAAGAACAATTGGTTTGAAGACTTTCATTTAAAAAAAATTGTCAATAAATCTCCATTCACGAACTAACAAGAGCATGGTAATGCTGTTTTTCTCCCAAGTTGGAATGTGCAATAATTACATGCCTTCCTGCATCCCAATTACACTCAGCAATGAGAAGTGGGGTTTACTAATTTGTAGATATTGTGGCAGTAGAAAACAACCTTAAATCTGAAATTGTGTGAAGTTAGAATGATGCCTCTTAGGACTATCCTCTGTATGCCAACAGCATGAATCCATGCCAAATCAATCATTTGTTTTGTTCATGGAACACCTAATCATCATTCACACTGTGTTTAGTTAATTACCTAATTAAACGTATTACTTTGGTCTGAAGTAGGTACATCTGTTGATCCTGCAGTAGTTGAAGTGTTTCTAAAAAGAGCACCATCTTTCCTTTTTAAACTAGCAGCTTTCCATTAGAATATAAACAGAATAAACATCTATCGTAAAACATTACTGCATTAAAGGCTGCAGCAAGTAAGAATTTGATTGTTTTGTTAAGGGTACTCATAGAAAAAACATAGAAAATAGGTGCAGGAGGAGGCCATTCGGCCCTTCGAGCCAGCACCGCCATAACTCATGATTCCCTGCTGACTCTATGCAAGTCCATACCTTTCAATAGACCACTAATTTCAAAGGAACATCTTACAGGGTCCATGCTAAAAGGACAACATTCTTAAATGTACACCACTTATAAATGTCCTTCTACACTTATACTGCTTAGCTACACAGCTTGTCTGAAAGCAAGCTAGAAACCAACCTACTAGTCAAATTAATTATGAATATGAAATATGATAGTTTCAGTACCTCAAAACATTTTAATTTAGGGACTCTTTTCAACCCAGTAATAAACATTGCTGAAATTGAAAATATGCTCATATTTTAGCTATTTATACCATAAATTCAATTAAACGAGGTAATGCGAAGACCGATTTTTTAAGCAAACATTTTTGCAGGACTTCGAAAAAGGTCTCTAATTATACTAATTATACAGAGTACATCCAGAGATAAATATTGTATAAATTAGGCACATCAATGTATGTAGTATTTGTGCTTTTTGACTTGCCATTTAAATTATTTTTAAAAACACCTTTAAAGGATTATTAGATGAAATCTCATTAAGTCTTGCACACCTGCAATGTCTCTGGGGAGTTCAGTACTTAATGTTTTTATCCCTAGAGTTTTCTATTCATATTTTTAATGCATCTTCCACTAACATAATTGTATAACAACAGCTCATCTACTTGTTTATTGGAGTGGTTTTGGTTTTCCTCATTCATACAGGCAGAAAATAAAACAGCCAATTAAAACAAAATAATCATTCAATCACTATCTACTTCATAAGTCACATTCATCATCTCATAGTTCCATACTTCAGTATTTTTTAAATGGACAATACCTCCATTAACTCCTTCCTTGTCAAATATTGCTATTATTTTTTTCCCTAAGAAGTTCCTACTTCATGTAACATTTATATAGCCCAGAGAGTGGCACGAAGGCAACAGCGGTAGAGCTGCTGGTTCGATCCTGACCTTGGGTGCTGTCTGTGTGGACTTTGTAAGTTTTTCCTGTGACTGCTTCCTCTGGATACTCCAGTTTCCTCCCACTTTCCAAAGACGTGCAGGTGTGTACGTCTGTACAAACCTGTACGTCTGGTAGATATGGGTGGAAGACACTTTGGGTCAGGAACATTCTTCTGAAGAGTCCCAACCTGAAACATCACCCATCTATGTTCTCCAAATGTTGCCTGACCCTTCGAAGCACTTTGTTTGCTCAGTGTTGAATGTAGCTTGGATTACCATAAAAAAGTAACGAACTAATAATAGTGTAATAGTGAAAAAGATGTGTACAACATAAATAACATTTCTAGTTTAAAGGCCAAAAAAAACCTTATTGCTTAATGTGAAAATCCAATGACAACGTTGAAGCCTTTGAACAAGCATACACATTTGCACCTCCTAGATCCCGTTGGCAAGATCTTAAACTTCAATCAGCATCAAAATGTAAAGCCATATCTTACAAATCTGAAGATGATCACAAAAGCTGTGTAGTTTATCCAACAGCACCACACCCCTCTCCCCCTCACAAAGACACGAGAATGATCTTGGGCACAAAAATGAAAGATATTAAGACAAAATTTAAATCAGTATTAATTTCTTCGTCTGCTTTCAGCTGTTGTAAAAACAGCAACGGGCTATGAGAAGGCTAGTCTCATCGTGCCAGTGGAAGAAGCAACAAAAACACCTTTCTCACAATATGTGTTTCAGTGGCTACAATGGAAGAATCTTTTTAACATTAGTTAACAAATCAAGCTGACACATGGAGACTGATCAATTGGATGAGATCACACATTAACATTTGGTTTTCCAAATCAAGTTTAAAAATCAATAAAGAAGGAAGTTCGTACTTACCCATGCTATTTGTGGAACTGCACCACATCAGCAAAAGGCCAGTGCAAATCAAGTTCAATAATCCAAACAGCAAGATTTTCCAGGACTGTGAAGTAAAACACATTGTATTGACAGCATTGTAACTTCAGAATTAATTTTGCTTTGGGGGTCATTTTTAATGACAGAAGTAATTCTACTTATGCAATCTAATATCAATAAGGAGGGAAACAGTCAAATATTTCACATGCCATTCAAACAGCATGAGAATAGTGTGTTATGGCAGGTAAATTATTCTTCCAATGAAGCTTTAATGTTACATCAGAAATATATACAATGTCCTTATGAAAGTCCTAGATGGATTGGATGTGGGGAGGATTTTTCCACTATTGGGAGCGTCTACTACCAGAGGGTATAGCCTCGGAATAAAAGGACGGACATTTAGAATAAGATGAGGAGGAATTTCCTTAACCAGAGGGTGGTAAATCTGTGGAATTCATTGCCACAGACAGCTGTGAAGGCCATCATTGGACAGTTCTAAAGCAGCGATCATAGAAACATAGAAATTAGGTGCAGGAGCAGGCTATTCGGCCCTTCGAGCCTGCACCGCCATTCAATATGATCATGGCTGATCATCCAACTCAGTATCCTGTACCTGCCTTCTCTCCATACCCCCTGATCCCTTCAGCCACAAGGGCCACATCCAACTCCCTCTTAAATATGGCCAACGAACTGGCCTCAACTACATTCTGTGGCAGAGAATTCCACAGATTCACCACTCTCTGTGTGAAAAACGATCGATTGATTCTTGATTAGTAAGGGCGTCAAAGGTTATGGGGGGGGAGGGGGAAATAAGGTGATGTATACATGCGGGAACATGTATATAAGGAGAATAGGGTTGAAAGTGAAAAATAGATCACCCATGATCGAATGGCAGAGCACACTCGGTGGGCCGAATAACCTAATTCTGCTTCTCTGTCATAATCATTCAAGAATTCAAAATTTTCATTGACCGTGTGCATAAAAACAGGAATATTTGGATTGATATAAACTATGAAACCATTATATTAAAATATTATATCAAGAATATGAAGCTATTAAATATATTATTAAAAATCTAACATTATAACTATACAATATTTAAATCACCTGTGTGACTTGACAAAGTTATCCAATTGATTAGAACTTAGCAACTTCTTCAAAATGACCAGTTAACCAGAAGCATCTCTCACAAGTTACCCTTTATGAGTGACATTTGATTAGCACAGCAACAATTCTACAATTTCTATAGTAATTCTGGGAGTGGCGGCGCTGCCCTGGCAGCAGCGGCTCGCCTGCAGACCGTCTGTTTTTCTTTTTTTTTGTTGTTTTCTTGTCTTGTTTTAGCGTTAATTTGAGTTATTATGTAGTGTATGTGTGTGGGAGGGGTGGGAGAAACGTTTTTAGTCTCTTCCTTTTGGAGGGGACGCGACTTTTCTTGTCGTAGTCCCCGTCTGCGCTGAGGCCTAATGGCGGAGCTGACAGCCTCCAACTGCGACCGACCTCGAGGCTCTGGAGGCAGAGCCAGCCAGGACTTACCAGCGCGGGGCTGGCCGACTTCGGGGCTGCGGCGGGTTCAGGCGTTCCGGCAGCCCGACTCGGAGATGTGGCGGCTTTCCGGTGGCGGCAGCAGCGACTTCGGAGGCCCGGCCGCGGGCCCAGTGGACGACATCGTCGGGAGCTCGCAGGTCACAGGCTGGTGACCTGCTTTTCCGGAGCTCCTGCGGCAACAGCTGCGTCCGCTGGACTGGAGGGCGGCAGCTTCGGCAGCTTCGACCGCCCCGGGCCGCGGAGTTGAACCGGCCCGCTCGCGGAGCGCGGTTCACCCGCGGGACATATTTACATCACCCGGCACGGTCACAACATCGGAGGCCCGGGTCGCCTCAGCGCAGAGGAAGAGGAAGAACAAGAAGGGAAGAGACAAAGACAAGATTTTTGCCTTCCATCACAGTGAGCAGGTGCCAGGTGAACTCACTGTGGTGGATGTTAAATATGTGTTTTTTGTGTGTTTTGTTATTTACTATATGTATGACTGCAGGCAACGAAATTTCGTTCAGACCGCAAGGTCTGAATGACAATAAAGTTTTCCATAAAGTTTTGCATGATTCGTAAATAAGAGGTCAGCATGTCCAAACGAACGCAGCTAATAATATGCAATTTTAATTTCATTGAGGTCCCTGTCACGGAGCCCAGGTTGTCGCCTGGTAGTGTAATTTTTGTCCCACTCTGTTCATTCCTTCTTTTCTGTGCTCGCGTATGGCAGAGGCGGGCATGCGCCGCCGGACACAGGAACCGTTTCCCCCTGTTATCAGGCTTCTGAATGGTCCTTTCATAAGGTGGGTACTGTCCATTTAACTTCTACCTGTAAAATGTGACTTGAACTTGAACCTCATTGAGGACATTGGACTTAGTCTAAGGAACTGGTGTGCTTCATTGCTAACGATATCCTGTACATGGTATTTTACTCTTGGCTCTATCTATTTTACTTGAGTTTTAACTGATTGTGTTTGTGTATGGTATATTGATCAGTTTGGATAGCACGCAAAAGAAAGCTTTTCACTGTACCTCGGTGCATGTGACAATAATAAATCTAAACCTAATTTGCCGATGATGCAAAGACTCTGGGTGTACTTACCCTCCTGTCAGCTGCAACCAGCAGAAACTCCTGAGTAAATCTTCCACCTAATGACCGGTGAGTTTTGCGGAATGGATGAATAGTTCCCTGGAAAAGAGAAATTATAGGAAGATAGAAGTTAACATTAAACATAAGGTATTTAAATGCTTCACGTAGGATATAGATTTAGTGTAAGAGGGAAGAGATTTGAGGACATCTTTTTTATGTTCATAAGTTATAGGAGCAGAATTAGGCCATTCGGCCCATCAAGTCTACTTTGCCATTCAATCATGGCTGATCTATCTTTCCTTCTCAACTCCATTCTCCTGCCTTCTCCTCATAACCCCTGACACCCGTCATACAGCATTAAAACAGGCCCTTCAGCAGAACTTGCCCATGTCGACCAGCCCGACTACCTGCCTGGGTTTGGCCCATATTCTCTAAACCTTTCCTATCCATGAACTTGTCCAAATGTTGTTATAGTACCTGCCTCAAATATCCTCTCTGGTAGCTTGTTCCATATATACACCACCCAGAGTATGCACGTATCTGGAATGCACTGTCAGAGGGAGTGCTGGAAGCAGAGTCACTGACAGTGTTTAGAAAGCGTCAGGATGAGCACTTGGCATAGAGGACTACAAAATAGGATTAATTCAGGTGGGTTTCCATCAGTTGTGCTGGACGTGGTAGGCTGCATGGCATTATTTACTCAAAAAGAACAGATCTAACAATTCCATACATGAAAAAAGAATTAACCTTTTCAACTAATATGGCATGGAAGAAAAAGCAATATACATTACCATCTGCTAATCCAGAGAAATTAATTCCTTAGGCAGCTACATTTAAATTTTTTTTTTTTTTCCTATTTTGTGTTCTTGAAGTGAAAAAATAACCAGGAGAACCAATGCATAAGATCAGGGTATTTGAAATCAAATGCAGACCATTTTTTTTTTTTAATGATAGTTTTAAAATCTTTATGCCTGAAGCTGTTAGATTAAAATAATAATTACACAATTTCCACTGATTTCTACTCATTGCAGGTCTTCTACTTGAGTTCACCACAGAGAGTGGTGAGTCTCTGGAACTCTCTGCCACAGAGGGTAGTTGAGGCCAGTTTGTTGGCTATATTTAAGAGTGAGTTGGATGTGGCCCTTGTGGCTAAGGGGATCAGAGGGTATGGAGAGAAGGCAGGTACAGGATACTGAGTTGGATGATCAGCCATGATCATATTGAATGGCGGTGCAGGCTCGAAGGGCTGAATGGCCTACTCCTGCACCTAATTTCTATGTTTCTATGTTTCTATGTTCATTATATAAGTGCATGGTAATACATACAGTGCCCTCCATAATGTTTGGGACAAAGACCCATTATTTATTTATTTGCTTCTGTAATCCACAATTTGAGATTTGTAATAGAAAAATAAATCACATGTGGTTAAAGTGCACATCAGATTTTATTAAAGAGTATTTTTATACATTTTGGTTTCACCATGTAGAAATTACAGCTGTGTTTATACATTATAGCAGGTCGGTGGGGGCGCTGCAGGACAGCTGGCCTGCCAGCAGCGTGTTCGTAATTTCTACTTTTTTTTTGCGAGTCTAGTGTTAGTTTGGGTGTCTCTCGGTATGTCTTATGTGGGGGGTGGTGGGGAGGGGAAAGGAGAAAAACGTTTTTGGTCGCCTCCTCCATGGAGAGGCGACATTTTCCATGTCGCCTCCATCGCGACCTAACACCATGGTTTGGAGCGGCCTTTCCCGGAGTTGGGTCCGGATCATCGGCAGCAGGTGCAGCGTGGACTTTCCATCGCGGAGCGAGCGAACCCTTGCCGGTGGGGTCGCCAGAGAGGAGTGCTCCGATCGCTGGCCTGGTGACTTTAGCACAGTAGAGACTGTGGTCCGCGAAGCTTCTAGCCACGGGCGTGGAGCGGACATCATCCAGAGCCTGGGATCCCTTGCTGGGGATCGCCGGAGAAGAGCGCTGACCGCCGGCCGCAGCCTATAACATCCTGAAGCCGCGGTCTGCGGAGCTTCCAGCCGTGGGTGGGGCGTGGACTTACCACCCGGAGCCTGGGACCCCTCGCCGGGGATCGCCGGAGAAGAGCTCCGACCGCCTGCCTATAACATCCTGAAGCCACGGTCTGCAGAGCTTCTAGCCACGGGCGGGGCTGGGACTTACCATCCGGAACCTGGGATCCCTCGCCGACGATGAGCTCCGACCACCGGCTTAAGGCCTATAACATCCTGAAGCCATGGACTCCAGTAGGAAAGTGTCGATTCGGGACACTTTCCTACTGGAGTCCACGGCCTGTACATTGGGCCGTCTGTAGCGGCGACTACAGAGGGTCTATGGCCCCGACCACGGGTGAACAAAGGAGGAGGACTGGCTGAGCTTTGTTGCCTTCCACCACAGTGAAGAATGCTGTGGTGAATGTTTGTGTTAAATTTTTATTGTGTATTGTGTGTTCTTTGTAAGTGTATCGCTGCTGGAAAATTCATTTCACTGCATGTGATGTGCATGTGACGAATAAAATTGACTAAGACTTTGACTTTTATCCCCCCCATTTCAGGGCACCACAATATTTGGGACACGTGGCTTCACAGGTGTTTGTAATTGCTCAGGTATGTTTAATTGCCTCCTTAATGCAGGTATAAAAGAGCTCTCAGCACTTAGTCTTTCCATGACCTTTGGAAACTTTTATTGCTGCTTATCAACATGAGGACCAAAGTTGTGCCAATGAAAGTCAAAGAAGCCATTATGAGACTGAGAAACAAGAATAAAACTGTTAGCGCAGTGCTCTTCAACCTGGGTGGTACTGCCCACTAGTGGGCGATTTAAGCTTTCAGGTGGGCAGCAGAATGGTTACATGTTGTATTAAAAACATCCAAAATATACAAACTCAAAACTGTGAATGTATGTGAAAAGAAAAAGATTCTATCATTTTAGAGAAAAGTATTTGAATTATGTATTTTAAACTTTTATGCTGCATTGAACCACCACCAAACCCCCGGAGGCCGGATCGGAGCCGGGCTGGAGCCAGTGCCGAGCCCGGTTTGAACCGGCCCGTTCATGGGACTTACTTACCATTACCCGGTGGGGTCACAACATCTGAAGCCTGGATTGCCTCGGCGCAGAGGGAGAACAAGGAGGGAAGAGACAGAGACTTTAAGATTTTGCCTTCCATCACAGTGAGGACGTATTTGGTGAACTCACTGTGGTGGATGTTAAATTTGTATTTATTGTGTGTTTTTGTCATTTTTATTGTATGTATGACTGCAAGGCAACGAAATTTCGTTCAGACCAAAAGGTCTGAATGACAAAAATAAAATTCAATTCAATACAGGCCTGCAGAGCATCACCAAAGACACCCAGCAACTGCTGATTTCCACGAATCGCAGACTTCAAGCAGTCATTGCATGCGAAGGATATGCAACAAAATACTAAACATGACTACTTTAATTTACATGACATTGCTGTGGTCCAAACATTATGGTGCCCTGAAATGGGCGGACTATGTATAAAACTAGCTGTAATTTCTACATGGTGAAACCAAAATGTTTAAAAATGGCCTTTATTAAAATCTGACAATGTGCACTTTAACCACAGAGATTTTTCAATTACAAATCTCAAATTGTGGCGTACAGAGGCAAATAAATAAATGATGGGTCTTCGTCCCAAACATTATGGAGGGCACTGTATCCTTATTTTGAATGTATTCTTGATATTAAATTTAATGAGTTTTAATCAATTGGACAACATTGTAAAGTCAGAATTTTGGTGATTTAAATATTGTACAGTTACAATGTTAAGTTTTAAAATAATGTCTTTACTAGCTTCATACTCTAGATACAATATTTAAAAATAATGATTTCATAGTTTTTAATTGATCGAAATATTCCTTCTGTGGTAACAAAGTTAATGACAATTTTGAATTCTTGAACCTGCATCGCCATTTTCAAGGAACTGTGGACTTGGATCCCCAAGACTCACTGTTCATCAATAGTCATTGTGATCAACCATTTACTGAAATCTTACTCCCATTTGACTTCCCAAAGTACTTGGACTTGTCAGGACTGAATTCCATCTGCCAGTGTTCTGCCCAACTAACGTATGCAGCCTTAGACAACTTTCATTGCTCTGCACCAAATGGCCAATTTTCATACCAAGTGGGCAGAACATTGGCAGACGGACGCGAGTCCCGACAAGTCCATGGTGTACTTTGGGAAGTCAAATGGGAGTAAGAAAGTCAGTAAATGGTCGATCACTACTCATCATTCCTTCTCCCATTCATTTATAAGCATAACAGGCAAAACTGACCAAAATCCATCTACAATAAAGAATAGCTTTTTTGTCTCAACTAACCTACAAGTGAACTCGTACTACGTTATCAGACCTTAATAAAATGATGCCTAATATCCCCCATTTGATCATGATGTGGTGATATATTATATATGGAACATTTGAAAGCCAACTTTAAAAACAGAATTCAGTTTCCCCAGATTACAAATTGTGTGTTCGTTCAATGAAAACCTACACCAACCGGACAGATTACTAGAAGGCATGATAAATCATGGTCATTAACTGAAACATTATCCTGCTAAAACAGAACACTGTATCCATTAAAGTCAAACAGTTATGAAGTCCATCCTCCAACATGTGCAAGCAAGATTCCTTGCACTCAATACCGGTAATGGAGATTTTTCTGTGACATTTTAGTTTGCTACAATTAGAGTAGCTTTTTTTTTGTCAGTTTACATGTCCTTTCACTCGAGCAGTGGCTGACACTAATTATTGGGTTTTACAGCAAACAGGAGATGCATTATTTTGACTGCTATTATCTGGGAGTATTGTTTACACGTTGTTTCTCGTCGAGAAGCTCTTCCCTTAATAACCCTTCAAGTACAGAAAGATCTTTGCACTGTTCAAAGATTAAAAAATATTTTAAATGACCTATTTAAATGACCTTTGTTTTTAATTACAATGCATAGCAACTGGTCTAAATCCATAGGATGTATAGGAAAATGATGTCCATGGATTATAAATATACGATCACTGGATTATCTAATCATTAGAGTAGGGTAATTTTGAAAATACTAACTTGAAATCCAGATTTCCCTGAACTATAAAAGTGGAAACAGCAAGAGTGTTGTTATTTAACAGTATTTAGTGAATAAAAGTTGATTAGAATGTCTCCTATTCCTTTTCTCCAGAGATGCTGCCTGACCCGCTGCGTTATTTCAGCATGGAAAATATGAAGGATGATTTGTTGTATATGGAGGCCAGCAGGACGAAAAGCGAGATCTTGAGGAATCTTGTTCTAGTTGGGAAGTGGAGTGAGCGCAGATGTGTGGAAACAGTGAACATGGTTGAGATCGCCATCAACTATGGTGAAGGGAAAAACGACACTTCAAAAGAAATAATATCACAAAGACTGCTGTGGAAGAAGACACCTACGTAACAGATACAATAGTCATGGAGAAAGATTGGAATGGAAGCAGATGTTGGACAAGGCCCTTGAGGAATATAAAGGAAGTAGAAAATAACTTAAACGAGGAATCAGCAGGGCTAAAAGAAGCGGTGAAAATGTCCTTGGCAGGTGGTATTAAATAGAAACCCAAGGCATTTTATACATTAAAAGTTAGAAGGTTGCTAGGGAGAGGGTAGGATTACTCGATGACAAGCGACAGAACTTATGCAGGGAGCCAAAGGAAATGGGTGAGGGAGTAAATGAGTACCTTGCATTGCCACTCATCAAGAAGAACGTGGAGCATTAGGGATCAATGAGAGATGTGCTGATATTCTATGGCTAGTTCATATCAAGAAGGAGGTGGTGTTGCATCTTTTGAAGAATATTAACGTGGATTAATACTCAAGGCCTTATGAGACCTAGCCAGGTTGAGACAAGAGAGGAAATTACTATGGTCTTGACAGAGTTTTGAGAATTATTTTTTAACCAAAGACGAGGTCCCAGAGGATTGGAGAACAACCAATGTTGTTCCTTTGCTGAAGTGGGATTATAGGAACAAATCAGGAAATTATAAGCCAGTGAGTTTTACAGTGGTGATAGAAAAATTATTGGCAAAGATTCATAGGGACGGGATTTACTCACATCTGGAAAAGTATGGACTTATTAGGGAGAGTCAGCATTGTTTTATACAGAAGAGGTCATGTTTTACAAACTTGATGGGATTTTAGGAGGAGCTGACAAAGATGTTTGATGGGGGTAGGGCAGTGGATGCTGTCCACTTGGCCTTTGGTGAAGCATTTGACTACATGCCTCATGGTAATCAGAATCAGATTTTATTTGCCAAGTATGTTTTGCAACATACGAGGAATTTCACTGGCCAGGTCAGTCATACAATTAAAAGCAACAGACTCAAAAACACATTTTAACATGATCATCTACCACAGTGACTCCTACACATTCCTCACTGTGATGGAAGGCAAAATAAAGTTCAAGTCCTTCCCTTATGTTCTTCCTTGGTCGGGGGCCTCGAGCCCCCGTTAACGGGATGATCTTGACTCCCGTAGCTGGTGGCGTCCGGGCCCTCCGCGTCGAGGTGTGCAGCTCCTGCATCGGAGGGTTGTCAGCTCCCCCGCGGCGGGCGATCGAACCTCGAGTCAGGGCTGGTCGAACCTTCTGCGGCGTTGGAGGTCCCGACTTGCCTCTCCCGAGACTGCGAGCCCTTGATGGTAAGTCCGCAGGCCGCGGTGGGAGCGATCCCAGGCAAGGGATCCGCTCCAATGTTAAGTCCGCGCCCCGCGGTGGGGCTCACGACAGTCCGAGGCGGCTTCCAGCTCCAGCGATGGTAGGCCGCAGAGCCCGGAGAATGTGATCCGGAAAATGATCACATCTCCGGGAAGGTAAGAACCTGAAAAAAAGTTTCCCCCGACCCCCCCCCCCCATAAAACAAACCAAAGTACATTAAATCAAACTTTTAACAAACACTAAAAATAACAAAAAGATTAAAAATCCGAACAGACTGCCGGCAGGGCTGACATCTCCCCGACGCCCCCTGGTGGTACACTGATCAAAACGATTAAGGCAAATGGGATTTATGAAGAGATAAGGAACTGCAGATATTGGAATATTGGGTGAAGCAAAGTGCTGGAGTAACTCAGTGGGCCAGGAGGCATCTGTGGGAGGCATGGATATGTGACATTTTCATATATCACTTATCCATTGTGATATCTGATGGATATCACATATCCATCACATACCACACCATCATACTCAAGAAGGGTCCCAAAAACAAAGCGTCACTTATCCATTCCTTCCATAGATGCTCCCTAACTCCATAACTCAATGGCAGCACTTTGGAATTTATGAAGACCTGGTAGATTGGATTCAAAATTTGCTTAGGTGGGATATTATTCAGAGGGGAGGTCTGTGATCAGTTGTGTTCTGCAGGATTAAGTGCTGCGACTGGTTATTGGTAATTTACACAAATTATTTAGTTTAAAATATAGGTGGCAGACAACACAAAAAATGATATAGTTGTTGACAGTGAAGAAGGTTGTCAAAGGATACTGCAGGTTATATGGGCGGAGATGTGGCTGCCTTTAACCTGGACTAGCGTGAGGTCACAGGTAGTTTGAATGTAAGAGTTAAGTGCACAGTAAAAGGCCCTTAAGAAACACTGATGTTCAGTGAGATCTTGGGGTGAGAGTCCATAGCACCCTCAATGTGGCAACACAAGCAGAAAGGGTGGTAAAGGTGGCATACGCATACTCGACTCGTCAGTCATGGGACTGGGTACAAGTCAACAAGTCTTGTAGAGAGATGAGCACAAACTAAGAGATCATATCATAATTTCATTCCCTTATGCATGACTCTGGAATTGCAAGAGGACTTCTAAGTATTCAGTTGTACACGAGTGCCCTTAGATACATTTGCTTTAATTTATTCCCTTTATAAATCCATCTCAGCACCGATTTCTCCTCTTTAGAGCTCCTTAGTGTGCACTCTTCCTTAAACTGTTAAGATAACTTACCACTATTGTGATTTTTACAAAAGATTGAAGTCGCATGGATTTTTCTATCTAATTACCTCAATCTCAAGTACAGAAAAGTCATGTTCTTACTTTTGTTTAAATATTGTTCCTGCCTCGTTATTCATCCTGTTTTCTGTCCGTCAAGATCATCACTCATATTTATCACTGTTAAAGCACAAATACTTTAAAGACAGTTCAGATTAGAATGTTTGTAATGTATTTTTCTTCAAGTTCAAGGATGAAGGGAAAGACTGAAAATTCCAAAATGCTTTAAAGTCTCAAAAGTTCAAAAAAAACATATTTGTATGTGCGTGCTTTAAACTGTTATTTTACTTCGGAGTCACGTGAGTGACTACGTGAAGAAGAGCCCGCCTCACGCTGGTAACGGCATGACGTCGACGCTGACGGCGAAAGAAGGAGCTGCGGTAAGGAGCAGCTCCTCGCAGCGGTCGGAACGGCCCGCAGGTAAGTGAAGTGGTTTTAGGTTACGCTGGATGGTTCCAACAGCGAAACTAAAAGTAAAAATTTAGACGTAAACGTGCTGATTAAGCACAAGATAAATTTTAACAAAATGGAGAAATCGGGAAGGAAGGCTTCGCGGGTGAAAAGAGCCTCCCGGGGTGAAAGTAAATATACGGGAAGCGAAGCTAGAGTGGACCCGGTTCCGATACCGTTGGCCACTGATTTACCCGATATAGAATTTCCAGATTCTCCGGAAATTATAACCACGGAGGAAAATGTTCCTAAGAAATGCAAAAAGAAAACTGTGAGGCCCGTGGTTTCTGATGATTCTGATTTTGAAAGACCTCCAGATAATAAAAATATGTGGCTAAAAATGGAGCATATGGAGAAAGTTCTCCAAACTATTATGAGACAAGGGTCACAGTACCCTCATGAATCCCAGAAAATCCCTGAGGGGTTTCAATATGATGAATATGGCTGTGGGCCAAGTTGGGAATATGATACTCCAGACCCACGATTTGGGCTGGAAGAAGTCTCATGGGATAATATCCCGATGGAATTAGGGCTGCAGAAGGCAGACCCTGCTGAATTTGAAATGATTTTTGAAAGCACGCCACAAAGTAAAAAGAAAAGGCTTGATCTGCCTAAGATAGCACAAAGTTTTGCTATACCCGAAGGAAGTGGTGAGGCTATGGAAGAAAGCCTAGCTGCCAATATAAATTATATGGTATCTCACCAGCTTCATAATACTGTCATGAATGAATTATCAGAATTATATAAAGCGCCAGGCAATTGTGCCTCATTGGAAGTGCCTACGGTGAATCCGATGGTATGGGCATCTATGACTCCAAGTATGAGAGCCCAAGAAATGAAATTTCAAAAGGTACTAAAATTATTTTCGGCTGCCATCACGGCATTTGGCAGGCAAATGGAGAATGTGGAAATGGACAAGATTCAAAAAGATACTTTGGGTTTAATGTGCAATTCGTTTTATGAGATCAATTGCATGAGGAAAATGGCGATTCGGCCCATATTTCACCCTAGATATGCAAGCCTGTGTCAAGAAAGTGGAGTTCAAGCTCCTGGATATTTGTTTGGAGAAAATCTGCCGAAACAACTGAAACAGTTGGATGAAGAAGCTAAATATTTTAGCACTATTAAGCCTTTTGTCTTTGGACAAAGGAAAGGGTTTTCGGCCCCGAAGGAGTTTTGATTTTCGTTATAGAGGCAGAAATTTGTCACGAAGGTATTATCGTGCTACACAGGCCACTGCTTCCCTGCATTCGGGAAAGAGGAGACCATCACGCTCCTATGGAGAGGTATTAAAGACTTCTATCCTTAAAGAAACTGTGGATGAATCTCCAGTTGGAGGGAGATTGCAAAAATTTTATAATGCCTGGCTTAATATTACTTCTGATCGATTTATATTACAAGCAGTTTCAGGAGCTATTATTATTTTTAAAGAAGGGGTCAATCCTCCTGTACAGAATAAACCTGCTTATGCTTATGTGTTTTCTCCAGAAGAAAGAATGGAGATTGATGTGGAAATTGGTAAATTATCCGAAAAAGGGGTAATTGAAAAAACTTATGAACATAAGCATCAATTTGTCTCTAATATATTTCGCAGAGATAAGAAAGATGGTGGTTGTAGAATTATTCTAGACCTTACAGATCTAAATAAGTTTGTAGAATACAAACGTTTTAAGATGGAGACATTTAAAACTGCAAAATATTTGATTTCAGCAGGTTCTTATATGGCTAAGATTGATTTGAAAGACGCCTATTATTCTGTACCAATTCATCATCTTTTTCGGAGATACTTAAAGTTTTATTGGCAGGGGCAATTATGGCAGTTCAAAGCTTTACCAAATGGATTAAGTTCAGCTCCTAGACTCTTTACAAAACTGTTGAAACCAGTTTTAGCTCAATTAAGAGCACAGAAACACATTGTAATGGCTTATCTGGATGATATTCTGATTATTAATGATAGTCAAGAGTCAGCTGAGCATTCAATTTCAGTTACTAAAGCTTTGTTTAAAGAGCTTGGATTCTTAATTCATCCAATTAAATCCCAGCTGCAGCCAGTTCAATCAATTGATTTTCTGGGGTTTGTAATTAACTCAGTGACTATGTTAGTTACGTTGCCAACAAAGAAGACAAATGATATTTTGCAAATGTGTAATTACCTCATTCACAAACCTTATCCCTCCATCCGAGAAGTGGCAAAAGTCATTGGTACACTAGTGGCAGCTTTTCCGGCAGTGGAATTTGGGCCATTACATTATCAAAATCTTCAAAGGGACAAAGTAAGGGCTCTTAAAGATAAGGCAGGTCACTTTGACAGACCTATGCAATTAACAAAGAAAGCAGTATTGGAATTGCAATGGTGGGTTGAAAATGTCCCACAAGCTGCTAAGAAGATCATGATTAAACAGCCTGAAATGGTTTTGCAAACAGATGCTAGTGCTCTCGGATGGGGGGCCACAGATTTATCTTCCAGTTGTGGAGGTAGATGGAAAACTGAAGAGCAAGTGTTTCTCCAAAAGTATGGTATTAACTATTTGGAGTTATTGGGGGCCTTTTATGGGCTTAAAGCATATTGTTCTGCTAAACAATGTCTGCATGTATTAATACAATTAGACAATAAAACGGCTGTGGTTTACATTAATCACATGGGGGAGTTAGATCAGTATCATGTGATTGTCTGGTCAATGAGATATGGCAATGGTGTATTGGTCGGCAGATATGGATTTCAGCAAGCTATATTCCAGGTAAAGACAATGTGGTAGCAGATGGAAGGTCCAGGATTTTTAAAGATAATACGGAATGGATGCTTAAGCCAGCAATATTTAAGAATATTGTTAGACGATTTGGGTTGCCAGAAATTGATTTGTTTGCATCCAGGCTTAATCATCAATTGCCTCATTATGTGTCTTGGGAACACGATCCGGACGCAGTTGCAGTAGATGCATTTTCATTACACTGGGGAAAAATGTTCTTTTATGCTTTTCCACCATTTGCTCTGATCCAGAGATGCTTGAAGAAAATAGAGCAAGATTCAGCTTCCGGATTGTTGGTAGTGCCAAATTGGCCAACTCAACCTTGGTTCCCAGTTATGCTAAATATGATTAAAGAACCATATATGCAGATTCCTAACTGTAGTGATATCTTGACTAATCCAGTAACAAATGAAGGTTACCCATTATATGCATATATGAATTTGTTAATCTGCAGGTTTTGACCAGACCACTACAGGAACTGGGATTGTCGGACCAAACTTTGACAGTTATTGGTGCATCATGGCGACATAGCACACAGAAACAATATATGACACATATTAAGAAATGGGAAGATTTTTGCACACAGTCAAATATTTCTGATGAATCTGTGAATGTTACTCATGTTTTGGAATTCCTTGCCAATTTGCACTTTGGGCAACATTTAAGTTACAGTGCCATTAACACTGCACGCAGTGCCTTGTCGTCCTATTTAGGACTTATGATTGGTGAGAAGTTAATTGGGTCGCATCCATTAATATCACGATTCATGAAAGGAATTTTTCACATGAATCCGCCAAAACCTAGATATACAGAGATTTGGGATGTGAGCATAGTACTTGCTCTACTTAGAGAATGGACGCCAATTGAAGGGTTGACATTGGATAGGTTAACATTGAAATTGGTCATGTTAATGGCACTGGTCTCAGCCCAAAGAGTGCAAACTTTACAAATGTTGCGTTTAGACTGTATGCATGTGACTACAGATAACGTTGTATTCTATGTTTACGATCTGATCAAACAAAGTAGACCAGGGAGATCTGGAACAAAGGTAACCTTTCAAGCTTTTCATATTGAGCCTGCTTTGTGTGTGGTTAGACATTTGAACCAATATATTAAAGTTACGGACACTTTTCGAGGAAACGAAAAGACATTGCTGCTTACGCACAAAAAGCCACACACAAAAGCTTCAGTTCAAACTATCTCAAAATGGTTGAAACAGGTGTTGGTTTTAGCGGGAGTAGACACTGATGTCTTCAAATCTCACTCCACCAGGGCGGCAGCTACGTCCGCGGCGAAGGGGCGGGACGTACCTCTCGAGCATATTTTAAAAATCGCAGGGTGGAGTAAAGAAGAAACTTTTTCAAAGTTCTACAACAAACCTGTTCACACTATGACAAGCTTTGGACACGCGGTGTTGGGAGCACTATAATCACCTGCTTTGTTTGCTATTAATTGCTATAATCAGTTGTGTAGTCACTGATATCTTTTGTCACTTATAATCATTTTTTCCCTCAAATATAAGGAGGGTATTATATGGTCTTTCAACCATTAAAAAAAATTTAATTGTGAAAAAGATCTAACTTTTGTCTGCTTTCTCATGTATGTGTTTACTTAGCCGGACTGTCGTACGGATTAATTCTACGACATAAAAAACACAGAAAGCTTTAAAACTCTTCACGTAGTCACTCACGTGACTCCGAAGTAAAATAGTAAGATTAAACGAGAACTCACCTGTTCGAAGTTTGATCGTTATTTTACGAGGAGTTACGATGAGGGATTACGTGCCCTCCACTCCCACCCTCGTAAAATAAATGATCAAATGGTGGTTCTAAGTTTTTTTTTATGAGCCTTACTATGTTACTCCGGCTTTGGTGTTCTGTGTTTTTCATGCCGTTGCTTTGAAGTATGCCGTTACCAGCGTGAGGCGGGCTCTTCTTCACGTAATCCCTCATCGTAACTCCTCGTAAAATAACGATCAAACTTCGAACAGGTGAGTTCTCGTTTAAACTGTTATTAGCTCCTGATCTGCTGGAGTGAGTTGGACTGTTTACTATTGTAATATATATTGAATGCATCTACAGATTCCAGTCTATTTAGGTCTATCAAAATATCCTTCACCCCTTATAACAAACAGTTAAGCCCATGTCATATGTTTCTTATGATTGCTATGTTCAAACGGACGATCTAGGCCTACCATTATATAATGTTTTATCTCTAGCTCAGCTTTGTTTACCCATCTTTGAGCCATTTCTTTCCATTATCCTGTAGAAATGTATCATATACATCAGTGAGACCAAACATAGATTGGGCGATCGTTTCACTGAACACCTTCGCTCAGTCTGCCTGAACCTACCCGATTTCCCGTTTGCTAAACAGTTTTAATTCTCCTTCTCATTCCCACACTGGCCTTTCTGTCCTAGGTCTCCTCCATTGTCAGAGTGAGGCTATACGCAAATTGGAGGAACAGCATCTCATATTTTGATTGGGCAGCTTACAGCGCAGTGGTATGAATATTGATTTCTCTAATTCTGTAATCCCGGCATTCCCTCTCTCGTATCGCTCCCCCACCCAAGTCACATCAGCTTCTCATTTTCAATCAACAAACAGCTAACAATGGCCTGTTTCCTTTATCTTAGTTACTTTTTTGCATATCGTTCATTCATTGTTCTTTATCTCTCTACATCATCTTCTATACCTCTCGTTTCCCTTTCCTGCCACTTCAGTCTGAAGAAGGGGCTCGACCCAAAACGCCACCCATTCCTTCTCTCCAGAGATGCTGCCTGTCCCTTTGAGTCACTCCAGCTTTTTTGTGTCTGTCTCAGAGCCTTAATTCAACCACCATCACAGAAAGTGGGATAACATAACTAGTGCATGCGGGTGATCAATAGTCGGCGTGGACCTGGTGGGTTGAAAGCTCCCACTCCATGGAAAAAGGCAACAGCCTCAAGTTCCTGGATGTACATATCTCTGATGATCTATCCTGGGCCTGGCACATTGATGTAATCACAAAGAAAGTTCATTTTCCACAAAGAATATTCAGTATGTCAATGGATACTCTATTTAACTCTACAGGTGTAGAGTGCATGCTATCATGTGAGTAGCCTACAACACAATGGTATGAACATTGAATTTTCCAATTTTGTGCAATGCACAAATGTGTTATTTTCCTACTCCCACCAGTTCATCTGAGTTCTCCCACCCTTTGTTCACCGTCTCCATCCTTTCTCCCCTTAGTTACCAAGTCCATTGCTCTCCCCCACTTGGCAGATGCCCATCACTCACACACCAACCCACCTGGGCTTCTTCTCCCTTGGTTTATCTTTCCTACCCTCTCCTGCTCCCCCACCAGGCTCTATCTGCCCATTACCCCTTTCACCTGGTTCCACCTCTTCCTCCCACATATAATTACTCATATCTATCTTCCCTCTACATTTTCAATCTGGTTCATAGCGAAAGGATTTGAGTATAGGAGCAGGGAGGTTCTACTGCAGTTGTACAGGGTTTTGGTGAGACCACACCTGGAGTATTGCATACAGTTTTGGTCTCCAAATCTGAGGAAAGACATTCTTGCCATAGAGGGGGTACAGAGAAGGCTCACCAGACTGATTCCTGGGATGTCAGGACTTTCATATGAGGAAAGACTGGATAGACTTGGCTTGTATTCGCTAGAATTTAGAAGACTGAGGGGGGGATCTTATAGAAACGTACAAAATTCTTAAGGGGTTGGTTAGGCTAGATGCAGGAAGATTGTTCCCGATGTTGGGGAGGTCCAGAACAAGGGGTCACAGTCTAAGGATAAGGGGGAAGTCTTTTACGACCGAGATGAGGAAAACATTTTTCACAGAGAGTGGCGAGTCTCTGGAATTCTCTGCCACAGAAGGTAGTTGAGGCCAGTACATTGGCTATATTTAAGAGGGAGTTAGATGTGGTCCTTGTGGCTAAAGGGATCAGGGGGTATGGAGAGAGGACAGGTACAGGATACTGAGTTGGATGATCAGCCATGATCATATTGAATGGCGGTGCAGGCTCGAAGGGCCGAATGGCCTGCTCCTGCACCTATTTTCTATGTCTATGTCTATATTCTGCTCTCTGGTAGTTCTGCATTTGTGTACGGCTCTGGTGAGACCACATCTGGAGTATTGTGTACAGTTTTGGTCTCCTAATTTGAGGAAAAACATCCTTGTGATTGAGGCAGTGCGGCGTAGGTTCACAAGATTGATGCCTGGGATGGCGGGACTGTCATATGAGGAAAGATTGAAAAGACTAGGCTTGTATTCACTGGAGTTTAGAAATATGAGGGGGTATTTATAGAAACATATAGAATTATAAAAGGACTGGACAAGCAATATGCAGGAAAAATGTTCCCAATGTTGGGCGAGTCCAGAACAAGGGGCCACAGTCTTAGAATAAAGGGGAGGTCATTTAAGACTGAGGTGAGAAAAAACTTTTTCACCCAGAGAGTTGTGAATTTATGGAATTCCCTGCCACAGAGGGCAGTGGAGGCCAAGTCACTGGGTGGATTTAAGAGAGAGTTAGATAGAGCTCTAGGGCTAGTGGAGTCAAGGGATATGGGGAGAAGGCAGGCTATTGATAGGGGACGATCAGCCATGATCACAATGAATGGCTGTGCTGGCTCGAAGGGCCGAATGGCCTCCTCCTGAACCTATTTTCTATGTTTCTATGTTGTAGGGAAATATTAATAATTCCTTTGCCAGCATAAATGCTGCTTAATCACTGACTTTTTTCCAGCAGTTTGGTTTTAGCTCTTACACTCACTTCAGGAAATCTTTTGCAACAGTATTTCACTTCTATTTTGTATATACCCCTTATTTCATGTCACCATTGCACTTGATAAATCTTTAAACATTATCTTTGATGTTGAATCTCCCCCTTCCGCCACCCTTGGAGCTAAAATAACCAGATTAGGGAACATTAACTGCAGAAACTATCATAATGAGCAGAAGACAAACTGCTGGAGGAACACAGTGGGACAGGCAGCATCTCTGTAGGGAATGGACAGACTAAAGGCTGGGACCCTTCTTCAGACAGATGTCGAGTGAGGGGAGCTGGGAAAAAAAGCCCATACCCACCATTCTTTTCTAGCTTTTTCTCCCAATTCCATCTATCTGAGGAAGGTCCCAACCCGAAACATCGCCTGTCCATTCACACCACGGATGCTGCCTGACCGTTTAAGTTCCTTCAATAGTTTCTCTTTTTAACTAAATTAGAGTCCTAATCTAGTGTACAGTACATTCACAAAATATTCAAACCCCTTCACTTTTTCCATATTTTGTTACCATACAGCCTTATTCTAAAATTGATTAAATTATTAATTATTGTAATCATCAATCTACACACAATACCCCATAATAAAAAAGGAAAAACAGGTGTTTAGAACATTTTGCAAAGTAATTAAAAATAAATAACTGAAATATCACATTTACACAAGTATTCAGACCCTTTACTCAGTATTTTGACGGAGGCCACTGTGCTCTTCGGGATATGCAATGCTGCAGAAATTGATTTATACCCTTCCCCAGATCTGTGTCTCGACACAATCCTGTCTCGGAGGTTTATGATGAACTCCTTCGTCTTCATGGCTTGGCTCTTGCTCTGACATGCACTGTCAACTATGGGACCTTATATAGATAGGTGTGCGCCTTTTCAAATCATGTCCAATCAATTAAATTTACCACTGGTGGACTCCAATCAAGTTGTAGAAACATCTCAAGGATAATCAATGGAAACAGGATGAACCCAAGCTCAATTTTGAGTGTCACAGCAACGGGTCTGAATACTTATGTAAATGTGATATTTCAGTTATTTAATTTTAATTACTTTGCAAAGATTTCGAAACACCTGTTTTTGTTTCTTCATTCTGGGGTATTGCGTGCAGATTGAGGATTAAACATTTTTTTAAATCCATTTTAAAATAAGGCTGTAACGTAACAAAATGTGGAAAAAGTGAAGAGAATCCTTTCTGAATGCACTGTATAGGAGGGAACTGCAGATGCTGGTTATACCAAAGTTGGACACAAAATGCTTGAGAAACTCAGCAGGACAGGCAGCATCTCTGGATAAAGCAGATCTTCAGTTTCTGAAGAAGGGTCACGACCTGAAACATCACCCATTCCTATCCAGAGATGATGCCTGTCCCACAGAATTTCTCCAGCATTTTGTCTCTATCTAAGGTCCTAATCTAACCAGATTGGTGAAAGAGATTAGTTTTATAATGGCTCCACCTGGTGGATGAGTCCCCCCTTTTCAAACATAGACAAAAATTCTGGAGAAAGTTAGCGGGTGAGAGACAGCATCTATGGAGCGAAGGAAATAGGCAACGTTTCGGGTCGAGACACTTCTTCAGTTGGTGAGGGTGGGGGGGGGGGGGGGGAAGAAGAAAAGAAGACGCAGAATTCCTTTGTGGACCAACTGGATGGAGTTTTTACTGACAATTTCAACCTCTCACTTCTGAGGTCTGAGGTCCCCACCTGCTTTAAAAGGGCATCAATTATACCAGTGCACAAGAAATGTAAGGTGACGTGCCTCAATGACTATCGACCAGTGGCACTAACGCCTGTGGTGATGAAGTGCTTTGAGAGATTGATCATGGAGCAAATCAACTCCTACCTCGACAAAAACCTGGACCCACTGCAGTTCGCTTACCGCCACAACAGATCAACGGTGGATGCGATCTCGCTGGCCCTCCACACGGCTCTGGACCACTTGGACAACAAAAACTCATATGTCAGGCTGTTGTTCATCGATTAAAGCTCGGTATTTAACACAATCATCCCCTCCAAGCTGGTTACCAAACTCGCAGAACTGGGTCTCTGCGCATCCCTCTGCAATTGGATCCTCGACTTCCTCATTCACAGACCACAGTCTGTTCGTTTTGGTGGAAATGTGTCAGCCTCGATAACAATCAGCACGGGAGCACCTCAAGGCTGCGCGCTCAGCCCCTTGCTGTACTCACTCTATACTCATGACTGCGTAGCCGGTCACAGTGCGAACTCCATCATCAAATTCGCTGACGACACCACCGTTGTGGGATATATCACTGATGGGGATGAGTCAGAGTATCGAAGAGAGATCGAGAAACTGTCCATATGGTGCCAGCACAATAACCTGGCCCTCAACACCAGCAAAACCAAGGAACTGCTGGTGGACTTTGGATGGAGTAGGATGGGGACCCACAGTCCCGTTTATATCAATGGGTCGATGGTTGAAAGGGTCAAGAGCTTCACATTCCTGGGCGTGCATATCTCTGAAGATCTTTCCTGGTCCAAGAACACTGATGCAATTATCAAGAAAGCACATCAGCGTCTCTACTTCCTGAGAAGATTACGGAGAGTCGGTTTGTCAAGGAGGCCTCTCTCTAACTTCTACAGGTGCACAGTAGAGAGCTTGCTGACCAGTTGCATCGTGGCTTGGTTCGGCAACCTGAGCGCCCTGGAGAGGAAAAGACTTCAAAAAGTAGTAAACACTGCCCAGTCCGTAGTCGGCTCTGACCTCCCTTCCATCGAGGGGATCTATCGCAGTCGCTGCTTCAAAAAGGCTGACAGCATCATCAAGGACCCACACCATCCTGGCCACGCACTCATCTCCCTCCTACCTTCAGGTAGAAGGTACAGGAGCGTGAGGACTGCAACGACCAAGTTCAGGAATAGCTACTTCCCCACAGCCATCAGGCTATTAAACCTGGCTCAGACAAAACTCTGATCATTAATAACCCATTATCTGTTATTTGCACTTTATCAGTTTATTTATTCATGTGTGTATGTATTTATATAATGATATATGGACACACTGATCTGTTTTGTAGTAAATGCCTACTATGTTCTGTGTGCTGAAGCAAAGCAGGAATTTCATTGTCCTATCAGAGACACATGACAATAAACTCACTTGAACTTGAGAGACAGTGGGCTGAGGGAGAGCTGGGACGGGGAGGAGAAAGCAGGGACTACCTGAAATTAGAGAAGTCAATATTCATACCGCTGGGGTGTAAACTGCCCAAGCGAAATATGAGGTGCTGCTCCTCCAATTTACAGTGGGCCTCGCTCTGGCCATTGAGGAGGCCCAGGACGGAAAGGTCGGATTCGGAATGGGAGGGAGAGTTGAAGCGCTGAGCCACCAGGAGATCAGGTTGGTTATTGCGAACCGAAAGGAGGTGTTGGGCGAAGCGATCACCAAGCCTAGGCTTGGTCTCACCGATGTAGAGCAGCTGACACCTAGAGCAGCAGATGCAATAGATGAGGTTGGAGGAGGTGTTGGTGAACCTCTGTCGCACCTGGAAAGACTGCTTGGGTCCTTGTATGAAGTCAAGGGCGGAGGTAAAGCGACAAGTGTAGCATTTCCTGCGGTTGCAAGGGAAAGTGCCAGGAGAGGGGGTGGTTTGGGTCGGAAGGGACAAATTGACCAGGGAGTTACGGAGTGAGCGGTCTCTGTGGAAAGCAGACAGGGGAGGAGATGGGGAGATGTGGCCAGTGGTGGGATCCCGTTGGAGGTGGCGAAAATGTTGGAGGATTATTTCTTGTATGTGACGGCTGGTAGGGTGGAAGGTGAGGACAAGGGGCTCTCTGCCCTTGTTATGAGTCGGGGGGGGGGGATGGGGAGTGAGAGCAGTTACGGGGTACAGAAGAGATCCTGGTGAGAGCCTCATCTATAGTAGAAGAGGGGAACCCCCGTTCCTTGAAGAATGAGGACATCTCCGATGCCCTGGTGTGGAACACCTCATCCTGGGTGCAGATGTGGCGTAGACGGAGGAATTGGGAATAGGGGATGGAGTCCTTACAGGAGGTACACAAAACTGCTGGAGAGACTCGGCAGGTGCAGCAGCATCTATGGAGCGAAGGAAATAGGCAATGTTTCTGGCCAAAACCCTTCTTCAGAGTCCTTACAGGAAGCAGGGTGGGAAGAAGTGTAGTCCAGATAGCCATGGGAGTCAGTGGGTTTATAGTGGATGTCGGTCAGTAGTCTGCGATGGAGATAGTGAGGTCTAGAAATGGTGGGGAAATGTCGGAAGTGATCCAGGTGTATTTGAGTGCCGGATGGAAGTTAGTGGTGAAATGGATGAAGTCAGTGAGTTGCGTATGGGTGCAGGAGATAGCACCAATGCAATCGGCGAAGTAGAGTTTGGGGATAGGGCCATGGTATGCCTCGAACAAAGATTGTTCGACGTACCATACAAAGAGGCAGGCATAGCCTAGGCCCAAAGCTATGCCTTGTATTTGGAGGAAATGGGAGAAGTCAAACGAAAAGTTGTTAAGGGTAAGGACCAGCTCCGCTAGGTGGAGAAGAGTGTCAGTATACGGGGATTGGTTGGTTCTGTGGTCGACGAAGAAACGGATGGCTTTAAGACCCTCCTGGTGGTGAATAGAGGTGTAGAGTGACTGGACATCCATGGTGAAGATGAGGGAATGGGGGTCTAAAAAACGGAAGTCATGGAGTAGACGAAGAGCGTGTGAGGTGTCTTGAACATAGGTAGGGAGGGATTAAACTAGGGGGGGGAAATCGCATGGAGTATGTGGAAATACGTTTGGTGGAGCACGAACAGGCAGAAACAATGGGTCTGCCAGGACAGTCAGGTTTGTGGATTTTGAGGAGAAGGTAAAATCGGGCTGTGCGGGGCTGGGGAATGAAGAGGTTGGAGGCATGGGAGGGCAGGGAGGGCAGGGAGCCAGAGGTGATGAAGTCAGTGATAGCGTTAGAGATAGTGGCCTGGTGTTCGTCTGTGGGGTCATGGTGCAAGGATAAGTAGGAGGAGGTGTCTGAGATTTGGCGTGTGGCCTCAGCCTTGTAGGGATCAGCGCGCCAGGCTACCACTGCACCTCCCTTGTCGGCAGGTTTGATCACCCAGTCTGTGTTGTTGTAGAGTGAGTGGAGGGCTGTACGTTCGGGGAGGAGAGGTTAGAGTGAGAAAGAGGAATGGAGAAGTTCAGGTGGTTGATGTCCCTCCGGCAGTTTCAAATAAAAAGGTCTAAAGCCGGCAGATGACCTTGAGGAGTCCAAGAGGAGGGGTCTGTTGGAGACGGGAGAAGGGGTCATCACTAGGGGGTGAGGACTCCTTCCCATGGAAAAACGCTTTGACGTGGAGGCGACGGAAGAAGTGCTCCACATCGTGGCGGATACGGAACTCATTGAGGTGGTGACGGGTGGGGGCACAAAGGTGAGGCCTCTGAGGACAGACCGTTTGGTATCCGAGAGGGGGAGGTCAGGGGGGACAGCGAACACACGACAAGGATGGGGGTTGGGGTCGGAGGAAGGCAGGTGAGTGGACTGAGGCGATGTCTGATAGGGGGGTGGTGGGTGGTCAGGGAGGAAGGGGGTATGAGGACTATAGTGTGGGTGGGGAAGAGCTGGGGTCGCATGGTTTGAGAGGGATGGGGAAGAGCCAGTGGAACAACCACTGAGGTTCCCTGTGTTAGGGGGACGAGCACTAGGACCCAGCACAGTTAGACCCCGCGATGTCAGAGTCTGCAATGTAGAGACTTCAAGCCAGGTGCTGAGCCTAGGATCTGCAGTTCCCTCTTAAACAACCCCTTTTTCAAACTATATGTTTAGAAAAGGACAAAGTATTGGAGTAACTCAGCAGGTTAGGCAACAGATCTGGAGCACAAAATGCTGAGTTATACTCTGAAGTATTTATATGTTGGAAAGTTACCAGTGAACAAGCCTTTTGCCCTGCAACACTTAGTGCAGTTGCATGTTGTAAAGCCATTAAATTCTCTGTCTCACATCAAGCTAGCAAGTAGCACTGGTTAAAGACCCGTCCAAAGAATAACCCGATCAGAAACTTACCTATCCATTTTCTCAAATTAAAAACACCATTCAATGTTAATGGTGCTACATGTTCAAATTTTTGCAAAGTTAACGTTGAGAGCAGAGCAAATTGGCGTGCAAAAATAAATGTGATACAGATTCACCACATTAAACAAACCTTTATTTATGCATTAATTAATCCAAGAGTGAAAATGTCTTATGTGTAATGACCTATTTTACAAGGGAAGAACTCTGCATGATATTCAAAAAATGAATGGAAAAGTATAACCTGCGATCTTCCATAGAATTTAGGCCCCATGCTAAATGTATTGCAGATATAACCAGGGATGGCAACATATATTTTTTGGCAATATAACATTTTCCAAGGAATATTTATCATTAGTAAAGTAGATCTATTCTGGATACCTATAAAACAATCTAAATAAAATATTTTTTAACAGTCCAACTACATGGAATCAGGCTCTTCAGCCCTTCACTTAACAATAGTCGCATTATATTTTCTTCACATTCTCCACAATTCCTCACGGTTTCTACCACTCACAAGGGATAATCCAAATGTATTTGGGAAAAAGGAAGAAAGCAGAGTAACAGAGTCACAGAGAACGTGCAGTCACCCACACAGTCAAACATTGGAGGTCTGGATTAAACCTGGGTCACTGGAGCTGTGTGGTAGCCAACCTACAGCTGTGAGTTAGCCACTGTGCTGCTCCTTCTTGCTGTGTGTGCGCAACTTGTTTCAATAAAGTGAGCTGTTTTTGAGAACTTATGTTTTCCTTCCGCCTTTCCACTATTCCAGAGGGGGTGTAAACTCCTCAGTCTTACAGCAGATGCCCTCCAGTGCCTTACCCAAGTTCCAAATATTAATGTGCATGCCCCCATGAGCGCTATCAGCCTGGCTCTGGAGGAAATTGCAGCTGAGCCAAACCAGCTCTTGCCCAATATCTACACACATGCATTTTCTAGCAGATGAAAATGGATATAGATGAGGAACAAAAACCCTAGATAATTTATTCCCTCTCACCCAGCTAAACCAAGGAAGTGGCACAACATCTGCCTGGGTGAAATCAGCTAGCATAAACTGGATTGAGTCATTTTATTTATTTTCTCCAGAGATAAAATGGCTATGAGTTTGTATTCAAGTCAGCAATAATAAAATAATTAACTTGTGTTTCCCAAAACTCCTTGAGGCTTAATAACATTTCAATTTAGAACATTATTTTGCACTGTGTTCCATTAAATGTACCGATGGGGTATTTTAGACTTTAGAGATACAGCACAGAAACAGGCATTTCGGCCCACCAAGCCTGCGCTGACCAGCGATCGCCCCATATACACACTAACACTTTCCTACACACTAGGGATAATTTCAAATTTTACCAAAGCCAACTAACCTACGTCTTTGGGGCGTGGGAGGAAACTGGAGCACCTGGAGAAAATCCACGCGGTCACAGGGAGAAGGTACAAACTCCATACAGACAACAGCCATAGTCAGGATTGAACCCGGGTCTCTGGCGCTGTAAGGCAGCAACTCTACTGTTGCACCACTGTGGTGCCTGCAAGTTGTTTTATTAAAAATCAGATTAAGATGCCAAGACAGTTTAAGATAGATATCAAGCTCGAAAACAGGCAAGAACTCCAAGTTTGGGGGGTACAATGGCTAAAGTAGAGCTTACATCAGGAGTCCAGACTAT
Source organism: Okamejei kenojei (assembly GCA_035221665.1). Lineage (NCBI taxonomy): Eukaryota > Metazoa > Chordata > Chondrichthyes > Rajiformes > Rajidae > Okamejei > Okamejei kenojei. Next base: position 50,786,602 of record CM069138.1, read on the forward strand.
TTAATCCTACAATGGCAGGTGTGGAACTTAAATTGAGATTAATTAAATAGAAATGGGGCAGCACAGTGGCTCAGCCCCGGCACCAGAGACCCAGGTTCCATCCTGACTACCGGTGCTGTCTATATGGAGTTTGTATGTTCTCCCTGAGACCTGTGTGAGTTTTCCATTGGATCTTTGGTTTCCTCCCACACGCCAAAGACATACAGGTTTTGTAGGCTTGGTAAAATTGCAAATTGTCCATAGTGTGTGTAGATTAGTGTTAATGTGTGGGGATTGCTGGTCGGCACGGACATGGTGGGCCGATAGGCCTGCTTCCACATGTATCTCTCAACTAAACTAATCTGGAATTAATGTGTAGGAAAGAACTGCAGATGCTGGTTTAAATCGAAGGTAGACAAAAAATGCTGGCGTGACTCAGTGGGACAGGCAGCATCTCTGGAGAGTCGACCCGAAACGTCACCCATTCCTTCTCTCCAGTCCCGCTAAGTCACTCCAGCATAATCTGGAATTACAGCTAGTATCAGTAATGATATTTGTGAAACTTCTAATTGTTCTAAAAATCCATTTGATTGATTAATATTAAGGACATTTTCCATCTTTACCTGGTCAGGCCTGTACGTGACTAGAGACCCACATCAATTCAATTGACTCTCAACCCCACTTTGATATGGCCCTACATGCCATTTATGAACAATTAGGTATAAAAAAATCGAACAATATACAGAACAGTACAGCACAGGTACTGCCGCATTGGCCCACAAAGTATGTGCCGAACATGATGCCAAGAACAACTCTTATCTATCTGCATATGATCCATATCCCACCATCCCCTGCACAGGCCTATCTAAAAGCCTATTACATATGTCTATCTAAAAGCCCCTTACACGCCACTATCGCACGTCAACGAGCAATTAAACAAACAAATGAACTATGACATGTGGGCCTTTGGCCCAACTTGCCAATGCCAACTACATTGCCCCATCTGAGCTAGTCCCATTTGCGTGCATTTGGTCCAGATTCCTCCTAACCTGTCTATTCAAAAGGCTTTTAAATGCTGTTATTGTAACTATCTCAGCTACATCCTCTGACAAATCATTACAAATACCCACCACCCTCTGAGTGAAAAAGTTGCCCCTCGGGTTCCTAGTAAATCCTTCCCCATTCACCTTAAACCTCCGGTTCTTGATTCCTCTACCCTGGGTAAGAGACTCTGCGCTGTCACCTTATCAAACCCCATAATTTTAAACACCTCTATAAGATCACCCCTCGTCTTACTGTGCTCCAAGGAGGAAAGTCTTATCCTGCCCAACATCTCCCTATAGCTCAGACCCTTGAAACCTGGCAACATCCTTGCAAATCTCTGCATTCTTTCCATCTTAATGACATCCTTTTTGTAGCAGGGTGACCAAAACTGAACACAACACTCCTAGTGTGGATCTCTAAAATCTTGTACAACAATAATAGAACACCCCAACTCCTATACTCAATACTCTGACTGATAAAGGACATTGTGCTGAAAGCCTTCTTTACCACCCTATCTACCTGTGATGGCACTTTCAAGGAACTATGTACATACACTCCTAGATCCCTCTGCTCTACAATACTCTCCAGGACCCTAACATTCAATGTGAAGATCGCAGCATTTCAAATGTCATCATCCTTTCCAAATACACTCACTAGAACAGGACAGCTGCAGGCTAGGCAAGGGAGACTTAAACTCGCACAAGATCTACATTGATAGAAAAAAGGAGTATGGTGGCCAATGTTGATATTGTACTTACCAAAACATACGTACTTGTGTCCAGTCCTCTTCTGTGCGCTGGAACAACAAGGCGTGGAATGGGTTGTTATAAGAGTGTTTGCTTAAGACACTGTAATAAACTATCCTTTTAAACTCCAAACAGAAACTAGACTTATTTTTAAGGAAAACTACCCATTTCCCCTCCCCATAAGAGTGCCCAAAAGGGCGCATTGTTGGGAGAGTTCTTGGAATGTTCCTACTCTTTGAGTGCTTAGCATTGTTCGTAAATTCATAAGTCATAGATGCTGAATCATTTGGCCCATTGAGCCTACTCTGGCATTCAATCATAGCCGATCTATCTTTCCCTCTCAACCCCAAACCAATCAAGAATCTGTTAATCTCCATTTTAAAAACATCCAAGACTTGGCCTCCGCAGCCGTCTGTGGCAATTAATTCCACAGATTCATCAAATAAATCTCTCCTCATCTCCTTTCTAAAGGTATGTCCATTTATTCCAAGCACATTCTGACATTGCACAGTATATTCAAGATATCAGTCCACTTCACTGGCTATTTTTGGAGCGACGGCCATGGGGGGAAACTACTGAATGAGAAAACCAGGATTATAAACATCTATCAAGCATCTTTTTTTAAAGTAAAAGCAGTAACAATGTGTGCAGCATATTTTGTTACTGCACATATCTCATGGAGAATCCCAAAACACAAAGAATTTGGTATAATCATCTATGCGTAATATATTTTTTAAATCCTTGGAAACTACTATAGTTCATCCACTATTTAAACTACTGCACAGTAGCAGTGCCCAGACACAATCATACGACTGGGCTGTGGTAGAGCAATTGTATTCAGCCTACACTCCCTCCACGCCCTTCAACCTTTACCTCTGGCAAATTTTAGTTTAGTTTCGTTTAGAGATACAGCATAGAAACAGGCCCTTTGACTCACCGAGTGCACACCGACCATCGATCACCTGTACACTAGTTCTATGTTATCCCACTTTGGCATCCACTCCCCACACACCAGGGGCAATTTACAGAATTGCCAATTGACCTACAAACCTGCATGTCTTTGGAATGTGGGAGGAAAACGGACAAAACCCACGCAGTCACAGGGAGAACGTGCAAACTCCGCACAAACAGCACACGAGGCCAGGATCCAACCCGAGTCTCGGTTACTGTAGTCAAATCTATGCCTCTCTCTGGAGGATTAAAAATACTAGGACTAATCAGATAATCATGATGGGCTGAATGGTGTCACAAAAACCCCCAGCAAATGTTGCAATCTGGAGCAACAGACAACCTGCTAGAGAAACTCAGCAGATTGAACAACATCTGTGGGGAGGGGGCGGCAAAGGAATTGCTGACATTTTGGCTTGAAACCCTGGGTCCTGACGGGCTGACTGACAGGCTGTCATTAGTCATTCATTTATTGTCATGTACGCCGAGGTACAGTGAAAAGCTTTTCTTGCATGCTAACCAGTCAGTGGAAAGAGAATACACAATTACAATTGAGCCCTCCACAGTGTAAAGATACATGATAAAGGGAATATCGTGAATAACATTTAGAGCAAGATTAGGACAGTAAAGTCCGATTAAAGACAGTCCGAGGGTCTCCAATGAGGTAGATGGTAGTCCGGGACTACACTTTTGTTGTTGGTAGGATGGTTCAGTTGCCTGATAACAGCTGGGAAGAAACTATAGATACACACAAAAGGCAAGAATAACTCAGCCGGACAGGCAGCATCTATGGAGAGAAGGAATGGATGACGTTTCGGGTCGGGACCCATCTTCAGACTGTCTCTGAATCTGGAGGTGTGCGTTTTCACACCAATATCTTTTGTTCGATGGGAGAGGGGAGAAGAGGGAGTGGCCTCTTCTCAAAGTTCTCAACATATTTAAGCAGCTTTCGGGCTACATCGATCTGGAGGCCAATTATGTTCCTGAAAGGAGCCAAATAATTTTCAAGGGAATAACGAAGACAAATTTTAGCATCAGAACTATAATCCTTCTAGCTGAAAATTAGCCAAATCCTTTACCATCAATCGATTAAAATACAAAGGAAATAAAAATCATTTTCAGGAATATTGTGATAGAGCACAGAAACAGGTCCTTCAGCCCAACTCATCCATGCCGACCAAGATGCCCCATCTAAGCTAGTACCATGTGTCTGCATTTGGCCCATATCCTTCTAATTCTTTCCTATCCTTGTATCTGTCCAAGTGTCTTGGATACTATTATACCACCTGCCTCAACTACCTCCTCTGGCAGCTCATTTCCAATACCCACCACCTTCTGTTCTAGTGAGTATACCAGATAGTTCTACTTCAAAAACAAAAGCATAATGTCGTTCAGGATTGCTCATCAGGACGCATGAATCCGAACACTGGAATTTAACAATAACTTTTCACCCAAGTTGGATTTGTTATATCCACCCATCATCAGCCCCTTCCTTCTATAATGGAGCTGGTACAGCACCAGAAATGGTAATTTAGTAGTCTTGTGCAATGGAAACTTATAATAGCATTCAGTTCATTCGTAGTCTGAAGGAAGGGTCCGGATCCAAAATGTGACCTATCTGTCCCCTCCACAAATGCCGCCTGACCCGATGGGTTACTGCAGCACTTTGTGTTTTGCTCAAGATTCCAGCAACTGCAGTTCCTTGCGTCTGCAGTTAATTCTATCCTCAGCTCTTATTTAGTACCCTTGCACTTCTTTATCCCAAATACATGTGCGATTCCTTTTGGAAAGCCGAAAATAAATAGATTGTCCCATTTTGGGTAACCCTCAGATCACAATTGCCGGGTGTGAAGTTGTTCCTCACATTACCTTTGACCAATAAGGTAATTTAACCAAATAACTCATATTGCTTAATCTGAGTTGTATATTCTTTTTTCAAAACAAAACAGTCAATTTAAAAAAAAGTGTGAGAAGCAAAGATACGGTCGACAGTCTGAACATTTTTCACACAACAACATTAAAAAGTCATAAATGATTAATACCACAGAAATTCAAATTCTCCAATAATAACAAGAGAACATCAAGTTTAGAGAACCTTTGTTACTTCTGACAAAGACCATCTGCCTTCTGAATTTAAAGCTGAGAAGGATCTTGAAACTTTGCCTATCCATTCCCTCCAGAGATGATGTCTGACCTGCTGAGTAACTTCAACACTTTGTGATCTACCCAAATTTAACTAACCTCTGTCTGTACTGTAATAATTCCATGATCTTTTGATCTTGGCTAAGACATTCCATGCTTTAATACATTTTTTAAAGAAAGAATCATACAAAGATATTGTGCAAAGAGTCTCCCATTGTATATATGGAAAAACAGCAGGGATGACATCCCAGTTAGGTGGTCACCACTTATTCTTTGATCACTTTCTTATTTTACATCTATAACTCATATCGTATACTTTAATTTTTAACCATCAATCATTCATACAAAATTCAAAAAAAAACTAACAACAGCATTTTGCCTTTCCTTTACAAAATAAAGGTATACTCATAAGATCCAGACTTCATTAACTCATCCACCAATCACTGCTCCTCACGAACCATTACTTAATGGGTTTGTTGGGCCATTACAGAACATAAAGTCAACCATATGGTTGTGATCATTCAACATGTATGTAAAAAGAAAAATTAGCCCAGGTTCAACATTGCTGCCTGGGGGTATTGGGAGACTGAGGTGTAAGGGAATCTGGGTGTGGAGTGGGTAAGAAAGGATGTCGGCAGAAAAGAAGATAATTGATTTAGGTTCCTGGTGACGGGAAGGGAAATTACCGAGGTGAAAGGATAGGCTAGGTTTGGTTGGATGGGGATTGCTGGGGCTATGTGTGGGTCACTGGAGGTGGACTAGGACTGGATGGGGTATGGTGATGGATGGCAGTGTTTGGAGGGCTACTAAGTGTAAACAAGGAAGTTCAGATGCTGGTTAATACACAAAAAGGACACAAAGTGCTGGAGCAACTCAGACTGGGTATGAAGAAGGGTCTTGACGCAAAACATCACCTATCCATGTTCTTCAAAGACGATGCCTGACCTACTGAGTTACCCGAGCACTCTGTGTCCTTTGTAACCAAGGATGGATTAGAACTGGTTGGATGTAGGTTGTGGGGCTGGGATGATAATGGAATGGATATGGTGGGATTAGTGGGAATGGGATAGGATTGGTTTGGGGAGGAAGTTGAGGCTGGAGGAATATTCTAGTGGCAGAGGTTGGAAGGATTACGAGACCAGAGGATGGACTAGCATTGATGGGAGAAGAAAATTGGTCAGGCGAAAGGGGTCACTGGGACTGGACGATGCGTTGGGAGACTGTTGGGGCTGGAGAAGGGGTTGTATTGGTTGGGGAAGCAAGTCGTTGATGGGGCTGGGTGGGTGCGGGTCAGGGGCTATTGGGACTGGAGGATGCACAAGGACAGATCGGGGTAGAGTGCTGGGAATGGACTAGGACTATTTGGGGGAGGAAGTTGTTGAGACTATGAAGATGCTGGGTTTAGTGGGTCCGGAACAGGATAGATGTGGGGCGGTAATCGCTGGTTTAATGGGATGAGGGAACGGGAAGGGATCGGGCCCTGTATTCCGTTCTCATTCTCACCTTCTTCCTCCTGCACGCTCACCACATCCACCGTCACCATGTCCGGCTTGTCCAGCTCGATGCCGAACGGGGATACCTTCCTCTCGGTCACCCCCGAAGGCACCACGTCGGGCTTGGGCCCGAATTTGCGGGGATAATAATCCCCGCTCAGGTACCGCGACGTGTCTTCCGCCATCTTCGCCGCGGTTTCGGCCCCGCCTCCGGGCCTCTTAAAGCTGCGTCGCGACCGGGCCCGGGCAACGATGGCCGGGCAACGATGGGCCGGGCGGCCCGGGCCTGACCCGGGGCTGGGCCTGGTTGGCTTGGCAACGCTGCCCGGGGCCTGAACCCAGCCGGCCGGACAACGCTGACTCCGCGCGCAGCAGAGCTGTTCCTTTTTGCAGGGTACACAAAAGGCTGGAGAAACTCAGCGGGTGCAGCAGCATCTAAGGAGTGAGGGAGATAGGCGACGTTTCGGGTCGCTGAGTTTCTCCAGCCTTTTGTGTGCCCTCGATTCTCCAGCATCTGCAGTTCCTTCTTTAACACGTTCCTTTTTGCATCTATCTTTCAGTATTATGACAGAATAAACATAACACAACAGCTTGCATTTGTACAGTGCGTCTGAACATTTTCGTGGAACAATTCAGTTTAATGTGCATTTAGCAACTTTTGGAAACCCGTAGTGTTTTGGAACAAGGGCAAATATTCTTCTGCGGGGGGGAATCTTGTTGAAATATGCGAATGCATGCGCGTTGTACAGTATCCGGCACGGGTGGCGGACGCGTCAACGTCAGCGCTGTGTGTCCCGGGAACTGGGTCCTCGTCCTCATCCTCCTCCTGCTCCTGCTGCCGCCGCCGCGCATCATTAAAGTCACCCGCCTGCAGAAAGAAGCCGCGAACTCTTCACTCTGGGTATCAGGGAATGTGAGGCGGGTATTGAAGTAATCGCGTCTCGGGCCTGTTGTCGAGGGGGCCAATTGGCCAGTGTCGCAGGCCAGGGCCTGCAGAATCAGTTGCCATGGGTCTCAAGCTGGAGGTACTCAGCGAGTCGAGCAGCCTCTGTGCAGACAAAGGAACGGTAAAAGGGTGTCCAAAAGGCTTTGAAATTGCCTCTAACGTGTCTGCTTCATCCACCACCCCAGCAGCGCGTTTGAGGCACTTACCACCCTCTGCGTAAAACAAAATTGCCCCGCACGTCATTTCAACTTTGACCCTCTCACCTTAAAGTTATGCCGTCAAGTATTTGATTTTTCCACCCTAGGAACAACGTTGAGACTGTCAACCCTATCTTTGCCTAATTGTATACACTTCTATCAGGTCTCTCAGCAACATCTGGCGTTCCAGAGAAAACAATCAGTCTGTCCAACCTCTCCCTGAAGATAATATCAGTCATCATTTTGGTAAACTTTGGTCAGCCACTTACATGCATACCATTAAGCACTTAATGCATTCTTAACATATTCTCCAAAGCTAATAAACCTGTACAATGTATTCACAGACTCGCATGTTTTTTGAAGAATGGCACCTAAAACTATGGAACCAATAGCAAGACGACTTTTTAAGGGAGTTATATGCTTGGAGGTTCTTGGCATAGCAGGGGCCTACTGGCTGTTCCATAGAATGAATGCAAGTCAAGGTAAGTATGACTGCTCTATAATTCATGTGAGAGTAGTTAGAATTAGGCTTTGGCCCCTCAAGTCTACTCTGCCATTCAATCATGGCTGATTTCTCTTTCCCTATCAACCCCATTCTCCTGCCTTCTCCCCTGAAACCCATACTAATCGAGAATCTATCAACCTCTGCCTTAGAAATATCCACTGACTTGGCTTAAACAACCAAAAAACCATTAAATTGGAATTACCATTGTTCTGTTAATTAAACGTAGAGGTTCGTGTTCCAGGTGGGTCCCCGATTCCGTGGCGGGTGAGCCAGGCCTGCTGTCGGGGTATGGCGTGGCTCGCCGGAACCAACCCAACGACCTGTCAGCTATGGGTGACCCTTCCAGTATAGCTCCAGTTTACCTCTCAGGATCTTAAGCACAGGCTGGCTTCTCCAGTATGACATGGAGACACCGTTCCACGTCAGATAGGTAGCAGAATTACTCGGGAGAAATTTGATTACATTTCATGCCAGATTTAACAGAACCTGTTACTTCCTAGCTGTAAATCCAAATTTAGAAAATGCAATTCTGATGTTTTAATAGATTTTCAAAATAAAAGGGACTTAAAGAAACTTATGTTTTTAGGAGGGATATAGCATGGAAATAGGCCCTTCAACCCAACTCATTCATATCAGTCAAAATGTCTCATCTGGTTGATATATCCCTCTAAACCTTTCCTATCCCTAGTAGCATGTTATTGTCTTTTTAATTTTTTTTATGGTACTTACCTCAACTACCTTCTCTAGCAGCTTGTTCCATATACCCAGCACCCTATGTTTGAAAAAGTTGCACCTCGGGTTCCTATTGTTTCTCCCCCCCTCATCTCAAACCTATGTCCTCTGGTTCTTGATTTCCCTACCCTGGGTAAAATACATTCATGTATTCCCCTCTTGGATTTTATACACCCCAATAGGATCACCCTTTATCCTCCAGTGCTCTAAGGAATAGTCTTAGCTTGCCCAATCTCTCCGTATAGTGCACACCTTCGAGTCCTGGCAACATCCTCGTAAATCCTTTCTGCATTCTTTCCAGTTTAATGACATCCTTCTTATAGCAGGGTGACCAAACTTGAATACAATACCTTAAATGTGGCCTCACCAACATCTTGTACAAATGTAGCATAACATCCAAACCTCTACACTAAACTGACTGATGAAGGCCAATATACCAAAAGCCTCCTTGACCATCCTATCTACCTGTGACACTACTCGATCCCTCTGCCCTACAACACTCCCTACGGCCCTCCCACTGACTGTGAACATCTTGCCCTGGTTTGACTTCCCAAAATGCAACGACACTTACCCGCATTGAACTCCATTAGCCATTCTTCTCCATTAAGTATTCTCAGGTGATTTTGTACAGTATTTTAACTGCAGTTTAAAGCAATGTACAGTGAACATGCATTTATCTTCCAGAGTTCAGATATAAAGTAAACAGAAGGTTTCCCTCCATTTTAGAAGGTGAGAACTATTACACATTTATGCCTTGTTTGGAAGTTTCCAAGTAGCATTTTAATTTGGGGGTGTATCGATAATACGTTTACACAGAATTTTAAAAAAGAATCAAGATTGCAAGGAAAGATCCAAATTTAAAGTGTACGTGCCTGTACATTTTTTAAATGTATAGAAAATATAAAATAGACTTTCATCTATGTTCTACACTAGCACACAATGTACAAACAGTTATGATCCTGACCTTATCATTCAATGACTCTGCTTCCATGTTTTCCTGAAATGAACTGAAAATAAAGAATGGTGACGCAGCTGGTAGAGCTACTACCTCACAGCGTTAGAGACTTGGGTTTGATCCTGAACCCTAAATTTAGTTCACAGTAACATTCAACCCATTTGTCCGTAACAAACTCCCTGGGGTTAAATGCATTTCCTCTCCGTAACATACTTTGGAGTTGTTGCCGGCGGCTATGCGCCTGGAGATCACAAGCTTTCTGCCAAATTGCGCTGCTGACCGCACTTGGCAAGGTATGCCTGGGTGGGGGAGAGGCCCGGTGATGGGGCTGCCGCGAGCTAAGAAAGTGCTAGTTCCATGCCGGGCTTGCCCACGTTTGGGCCATATTCCCTCTAAACATTTCCTATTCACGTACTTGCCAAGTGTCCTTTAAATGCTGTTATGCCTCAATATGATAAGTGACATTACACAAAGTCAAACAGCCCCGAAATTTTGAACATAGTGCGAAACAACACCAGAATAGGCTTCAGCTCACAATGTCTTAGCCTATAGTAACTGCTTCAACTACCTCCTCTGGCAACGTGTTCCATAATACTTATTCCTCAATCATTTATGTACTTTAAATCTATAACTCATTAAGTACATTTTATCTCAACCGTCAATCATTCATGCAAAATTAAAAAAGCTAGCTGCAGTACTGTGCCTTTTCTTTATTAACTGTGGGCAGCTTAAAAGATAGAAAATATGCAGACAAATCCATCATTTAATTTATTAATTCAAAATATATTGTTTACATTTTTCAGTTTATTATAAATCCAATGAATGGGCAGGAATTTATGGATCTAGAGAAATTGATCAGGAAACCTGGTCCAGCAAACATAATCAATAATTATGTAAGTATAAAGTCTACTACAAGTCTGATCTCGTATAAAAATTGTTCATCTCTTTTAAAAATCTTTTCTGCTTATTTTTCAGCCCCTTGGCCCTGAACTTGTTCTTCTGCCTTCGGAGTGTTTGTGTATCTTTGCCTCTGATCCATGCGTCACGATCAGATTCCCACTGTAGCTGCTTTACACCTGGGAGGGGCAAGCAATACATGTTTGAGACTTAGTAGTGAACCACAATTCTTTTCATGGGTGTTTGCCCAACATGAGTAAAATCTATCAAAGTGGGAGGATGTCTTCTCTTGATAAAATAATAGAAATGGTCTGATTTTCACAAATGTAAATACATTGTTCAAAAATTAAAACAGATTTAAAAAAGGAAGCGGATATAATTTAATAAATTTTTGCTGAAACATCATGGAGTATTTACTACATCTTACATGCTGAGATTTTCAACTAAAGTTACTGTCAATTACTTACTCGCTTTATCTTTGTTTGCCATTGCATTAATTCCAATGTTGTCAAATTTTGATCCTGCATTTTCATCAAGTAGGCAACCAAACTTTCGAAAGAGAAAAAAAATATTAAATCCACTTCAAATAAAATAATTGCTACAAAATAGGGTACTTATTACACGAGGATACTTTACGAGGATGTTGCCAGGACTCAAGGATCTGAGCTATAGGGGGAGGTTGAGCAGGCTAGGACTCTAATCCTTGGAGGCAGGAGCATGAGGGATGATCTTATAGAGGTGTATAAAATCATGAGAGGAACAGATCTGGTCAATGGACAGTCTCTTGCCCAGAGTAGGTGAATCGAGGACCAGAAGATATAGGTTTGAGGTGAAGGGGGAAAGATAATAGTCTAACTATAGTGGTGCATCTCGTAGAGCTGCTGCCTCACAGCACCAGAGACCAGCGTTTGATCCTGACGCAGGTGCTGTCTGTGTGGAGTTTGCATGTTCTCTATGACCACGTGGGTTTCCTCCGGATGCTCACATCCCAAAAAAGATAGTTTGTAGGTTAATTAGCCTATGTAAAATGGATAATTGTGTGTAGGGAGTGGATGCATAAACAAAATAACAGAACTAGTGTCGACATTTGATTGATGGCCGGTGGAGGAGCCAAAGGGCCTGTTTCCAAACTGTTTCTCTAAACTACATTTAATGCAACAAGTGGACCAGAATTATACGTGCACAGAAAAGCTGCCTAAACTAAAGCAAGGTCCAGGACTGTTGCAGTGATAATTGTCACCTTATGTAAACAATTTTAAAAGGACACTGCAGTACTTACCTCTTCAGCTGCAGCAAACATATCGGTGTCATCCTTAAAACCCCTTTTCTGTTTCTTTCCTGTAACAAAGACAAGTCATTATGAAAATTTTTAGAAAAAGTTGAAATAGGGCAGAAAAACTACTGAAGGAACTCAACAGGTCAGACAGCAGAGGGAAATAGACGGACAAAGGTCCCGACCTGAAACGTCTGTAGTTTAAATAAAGGTTCTGACCTGAAACATTGTCTGTCCATTTCCCTTCACAGATGTTGCCTGACATAGTTACTCCAGCAATTAGTCTCTTCATCAAGAGTCCAGCTTCTACAGTCTCTTGTGTCTCCATTGATTGATTGCTCATCTTAGGCGCAAGGACTAATAGGGGTACTAAAGAGTTCCAAGCATCCAGCAGCTGGCAAGGACAGGGTGAAGCTTGGGCGCACGCGCGCACACGCACACACTCAAATAGCACATCATGATCCACCCTCACAGCATATTCATAAGTAGCCATAATGGCATGATGTCACAGTATTTGAGTAATGAAATTAGTTTAAAAAAACTATAAACTTCAGAAAATTTTTTGCTACCTCAATTTTATTCTACAGAATAACATAATTTCTGTTTTACCTGTAATGTGTTTTGAGAAATCCAAATCTTCACTTTTTTTCCTTTTACCAGGCTTATTCCTTTTCATTGCTGCTGCACTGTCAACCTCTGTATATTAATAAAATCATTATATATCTTGTTTTTGGTTAAGTTTTTCCATTAAAAGATATATGTTTTGATTATACAACATGTATTCCATAACTATCAAGGCTAAATAAGAGGAAGTTTGAATTTATAGAAAGGTTAACTGCAAATGCACCATTTTACAATTTTCTGAACTTGAAAGTAGAACTTGAACTTAGTGCAATACTTGAGCTTAGTTTATTGTCACGTTTACAGAGGTACAATGAAAAGCTTTTGGTGCGTGCTAACCAGTCAGTGGAAAGACTATACATAATTAGGATGCTGCTGCACACCTAGTTATGAGTGGGCATGAAATGAAGTACCATCAAATATGAGAAGTATAGTTGATTTAACATTCTTTAGTTTCCTTGAGTAAATGTTGGCTAAAGTATCCATACTGGAGAGTGGTATCTTGTTCAACAGTGCAGAACACACAGATAGTACCTTCATCATCTTGATCATCCATGAATACACCACCGTCTTCTCCCACCATTTCACCAAAGTCTTCCTCATCCAAGCTTCCTAATGACACTTCTTCATCTTCCAAGTTACTCATATCATCATCATCACTGAGGTCGGAATCAACTTCCTTATCAATTACTTTTGATGAATTCTGTTTCATATTACTGTGAACATTATAGACAATTTTTTTATGGTTAGTGATTTTTAAATGTTCAATTGCCTCAGTCTGATAACAACCACAAGATTCTGAAATAAGGATTGTGAATTTGCCTAAGCGGTAAGTAATATGTCATTTGCCTTCCTTCTATACTTTTATGATACACATTACAGTACCCCTTTGTCTTCTGCTGAAGCCAGACAAGGGTGTACATGATAGACTCAAAGTGCTGGAGTGACTCAGCGGGTCAGGCAGCATCTCTGGAGAAATCTTTAGTGTAGTGGATACTGCTGATCTCTTACACAATTAATATTCTACTTTGCCTTTCGTTTGTATTGGTACATCTTCACTGTAAATCAGATATTACTTAATTAATAATGTAGAGAAAATTTGCATCGTATCCTAACATGCAAATAGACCTGCAAGGAATGGAGGGAAATGGATCTTATGCAGGAAAGTGGAATTTGTTTACTTGGGCCTCGTGTTCTCCACAGACAACCCGAGTTGAGGAATGAACTAGAGTCTCTGGTGCTGTGAGACAGCAGCTCCAACCAGCATTGCCAATGTGCTGCCCCCCCACAATGAAGGGAGGTGGGGGGAAGTACGTGTGTGCATTTAGTGGTGGAATCCTGTTGAAATAATGGCAATCGTGGAGGAAGATTCTTTGAATATGTGGGATAACAGAACATAGATCAAAACAGCGCAGTCATGAAGGTTCTATATAAATTCATGTTTCTGTGCAGAACTCCATTTAGAAAGCAAGGGCGGCTCCGAACTACCAATTCTTTCGTCACTTTATTGTAAGTTCACACCCACTCTGGTCTCTTTTTCGTTTAGTTTATTGCCATGTGTATTGCAAGATAGTGAAAAGTTTTTTTGCTTGGCTAACCCTATCCAGTCAGCAAAAAGACCATACATGATTACAATCAAGTCATCCACAGTGTATAGATACACGATAAAGGGAATAACGTTTAATGCATGATAAAGTCCGATTAAAGATAGTCTAAGGGTCCCCAATGAGGGAGATGGGAGGTCAGGACTGCTCTCTAGTTGGTGATAGGATGATTTTGACATCCTACACCATAGTCTACCTAAGTTCTGTTGGGTACATTGAAGCCTTTAGAACGGAGTATCAAATTTAACTATTTCAGGTAAGCATATAATTTTTATTTCCCCTCCATAGATGTGTTGTCAGAGTGATGCAATCTTCAGTGATTCTTTTAGAATTTGCTGTATTTGTTTTGAATATCCAGCATCTGCAGTTTTTTGCTTTAATGTTCAGATTAAACATCAGTTAGTACAACAATCTGGACCAGAAGTATTGATGAAAGAATAGGATAAATATTCTCAAAATTAAATGTGTTAGTGAGTTTGATTGTACATTACCTTGCAAAATCTAAACTGTCTTCGATTTTCTTATAATATTTTTCCCCTTCAAGCGAATCTGCAAATGGTAAATGGCATGTTAAATGGTTGACTTGTACTTCAGTCAATATACAGTTGGTTAATCATTTTGAGATGAACTATGGATTACAAACATTATTTTAACGTAATTAATTCTATTAATTACAACATACAAAACTCCCCAAAATTTTGAGATTTTAGAGATACAGTGAGGAAACAAGTCCTTTGGCCCACCGAGTCTGCGCCAACCAGCGTACACTAGCACTATCCTAGCCAGGATTGAACCCAGGTCCCTGGCGCTGTAAGGCAGCAATTCTACCACTGCTGCCCAGTGTGCCTTTCCTCATAATATTTAAGTATCTATATCAATAAAAGTTACCAAGCATTTGCTCGAACTCATCATCGTCCACATCTGCCACAGCTTCTTCACCTCGACGTCTTTGTGATTTTTGCGTCGCATCAAGTCTTTTGTAATATCTGAATAAGATTCATGTGTAATAATTAGGTATTTCAGATCTTACATTGTTTCGTGACATGATCTGTTAATTCTGCCACTAGAATCAGCAATAATTCCGCTTCAGTGCAACCATAATCTATTCACAACATTCAACCTACCCCATATCGACCAGATTAAGTGAATAGACTGCATTGACAAATTGCTACTAGTTGTACATGGTAGTTCATTGCTTTTAATTATATGGGTTTAAAAGCTATGCACAATTAGTTGCATGCAATTAAAGTAAAACATCCATTCAATTATTTCTAAATTAAGCATACAATCACAGGACATGGAAACAGGCCCCTCGGCTCAACTTGTCCATGCCGCCAAGATGCCCATCAAAGCTAGTCCTACCTGCCTGCATTTGGTGCATATCCCTCTAAACCTTCTTACCCATGTACCAGTCCAAATGGTACAATTGTACCGTTGTTTTACAATGATACAACACTATAATATTGCTACAGTACCTGCTTCTAGCTTATCTAGCAGCGTGTGAAAACATTGCCGCCTAGGTTCCTGAATTAAATAATTCCTCACTCACTTTAAACCAATGTCCTCTGGTTCTCGATTCCCCCATGATTAAAAGACTGCATTCACCCCATTTATTCACCTCATGATTTTATATATGTTCAATACGCATTTCAGTAGAATCATAGTCATGCAGCATGAAATCAGGCCCTTCAGCCTAATTTGCCCAAGCAGACCAACATGCCGCAATGTATCTATGAGGAGTGGTTTACCATAATTAGACAATGAAACGCAGGAACTGAATTATCATGAGAACTTCACAGGAGACCATTGGAAAAAATGCAAAGATTTGTTGCTCGTGGTGCTATGAAATTCAGATGAGGAAACCACCTTGTCATTTCGTGTCTCAGTAGCATTACAAAGTCACCGTTAACAGTTCACTTGTGCACAAAGATTTAGGCTGGCACTCCAGGGCTGCACCGAGGGAATGTTATATTGGGATCATTCTTTCAGGTACAAGGTTTAAAAAAAATTATATTAAAAATGGTCTCGGCCAATATTTATCTTTCACCCAAAAGCTCCAAAACTGATTGGCAGTATTACAACTACCACAGCAATTGACAGAGCAGCAGGACATAAGCTACGAAGCTGCATCTGTGGCTGGGAAAAGATAGCATCAGAGAAGGGTCTCGAGATCCACCAGGGCAGGAAAAACTGCCTGAGAGAGCTTGGTGAGGGGCCTCGCATTGATCATTACTTTCTAAGAGTTAGGCCAAATCAGTCGAGTGAAGCCCAGTGGCAGGTTAACCACCACAGTCCACAGGATATCAGCACCCCAGGCAAAGCTCAACCAAGTACTGTCCCACCAACGGAAACGAGTCCAGAACCCAACCAGTCACAGTCAGCGGTAGAGAGGAAGATGGAAGGAAAAAAGCCGAATGGAGCAGTCACTGGCTGTGGCTGAAGAGAAAATATGCTGTCTGGGCTGCCACGTGACCATCTAAAGGCTAACCATAAGAGACACGCCCAGGTCTGATCTCCCTTCGGTGGGCCTGCCTCGACTGAGGGCGTCTTGTGATAAAAGGTCGAAACACCCAGTGACGTTGAGGTACACAACTGAAGATGTGTCTGATCGGTAGCAAAATCACCTAGTGGTCATCCCCAAGAATACCAAATGTTAATTGTAGTGAAAACCCTTAGGGATTGTAACACCCAGTCCAACTAATCAATCAAATAAATGAATTACCGGTACATAAATTGCGTATTTTTTCCTATGTTACAAAAAGCTAGACATCATGAGCTACTCAATGGGTGCAATACATTCACTGACACCCTGAAGTCATGAAAGGTGCTATATAAACTCATGTTTCTATTTTTAAGCGTTACGGACTAATACAAATTTTTCCCAGTGGAAATAATCTAAAGGTTCTTAAGTATTCTTTTCCTTATTTGCCTATGTTCCTCTGTATATCAATATGTTGCCTGATCATGATTATTTTTAGTTACATGTAATTATATAACATTTAACCAAAAGTCTATATGTCATTAAATAATCCAAACTTACCTATGGAAAAATATTTCATCCACTGGGATCTTGCTCTCCTCCTGTTCGATAAATTTCTGACTATTTACTGCGGATATACAAACCATATGGACATTAATAACTTTCTCAAATCCTACTTTAGACAAAGTCATAATTTTAAATCCAAAATTCAACTAATTTGCAAGTTTAAATAAAGTATAATTTAGATGGTATGGCAAATTATTTTGAAGAGAAGTAAAATAATAAGCACAACACATCAAACTGCGAATGCATTGGTACTGTAATACAGAGTAGGTAAGCAGTTAAGATTGGTTTAATTTGGCATAATGTTCAGCGCAAACATGGTGGGCCAAAAGGCCTGTTCCTGCTCCTTTTCTAAGTTTGACCAGATCTTCTATGCTTATAGAACATCAAAAACACAACACAACAGGAAGAATCATTAAAGCTTAGATCACAGGAACTCATACATCACATCATATCATTTCTGACTTGGCTTACTCAATAATCATTTAATTTGACCCTTTGAAAGGTCAATCCAATTACCTTTTGAAAGCAAGTACTGAATCTCTGTGCCTCCAACCTTTAAGGATCTGAATTAAAGATATTATTATCCTACTAAATGCATACTCATCTCTTCATTCTATCCCACTGTCTAGATTTATATGCCAGTTATTTTAAATATCGGCTGTTCAAATGGTAAATCTTTCTTTAATTATTAATTCAAAGTCTTCAATTTTCATTTTCCCCCTACTTTATCGCTAATATCTTTGTCAAGCCATTTGTGCCTTTATTCTTACATAAGATGCTCATTTCGTAGTTGTCGTGCAGTCTTCATATGCTAAGCAAAAGTACACTAACATTCCTGGATAGTGATGCTCAAAACAGCTTTAAATTAAAAAAATCACATTGTTCACTTTTGCTAACTGACATACTAACGGAAATACTCAATGATTAGCTGAAAAAATATTTTCAACATGATTCTGCTACATCACATTTTTCCATACATCCCATCTCTTCTGCTCAAACAATTCATAAGTATATGTAGCAGAATTAGGCCATTCGGCCCATTAATTCTACTCCGCCATTCAATCATGGCTTATCTATCTTTCCCTCATCTATCTCAACCCCATTCTCCTGTCTTCTCCACATAACCCGACACCCTTACTAAACAAGAATCTGTTAATCTACGCCTTAAAAATACCCATTGACTTGGCCTTCACTGCCGTCTGTGGCTACGAGTTATCCAAAGCCCAAATTTACAAACAAAAATGTTCCAGATCTTTTAAAAAAATGCAAGGACTAATTTTTGTGACTTTCCATAAATATTTATCTACACTACTTGGTCAATAATGTGGTCTTTTTTGTCTTTGCCAACAGTAGGAAATAGTTTAATTGCTGTCTAATACCATCTCCAAATAGTAATTATTTACAGAAACAAGAAACTGCAGATGCTGGTTTACAAAAGAAGGCACAAAGTACTAGAGAGACTCAGCGAGTGAGGCAGCATTTCTGGAGAATCTGGACAAGTAACATTTTGGGTCGGGACTCTTCTTCAGACCTCTCTTCCAGCTTTCTTCCCCACCCCCACGATCATCTGTCTGAAGAAGGTTACCAACCGAAAATGTCACATCCATGTTTTCCATAAATGTTGCCTGATCTGCTGAGTTACTCCAGCACTTTAGTCATTCTTTATATTCTCCAGTTAAAAATCAGTTAATTCAATACAGATCAATCATTAAATCAGATCAGCACAATGCACATGCTTACTAATGTACTTTTTATGTATTGATTATGTATGACATTTATATTCCTGCCAAGGCAGAGATTATTTTCCAGCCTCATGGGTAAGCCTGGAGGCAAAGATCAGACTAAGTAAGGATAACAGATTTCTTCCTTGGTGGACTTGTTTTTAAAAATGACAATTCAGTCTTCACGGTCACCATTAGTGATGCCTACCATCTTTACATTCTAGATTTAATTTTTTTAAACTTAACACTTGCCCAGCTCATGTCATAAATCTAAGATAGACTAAAAATGCAGGAGTAACTCAGCGGGTCAGGCAGCATCTCTGGAGAAAAGGAATAGGTGACGTTTCGGGTTGGAACCCAAATAGAGAAGGCCAAAACAAAATAGGGTTGGCAACAGATGACCTTAGGAAGAGTGGAGGCGGGGCAAGATGTGCTAACAAAGGATACAAGGGTGTGAACAGCACAATGACTAGGGTGAGGGAGGGTGAAAAGGAACGCAGGAGTTACTTGAAATCAGAGAAATCAACTTTTACATCGCTGGGTAGTAAGCTGCACAATCGAAATATAAGTTGCTGTTCCTCCAATCTGCACGTGGCCTCACTCTAAAAAGCTTGGAGGTGGCCCAGGACAGAGATCAGTATGGGAATGGGAGTTAAAATCTAGTTGGATGGGCATAAACTTGGCAACTTGAATTTAGTTAGCAAAGAACTTTGGTGCTCGTTTGTACACTTAAGATTCTCAAGGAGATGCAGTATTCCAAGACTTTGAATGGAAGCCGATGCAAAACGAAGAAAATACATTAAAACTAATATATCCAAAGCAAGACTATTCACTTGTCAATTAATTACCTGGCAATTTATGTGGATCATTCAACAGAAGTCTCTGTTTGGGTTGCATCACAATGCTGTCAGTATTGCCTGCAAAGACATAACATGCACTGTAGTGAGAACACTATAATCAGAAAAATAAATGTGTAAGTAAAGGATGGAAATAATGAGTGCAACCAGACTAACAAACAATGAGCCGTTGTCCAACCACCCAGCATTCCAGTAATCACTGAGGAAGATGTGGAAAACATCGAGCAATTTTATAAAATCTCGGAAAATCCTTGTAGACATTAACAGATTAGAGCACAATTTACAGTATAAATGAAGGGAATATTTATTGGGGTTCAAAATAGACCAACTGGACATTTTTGAACATCATTAAAAATTTGAGTCAAAAATCATTCTACACCAAAATACCATGGTACTGTCATTTGAAGGCAATTTTTGTATACCGATCGCCTATAACATCTTGCCAATGGCGAGATACTCACCATTTCTACTAAAACTCCCCTCCCTTCCTCCACCCTAGTCATTTGACTAATTCCACAGTTCACCACATTGTATCCCTCTTGAGATTACACCTTCCCTAACCAACAATGGGCCTACCCGGCCCTGCCCGAGGTCAAATGAAGTCAATAGGTAATTTCTCGTCTCCAGCTCCAACGGAACAATGAAAGTCCTACTTAACAAGGGTTCTTTATACAATTCCACATATTGGGTTTCCTTATCCCCTACCCCGACCCTTAAAGTGTGCTGACAGAACATTCCGGGAACCAAACAGCTGAAATATAAAAACGGAAGCATTTGTTCCAAGCATATAAATTGTGAAATAAGACAAGTGCACATGCATAGGAAATGCACAAATTGCAATTAAAATAACAATGAACAATAATCACAAGCTTATTACTCAACTAAATTATAGTATAATATGCATACATGATTGCAGTAAGATGAAACAGTAACTTCCATGTAAACGCTAATAGGTTTGAGTCACTGATGCTGTTTACCTTTGCCTTTGCTCTGTTTGGGATTTCTGTACACAAAGCGATCAAGAAATCTCATTAATGTGAAATCCTGCAGGGGGTCTCCAGAATATTGGATGCGATTACCCTACAGGAAGATCATACAAGCAGTTTTTATTTCCAATTCATACAGTGAATACCACAAAAATAAGAGAGGAGAGGAGGTCATATCAAGTCTCCTCTGTCATTCAATATAAAAGCAGCTGGTCAGTCATACAGCATTGTAACAGGCCCTCCACCACAACTTGCTCATGCTGACCAAGATGCCTCGTCTACTCTAGTCCTACCTGCCTAAATTCCTCTACACCTCCCCTATCCATGTACCTGTCCAAATGTTTTTTTTTAATGTTGATAAGTTACCTGCCTCAACTACCCCCTCTAGCAGTTTGTCCCATATGCCCACCATCCTTTGTGTGAAAAAGTTGCCCCTCAGTTTCCTATTAAGTCTTCTCTCACCTTAAACTCTGGTTCTTGATTCCTACTCGGGGTAAAATTCACCTATTTATTCCTGGTCTAACCAATAGCTGGTCCACTCTAAGCCTTGACTCCTTTCTGTACCAACTACAAAGAGCTCTCAATTCCTATTCTTTCTAACTCTTCCCTAAATAGAAAAGTTAATAGGTGTAATTAACTCTTTTGAGATTCTCACGAGTGGAAACACTACATCTTGTCACTTCGGATGTTGTTTATGTCAATAATATCTATTTTACTTAACTTCAAAGAATATAGATTTTTTTTTAAAGCTGTTCATGTCAGAGTAACTTTTCATCCCTCTTAGTCGAGTAAATCTGTTGCAGATTGTTTCCACTGCCAGTATATCCTTTATTAAATAAGAGCATCAAAACTGTGTACAGTATTGCAGGTATGGCCCACACCAACAATACTTTGTGTTTTTAAGCCCCTACCTCGTGCAATGAAGGTCAATCTGCCATTTGCTTTCTAACCATTTGCTGCACCGGCCTGCTAACCTTTCTTACCTCACGCACAACAGCATGTAGATCACTCTGTATACCATTCACTTGCAAATACTCTCCATTTAGATAATAATTTACCTTTTTATTTCTCTCAAAAAAGTGCGTGGCCCAAATCTCCTTACATTAAATTCTACTTGCCACGTTTTTTGCCCTTGGATTGGACGAGTTATAATATTGTGAAAAGTCTAATAATTCAATGCTGCCAGAATAAAGGTACTTCTGTAGTCTGTGGAGCTCCAGTCCTCAGGGGGAAAATAACATTGAAAAGGGGAATACATACTGATGGAATATTTTAGCAATCTTAGCAACTTTAATAAGGAAATACTGACTACTTAAAAAGTCATTGATTAACAATTTTGTTGACAGAACATACAGGAAAGAGACAGAGAAACAGCAATCACGCAAACCAGAAGTACCTTACCTGCAGGATAGTTGTTGCAAAGAGTGCCACAGATGGATGAAAATGTTCACTCAACTGGGTGAAAGAAAATGTAATAAATCAAAATATTATGATTAAAAAAGAAACTTCCCTTTGCCTTATTTTACAAATGTTCCCATCCAAAAACACAATACTTTAAGAGGAATTTAATGAGTTCCGTAAATGATTAAGATAGTCATAGAGTAAGGACACAGCATAAAAACGGGCCCTTCCGCCCAACTTTCCCATGATGCCCCATCTATACTAGTCCCACCTGCCTGCGTTTGGCCCATATCCTACTATACCGTTTCTATCCATGTACTTGTCCAAATGTTTGTTAAATGTTGTGATAGTACCTGCCTCAACTACTCCTGGCAGCTTGTTCCATATACTTTGTATTCAATTTTTATTATATTCAATTTATTGTCATCATCTCATTTTAGAGACAACAAATGGATTTTCCTTACAGTCAGTAACATAAAAGTAAATAATAAATAAACTTTTTTTTTTAAAAGCACAAACACAGAAGTCCGCACACAACATAACCCCACAGCGGCACCAGAGTTAAGGAAGGTACCATAGTCCAGCCAGCCTCCCTGCCGATCTTCCCAGATGTTCACGCGTGGCCGGGGTCTCCCGAGCACCCGCAGGCCCGCTCGCCGGGAACGATGCTCAGGCCCTCTCGCTGGGAACGATGGAACCCCGACGGAGAACATCCTCAGCGGCCCGGACCTCCAGATCAGCCACCTCCCACCGGAGTCCGCGGCTCCCAAAGTCCACAGGCCGAGCCGGGCGGAGTCGCGGGACTCCGCGATGTTGGTCAACGCCGCCCGCGTTGGGAGCTCCGTGAACCACAGCTCCGCGATGTCAGTGCTGCAGGCCCAGCATTCCGGAGCTCCAAACGGCGATCCCCGGTGAGGCATCGCCTGCCCCTCGATGTTTCCAACGCTGCGCCGCTGCTGCTGGAGCTCTGGTCGGTCCCGGCAGGAAAGGCCACGACAATCCAGTAGGTAGGCCGCGGGGGGCGAGGACGCGAATCGAATAATAGTCGCATCCTCTCCAGGAAGCGACTGGAGGACGGTATCCCCCTTACCGTACCCTCTTCCCCTCACATAAAGACATTAAACAAAACACAAAAAACGTCTTCAAACATAACAAAAGAACAAAAAGATACCGGACTGAAGGCGGAGGCAGCTAGCAACTGCGCCACCGGATGTTTACCCACTGTGTGAAAATGTATTTCCTCAGGTTCCTGTTAAATCTTTTCCCTCTCACCTTAAACCTATGTCCTCTGGTTCTTGATCCCCTAACTCTGGGTACAAGACACTGCATCTGCCCTATCCCCTTCATGATCTTATACACCTCTAGAAGATCTCTCCTCATCCACCTCTGCTCCGAGGATGTTGAAGAGGAAAGAATCTCATCAGAAATGTCAGTTATTATGGTTTTGTCAAGTTTAATAGTTTTTTCATGTACCCAAAACCCAATTTAACAACTTGCCGTGGATCCCGTGGACCTTCATCTTTTAGAGCAGTCTCCGATACTTAGATTTTAGTTTAGTTTTAGTTTTGGAGATACAGCGTGGAAACAGGCCCTTTGGCCCACCGAACCCACACCGATTAGTGATCATCCCGTACACTAGTTCTATCCCACACATCAGGGACCATTTACAATTTTACCAAAGCCAATTAACCTAAACGTGTACGTTTTTGTGAGTGTGGGTGGAAACAGGAGCACCTGGAGGAAACCTATGCGGTCACAGGGAGAACGTACAAAC
Source organism: Okamejei kenojei (assembly GCA_035221665.1). Taxonomy (NCBI): domain Eukaryota; kingdom Metazoa; phylum Chordata; class Chondrichthyes; order Rajiformes; family Rajidae; genus Okamejei; species Okamejei kenojei. The sequence goes on from CM069138.1 coordinate 50,810,469, forward strand.
TCTGCACAGACAACACCAGCAGTCAGAATCAAACCCGTGTCTCTGATGCTGTAAAGCAGCAACTCTACTGCCTTCTATTGGCTCACTGCGCCACCGTGTTTCAACAAGAAAACGTTACTCCCCGAACATGATCATGTCACGCTAAATTGTGTATGAAGTTATTTTACCTTTTTCAATTCCCAGAGACCAACGTGGTCTGCTCCACAAGAGAGAGGATTCCTATGGAGTGGATCATAGGTTTGCAGACATTTCCCACCTAAAATAGGGAGCAGAGCTTAATGTTATTGGCAGGATTTTGCTCTAGAGCAGTCAATTAATGAAGCTATATTTTTCACCAGTACCAATAACTGCAAGCAAATTATACTGAAATTTAGATGTCCACCTCCAAACGTGAGATCCAGAAATTTATTAACAATCAAGTAACCTCAGCTGATTTTTTCCTAATCAAAGGGAGAGATAATTGTGATATACAGTGCCCTCCTTAATGTTTGGGACAAAGACCCATTATTTATTTATTTGCCTCTGTACTTCTGTACAATTATAGCTGTGATTTCCACAAATCACAGCTATAATTTCTAGATGGTGAAACCAAAATGTGTAAAAATACCCTATAATAAAATGTGCACTTTAACCACATGTGATTTTTTCTATTACAAATCTCAAATTGTGGAGTAAAGAGGCAAATAAATAAATGCTAGGTCTTTGTCCCAAACATTGTGGAGGGCATTGTGCAAACGCAACCAAGAGGCACTTTGTGCTGGCAAATGACTGGAATTCTGCAGGATATTATACTGCAACGGAACCATCCTATCAACAACTAGAGAGCTGTGCTGAGCTACTATCGACCTCACTGGAGACTCTTGGACCATCTTTAATCAGAATTTATCTTGTACTAAACATTATTCCCTTTATCATTTACCTTTACACTTTATATTGCTCGATTGTAATAATGTATAGTCTTTCTACTGACTGCACACAACAAAAGCTGTACATGTGACAATAAACAAACTAAACTATAGTTGTTCAATAAGGTTCATATATAGCATTGTTGAATAAAGGGACTGGGGGGTTCACTGATCAGCAATGCAAATACTGGTTATGATAGAATATAAAGTGCTGGAGTAACTTAGCGGGTCAGGCAGCATTTCTGGCGGATAAGAAAAAAGGTCCCGATCTGAAACGTCACCTATCCATGAGTTTCAGAGGTGCTGCCTGACCCACTGAGTTACTCCAGCACTTTATGTTCTACGTACGATTCCAGCATCAGGGTGTCAAAGGTTATGGGGAGAAGGCTGGAGAAAGGGGTTGAGAGGGAACGATAGATCAGCCATGATTGAATGGCGGAATAGACTTGAGGACTCAAATCGCCTAATTCTGCTTCTATGACATGAACATCAGCTGTTCCTTGGGTCCTGGTCGAGTGACATGCGGATAAGATTTTTTCTTGCACAAGGTAAACTAAAATAATGAAAAATCGTAATAGATAAAAACAGAATCATATGGAAACAATGAAAAGCCTAAAATACAGAATATTTTGCCTATCCACATTGTTTACCTTCTTGATTCTTATGGTGCAACCATGATCCAGAGACTGTTGACTGAGGTTTTATAGCTGCAGTTTTATTCTTAACAACCATATCCTCTTCTTCACCAGCATCTCCATATTTTATCCCTTCGTGCGATTTGTCCACCATTTTCTCTTCACATTTATCTTCATCGCTGTCATCAACATCTCTAAAATATTCCTCTTCATCAGATTCCTTAGCAGAAAACATTTGGCATGTAAATGTCCACTCCCATTACTGGCTCAGTCATAATGCTAGTAACGACACATGAAATGTATTATCTGAAAAATAAAATATTGCTACTACAAAATATCAAAGACATTCTTTCTTTCTCTTAAGATGCTAATTCACGCTGCAGTTATATCTCCATCAGTTTCACTGTCCTGTTCTTTCCACAATCAAGAATGGAACCAATTTAAAATATCTCAACATTGATCAATTAATTCAACATAGGGAATCACAAAGAGGACTTTTCTTATTTAGTTAATTGTAGAATAGAAGACATTGTACTAGAAAATGTACATACTGAAGCAAACTTTTTTTTTGCAGTGTTTTGTTTATGTTACTCGCTGGAAAACCTGCGATTTATAAATTTTATTTAAACTAGGTGCTAGGAAAACTGAAAGGTCTGAGGGTGGATAAGTCACCTGGACCGGATGAACTGCACCCAGGATTCTGAAGTAGGTGGCCCCAGAGATTGTGGAGGCATTAGTTGTGATATTTCAAGAATCACTAGAGTTAAGAGTGGCTCCTGATGATTGAAAAATTGCAAATATCATCCTGCTGTACAAGAAGGGAGCAAAGCAGAAGAGCGGAAACTATAGGCCGGTTGGCCTGACTTTGGTGGTTGGTAAGATTTTAGAGTCAATTATAAAGGATGAGGTTAAGCAGTACTTAGAAGTTCATGTTAAAATAGGCCAAAGTCAGCATGGTTTTGTGAAGGGAAGATCTTGTCTGATGAATCTGCTGGAGTTCTTTGAGGAAGTTAATAGCAGGACAGACAGGGGAGGAGGTAGGTGTTGTTTACCTAGATTTTCAGGCCTACGATAAGGTGCCGCATGTCAGGTTGCTAGGGAAGATGAGAGCCCATGGTATTAAAGGGAAGATACTGGCATGGATAGGTTGGCTGGATGGCAGAAGGCAAAAGGTTGCAATAAAAGGCACTTTCAGGTTGGCTGCCAGTGACTAGTGGAGTTCCGCAAGGGTCGTACTGGGACCGCTTCTCTTGATGTTGTATTTTAATGATTTAGATAAGGGGATTGAAGGCTTTGAGCCAAGTTTGCAGATGATGCTAAGATAGGTGGAAGGGCAGGCAGTGTAGAGGAAGCAAGGACTCTGCTGAAGGACTTGGACAAGTTAGGAGAGTGGGCAGAGAAGTGGCAGATGAAATTCAGTATAGAAGTGCAGAGTCACGTATTTTTGTAATAAGAATAAGAATAAATGCATAGATTATTTTCTAAATGGAGATAGAATCAAGATATCGGAGTTGCAAAAGGATTTGGGAGTGCTGGTGCAGGACACCCAAAAAGTTAATTTGCAAATTGAATCGGTAATAAGGCAAATTCAACGCTAGCATTTATGTCAAGAGGCCTGCAATACAAAAACAGAGATGTAATTGGAGAACTGTGAGCAAATTTGGACCCTTTTTCTGAGCTCTGGAGAGGGTCTAAAGGACATTTACAAGAATGATTCCAGGAATGAGTGGGTGAACATATGATGAGCGTTCGACAGCACTGGGCCTCTACTCGCTGGAGTTTAGAAGGTTGAGGCGGGACCTCATTGAAACTTACAGAATAACGAAAGGCATAGAGTGGATGTGGAGAGGATGTTTCCACTGGTGGGAGTGTCTAGGACCAGAGGTCATAGCCTCAGAATTACAGGGCGCTCTTTTAGAAAGGAGGTGAGGAGGAACTTCTTTAGACAGAGTGTGGTGAATCTGTGGAACTCATTGCCACAGAGGGCTGTGGAGGCCGTCAGTGGATATTTTTAAGGCGGAGTTAAACAAATTCTTGATTAGAGCATGTGTTAAGGGTTAAGGGGAGAAGGCAGGAAAATGGGATTAGGCCAAATGTTACTCCTACAACTGGTGAATTCCACTTGTATTTTTACATGGTCAGCACAAACAATTAGAGGTCCACCACCGATTTTCCAGCGTTCTTGGTTCCAAAGCCTTTCTGGATTATCGGTTTTACCCGACAGAGGTCACAACCTCCGAGAGGATTCAACGGTGCTGGAACGATCTGCCTAGGCTGCCGAGGTGCCGTGATATCAGGACGCAAGGTCGACCTTGGAAGTCGGCTACAGGAATGGATCTGCCGGGTCCGGCCAGGCCGGAGTTCCAGCGCCTGAGCCGCAGTGGGCGATTTTGACCCGCCGATCAGCCGCGGAGGTCTCGGTGAGATCGAGATTGACAGCCTCACTCGGCCTCGGTGCCACATTTTCGGCAGGAATTCAAGTGCGCTTGGATAATTCTGCCTGGATTAAAGGAGGTGCCGGACCATCCGTTGCTGGAAAATCAGTGGTGGACAGGTAATATATTCTCAGTTGCATTCAATGTACTTAAACCTACAATGGTCTTATAAATTCTTTTTGCACTCTTAAGTTATTTGCCATGAGAATCATTTGTTGGATTTCTATAAAGGTACAAGATTATGCCTTTCAGATCAAATAAGAAACCATAAAAAGGAACACAACGTATTGGTGAAAGAGTAGGAGCTGTACCCATTGTTCTTGTAACAGGACTTGAACTCCTGGCTTCTGTTTCAAAATCTCAGAAATAAGATAGAGGGCCCCACAAATAAATCCTGGCGTCTGGCCACAAGTGATCTGTAAAATCCTTTTCAGAAATGCTCTAATGCGTCGAAGCACAATGTCAGACTTCAAAGATTTGTACAGCAAATTTAGAAACATAGCTTGTTTGGAACTTTGTGCCAGTCCAGGATCCAACAGTTTCCTGCAAAAACACATACAAAAAGTTGGAAACATAAGATCCGTCTTAAACATCTAGAATCTTTTTACATATCTGAAAAATTCTAGAAAAGTGCTGAAGTAATTCAGTGGGTCAGGTGGCATTTCTGGAGGATATGGAGAGGCGACATTTCAGATTGAGACCTTTCTTCCTACTCAAGCACTGAGTTTTACTCGAGATTCCAGCATTCGCAGTTCCTTGTGACAAAATTCTGGAAAATCTTATACTTTCCCGAAATCCATTTGGAATTCTCAAATAAAGGCACAAAGTGCTGGAGTAACTCAGCAGGTCAGACAGCGGCCCTGGAGAACATGGATAGGTGATATTTTATTCCTCAGACTGATTGTAAGGGGGAGGGTGAAGAAAGCTGGAAGAGAGGAAGGGCAGGACAACGACTGGCAGGTAATAGGTGAACACAGGCAAGGGTTGGTTTTGATAGACAGAGATGGTTGTTCATAGCCCAGATGGAAAAACAGAAGGTGTGGGACAAAAGGATTGAAGAGTTGCGTATTGTGAAGCCAGAGGAAGGAACGTGGGCGGAGATGGGGGGGGGGGGGGGGGGGGGGGGGGAAATAGGTGCAAGTCCAGGTGGGGCACATGGGAGTGGTGGGGAGGGAAGGGAGTTGAGAGAAAGCGGGGGGGGAGGTGTGGGGGAAGGGGTTGTTAGAGATTACCTAGAGGTATGGATGGAAAGAGACGGAGAGGGGAAAGAGGGGGATCAAAAGGAAAATGGGAGATGCGGGGATGAGGTGAGTGTATGAAGGAGGGGAAAGAGTAGGGTGACCGGGTGGATGGGGTGGTTGGGGGAGGGTGGTTGAAATGGATGCACCTCAGGGTGATGTGGGGGGGCATTACTTGAAATTCAACGTTCATACCATTGAAATGCAATTAGTAGTGAAATATGAAGTGCTGTTACTCCAATTATAGTTATTCTATAAGTTGCATGTCAAAACTTTTCATACCAAGTAAATCTTACCGGTAGAGAGCGACGTAGTATCGATTGGATATAGCTTGTTTAGAGTCCATCACCTGAAATAGCAACATGAGTGCATGAACACTGGTGGTGAAATTCACAACATGTACAACCTTGAACAAAGTATCCATCTGCTCCATTATCTTTCCATCATCCATCTTGGAATAAGGAAAAGCTCTGTTGACACCAGATAGCAAAGCACTCAGCATCTTAGAATCTATTTCTGCCTTTTTAACATAGGCGTGGAAAAATGCAAAGTAAACAGTTATTAATTTTCCAGCAAGATCACTCTCCTCATGGCTCAAGACCATTTGGTTGAGAAAGCAGACAGCATAATACTGGGCTTTCAAACTAATATTAGGCCTGTATAGAAGTCGCTCAACTTCACAGCACACAACAGTTTTCATGTTGGGATGTTTATGAAGCAATGTTTCCAAAAGGTAGGAGGCCTTTGTGGCCATTTTATACTGTGGATCACCCAACTTATTTACCAACATAATCAGCAGGGCTTTCTCTTGCTCTGGCTTAATGCAGAGTATCTCGTGCGCAGTAGCCAAGGCGACTGTCTTTGTTGCCTGCACATTGTCATGAGTCAAAATTTCCAATGCCTGCACAAATTCTGCAAAATGGTGCTTAAAGAGGTGTTCAAAGTACCACGTTATGAGGCGCCTGTCCCTGGCATCTTTGTTCCCACTGGCAAGCTCTTCCAGCTGCTTAAAAGGATGCTGAGAGAAAGTGTGTAATTTTCGATTATCTGGAAGCAAGTCAGAGATTAAAAGTTCTTTCATGGTATTCAAAGCCATTACGCTCTGCCGCCGACTTCCCTTCTTCTTGATTTGGTTGATTAATATCTCAACAAAGTGTAGACCGTGCACTGGAGCATCTTGAATCAGAAGTGTCATAGCTGCCATCCTGTCTGCCAATGTTCCTGTGGTGACAACCGTTTTCATCCACGCTGAATTTGCACCTTTTTGGATATTTTTCTTACTTGTGTAAAGATTGGTTTCATGTTCAAACAGCTGTTTTGCAAGATTTTTATACTGCGACACAAGCGATTCGTCTTGGGGCTCAGAGGTGTGCTCACTGGCGTAGTCTGCCTCATACCACTTTCCGCCCGGCTTTATCAATAAGTATTGTTTGGGGTGAAATTCAAAGATATCCTGATGTTTAGTTTTTCTGCCTGGTAATTCAGATGTACTATTATCTTGAATGAGTTTTTGCTTTCCAATCTTGCCACTCTTTCCATCTTGAATTTTCTCTTTCAGTTCTTTATTTTTCTTCTTCTTGCCCTTTTTGTCAATCTTTTCACTCTCCTTTATTGTTTGCTTTTCATCTTTAGTGCTTTCTTTGTTTTCCTCTAGCAAAATTTTGGAGTATTTCCTTACGCCTATTTTCTTGATGAAGGCTTCTAATTCGCCTTCTTCCAGATCATCAATTGCTGATTTTTTTCCACCATCAATTATGTCTTCATTCGCATTTAAGTGATACAACATGAGATAATCAGCCTGCAAAGAAAAATATACAATTAAAACTTGTCATAATGCATCACTTTGCAATTGATTGAATTAGGCATGGTAAATTAGTGGAATTAACTGCCACAGAACATCATGGAGGACAAGTCATTGCATATTTTTAAAGTGGAGATTGATAGGTTCATCACGAGTAAGAGGCTCTTGATCAAAGGTTACGGGGAGAAGGCAGGAGAATGGCATTGAGAGGGAAAATGGATCAGCCATGATCAAATGGCAGAGTTGATGGGCCGAAGAGCCCAATTCTGCTCCAATGTCTAATGATCTTATGATCAATGTCTTATGAATCTTGATCATGAAGTTTACAAACAACTGTAGCTGGACTGGGATATCTTTCTGTACTGTCTGGTCCATGCAACATTTACTCTGTGACAAACTAGCTTAACATGGGGAAAACTCTGGGCGCCGCTCCAAGAGGCAGAGCATATGGACCACATGTGGCCTTGAGCGGCAGAGGACACCAACGACACCAGGTCAACGGACCTTCTTGGTCAGATCAAGAACTCTGCACTTACAAACTGGGACTTGAAAATGGTACCATACTGGCAACTCTGTATAACGACTTCAGACAGGAAGACGGTCTGAAGGGTTCTGACCTGTAACTTCACCTGTCCCTTTTCGCCAGATATGTTGCCTGATCTGCTGAGTTGCTCCAGCACTTTGTGTCTATCATCGGTATAACCGGCATCCTTCCTTCCAACACGTGCCTATGTATAGTGATACTTGTTCTGAATGGTATCAATTTTGATTGAATGGCAGAGCAGATTTGATGGGCCGAATAACCAAATTCTGCTCCTATGTCTTATGAACTTATGAATCTTGACCAGGAAGCTTGCAAACCACGGCAGCTGGACCGGGATCTTTTGGTGCTGTGTGGTCCATGCAACCTTTTCTCTGTGACACACAGGTTTGTCAATACTGGAGAAAATTTAGGTTTAGTTAATAGTCAAGTGTACCGAGGTACAGTGAAAAGCTATTATGTTGCATGCGATCCAGTCAGCAGAAAAACTATACATGATTACAATCACGCCGTCCAGTGTACAGATACAGGAAAAAGGGAATAACATTTAGTGTAAGATAAAGTCCAGTGAAGTCGGATTAAAGATAATCCGAGGGTCTCCAATGAGGTAGATGGTAGCTCAGGACCGCTCTCTAGTTGGTCAAGTGTATCACCTACAATTTGTAGATACACAAAAAGCTGGTAATTCAGCGGGACAGGCAGCATCTCTGCAGAGAAGGAATGGGTAACGTTTCTCGAGACCCTTTTTAAGACCCGAAACGTCACCCATTCCTTCTCTCCAGAGATGCCGCCTGTCCCGCTGAGTTACTCCAGCTTTTTGCGCCCATCTTCGGTTTAAACCAGCATCTGCAGTTCCTTCCTACACATACAAATGTTTACTTCATCAACAGACTGCCAGCTGCGAGGGTATGAGTGTTGAATTGTGGAAATTAGCACGGGGAGAAGACAGGAGGGAAAAATAGATCAGCTCTGACAGAATGGCAAAGCACAGCCGATCCGACGGGGCGAATGGGCGAGTTCTGCTCGTCCTCCTGGAGCAGCGAGTGAGCCCGGCCACACGGCCCACGTGTAGACGATGCCGCCGCCGCCGCCTTCTCCCTCCCCGCTCTCTTACCTTGGTCCCCCCGAGCCGCAGCACCTCGTCCAGCGCGAACTCGTTTTCCGCGCTCCCTTCCTCCTCCGCATCGTCCTCGCATCCCGGCTCCGCTTCCAGATCCTCCTCAGCCCGCGGCCCGGCCGCCATGTCAACCGCCGCCGCCATGACAGGCGGAGGGAGACTCCCCAAACACTGCGCGCCCCTAACTACAGCTGCCGTGCACGCCAACACTTCAAAAATAAATCATGTCGCTTTTTTTAAAACTCTGCAATAAATGGATGAAACCTCTCCTTTTTCGGTGGGGCTCACTTTCTTTACCAGCGGCTGGGGACGTGATGGAGGCGGTGGGCGGCCGAGGCCGAGTCAGAGGTCAAGGCGTGAGTCACGTTGAGCCTCAGCCTTGGGTGAGACATGGTTCCACTGACCAGCACCAGCTTCTTACTGGGGCTCAGATGCTTCTCCAAACGTATTTCTAACGATAGTTCCAGAAGACACCTATCAGGTATTGTGAAATAAACCTGGAGCGGTTTTAAGTTTAACCTGGGCTGGAGCAGACAGAGGCAACGAGTCTGCCAGGGCAGTCCTGCGTGTGGATTTTGGGAAGGAGATAGAAACAGGCAGTGGAAAGAAGGACGATAGGCACAGAACGCGTGACTAACTCAGCGGGTCACGCAGCATCTCTGGAGAAAAATAACAGGTGATGTTTTGGGTCGAGATCCTTCTGAAGTCTGAGTCTGAAGAAGGGTCTCGACCGGAACGTCGCCTATTCCTTTTCTCCAGAGATGCTGCCTGACTCACTGAGTTACTCCAAAATGTTTGTGTCCACAGATGGTGTTTTCACAAAACAAAACAAGAGACAAAGTACTGGAGTAATTCAGCGGGCCAGGCAGCATCTCTGGAGAACATGGATAGGTGACATATCACGTTGGGACACTTCTTCAGACTGATTGTAGAGTGGGGGGAGAATGCTGGAAAAGAGGAGAGACAGGACAAATTGTGGCAGCTAATAAGTGAACACAGGTTAAAGGGAAGGAGTTTGAGAAACAGATTGTGAGATATGCAATGTGCTCACAATCACTACTCAAAGACTAAATCTTGGAAGCAAGAGATTCTTTATTTTCGAGTCTGCAGAATCGGGTACCTCTCCAAGTTGAGACACACCGAAGTCAGAAGAGTCATCCCCCTTTATACACACAATTCTACATCCAACCTCCCCTCCTTTGACCCGCTACAATCAGACACTGAGGTGGACAACCTGTAGGTACTTCCCCCAGTACCTCCCACATCATACATTGCATGTTCATGGTAATGAGCAGTTTCTTGACCAGGGGTGTGTTGTAATATTCATTTATTTTATTAAGCATGCTCAGTTGTTCATGACCTATCCTAGTTTTTCTCACCTCCAAGTGAACTCTCTCAGTCCTCCTATATCAGCACTAAAGCTAAGCTATAGTGACAAGGGTCCCATCTATCACCCCATTCTACTGATAGGGAGCTATCGACATCACTCCCTTCTACCGCTATACAATGCTATCACTTCTTACTCAAGGATGGGTCTGGTAACTTTTATACACAGCTGTGTTAGAACCCTCTCCCTGGCCCCTATCAGTTTGAATCCTCTTTAAAGCCCCTTACAATAGTGGGGTTTAATCACTTTATCTCTCACAAGATGGTAAGTCAAAGACCAGAGATGACCAGAAAAAGGTGTGTCAAAAGGATTGAAGAGTTGCAAATTGGGAAACCAGTGGAAGGAACATAGTTGGAGGGGGAGGAGGAATAGATGTAAGGAGGTGTCCAAGAGCTGCCGCCTGGCCTCAACATGGTCGAGCTCAACCTGTCAGTCTACAAAGGCACTTCCTGTGTCTACGGGTTTGATGGCAATATTGGGATTGTTCTTGAGTGAGGACTGTGCGTTCAGAAAGGGGTGAGATTGGAGTGGGTCAGGGGAGCAGAAAAGTCTGAAGAAGGGACCCGACTCAAAACATCACCTGCCCAGTCCCTCCACAGATGCTGCTTGACCCGCTGAGTTCCTCCAGCTTGCGTAAGACACTGCTTGTTTCAAAATGATCAAATATCATTCATTGGGTCTCATAACCAAAAAACAGGATGATGAATTTTGTTAGATTTGAAATAAAATAAAATTGAGGATTTTTGTGGGATTTTTGTTGCCTAAGGTTCAGAAAGTTAGCCTTTCTTAATTGCAATTTGTGGGTTTGAGTTGTCAAATGGACATTTTTTTGTAAGTGGAATATTGCTTCAATTTTGTTTTGCATTTCTTTCAGGTTCTGTAAAGTTGTGTGCTGGTCAGTTGATGAGATGGTGCTCCAGAACATCAAATACCACAAAAGAACATGACAATAGTAGTTTGATGCTTAAGCATCTAATTGCAAAAATAAAGTCAACAGGTCCAATCTCTGTAGCAGAGTACATGAGAGAGGTTTTAACCAACCCTTTTACAGTACGTAATTAATTCTTGACTGTTTAAAAATGCTACTTTGATGAAATTCTGTGTCTTTAGTTTGTCATCTTTTGATATGATCCTGGGAATTGTAGATATTATAATTTCTGACCATATTTTATTATCTGCGGAAGTATCAGGGTTCATAGTTTAATCAGGCTTTTTGGTGTAATCTCTTCCAGGGTTATTATTACCACAGAGATGCTCTGGGAGCACAAGGAGACTTCATTACATCACCTGAGATTAGTCAGATTTTTGGAGAAGTAAGTTATTAAAATGTCTTAAAATTCTTGTGTTTATGTAATTTATCACATGCTGTCATTGTGTCCTAAAGAACTTCACAGCTGGTGAAGTACTTTTCATGTACTCTGTAATAATGTAAACAATGTTCAATCAATGGTGCGTTACTGTCACGTGCAAATGCACAGTGAAATTATTTTCTAATCAACAGTCCAGGAGAGTATTGCCATCCCTAAGCACATCCCCGATTAGCAAAGTGTACAGAAATAATCCACTGAGCCTGCAAGCAAGAGGTGCCAGGTTTTGGCACAATTTTCATTGTTCAGTCAGTGCTCTACTTCGTACGAACGTTATCCGATTCTCGGAAGCCCCAGGCTGTTGCGGGCCTCCAGCCATCGCCTCCCTTGGACATATAGATCAACCTGTGAACCAACGTCCCTCTCACTGCCTGTCCACCTATGTGCCCTCCCGCCGCCAACCTGGAAGACGTGGTAGGCCAGATCCCATTCCCTCTCCTCTCCTACCAGCCTTGTTCCTGTCACGTCTGTTGTCATCGCCGGCTCCATCCTTTTGGTCTTCAGGGAAGAGCAGGACCAGCTCAGTAGCTCCCCCCCCCCTACTGATCGCGGCCTACTTAGTTTTAGCGTGTCTGTCTGCGGGGGCTGGCTTGGCGGCTTCCCGCCAACAGACCGCCGCCTGCTCGGAGCTTCAATAAGGAATGGTCAAGCTGACAGCCACCTCATGGAGCATCTCATGACAGTGAATTTGTGTATAACCATATTTTAAGGACAATATATGTATAATTTGTTTACTAATAGTCATGTTACCTGATAGATATGCATTGACCAAAATATCAGGGCAAACTCCACTGCTTTCTGTAACTTTGTTCATGTTAGATCATATCTAGAATGTACACCAACAAAAACAATGATTTGCATGGAAGCTAGAAAGGGAGCTCATAAATTATTCACCAGAGAAAAAGATTTGTAGACTGAGGTTATAGGTGGGGTGGGATGGAGATTTTCTGGAGTATGTCTGTATCAGTAAGGAGGAAATGCTGGAAACATAGGAGCACCCACTGGGATTATTGGGATTTATCCCAGGATAATAAGGTAAGCAAATGAGGAGATTGCTGGCACTCTGACTAAGATGCTGATCTCTTTCTTAGCTGTGGATGAGGTACCAGAAGAAGAAGGGTAGTTAGTGTTGCATCCTTGTAGAGTTATATAACTCTACAGTTATATAAACAGGCCCTTCAGCCAAATTCATGCACACCAACCAAGTTGCTTACTTTAGCTAGTCCCATTTGCCAGCATTTGCCCCATATCCCTTTAAACCCTTCCATGTACATATCTATATGCCAGAAAATGCAATGGGGATAATTGACTCATTGGGGACCACAGGTAAATGAGCCTTGCATCAGTGGGTAAGAAAGTTGTTGGAGAACATTCTAAGAGACAGGATGTATTCCCACTTGGTAAGTCGGCATGATTTTGTGAAGGGGAGATAATTTCTTAAATTTGATTGAGTTTTTTCAATGAGGTAACTAAAAAAAATGCATGCAGCCACCGTGAAGGTGTGATGTACGTGAACTTCTGTAAGACTTTTGACCAAGGTCTCACAAGACACGCTGGCCCATAAGTTTTAGGAACAAGAGATACGAGGCATGTTGGCAAATTGGATTTAAAATTGACTAATGTTAATAGGCAGCGAGCAATGGTGGAAGGGCGTTTCCCTGTCTGGAAGTCTCTGAAAAGTGCTCTACCACAAGGATTGTGCTGGGACTGTTGTTGTTTGCAGATTACATGAACATTAGTGGAGTCATAGAGAGCAAACAGGTTTTTCTAAGCATACAGTGCAACATAGATCAACTGAAAAAATAGCTGGAGCAAAGGCATATCCAGGTAGGGTAAGGTAGTGCACTTTGAAAAGTCAAATTCTGTTGGGACATTCAGAGTCAGGGACTGTTGGAGCATTGTTGTATAGAAAAACCTTAGATGCAAGCCTATAGCTCCCTGAAAGGGGTCACACAACAGACAGGACAGTGAAAAAAACATTTGGTATGCTTGCCTTTATAGGCTGAGGCATAGAGTTTGAGTTGGGGCGTTGTATTACAGTCATACTAAATATTGGTCGGGCCACATTTATGATTTATTATACAATTCTGGTCACCACACTATAGGAAGGCTGTTGTACCTTATAACAGTTAATGCACGTGTTACTGGCAATAACGTGCGTGAGGATATCCAGAGAGTAGCCATGTAAATGAAGGTTTTTTTAAACTATCCACTTTGTAATTTCTGAATATGGATTTCATTATTTGAATTTCAGAATAACCTTTTTTTTCCACCCTTCCCTCTGCTTCTCCAAGCTCCTTGGCATTTGGTGTGTGAGTGAGTGGATGGCTGCTGGGAAACCAAAGGCATTTCATCTGGTAGAACTTGGGCCTGGCAGGGGTACTTTAGCAAGTGACGTTCTAAGGGTGAGTTATGGAGCTTTTTTTTTTTTTAATGAATGCATAAAAACACGAGTATCCAGCTGAAAGCTTGGAAAATTGTCCACGTTCAAGACCATTCGACAAACTACAGCCCAGTCCACCCTCTGTTATCAGCAAAGATGGAAGATGTTGCTGATTGAACAATCGAGCGGCACCTAATCTCCTGTTCACCACAGAGTCATACAGTGTGGAAAGAAGCCCTTCGCCCAAATTACCCATGCCGACCAACATGCCCCACCTACACTAGTCTCACCTGCCTACGTTTGTCCACCTACCAGTCCAAATGTCTTTTAAATGTTATGATACTGCCTCAAATACCTTCTCCGGCAGCTCATTCCATATACCCACCACTGTGTGTGTAAAACAAAAAGTTACCTCTCAGGTTCCTATTAAATCTTAAGGGTACCTTTTCCCCTTTTCCCACTTTTACCAATTTCCATTTTAGATTGCACAAGGATCACCTTGATCTAGACCTTCTCACTAGCAGCTGATTTCCAGAAGAAAGTGAGAGCCTTTGGCACGAAGATTGCATTTGATTGTTTCTCATCAATGATCGAGGAAAACACGCAGTAGATGGGACACAAAGTGTTGGAATTGTTCTGTCTGAAGAAGGACCCCGACCCAAAATGTCACCTACCCATGTTCTCCAAAGATGCTGCTTGACCCACTGAGTTAATCCAGCACTTTGTGCCCTTTTTTGTAAACCAGCAGAAGTGAAGATGTTTGCTGATATTTCCCAGTCCTCAGAAACAGACCATCCCTACGTGAGGCAGGACAATGGTTAAATTGCTCTTTATTATCACATGTACAGTAAAACTCTTTTTTTCGTACATTTCGATAAATTATTATGAAACATGAGTGCAATCACAGAATAAGTACAAAGTGTATAGAAATAGCCCACTGAGACTATAAGTCGCCAGGCTTTGACGCCATTTTCAAAGTCTCCTTGTTCTTGCGTCTGCTGTCACCAACTCCCTCCACCGTCCTCTCTGGTTCACCGGTCGTCGGGGTGGAAAATGGGCCAGGCTCGGCAGCTTCCCTCTTCAGGTGGGTTTCCCGGTTCTGCAGGGGGCAAGCCAGACTGTCACAGTATGGCCACGGCCCAATGGTCCCTTGAGCCTTCATGTGCTGAAAAGTAGCAAGTAGCAGTCACAGGTGGCAAACAGAGACCATCTCCCCTGAGAGAGACAGACCATCTACCCTTAAGATTCAGTGGCATTACCTCATTGAGGAAGGTACCTGCACAATGCTGTTGGATAGGGAGTTCCATGATTTTGACCCACATTTCTGGGGGGCCAATAACCAGAAACCCTTCTGACCTAGCCACCTAAATATTGTGGCTGCAAGAGTATGTCACGGGCATTAACGTACTTGCCTTCCGCAGCTTTAAAGCCTTGCCACAAGTTAGGATTCTAATACAACACTCCACTTGCAACCCCAGCAACACACCTGTAGAAGCTTGACACCATTAAGAGCAATGGAACTTTCTTCTTTATACTTCTCTTTAGACTTTAGAGGTACAGCATGGAAACAGGCCCTTCGTCCCACCGAGCATGCCGACCAGTGATCACGCCGTACACTGACACTATCCTACACACACTAGGGACAATTTACAATTTTTACCGATGCCAATTAACCTACAAACCTGTACGTCTTTGGGATGTGGGAGGGAACCGGATCACCTGGAGAAAAACCCACTTGGCAACAGGAAGAACGTACAAACTCTGTACAGACAGCACCCACCGTCGGGATCGAACATGGGTCTGGTGCTGCAAGGCAGCAACTCTCCGCCCTGATTCTGTGATGGAAGCTTCAATGTGACTCGGCCCATCGTAAACTTCCATTCATTTCAGTGAATGCCCGGGTTCATATTGCCAGCTGTAAATTCCAACCCCAGTCGTGTCGAGAGTGTTGAAGTGTCATATCTATGGGAAGAGAACAATGAAATTCTTACTTGCTACAGCCTTACAGACCCAATAACAAAATAACGTGCAAAAAATGTGCAATAATCAGCAATATTATAAATTAACAATCCATAATAATAGGTAAGCAGAGCATTAGAGTGCAAAACAAAAGTCAGCCTGACTAGAAAAAAAGACACACCGTGCTGGAGTAACTTAAATATACCTGTTATATCTCACCCCACCACCTCCTGTGGCAGCGAGTTTCAGGTAGTGGATGAGTGGCCGGGGGGGGGGGGGTTTGCACGTGCAGCCCTTCAAATCCCTTTTACAAGTCCTTGCCTTAAATCTATACGATGTTTTTGATATCCATATTATGGGAAAAAGATTCTGACTATTTACACGCTCTATGCCCCTCATAATCTTATACACCTCTGTCATATGCCTCCTTCACTCCACGATACACCAACACAGCCTCTCCAATCTCTTCCCATAACCAAAGAACTTCCGTCCAGGCAACATTTTGGTGAATCTCTTCTGCATTCCAGCACAACCACATCTTAGAGTGTGGGTGGTTTGGTGACCAGAACTGCACACTAGTATATTCTGACCAGTTTTAGTTTGGAGGTACAGCATGCAAACAGGCCCTTGCAGCCCACTGAGTCCCTGTTGATCATCGCTCACCCATTCATACTACTATGTGATCCCATTTTCACATCCACTCTCCACATATCAGTGGCAATTTACAGAAGTCAATTCAACTACAAATCCCACGTCTTTGGGATGTGGGAGGAAGCCGGCGCACCCGGAGAAAACCCACGTGGCCACGGAGAACGTGAGGACTCCACGCAGATGGCACCCGAGGTCAAAATCAAATTGGGTTTCTGGTGTGCGGCAGCAGCTCGACTACACTGTGTTGTTTTGTAACGTTCAACATTCTGTCCCAACACGTACATTATATGGCCCGACCTATAAAGACAAACATGCTGCCTGTCTTTTCACCACCTACCTGTGTTACCACTTTCAAGAGACTACCTTGGAAACAGGAAACAATATTAAACAGTTAAACAGTGAAGTGAAAGGAAGTAAAAATGGAACAATTATACGAGAGGAATTACCAAACATCAACATTGGGCTCACAATGCCATTTTTCTGCTCCACAAGTCAGAGGTGTAGAAGTTGGCCATTCGGCCCATCGAGTCTACATCACCATACAGACATGGCTGATCTATCTTTCCCTCTCAACCCCATCCTCTGCCTTCTCCCCATAACTCCTGACTCCCGTACTAATCAATCTGTCAATCTCCACATGTGAAGCAACAGCAATGCTTACATGCCAAGTTTTTCTATCAGCAAGCATCCTAACATGCATTAATTATAACAATTAATACTTGTTTGTATCTTTCCTTTTTGTGAAAATGTCAGGTCTTCAACCAACTCGGTTCGGTGTTGAGGGCATGTGAGATTTCTGTGCATTTGGTTGAAGTGAGTCCAAAGCTCAGCGAAACTCAAGCACGGCTTCTAACTGAAGGGGAGAACTGCCTAATGCACGATCCCACTGCTGCAGTTTATAAATCTGGCGTTACCAAAACAGGGCTTCCAATTTCCTGGTACAAGGATTTACAGGATGTACCAAAAGGTGAGATTATCTCTATTATCTCATAAGGGACATTTAAGAAAAGGCTAAAATAGAAAATTGCACAGTGTGGTATTCCTGATCCCAAAGTCTTACACAAGGGGGTGGCGTGATATGCAGGAAGTGTAACATCAAAATAACTTCTGCAGCGAGGCATTTCTTAAATAAGTGTTTTTTAACCTTTTTGATTTCAATTCTGCTTTTATTAGTTTCGGCTTTTGGTGTTAAGTACACGTCAACGCTATTTTTCTGCAAATTATATGTTCAGTCTTCAACAGTTCTTTATGAGGTTATTCTATTTACTTCTAACCCTGAGTGGTTGATTGTAGCTTAGAGATACAGATGGAAACCGACACTTTGGCCCACCTAATCCATGCCGACCACTCCACACAGGCAGCACCCGAGGTCAGCATCGAACCTGGGTCTTTGGCGCTGTGAGGCAGCAGCTCTACCTGCTGCACCACTGTGCTCGTTGATCTTTAACCTGCAATTTTGCAGCAACATTGTGTAGATATTTTGTTGAACTTCATGTATCATGAGCTCGAATGGGAGGTATGCAAATGCATATTTAGCAGCATTTAGAAACTTGGGATTAACTTTTCATCCACTTTTACAATGGAGATTTCACTTTTTTTTTCAGGTTTTGCCTTTTATCTTGCACATGAGTTTTTTGATGTGCTTCCAATCCACAAGTTTCAGGTAAAACAACAAGTGTTGACAATTTTAAATCACTTTAGCTTTGCAGCTTCAGTTTCTCATTTCATCACAAAACACAAAGTGCTGGAGGAACTCAGCGGGTCAGGCGGCATCTTTGGAGAGAGTGGATAAATGGCGGGTTGTGAACCCTTCTTCAGACTGATAAGAGGAGGGGGGGAAGGGTAAAACGCTGGAAAAGAGGTGGGGGGGGGGACGGTCTGGCAAGTAATAGGTGGATAAAGGTGAGGGAGTTATTGACAAATGGGAGTAAGTGACATAGGCAAGTGGAAAAGGAGACAAAAAGGGTATCAGATATGGAGAAGAGTGAAATATAAAGATGGAGGGAAGGATATAGAAATATAGAAAATAGGTGCAGGAGTAGGCTATTCGGCCCTTCGAGCCTGCACCGCCATTCAATACGATCATGGCTGATCATCCAACTCAGTATCCTGTACCTGCCTTCTCTCCATATCCCCTAATCCCTTTATACACAAGGGCCACATCTAACTCCTTCTTAAATATAGCCAATGAACTGGCCTCAACTACCTTCTGTGGCAGAGAATTCCACAGATTCACCACTCTCTGTGTGAAAAATGATTTTCTCATCTCGGTCCTAAAAGACTTCCCCCTTATCCTTAAACTGTGACCCCTTGTTCTGGACTTCCCCAACATCGGGAACAATCTTCCTGCATCTAGCCTGTCCAACCCCTTAAGAATTTTGTAAGTCTCTATAAGATCCCCCCTCAATCTTCTAAATTCCAGCGAGTACAAGCCGAGTCTATCCAGTCTTTCTGCATATGGAAGTCCAGCCATCCCAGGAATCAGATATGGGTGGAAAAGGACAGGGAGATGAAAGAGGGGTAAAAAGGAGAATTGGAGATGGGTGTATGAAGGAGAGGGAAAGAGGGTGACTGTGGGGGTAAGAAATAGGTGCGCATTGGGGTGGTTACTTGAAATTGAAGAATTTAATGTTCATACCGTTGAACAAGTGGAATATGAGGTGCTTTTCCTCCATTTTTTGTGCCCTCAATCTGGTAATAGAGGAGACCAAGAACAGAGAGGTCAGTGTGGAAATGGGAAGGGGAGACATTAAAATGGTGAGCAACCAGGGTACCCAGCAACCCTTGGTGGACACGAGTGTTCCGCAAAATAGTTGCTTAGTCAACAATTGGACATGCCGATTTGAAGAAGGCTGTCATTTCTAATTATTTCATTAATGCTGAGTTTTGTAATATCAACTCCTGTTGGAGATGAGTATAGATAGCTAATGCAAGAATGACTAAAGTTCTCATTGTTAACTAGTACCATTACTGTTTGGACTATATGGGAGTTTGTTTATAAAAAATGATGCAAGATAATAATTAAGGTGATGTACTGTATTTTGCAGCAGATTTTTCCTTGTCCTTTCATAAGAGTTTGTTCAAAGAAATTTAATATAAAATTCATTTCTGGTAAAAGGTATAACATTATCGATTGATGTAAAAATGTGTATGCTATCACTTTTCAAATCATCCTTTTCGTTCTGTGTTGCTAAATTTACAGAAAACCAAGCAGGGATGGCGTGAAATACTGATTGACATTGACCCACAATCACCGGAAAAGCTTCGTTTTGTTCTGGCACCTTCTGCCACTTTTGCTTCAAAAACATTAATTCAGGTGAATTTTAAATTGTTTTGCGGCAGTGAATATACCTTTGAAAGGGCTGGACAGAGTGAATGTGGAGAGGATGTTTCCACGAGTGGGAGAGTCTAGGACCAGAGGCCACAGCCTCAGAATAAAAGGACATGCCTTTAAAAAAGAGATGAGGAGGAATTCATTTAGGCGGTGGTGAATCTATGGAATTTACATCTGATATGGGACTCGTATAAAGGCCAGCTAATCTAAATTCAGAACTGGTGTGTTCCAGTAAGGAGAAGGGACAAGGATGGCTAAGTAAGGGAACTTTGGATGGTGAAAGAGGTCGTAAATATGGTCAAAAAGAAAAACAAACCATATGTAAGGTTTGGGAAGATTAAAGCAGGCAGGGCCTTTGAAGAACATTAAGAAAGTAGGAAAAAACTCAAGCAGCAAATTAGGAGGGCTGAAAGAGACCATGAAATGTTCTTTAGCAGGTAGGATCGAAGAGAATGGTACAGGAGCGCTGCAGGGACGCAGCGGTAGTGTTGCTGCCTTATAGTATCAGAGACCTGGGTTCAATCCTGAATGAGGTTGCTGTCTGTAACACAGTTGGTACGTTCGCTCAGTGACCCTGTGGGTTTTCTCCGGATGCTCTGGTTTCCGCCCACACTCCAAAGACATGCAGGTTTGTAGGTTAATTGGCTCCTGTTGTAAATTGTCCTTAGTGTGAAGGATAGTGCTAGTGTACGGGGTGATTGGAAGGGCCTGTAAAGTCTAAAGAACAATCCCCAGGGATTTTTATTCATGCATTGAAAACAAGAGGGTAACTAGAGAGAGGATAAGGGAGGGATTTTATACTTGGATTCAGAGGATGTAAACAAATTCTGAAGAATGGTCCTGCCCTGAAACGCCATCTACTGTATCCATGTTCACCAGAGATGCTGCCTGATCCACTGAGTGACATCAGCACTTTGTGTCTTTTTTTGTAAAGCAGCATCTACAGTGACTTGTTTCTATACAGTGTTATTAATACAGGGTCATACAGCGTGGAAACAGGCTCTTCGGCCCAACTTGCCCACACCAACCAACATGCCCCATCTACACGGCGTGCTTTTGGCCCATATTCTTCTAAACATACCCTTTCCATGTACCTGTCCAAATGTTCCTTAAACGTTACGATAGTATCTGCCTCAATTACCTCTTCCAGCAGCTTGTTTCATATACCCACCATTGTTTGTGTGAAAAAAAAAGTTACCCCTCAGGTTCCCATTAAATCTTTCCCTTCTCACCATAAACCTATGTCCTCGTTATCGATTCCCGTACAATGGGCAAAAGACTCAGTGCATATACCTGATCTATTCCTCTCATTACACTAAAATGTACAGGTTTGTACACTAAAAATGGATGTTTAAAAAAGGAAGGATTTATCATTTTTATTGTAATTGTGCCTGAAAAAGCTACACGTGGTTTTACTACTTGGTATTTCTACTATAGCTCTTTATAGTACAAAATATTTATTTACCTTTGCAAAAAGAGAGATGATGAGAGGGACCATGTGGAGATCTGTGCTGAGGCTGGAGTTATCATCCATCGTCTGGCCGGTAGACTCACTGAAGATGGAGGAGCAGCACTAATAGCTGACTATGGACATAACGGAACAAAGACCGACACATTTAGGGTAAGTTCAATGAAGGCCTTTAATATTTACGGATCTCCCACATAATTATTCCAACACTTCTAACCATTTATTGCCTTGCTGGTCTGGGTTGATGTTACTGTGAGGATTTGTGTTGTATTACATATTACTGCAGAAATCAAACTCAGAGAAATAAATTTGTTTTAGGTTCAATACTACGAATTAGCTGCATATTTTATTGAGAAAAGCCGGTGATAATAGCCAAATGATTTGTTTTGAAGATTGTTCTACACCGTACACAGATAACACCATTCATAATGGATGTTTGTACAATATTCTGTTAATAGGTCAGAAACAAATCCACAGATCATTCAAATCTTTTATCAATTATAATAATTACTCTGACATGGATTATTCCAAAATAAATTGTTCCAAAGTGATTTGAATAATTAAATTTAAGCCAAGTCACATCATATTAAAAACTTTAAACTAATTGGATCAACTAAGATCATTTTGTCTTAAATGTGCTAGGATGTATGAACCGTTGTGAAGGGCCTCGACTCGAATCGTCACCCATTCCTTCTCTTCAGAGATGCTGTCTGACTCGCTGAGTTACTCCAGTATTTGTGTCTATCGAGGGTGTATGAAATTCTCTTTGAAGTTACGGATATTGGGAACACAGAAGATCTCACAAATAGAACCAAAAAATGTACAATTTATTTAGAGAGATAAATATTATCTAGGACCGGGGAGAATCCCCCCCATCATGGGACCAGGTCCTCCGAAGAAGGCAAACAGAATAGGTCTTCAATGTTTCCTCCCTTCCCTGTGCCCCACCTAGATGCGCACCCATTGCTTCCTTCCCCTTTGCTCTTTCCCCTTGCACCAATGTTCCTTTTTCTGGCTCTTCTACATGCACCTCCTTGTCTCATTCCTTTTCTCTTTGCATCTCTGGCCTTTGTCCAACCATCTGTCAATCAAAAATTCCCATTGCCTGTATCCACCTACCACTTGCTAGACTTTGTCCCGCCCCCACCAGTTTTACAACTTTCACCGCGTTACCACAAGCAGTCTGAAGAAGTGTCCTGACCCAAAACATTGCCTATCCATGTTCTGACCCTCTGAATTACTTCAGAAATGTGCCTCGTAACAAAATAATAAAATTCTGAATTCTCTGACTACCGATCCTCCGTCATTTTCGCCACCTCCAACGTGATCCACCACTTGCCACATCTTCCCTGTCTGCTTTCCGCAGAGATCGCTCCCTCCATAACTCCCTGGTCAATTCGTCCCTTCCCACCCGAACCATCCCCTCTCCGGGCACTTGCAACCGCTTGTCGCTTTACCTCCCCCCTTGACTCCATTCAAGGACCCACACAGTCTTTTCAGGTGCGGCAGAGGTTCACCTGCACCTCCTCCAACCTCATCTATTGCATCCACTGCTTTAGATGTCAGCTGCTCTACATTGGTGAGACCAAGCACAGGCTTGCCGATCGCTTCGCCGTACACCTCCGCTCGGTTCGCAATAACCAACCTGATCTCCCGGTGGCTCAGCACTTCTTCCGAATCCGACCTTTCTGTCCTCAGCCTCCTCCATGACCAGAGTGAGGCCCACCGTAAATTGGAGGAGCAGAACCTCATATTTCTCTTGGGCAGTTTGCACCCCAGTGGTATGAACATTGACTTCTCTAATTGCAGGTAGTCCTTACTTTCTCCTCCCCTTCACAGCTCTCCCTCAGCACACTGGCTCCTCCTCTTCCTTTCTTCTCCCCCCCCACCCTCACATCAGTCTGAAGAAGGGTTTCGGCCCGAAACGTTGCCTATTTCCTTCGCTCCATTGATGCTGCCTCACCCGCTGAGTTTCTCCAGCATTTTTGTCTACCTTCTCAGTCTACTTGTTATGTTTTGATGCTCGGGGGTGCAACATGGTAGAATTGCTGCCTCACAGCGCCAGAGACCCCGGTTTGACCCCTGTCTGTGTGGAGATTGAATGTTCTCCTGTGACTGAATGGGTTTCCTCCGGGTGCTCCGGTTTCCTCCCACGTCCCGAAGACATGTGGGTTTGTGTGTTAATTGGCTTCTGTAAAAATAAATTTCCCTTAATTTCTAGGGAATGGATGAGAAATTGGGATAATACAGCAATGCTGTGTGAATGGGAGGTTGATGGTCGGCATGGACTTGGTGGGCCGAAGGGTATGATTCCATACTGTTTCTCTAAACTAAACTAAAATAAACATTTCCTGGTTCTTTCTTTACTTTCCCTTCTCATTCAGCCTGTGGAAGTATTAATATTGATACCAACATGACTGGTTTGAAATTATGTCTTGAACATTTACTTTTTAAATAAAAATGTCAATCTTAATTTATAGTTAAATGCCATTGTTATGTTAGGCTAATTTAAGATATTGACTGGTCCCATTTAGTAATTAAAATGTTTTGCAAAATGCAATAGTCCCTCAGGCTAACTCCAGCAGTTTCAATAGGCATTTCGCTCATGAATGAAACCTATTATTGGCAATAGCATTGTTTGTCTCTTTATTTAAGAAAAATAGACTTATCCTATTTTTACTTCCAAGGAGATTCCAATAATTATTGAGATTTAAAAAAAAATTAAAGTCCCTGTTTTCAAAACTTTTTAAAAAATTGTATGAATTTTTTATAATTTTAAACATAAATACATAACATTTAATTTCTCAAATGTGTAAGATAGATTGGAGTCATTTTGTGATTGCGCAAGGTTTTTTTTCAGTTTGAGCTTTTAGAATTGAATTGATATACATTTTCAAAATATGCATTTGAAGCACCAATCTATAGAAATCCCATTAAGGTCATAAGTGATAGGAGTAGAATTAGGCCATTCGGACCATCAAGCCTACTCCGCCATTCAGTCATGGTTGATCTATCTCTCCCTCTTAACCTCATTCTCCTGCCTTCTCCCCATAACCTCTCTCACCTGTACTAATCAAGAATCTATCTATCTCTGCCAAAAATATCTACTGACTTGGCCTCCGCAGCCTTCTGTGGCAAAGAATTCCACAGATTCACCACCCTCTGACTAAATAAATTTCTCCTCATCTCCTTCCTAAAAGAACATCCTTTAATTCTGAGGCCATGACCACTAGTCCTAGATTCTCCCACTAGTAGAAACATCCTCTCCACATCCACTCTATCCAAGCCCTTCACTAAGTTTCAATAAGGTCACCCCTCATTCTTGTAAACTCCAGCGAATACAGGCCCAGTGCCAATAAACACTCATCATAGGTTAACCTACTAATTCCTGGGATCATTCTTGTAAACCTCCTCTGGACCCTCTCCAGAGCCAGCACATTCTTCCACAGATATGGTGCCCAAAATTGCTCACAATATTCCAAATGCGGCCTGACCAGCACCTTATAGAGCCTCAGTATTACATCCCTGTTTTTGTATACAAGCCCTCTTGAAATAAATGCTAGCATTGAGTTTGCTTTCATTGTTGGCATGACTGCAATGCACTGGGACTCACAATTTATTTTGCTCTAATGCTGATCTAGTGTTGAGGGAGAAAATGAGTCAGAACGATGGCTGCATGGTTTACAGCGGAACTGGCCAGTTCCAAAACAGTCAGAAAGGAAATTGGAGACACAAGGAACTGCAGATGCTGAAATCTTGTGCAAAATACAAACTGCTGAGTTAACTGACCAGGTCAGGCATTGAAGAAAAGTCCCAATATGGAATGCTGCCTATCCATGAGTTACTCTGCACTTTGTGTCGTTTTGTTTTGTAAACCAGCTTCTGCAGTTCCTTGTGTGCTCAGCCTGCTGGAAATACTCAGCAGGTCAAGCAGCATCTGTTGGGAACAAAACGGAACTCATATTTCACGTCAATAATCTTTCATCGGAACTGAATTAACTGAGGTTTATTTAAAACTATTTGTGATTTAAGTTTATCTTGCCATTTTAATTGTGTACATTTCCAGATTGATTAATTTTCAATGTCCTTAAAGAAACTGGAGCATTTCTACAGTGGCTGCCTCCAAATAATCTTGATGGACCATCAGTTTTTCCCCTCAATTTGATTATAGTACATTCTAACAGGGACTTTTGGCTGCTCTCTCAATCACTGCCATTAGAGGTTTGAAGGGGGAACATTTTAGAGTAGAAAGTACTGGTTAACCTTTTAAAATGATGATGTTGCAAGGGTTTTCGTGGACATCAGCTGCATGATGTGCTCACGGCACCTGGAACAGCAGACTTGACGGCGGACGTAGATTTCAGATACCTTCGTCAAATGACAAGGGGAAAAGTCACCACCTTGGGACCAATTTCACAGCGGGAATTCCTCAAGAATATGGGCATTGATGTAAGACTTCAGGTAAAGATAACTCTTTCCTTGTGTGTTGTTTCTTGTTTAACCCTTTTCCTAAGCTATTGTGTTGTCAATATTATTTAGCAATTAACTAGATTTTAATGTGCAAGGTGAGATTCAAAGAGCCATGGAGTCATACAACATGGAAAACAGGCCCTTTGGCAAAAACTCGTCCATGCGACGAAGATGTCTCATCTAAGTTAGTCCCATTTGCCCACTTTTGGCCCTTATCCCTCTACACCTTTCCTATCCATATACCTGCCCAAATGTCTGAAATGTTTTTATAGTACCTGCAACAATTACTTCCTCTGGCAGCTCATTCCATATACTGGCAGAGCATTCTCTGAGAGAAGAAGTTGCTCCTTGGGTTCCTAGTAAATCTTGCTCCTCTCACCTTAAACCTATTTCTTAAACACCCCACCCTGGGGAAAAGACTGTGTGTGTTCATCCAAGAAACTCCAAATAGATTTAGTGTTCTTCACATATTTCAATTTCTGCATTTGCTAACTTACTTGCTCAATATTTCTGTTGTCGTATATAAAACATATATTTTGCAATGTACAATTTTGTCTGGGGAACTGTCAAGATTAACTGAAGCTAATAATGGATACCTACTCTCTAATCCAGTCAGCATCCACGTGAACCTCTTTTACACCCTCTCCAGATCCCCCACATCCTTCCTGTAATACAGCAACTAGTAACTCCAAATGTGGCCAAATTAATGTTTTATGCAGCTGCAACACAATGTCCCAACTTTTATATTCAATACCCCCACCACTAATAAAGGGGATTTTACTGTATGCTGCCATTACCATCCTATGTACTTGTGTTGTCACTTTCAGAGTAATGAACTTGTACCCCAAGAATACCACAGATCACAGACCTCCAGTCAGAATAGCACCCCTCTGTCACTCCCCTCTGCCTTCAATGGCCAAGAACATTTTAAATCCAATCTATCAGCTCTCTGTGGATCCCATACATCTTAATCTTCTGGATTTGTTTAGCATGAGCGACCTTGTTGAATGCTTTAATGAAGTCCACATCTACAGTTCTGCCCTATCCTCGTCAATTTTCTCTGTTTCCACCTTGAGTCCTTGAGATTTGTATTTGATGAAATTAAATCCATCCTCTTTCATAAATAAAATAACTAAAGAAACCATTATCTTATACATTATATAAAAAACCCATTGACCACTGATAACTGATATATTCTTCTCTTGTTTTGATCTTTATTCTCTTTTTAGGTACTAATGAAACATACATCAGACGCAACCACACACAGAAACCTAATTGAAGCCTATGATATGATAATGAACCCTGAGAAAATGGGGAAACGATTTAAGTTTTTCGCTTTATTGCCTCAAAGTCGGGTAATAAGCCAAGAGGCCAAGCTTGAGAAACGTAGCTCCACAGCGTCACCTATTGCAGGATTCAGTGAACTGCAGCTATAACAGAGGATAAGTGAAATCTACAGCACTGAGTCAAATGTCAGACCATTTTAGTTATGCATGCCTAGTTTGAGGAACAATTCATAAACAAATCGATCTAACAATATTTCTGTTCTTATTGTTGGAAGCTATGTTCATCATTCAACCAACATTATCTTGCTGTAAAACAGACACAAAGTTCTGGAGTAACTCAGCAGGTCAGGCAGTATCACAGGAGAACATGGATAGGTGACGTTCTGGGTTGGGACCACTTTTCAGACTGACCCAAAACGTCATCCATCCATGTTCTCCAGAGAGGTTGCCTGACCCGCTGAGTTACTCCAACACTTAGTGTCTTTTTTTGTAAACCAGCATCTGCTGTTCCATGTTTCTATGTTATCTTGATGTTACTCATCCCTTGGATAGTACATTATTTAGACAAAGAGAATAGGTACAGTGTTAAATTGCTGGACAGGCAACCAAGCTCACTGCTGGTTTTTGGCTGTGATGAACCTGTGTGTTGCGACTGTACCTATCTGGGCAACTGGTAAGAATTCTATTCCAGTGCTTGTCTCAGACTTGAAAATGGTTGCCACTACGTAATTACAGCTCCAGACTATGCTTTTTATTAAGATTATTATTGATGTTCTTATCCAAACAGTAATAGTAATTATTAGGGAAAAGTGGTTGAATCTTTGCTGATAAGAGTAGAAGCAAGAAACTGCTGATGCTGGAATCTTCAGCTAAATATATGTGAATGGAGGAACTCAGCAGGCCAGACTGGGCTCCGGGTCAACTTGGTAAATAGAGTCAGACAGCATGGAAACAGGCCCTTCGACCCAACTTACTCATGCAGACCAACATGCCCCTTCAACACTAGTCCCACCTGCCTGCATTTGGCCCATATCCTTCTAAACCTGTACTATTCAGACCGGAACCCTTCTTCAGACTGAAAGGAGAGGGGAGGGTACCGGAGGTAGGGAAAGGCCAGAACAAATCAGGTCTAGCAACAGATGACCAAGGAATCAAGCCAACATAATGGGGAAGAGGTGATAACAAAGCGATACAAGGGTGCAAACAGTGGAAGGACGTTTTGCAAAGGAGTGAGGGAGGTAAGTCCTTCTCGGTTGGTGGGTGAGGAAGTTCAAATGATAGCGATGTAATATACTTAGCCCATAAACCGTCCAGGTTTAGGGACTTTGATAGGACAACCATGTTGCTCCAGGTGTGTCCAACAACAGAACCTGTACTCGCTGGAGTTAAAAAGTATGTGGGGGAGGGGGGGGGGGGGGGGGGGGGGGGGGAACCTCATTGAAACTTACCGAATAGTGAAAGGCCTAGATAGAGTCAATGTTTCCACTAGTGGGAGAGTCTCGGACCAGAGGCCAGAGCCTCAGAATAAAAGGATGTACCTTTTGAAAGATGAAAAATAATTTCTTTAGTCAGAGAGTGGTGAATCTGTGAAATTCATTGCCGGACAGCTGTGGAGGCTGTCAATAGATATTTTTTAGACGGAGAATGACAGATTCTTGATTAGTAAGGGTGTCAGGCATTATGGGGAGAAGGCAGGAGAATGGGGTGGAGAAGGATGATCAGCCACGATTGAATGGCGGAGTAGACTTGATGGGCCAAATGGCCTAAATCTGGCCCTAGAACTCATGACCAACCAACCCCCCTCCCCTCCCCTCCCCCCTTCTCCTCTGTGAATCAAGGTGATCTGAGTTCACCTGTAAAGGACCATTCCACAGGGACTGACATCATCTAGTGTTCAATGCTCCAGGGGAAGTCTTGTATGAGGAATGACCTCATCCTGATGTGGAAATCACACTGGGTGCCTAATGACATGGGGCAGAGTTTTAAGCAATGTGAAATCATCTGGAAATTGTGGTAATTATGCCTCACTCGGGGGAAGAGAACAATTTTCAATTGCGTAACTGTGAACAAAGTGATATTATGCAATTAATTTTACAGGAAGACACCCTTTCTAGCAATAAGATGTCACCCTCCCCCCTACAATCCATCGGAAGAAGAGTCCCAACCCAAAATATCACCAGAGGTGTTGCCTGACCTGCTGAGTTACTCCAGCAATATGTCTTTTTTTCAAACTAGCATCTGCAGTTCCTTGGATCCCCCTTTTTTCAGCCCATTCTGTCAGAGTGTGGAAACAGGCTCTTCGGCCCATCTGCCCAACACTGACCAACATGTCCTATCTACACTAGTCCCACCTGCCTGCATTTGGCCATATCCTATCCATGCACCTGTCGAAATGTTTCTTAAACATTGCGAGTTTAAGTTGCAGTTATGTCACACAACTTTGCCAATCTCGGTATTCTGCCCCATTACAGATTTGTCTGTGATAGCAAACACCTTCCCAAAGTTTACCAACAGCTGTCACTGTCCCAGCGTTACTATCCATCGTTCCTCCCTGAAGCTTTGAGGCTCACTATCTCTGTCACTTAACTCTTCCCCAAGTCCCAACTTGGTAGTTCCTCCAATGCTGCCACCATGGTAAGCCATCCATTTATTTTTCACACCACATGACTCGGGCATTGAACCTTTAGATTAAATGTGGTTCTGTTTAGTATGGGCACTTGTACCAAGGTACAGTGAAAAGCTTTGTTTGTGTGCTATCCAATCATATCAGATATACCAAAGATGAATACAATCGTCAAACTCAAGTACAATAGAGAAAGCAGCAAGGAATATACAACAGTTCTCAGCATTGTAGCGCATCAGTTCCTCAGACAAAGTCCAATGTCCACAATGGGATAGAGGTGAATTGGACGGTACCCTGGTTTATGGAAGATCTGTTCAGAACCCTGATAACAGAGGTGAAAAAAGCAGTTCCTGAGTCAGGTGGTGCGCGCTTTCAATCTTCTTTAGCTTCTGGCAGATGAGACCAGGAAGAGGGAGGAATGACCGGAGTAGGAGAAGTCAGTAAATACATTTGGCTGCTTTTCCGAGGCAGTGTGAAGTGTAGATGGAGTTAATGGTGGGGAGCATGGCCTGCGTGATGGACTGGGCTACATCTACAGCTCTGCAATTGCTTGCCCTCTTGGGCAGAGCTATTCCCAAACCAAGCTGTGATGCAAAATAGTGAGTTGTTATTTGGCCTTGAACTGTAAGTTTCAATAACAACAGTAAAAGTAACAGTTTGAAATTCCACTCAGTTTTATTAAACTGTAAGTACTAAAATATACAAAACACTTTTTTATAAGATGCCTGCCAAGCCAGTGGCAAAACTGATGATGTAAAGATTCTCAGGAGCAGCCTGTAAATATTTCCCAACAGTTCTCATTAAATTGACTAATCTTTTGAGCTGTTGTCTCAAGTCTAATTCCTTATTTCTATCTCACTTAATAGTAATATCAACCAGGGCAACAACACTGAATAGTTGGTATGGTGTAAAGATGCTGGAAAGGCCTTATTAAACCACCACCAAATATCAAAGCAAAAAGTAAGCAAAAATGGGATTTATTTTTAAAATTTCAGTCAAAAAAATACGCAAAGCAATCATTACTGTAAGCCAAAACAAATTCTAAATTAAATAAACAATAGCATTGGTTTTGCTTCCATCATCTGACCCTTGACTGCATGTTCTATTTATTAATAACTATGTTGTACCATCATTTTTATTCAACTCAAGTTGAAAGTTTGGAAATTCAGTTTTCTGGATATCTTTTACACTACTCACGCCATCTTGCTAACTCTACCAAATAAAAATGTATCTAGTGAATAATTCTAGATCTAGCCAAACATCTGCTTATTCTGTCGAAACAAGGAAGTGCAAATGCTGGCTAACGAAAAAAAAAACACAAAATGCTGGAGTAACTCAGCGGGTCAGGCAGCACTCTGGAGAACATGAAAAGGTGACGTTGCGGGTCGGGACTTTTCTTCAGACTGAATCATCGAAACATCAGAGATGCTGCCTGACCCACTGAATTACTCCAGCACTTTATATCTTTATCTGCTTGTTCCACATGCTTTAACTATTCAGCCAGGCACTCTGTTGATCTTTGCTCTGTAATGAAATTGTAAGAACAGAATGGAATTATCAGGAGCCACTTGCAACATGAGAACATTAAATCCATTGTTTTAATACTTAAATAAAATAAAAATCTTGAAAGACATTTATAAAATCTGGGTCTTCAAAGGTTTATTTCACTGTATGGAGTTAATGCAATGGCATTGTTTTATTTACTGTCTACACTTCAATATAACGGGATGGCATCACAGAGGCAGCAGTCTTGGGACATTAGTGATGGTGGATTACATAGTTGGGAATCATTTGTTTGATTATGTGATAATCAAAGTACAAAACACCCTTCAATTTACTAATCCAAATACAGCCATCAAATACACAATGGTATTTATCTGCTTTACAAGCCAACTCCAGAACATTCACCATGTCTTAAGGAAAATATCAACACGAAATACAAGACAAAGATCCCTATCAAAATAAGGAATGCAGAAGCAATATTAAGCAACGGTCCTAAATATTAATATTCCTAAACCAACAAATGTAGGAAAATGTAAATTTGAATTTTGTCTTATTTCTTTCCTTTTAGGCTTTTTTAGACTTACGAGATACAGCGCAGAAACAGGCCCTTCGACCCACCGAGTCCACACCGACCAGCGATCACCCTGTACAATAACGCTGTCCTACACACTTGGGATCATTTACAATTTTCACAGAAGCCAATCAACCTATAAACCTGCATGTCTTTGGATTATGGGAGGAAACTGGAGCACCCGGAGAAAATCCATGGGTCATGGGGAGAATGTATAAAC
Organism: Okamejei kenojei; assembly: GCA_035221665.1. Lineage (NCBI taxonomy): Eukaryota > Metazoa > Chordata > Chondrichthyes > Rajiformes > Rajidae > Okamejei > Okamejei kenojei. The sequence continues at coordinate 50,842,363 of CM069138.1, forward strand.
TCTGTACAGACAGCACCCGTAGTCAGGATCGAACCTGGGTCTCTGGCGCTGTAAGGCAGCAACTCTACTGCTGCACCACTGCTGCCCAAATTTGCTAATTTTGTACAGCACCAATTCGAGGAGTCAGTTTGGGCCCTGTTGATGATAAATGTTCACAGACAGCCGCCAATCCTCTCCAAGTTGAACCCACTAGGGGGTTTAGCAGTCCAAAAATGATTAATGATGCAATTTATTTGATGTTTAATTTATTAATATTTTATATCATTTGTCTACTAGATTGGGTGTATTTCCACATCCCCTATCAGAACAGGTCAGGAAAATATGAAGGTAAACTTTTTTTTGACAAAACATTAAATCTTTAAAATAGACTCTAAATTGAACTTGCTTCCTTTTCCAAAATTGCACTTAATATCAAATGGTTAGAGCAAAGTTAACAGACAGCACAGTTGCAATATATAAAAATTATATATATCTCAAACCAGAGGGAAAGCACTGACTAAACTTACTTTTAGGAATGTTTATGACTATAACCAAGTTACTTCACTCCTTAGATTATCTTCCAGTATTGGAGTGCACAAATTCTTCGAGTAACATTCAGTTATAACTAATGCAAAACAAACTATAACAGCACACTTAAATATACAAGCATAAACAAAACGCTAACACTAAAGCAATAAAATGAGAATTCCCCCTCAACATCAGTACTCTCCCACCCACCCGACCCCAGAATAAAAGCAAAATACAGATATACAGTATTTGTTCAAGTGGATAAGCAGCAACTTCACAACTACAAACAAAAAATAAAGTTTGTTTCAGGTGAAGTCTAGCTTCAATTACTGCTGATTCTACATCTCATGGATGATCCTCTACCAACTGTCCCAGTAGCAACAAAAACACCATAGAAAGCTGGATTAAAAAAATTACCGATCCTTTTGCACTGACAAAAAACCCAAACATTGAATGTTAGAAAATCTTTACAGCATTGCATAAGTAGGATCATAGCTTATTTATCCATCTTAACTTCTCGACCACCATCCAACTCAAACTGCTTCTGGAATGCATTAAAAACAATAAATGTTATCACCGAAATATGCCAATCTGCCTCACACTTTGTCATTTCATAGAACAGACATTAAGTGACAATACCAGACGATCATCTCTTAAGTGAAATATTTTTTGACATCAGGTTCAAACAGCTTAAACTGCAAATCAGATTGGTTAAATTTATTTAATTAAAAGTAAAGTAACAGCATCTTAACAGCTAGGTTTTTCAAATTGACTTGAAGTTTCCGATAACAATGGTTAAATAAATCATAATGTCATTTATTACAAAGAAAGTGACATTATTTTCCTTTAAAAATGGTGTTAAAAAAATCTAGTCATGCAGCACAGAAACAGGCCCTTCAGCCCAACTTACCTATGGCGACCAAGTTGCCCCATCTACGTCAGTCCTATCCGCCCGTGTTTGGCCCATATCCCTCTAAACCTTTCCTATCCATGTACCTGTCCAAATGTCTTTGAAATGTTGTTACAGTACCTGCCTCCGAAATTGTTGAACTACCGGTTGGTTTTCCCTGGTCCTGAAAACTCCAATGAGCCAATCAAAATGCCCGGTCGGCAAAGGAGATTGCCTACGGCTGCCCTCGATTGCCTGGAACTACATAGCGACCCCACTCCACTGCACTACGAGTAAAAAAGAACCATGCCGACCAAATCTTACTCCCGGAAAATGTTTCAACATGCTGAGAAATTTTCCGCAACCTAGCTGAGACCACGAGCATTCGGGAACTTCCCTCGAGCATGAAGGAAAGTTCCAGCGACCTCATAGGACCTCCTAGGACCACGTGTCGACCATGCTGTGAGTTTGAAGGTCGAAGACATTCTTCTAAACTCGCAGATTAGGTCGCCCAAGTGGGACAGCCTCTTTAGGTGGGCCTTTTGTCCTTTTGTCCTTTGGCTGCGTGTGGACGGAGCATTCAGCCCAATCAACTTCAAAATTGGAATGCAAACATCATTTGAGTAAATTAATCTTATCATTTAGGGCCAAGGATTTTCCTCCCATTCCAAGCCCCTCGTGTTGATTAGGTGCAAACTCTTGACTCCCAGACATGCAGCATAGCCATGATTAAAAATGACATGGTCTTTGTGTCTGTCGTGAACACAGAAAGGACCAGCAATCTAATTAGTACAGGAATGGAGAGGAATGGTGTTGTGGTCAGAATGCTCTCCAGGTCCAATTAATAACTGAATGGGTAAGTAAACTGAATGCAGTTTAGACCCAAAACGTTACCCATCCATGGGATGCTGCCTTACCCGCTGAGTTACTCCAGTATTATGTGCCTTTCCTTGGTAAACCAGCACCTGCAGTTCGTTGTTTTTACTTATCCTTTCTAATTCCTGTTTGCCTTGGTGAATGAACACCTTGTGTTCAAATAGGTCTGAGGTTTATTGCATAAGCAGCTGCAAGCGTTTAAGGCAAGAGGCTTTATCTATTAATATGAGGAAATAAATAATTGAAGGTTGAATGATTGTAATGTGAATACTGATCAAAGTGCAAACTTTGCTGGAATCTTGCATGGAATGGACAGGATCAGTAAAACGCAAAGTGCTGGAATAACTCAGCGGGTCAGGTAGCATCTGTGGAGGTCATGGATAGGTGACGTCTCGGGTCGGGACCCGCTGAGTTACTCCAGCACTTTACGTTTTACTGATCCTGTTCTGATTTCGGTACTGGTTGGAGAGTTGAGGTCCCAGTATATAGAATAGAGGTCAATTATATCAGCACAGTCTCAACTTACATTGCTCCATTGCTCACTAGAGTGGCATGGAGTAACTGGAGACTACATCCAATCACCATCTTCCTACCACCAATAATTTAAATGCCAACATCAGACAGTACACATATGTGCAGCAGCAATGCTGGCTGGCAGCATAGTAAAATAGATTTAAATGGTTAAAAGTTTAAACAATGAGTTGCATGCAACTGAAATGTTTGCTTCTGTGAAGCAGTAAGAAGTGTTGTGATAACTCTAGCCACCAGTAAAAGCTGAATACGGGTGTTGACTGAAGGATACAGCATGGAATCAGGCCCTTTGCCCCACTGAGTCCATGTTGACCATCGATCACCCGTTCACACTACTTCTATGTTATCCCACTCCCTACACACTAGGGGCAATTCACAGAGGACCAATTAACCTACAGACCCGCAGGGCCTTGTGATGCGGAGGAAACCGGAGCAACCCCCACGCAGTCACGAGGAGAACGTGCAAACTCCACACAGGCAGCGCCTGAGGTCAGGGTCGAACCCGCGTCTCTGGTGCTGTGAGGCAGCGGATCTACCAGCCGCACCAATGTTCCTGCATCGACAGATCAAAGCCTCGCTGCACTGCTCTCCAGTGAGTAGTCTAGAATAATAGGATGGAACCCAGGTAACATCCCCCCTCCTGCTTGGAGTCTGGAACTTAATCCGGCCGCAATGTAAATGGAAAATTGAATCCTTCAGCACCTTTTCTTCATTCTACACCAGTTTATTTTACTTTATTGTGGAAACGATATCAGTAACTGAATTTTCCTCAGCTATTAAGTAAAAGATGCTGCAACTTTACTTTTTACAGTTATCGGCAGAAGCGTTGAGGTGGATGGATTAGCCCAACTTCATACTTCAGTCAACAAAAACAATACTATCAGTCTCTGAGAGCCCTTCATCTATAATAGTGTAATACTGTGCGACAACCAAGAGTTGCCTGCCACAAGGTGGAGAGAACAGGATGTTTGAGAATAATCAAATAGTTGATTATTTACTCGCTTCCCAAACCTGCCAACTTCCATATAACCAGAGATCCCTATTTAAACATAATTTGGTCCAAGCAATAGCCCTTGTCCTACAATGGATACAAATTTATTCTCAATAACTACCATCACTGAAAAAATTTCAAAACACTTGTGAAAAAGAGATTGTCTGATCTTGCCTTTCATTTAGTAAACAAGTAAATTTATGGCTTGGTACCAAAGAGGTACTTGGGTGGATAGTATTAAACCAGCTAAATACTACAAAAAGGAATGTTTGGTTTAAAGTCTATAGCTCACAGCATTTACATGTCCCCTTTCTCGGCATATGTCAGTCGTTAAGTCTCCAGCTGTACTATAGGCTTGCAGTCTCCATTTACACCGTATCCCTTCATTGTCACATGGGCTGATGTCAAGAGCTGGGTGGCATCCAATCCACTTTGCCTCTGCTGTTCAACAAACAGAAACAAGTCTCGGCTTCCTTGTACCCCAGTGGCAGTGTTTTCCACATCATTGCTGTGATATTATTCACTCCTGGCAGTGCGCCCAGTTAGATACATTAAGGATCCTCCTCCATATCGTCCAGATTGGGTGCCATGATGAAGTGTTTGGGATACTGAAGGTTGTGTTCTTGGGAATATTTTTCCCAACGCGCATCGTCACTTTCATGTGTGATGTAACGCTCTCCTTTCCTGGTTTCAAACTCCCGCAGATCCAGCCACGTCTGATAATCCTGTGTAAATAGAGGCAGCGTTTAAATCACAAAATGGCAAAAGTTCAATGGTTTTGATGGAGCTTTTGTCACGTGTGCAAACGCAGTGAAATTCTTCCCTTACATACAGTCCAGTACAATATTCCCATACCCAAGCACATCCTCCATTAGGAATTGTTCGAAAATAGTCTATTGAGCCCGCATGCAAGTTCTGAAGTAACTCAGCTTGTCAGGCAGCATCTCTGGAGAAAAGGAATAGGTGACATTTCGGGTCGTGACCCCTCTTATTTTTAGGGACATGACCATAACTTAAGTGCTCCAAAATAAAATTGTTTACTTTGCAAACAACCATCTACGTGAAGCAAACATCATTGTAAAATACAGCAGGTGAACACGTTATTCGCTTTATTGAAACATTAATTTAATTTAGTTTAGTTTCAAGATACAGCATGGAAATAGGCCCTTCAGCCCACGTCGACCTTAGGTAACCCGTTCATATTAGTGCCATGTTATCCCACTTTCCCATCCACTCCCTACACATTGCAATTTTACAGATGCCAATTAACCTACAAACCTACACGTCTTGGGATGTGGGAGGAAATTGGAGCACCAGAAGGAAACCAAGGTGGTCACAAGGAGAACGTGCACCCAACTGGTCTCTGGCGCTGTGTACGTTTGCACCTGTAAAAATAGATGTTCTCACAGGATAATAATTTTTCAATTCTTGCTTTGTTATTCAAAAGGGTAATCAATCAGAAAGCAGACAGATGCAAAATTCAAAAATCTGCAACATAAAATCTGCAAGTCATACGAGTGCTCCACTTAACAAGAGTTATTGTGAACCATACAAACTTACCTGTAGCCAGGGGTGACTGAGGGACTTGTCCACACTGTAACGCTTTCTCATCTTTACTTGCAACAGGTTGTTAATTAGATCAATGGCTAGTATAAGAGGCAAAATATTCACAGTTAGTGGCGTGTGATGGTAAGAACAACCGAGCAGTATATAAAAATGACAGGACACAAGGTGCTGGAGTAACAGCATCAGGCAGCATCTCTGCACAACATGGATAGGTGAGGTTTTGGGTCAGGACCCCCTTCGGGCTGATTGCAATTTCCATTTTTGGCATGAAATGGTTAACGGAAAAAGCCGGGAGGATAGAGTCAATTACTCAGGAGGAAGGAGGTGATCAGTCTTCATTACCCTAGAAGAGTTAGAGAAGGTAGAGAAGATCAACAGTAGAGAAATGGAAAAAGGCTAGAGGGCGTAGATTTAAGGTGAGAGGGACAAAGTTTAAAGGAGATGTGCGGGACAAGGTTTCTTTTACACACAGGCTGGTGAGTGCCTGGAATGTGCTGCCAGAGGTGACGGTTGGTACAATGGTGGTGTTTAAGAGACTTTTCGATATGCAGGGAATGGAGGGATATGGATTATGTACAGGCAAATAAGAGTTGGTCTTGGTATAATGTTCGACACGGACATTATGGGCTGAAGGGCCTGTTCTTGTGCTGTACTGTTCTATGTTCTATAACTTGAGGTGAAGTTGGGCAGCAAGGTTGCGAGCAGTCTGGTTCATCATTTGGTTCATACCAGGAATGGGAACTAAATCAGTGATAAGGAAATGAAGTTCGTAACAGCTGAAGACAATGTATGGTCTTCCCAGAACATAGCTGGAGAAAACCCGAGGGTTCTGGGTATATGCACAAGCTGCCAGAGGAGGTAGGTGAGGCAGGAACTATAATGATATTTAAAAGACATTTGGACAGGTACATGGATAGGGGAGGTTTGGAGGGATATGAGTAAAAGAACAGACAGGTGGGACTAGTGTAGATGGGGCATCTAGTTCAGCATGGGCAAGTTGGGCCGACTGGCCTGTTTCCATGCTGTATGACATCCAGGACCAGATCTCAGCTAGCGACCCAATACCAAACGGGTCCACAGAGGTGATGGAGTGGTACATGGGTTTCATCAACATACAAACAGTAGCATGTTTGTCTTCAACAAATTTAATTTATCCAGGGGCAAGAGGTATGCACGGTAATTATGTAGAAAGGAACAGGGAATATATTAATATTGTCTTATCAAAATTTTAATCTTTAATTACAGCTTCTTTTAAAATCTGTATATTTTACAGTTTATTGCTTTAAAGTGAAAAGGGCAAAGTTTAAAGGCGATGTGTGGGGCAAGTTTGTATTTACACAAGGTGATGGGTGCTGGAACATGATGCCCGGGGTGGTGGCAGAGACAGGTTTGCTAGTGATTTGCAAGAAGCTTTGGCTGATGGCTGGAGGCCCTGCAGCAGCCTGGGACTCGCCTGGATCCAGTGCCGCTCCAGAAGACCGAGCCTGTGGACCAGACTAAACTTTGAAAGTGGGGCCAAAACCTGTCTGCTCTTGCAGACGGTCTCAGTGGACTATTTCTATGCACTTATACTAATCGGGGATAGTGCTTAGTTATGGCAGTACTTTGCTGAACTATAAGGAAAATAATTCAGTGTGCGTGTCTGTACATGTGAAAATAAAGAACCATTGAACCAAGGGTGCCATTGTGGCACAGCGGTAGAGTTGCTGCCACGGCACCAGAGAGCCGTTTTAAATCCTGACTACGGGCGCTTGTCTGTACCGTGTTTTAACAACCAAATAGACTGCAGCGCCCACAGTGCCTGAAGGCTGTAAACTGAAAGGGCCCGAAACGTGGATCTTTAACACGTGAATTTAAAGTTGTAAACGTCTGAGTATATGGTTGATATCTACCTTCGCTGGAGGTTTCTCTCCACGGATTTTGTGGGTACATGAATGCTGCATTTTGGATCTGGTCATTAATGTCTTCATCTTCATTGAATGGGAAAGTGCCACTGAGGCTGACGTAGATTATAACACCCACCGACCACATATCAAGGGACCGGTTATATCCTTTGCTTCGGAGTACTTCTGGAGCCAGGTAGGCCGGGGTTCCCACCACAGACCGTCTGAATGATTTCTCACCGATGATACGAGCAAAGCCAAAGTCGCAGAGCTTTACCTGGAAGGACATGATTAGAAAGAAGCCAAACTTCAGCCTTTGTTCTAAGACAGTTTTAACAGATAATCTATATAGAGGGACACGAGAATGATCCCAGGGATGATCGGGTTAACGTATGAGGAGCGTTTGATGGCTCTGGGCCTGTACTCATTGGAATTTAGGAGGAGGTGAAATCTATCGGATAATGAAAGGCTTAGATAGAGTGGACGTGGAAAGGATGTTTCCAATACTGGGAGAGTCCAGGATCAGAAGGCACAGCCTCAGAATAAAAGGACATATAGTACAATCAAAATGGAGATGAACAGGAATTTCTTTAGCCATAGGATCTGTGGAATTCATTATGATAAAATGGATGCATTGGCAACCTAGAACGTACCTGAGGAAAGGGATCGGCTGAAGCTAGTAGCACATTCTCAGGCTTCAGGTCACAGTGTACGATGTTCTTGAAGTGTAAGTGTCTCAAAGCCACCAGAATCTTCAAAAAGAAAGCGATAAATTTCAGTGAAAGTGATATATTAATATAGCTGTAATCTTCATGACATATTTCCAGTCCACAATTTATGCAGAGTTCATTTTAGAGACCACAACATTAGGATGAGTGCGGTGGCACGACACACGTTGCAGCGGCCCCTACTGTCTGTCTGTCTTTTAAAAAAAATTTTGGCTAGTTAAATGTAGTTGTTCGTGTTTTTTTTTGTATTGTTTCTAACTGTGTATATATGGGGGGTGGGGGGGGGAGGGGGAAACTTTTAAAATCTCTTGCCTGCACGGGAGACCCGACTTTTTCCCTGTCGGGTCTCCGTTGTCGTTGGAGCCTAGTGCCGTGGAGCGGCCTCCGACCGGGACGACCTGGGGGCTCCAGTCACGGAGCCTGCGGAGCTGCGGACTTACCATCGTGAGGCTGGCCGGCCTCGGAGCGCGGGGAGCGGTGGTGACTCGCTGCTGCGGCTCGACTCTGGAGCTCCAGCTCCAGCTGCAGATTACTGCCGGTGGACAGTGATATCGGGAGCTCGCGGGTCCGGGTGGGAGACCTCTTTCCGGAGCTCCCGCAACGCAACTTCTCCCGCCCGTGTCGCGGGGTTGGAATGACCCGGAGCGGGGCTGTACATCGCCTGGCGCGGCTTTAATGGCCGCATGACTTTCCAGTGCCCGCCGGGGGCTCAAACTTTGTGACTTTTGGGCCTGGAGCAGGGCCGTACATCGCCCGGCGCAGCCTTAAATAGCCGTGGGACTTACCATCGCCCGCCTGGGGCTTCAACATCGGGAGAGAAATGGTGCAGGGGAGAGAGAAGAACTTTGCCTTTCATCACAGTGAGGAGGAGATGGATGTTTGTGTAAATTGAATTGTTTGTATGTTTTGTAGGAATTCTTTTGTTTGTATGGCTTGTAGAAACGGAGTTTCGTTTGAGCCTCTCTGAGGTTCGAATGACAAGTAATAAAATTAAATAAAAATTAAAAATGAATGAGACTGCACATTGTTATACTGTGTTATTAAGTAGGAGCAAGTACAATTCTGGCTAGAGTAAACTCGAGGAACTGCAGATGGGCGGCACAGTGGCACAGCAGTAGAGTTACTGACACAGCGCCAGAGACCAGGTTCGATCCTGACATCCAGTGCTGTCTGTACGGAGTTTGTACGTTCTCCCTGTGACTGCGTGGATTTCGCCAGGTGCTCGGGTTTCCTCCCACACTCCAAAGATGTGCAGGTTTGTAGGTTAATTGGCTTCAGTACAAAAAATTGTAAATTGTCTCTAGTGTGTAGGGTAGTGTTAGTGTACGGGGTGATCGCTGGTCGGTGTAGACCCGGTGGGCTGTAGTGCATGTTTCCTGCACTGTGTCTCTAAAGTCTAAAATAAAAGATGCCGGAATCTTGAGCAAAAAATAAATTAAAATGTTGGATTAACTCAGCGGGTCAGGCAGCATCTGTGGAGAACGTGGATAGGTGATGTTTCGGGTCAACACCCTTCTTCAGACTGATTGTAATGGAGGGGAAAGAAAACTGGAAGAGAAGTGGGGGCGGAAAAAAGGGAATACATGGAAGGCAGGGAAGTGAAAAAAGAGTAGGGAGGAAGGGTGTGGATGTTGTTTGTTGGTTAGTACCTACATTTGAAGAATTCAATGTTCTTAAACTCTGGTCAACTATGTTATGCAATACATAAACATTTACTTCCATAGTTATTTTTTCCTTGCATCAACGCCAAATATCCAGCATTATATTTCCTTAAGTTGGTATGTACACCTACAAGGAATTGTGAATTTGGACACCTACAAGGAAGTGTGAATTTGGACATCTGTGGACCTTAGTTTAGTTTCGAGATGCAACATGGAAACAACCCACGAGACAACGCTGACCATCGATGACCCATTCTCACTAGTTCTATGTTATCTCACTTTCACATCCACTTCCCACACACTAGGGGCAATTTATGCAGGCCAATTAACCTACAAACCCACACATCTTTGCGACATGGGAGGAAACCAGAGCACCCGGAGGAAACCCACGCGGTCACAGGGAGAAGGTGCAAACTGCACATAGACAGCACCCGGGGTCAGGGTCGAACCCAATCCTCCTGCGTTGTGAGGTAGCAGCTCTACCAGTTGTGCCATTGTGCTACCCTCTTGGTGAAAGGTCTGAACCTTCCACAAACAATTCAGATAACTGGCTCAGTGACAGAGAGGAGAGAGAGAGAGAGAAATAAACATCAACGTCACAAATAATTATTTTGTGCAGATAAGACATGATATCACAACTTTCCAATTATAGTTGTTTTAACTATTCCTTAAGAATGTAATGGGGATCGTAAGCACAAGGAATGAAACACAACCTGGTATTTACCATCATCTGCAGTTCCTTTCTACACGTAACTTTAAGTAAGTTCTCCTAATCTCAAAGGATTCAAAGGTCTGTTTATTGTCATGTGTACCAATTAAGGTTCAGTGATATTCGTGTTACCATACAGCTATACTAAAAAAAAGCAACAAGACACACAACTGCATAAAAGTTAACATAAACATCCACCACAGCGGATTCCTCACTATGATGGAAGGCAATAAAGTCTAATCTTCTTCCCTCATTTTCTCCTGCGGTCGGGGAAATCGAACCATCCGTCGGGACGTTTGAAGCTCCCGCAGCCGACAATCAAAGCTCCGGTGTCGGGGTGATCGAAGCTCCTGCTGCTTGGAGCTCCTGACATCGATCTCTAACCAGGGACCGCGAGCTCCACGATGTTAAGTCCTGCATGCTCCCGCAGTTGGAGCTCCCAAAATCAGTCTCCAGCAGAGGCCACCAGCTCCTTGATGTTAGGCCACAGTGCGGGCGGAGATACGATACGGAAAAAAAATCACATCTCTGTCGAGGTAAGAGATTTAAAAAAGGTTCCCCAACCCCTCACATAAAACAAGCTAAAGAACATTAAAACATACATTTAACACATACTGTAAAACAACAGAGAAGGAAGGGACAGACAGACTGTTGGTGAGGCAGCCATGGCTGGCGCTACTCGGTGGTTCAAGAACGCTTCTTTCTAACAACCATCAGGCTCTTGAACACTACAAACACCAAATAAGCTGTGCACTATGAACTGCCTTGGTTGCACAAAAGGGTTTTGGGCACTAATATTGGGATTTAATTTATTGAATTTTGCTGTTGTTTATTATGTTATGAATACTGTTTTTACAGGCCTGTTATGCTGCTACAAGTAAGAATTTCATGGTTGTGTCGAACACTGACATTCGTGTACATATGACAATTGTACACTTTGCAATTAAATACTCTCTGATATTATAGAGGCGTCACGAGAGGAATAGATCGAGCAGATGCACAATCTAGGTGAATTGAGGACCAGAGGATATACATTTAAGGTGAAGGGGAAAATAATTTGAGGTGTAACCTTTTCACACAAGTCAAGTCAAGAGAGTTTTATTGTCATGTGTCCCAGATAGGATAATTAAATTCTTACTTGCTGCAGCACAACAGAATATGTAAACATAATACAAACGGAAGATAAAAGTTCAGTGTGCCTATAGACCATATATACACAATAAATAAACAGAAATAATATAATAATAATAGTAGAGTTATTGTTCAGAGCTTATTTGATGTTGTGTTTAATAGCCTGATGGCTGTGGGGAAGAAGCTGTTCCTGAACCTGGATGATACAGATTTCAGGCTCCTGTACCTTCTTCCCAACAGAGAGATGAGTGTGTGACCAGGATAGTGTGTGTCTTTCATGATGTTGGCAGTCTTTTTGAGGCAGTGTCTGCGATAGATCCCTTTGATGGTGGGGAGGTCAGAGCCGGTGATGTACTGGGCACTGGTAAGAACTTTCTGCAGTCTTTTCTGATCCTGGACGTTCAAGTTGCCGAACCAAGCCACGATGCAACCGGTCAGAATGCTCTCGACTGTGCACCTGTAGAAGATCGAGAGAGTCCTCCTAGACATACTGACTCTCCGTAATCTTCCCAGGAAGTAGAGGCGCTGATGTGCTTGCTTTATAATTGCATCAGTGTTCTGGGACCAGGAAAGATCTTCGGAAATATGCACGCCCAGGAATTTGAAGTTTTTGACCATTTCCACCATCGATCCGTTGATATAAACGGGATTGTGGGTCCCTATCCTTCCCCTTCCAAAGTCCACAATCAGTTCCTTGGTTTTACTGGTGTTGAGAGCCAGGTTGTTGTGTTGGCACCATTTGGTCAATCGGTCGATCTCACTTCTATACTCTGACTCATCACCATCTATGATTCGTCCCACAACAGTGGTGTCGTCGGCGAACTTGATGATGGAGTTCGCACTATGTCCGGCTACGCAGTCATGAGTATAGATTGAGTATAGCAGGGGGCTGAGCACGCATTCTTGAGGTGCTCCCATGCTGACTGTTATCGAGGATGACATATTCCACCAATAGGGACAGACTGTGGTCTGTGGATGAGGAAGTCGAGGATCCAATTGCAGAGGGATGCGCAGAGACCCAGATCTGAGAGCTTGGTAACCAGCTTGGAGGGGATGATGGTATTAAATGCCGAGCTGTAGTCTATGAACAGCAGCCTGATGTACGGGGTGGAAGATCGCAACCTTTACGTGGTCCGCCCTGTTTCGACTAATGCAATCAACTCGATGTGCACAAACAGAAGATCAAATAGAACAAGTTGTCCAACAACTTTAGGCTGTGCACGCCACTCAAAAGAAAAAGAAAAAGAAGCCTGACGTAGGAGTTGTTGTTGTCCAAGTGGTCCAGAGCGGAATGGAGAGCCAGTGAGATCGCATCTACTGTTATGGTGCTAAGCGAACTGCAGTGGGTCCAGGTTCTTGTCGAGGTAGGAGTTGATATGCACGATAATCAACCTCTGAAAGCACTTCATCACCACAGATGTTAGTGCCACTGGTCGTTAGTCATTGAGGCACGTCACCTTGCTCTTCTTGGGCACCGGTATTATTGATGCCCTTTTAAAGCAGGTGGGAACCTCAGACATCAGAAGTGAGAGGTTAAAAATGTCCGCAAAAACTCAGTCAGTTGGTCTGCACAGGTTTTGAGAACACGGCCCGGTGTACCATCAGGTCCAGGCGCTTTCCGAGGATTCACCCCTCTGAAGGATTTTCTGACGTAGGCTTCTGTGACTGTGACTGAAATCCCATCACGGCGAATGGGGGCTCGGGAAAGCACATCAGTGTTCTCCCTATCAAAGCGTGCGCAGAATGCCCAGTTGAGCCCATTCTCAGTCATTTCTGTGCGGACACCTCTTCTCCAGCTGTTCCTGGGGCGATCTCTTTTCCTTTTTCCTTGGAGGTTCAATTTCAGGGCTTGTCGGGTGATGTTTGTGCCAGGTTTCATGAGAGTGTGTCCAATCCAATTTTCTCCTTCGAATTTGTAAGTCAATGGACTCCTGGCTTGTTCTTTTCCACAGGCCTTCGCCTTGTATGCTGGCGGTTGAGGCTGGGACTGTCCCAATGTTTAAGAAGCAGTTAGACAGGTACATGGAAAGGACAGGTTTGGAGGGATATGGACCAAATGCAGGCAGGTGGGACTAGTGTAGCTGGGACAAGTTGGCCGGTGTGGGAAAGTTGGGCCAAAGAGCCCGTTGCCACATGGTACCACTCTATGATACTATGACTGTGACTCTATGACTGTGTGATTCTGTGACTATGACTCTTGACCTCCTGCAGCAGTGCCACAAATGGTAATCTATAAGGTTTTTCCACCAAAGCTAGAATCTCAAAATACTGCAGGTTCGGTGGTTGTTCAATCCATCTCTGAAATATCTTACAGCAGATCACAAAAAACTATTAAAATTCTACTAAAGTCTGCTCTATTAACACATTCTAGAGGTTGACAGGAGTAAAACATAGAACAGTACGGCACAGGAATAGGCCCTTCGGCCCACAATGTCCGTGCTGAACATGATGCAAAGACCAACTCTTGTCTGCCTGCATATGATCCATACTCCTCCATTCACTGCGTATCCATGTGCCTATCCAAACTCTTAAACATCACTATCATATCTGCCTCCATCATTACCCAGAGGCTAATTAACCTACAAACCTCAACGTCTTTGGGAAGTGGGAGGAAACCAGAGCACCCAGAGAAAACACATGTGGTCAAGGGCGGAAATCGCTTTTAAAACATGGGGAGGGGGGGGGGGGGGGGGGGGGTGACACAATTGCCTGGCGGCCCGATGACAAGTGTGCATGACAACTTTTATCTCCTCCCATCAATAGTTTCTTTATGCATGTTTTTGTTAGTTTGTGAAACGTTTACGTGTGTTGTTTTTTCTCTCTCTCTCTCTCTCTCTCCCTCCCTCCCCCTCCCCCAAGGTTAGTTGTTCTGTTTGTCTTTATTTGCTTCAGTTTTATTCTGTGTTATTTATCATGTTGTAGCTTTGGAAAGATTTAAGTGGGTATCGGACCATTCGTTAAGGCTCCAGACCGTGAGCATGGGCTTCCTGCCGTGCAGGTACAGTCCCTCATTCACCCACGTTATTTAATAATTTTTTACCCATCATTTCGAGAAAATGATAGGTAAAAATTACTAAATAATGTGGGTGAATGAGGGACTGTACCTGCACGGCAGGAAGCCCATGCTTGCGGTCCGGAGCCCTTAACGACCGTCCGAACGGTCTGATACCCGTTTAAATCTTTCAAAAGCTACACGTGATAAATAACACCAAATAAACCTGAAGTAAATAAAGGGAAACAGAAGAACTAACCTTGGAGGAGAGAGAGAGAGAGAGAGAACATCACGCATAAACTTTTCACAAACTAACAAAAACATACACAAATAAACTTTTGATAAACTAACAAAAATAAACATAAACATAATTTAAAAAAAATTCATATAACACCTCTAAATGATGGGTAAAAATTACAAAATAACATGGGTGAATGAGGGTCCATACCTGCACACCAGCTCGACCACCGGATCCCTTAATGACCCTCCGATACCCGTTTAAATCTTTCCCACCCACCAATACATCCAAAGTTCACAAAGGGTCTGAAGAAGGGTTGAGACCCGAAACTTCACTTATTCCTTCACTACATAGATGTTGCCTCACCCACTCTGTTCCTCCAGCATTTTGTGTTTGCCTCCAAAGTTCAAATGGTTTTTATACCTGCATCACAGTTTTAAGAAATTCTCCCGTGAATTTTATTCAAAGGAACGCGTCAGTAATACTTGAAGGTCAAAACACAATTATATTTACTGAGGAATGCATATCGATGTATTGGTTGGTGACACATCAAAATAACAGTGTTAATACGACAGTTAACACGTCATTTTTGTCTCAGAGGAATGAAGTGATAAACGACTCCAATCATTCTGCAGGACTCATTAAACCCGAGAGCTTTTTAAAAATGTAAAATTCCAAGGCGGTTTTGCTTTTGGTGCAATCTATTTTGTGTATTGTATGAGGAATGGATGAGCGTTTATCATTGAAAAAGGATGATATTTAATTATTTTCAGAGTTTGCGGCGCTCGATCGGATGGGAACTGATTGCAAAATACATGTTTCACAACACATGGGTGGGATTGTCCCCCACCTCTCAAAACATGGAGGGGACGTGACCCCCGTCTCCCCCCCACCACCGGATTTCCGCCCATGCATGTGGTCACAGTGGAGAACAAGGAAACTCCACACAGACAGCATCCAAGGTCAGGATCGAACCCTGGTGCTGTGAGACAGCAGCTCTACCATTAGGGCAAAGAAGAGGCTAGGCGGAGGAAGAAAATCAAATAAAAATTACCTGCGTGACTAAAAATTTGGTGACGCGTTCCGGCAAGCGGCTTTTCTCACTGGACAGAATCATCTCCAGCATGTCTCCGTGGAGTTTCTCCATCACAACAAAGACTCTTTCAGGGGTTTCAAACATGCATTCAAGGTTTACAATTCCCGGATGATGAAGGTTCTAAAAATGAAAAATAATTAATTAATTTTAAACTAATCCAGGTCCACCACTGATTATCCGGCAACTGGTGGTCTGGCTCCTTTAATCTGGACAAAATTACGAAAGCACATTCGAAGTCCTACCCCCGACCCCTGCGGAGATCACCCCTCCTCGCCCAAAATGGGTGCCTAGGCCGGCTGAGGTAGCCAATCTCGACCTCACCAGGCTATCCGCGGCCAACCGGCAGGTTGAATTTGCCCCCTGCAGCCGGCCTTTTACCGCCCGCCGACCCGTTCCCATAGCCAACTTCCCCAGCCGACTTTGTGGCCGATATCTCGTCCCCCAAGGCTGTGACCTGTGTTGGTCCGGAAAAATTGATAATATGGCAAGGCTCTGGAACCAAGGGTGCTGAAAAATTGGTGGTGGACCTGTACATGGAAATTCCAAATATAGCAGCATCATATTTCTATGCATTGCCAACAACCATCAGACTCATGAACACCACAGGACTGACCAGTCTCAATAGACAATAGACCATAGGTGCAGGAGTAGGCCATTTGGCCCCTCGAGCCAGCACCGCCATTCAATGTGATCATGGTTGATCATCCACAATCAGTACCCCGTTCCTGCTTTCTCCCCATAACCCTTGGCTCCGCTATCTTCAAGAGCTGTCTAGCTCTCTCTTGAAAGCATCCAGAGAACCAGCCTCCACCACCCTCTGAGGCAGAGAATTCCACATACTCGCAACTCTCTGTGTGAAAAAAAATGTCCTCATCTCCGTTCTAAATGGCTTACCCCTTATTCTTAAACTGTGGAATCACCCTGGTCACTCGCTCTTCTCCCCTCTCCCATCAGGCAAGAGGTATAGAAGTGTGAAAATGCACACCTCCAGATTGAAGGACAGTTTCTTCCCAGCTGTCATCAGGCAACTGAACCATCCTCTCACCAACTAGAGAATGGTCCTGAGCTACTATCTACCTCACAGTACCTTTGAATTATAATCGGACTTTACTGGACTTTATCTTGCATTAAATGTTATTCCCTTTATCCTGTATCTGTACACTGTGGACAGCTTGATTGTAATCATGTATAGTCTTTTCGCTGACTGGATAACACGCAGCAGAAAGCCTTTCACTGTACCTCAATACACATGACAATAATAAACTAAACTAAACTACAGATACCAACTAAACTACAAACTATGAACTGTTCTGGTTGCACAAGACTTGTTTTGCACTAATATCAGGTTTCGATTTTTGTAAGTTTATTGAACTTTTTTTGTTTTAGTTTTAGCTTTTTTAGTGTTACAAATACAGCGTGGAAACAGGGCCTTTGGCCCACCAAGTTCACGCCGACCAACGATTACCCATACTCTAGTTCTAATCCACACACGAGAGGCCATTTAAACTAGAAGTCAATTAACCTGCAGATCTGCACGTTTTTGGAATGTGGGAGAAAACCAGTGCACACAGAGAAAACCCACGGGGTCACAGGAAGACCGTGAAAACTCCGCACAGACAGCACCCATAGTCAGGTTCAAACCCAGCTCTCTGCCACTTCAAGGCAGCAACTCTGCCGCTGCACTGCCCTCCCACTATCACGTGCAATGCAGTGGGTCAGGCAGCATCTGTGGAGGGATTGGACAGGCAATGCTTTAAGTTGGGAGAGAGATGTGGGAGCACGATAAAGCTAGGCAAGTGACCGGTGGGTACAGCTAAAGATGTTTGGATTGGCAGATGGGTGGAGTAAGTGAAAATGAGTAAGAAATGAAAAGGAAACAAAAGGGTGACAGATAAGAAGAAGAGGAGATGTAAAGCTGGAGGGAGCAATAGAGGCAGAAGGGGACAGGGGAGGGAGGGGGAAAGACGGGTGGAATAGTGGAAGAAATGGGGGAGAGTGAAAGAGGGGTGGAATAGTGGGGAAGGGGGAGAGGATGAAAAGTGGGAGAAAAAGGAGAGGAGAAAGAGGGAGGGATAGTGGAATGTGGGGTTGGGGAGAAAGAGGAAGTAGTGGGAGAGAAGAGGGGACGGGGAGCGAGCAGTGCGATAGTGGGAGAGAGGAGGGGAGAGAGTGAGAAAAGGGGGATAGTGGGAGAGAGACAGCAGGGTGATGGTGGGAGAAGTGGGGGAAGGGGGAGAAGTGGGGGACATGGGGGAAGGAAAGGAGGGACGGGATAGCAGGAGAAATGGGTGCACACCGCTGGGAAGGGATTTGTAACATAGGAAAGAGAGAAAGAATTGTTGTGATACTTTGAATAGGAGCATTCAATGTTCATACCGTCGGGCTGTAAGCTTTCCAAATGGAACAAGTCAGGGAGTCTCCTTCAGCAGCTTGAGTCTATGAGAAAGTAATATTCTGCCCTGCTATTCTCCTCTGCCCACCTCCTCCAGTGGGTGGTCACCACCAATGGGACACCTCAGCTGCGAGTCACCACACTCAAGGAGGAGGGAAGTGGAGATAAAGGCTAACGCAGGCGTGGGCTGACGTAACAGAGCGGTAGTCTTGTAAAACATCCCACCACCATGCGATAGGTTGTGGGTTTGCAGCCAAGATCTCAGTGACTCAGGTGGTGTGATCTTTCAGTGGTCATGTGGGTGAAGGTGTTGTAGGAGGGGAAAGTTGGAGGGAAAGTGATGGAGCAGAATCTACTGTCATTGGAGCAATCAGCACCATTACAGCACCCATATACAACTGATTTGCTGCTTTAGAAATGACTGCATTGAATCGGGAAATGCTAACAACTAGACAAATAAAATACAAGGATAATATATAACATTAACTCCTACATTAATCTCAAACTACACCATGTGTGGTCCACCTATTTACTTTAACTTGGCTCACTTGTAAAGATGTTATTTAGTCAGCGATGATCTTTAAAATTAGTATTGGTATTGATGGGTTGGTGTTGGGTGTTTATTGTCAGTGTACTGAGGTATGGTGAAACAGTGAAAAGCTTTTGTTTGCATGCTATCCATTTAAATCAGATATTGTTTGTAGTTTTGGTTTTAGAGATACGGCTGTGAACAAGCCCTTCGGCCCCACTGAATCCATGCGGACCACGATCACTCTGGTACAGTAGTTCTATCCGACACACTGGGGACAATTTACAGAGGCCAATTAACCTACCGACATGCCCTTCTTTGGAATGTGGGTGGAAACCAGAGCACCGGAAGAAAACCCATGCGGGCATAGGGGGAACAAACAAACACCACACAGACAGCACTCATAGTCAGGATCGAACCTGGGTCTCTTGCACCGTAAGGCAACAGCTCTACCGCTGCGCCACCATGCTGAGTATAATCATAAGTTTAACTGGTAGTGCAAAGAGAAAAATACCAGAGTGCAGAATACAGTTTTACAGCATTATATTATCACAGTTCCAAAGAAATATCTTTTATCACATAATTCATTTTAGCAAGATTTATCCTGGTAATTAATGGCAAACATCTGACATTTTGATCAAAATGGATTGTTTTTAACTGAAACATCCACGTAAACTAAGTCTGCAGACATTCAGAATTTTTTTATATCTAATTTCTGCACCGACTTCCAGATGAAGTGTGACTGAGATACACAACATTGCCCTGACATGTTTGTTAGTCGCAATCCAGTAAAGCAAATGCTGGTATATATCGAAGATAGACACAAAGTGCTGATTAACTCAGCGGGTCTGGCAGCATCTCTGGAGAAAATGGATGGGTTTCGTTTTGGGTCTGGACCCTTCTTCAGACCATTTAATTGGTGGTTTATCACATTTTGAGAACCTCTTAATGCTTTGTCATTAACGAGTTACATTTTAAAGAAAGACATAAATTGCTGGAGTAACTCAGCAAGTGAGGCAGTATCTCTGGAGAACATGGAGAGGTGATGCTTCGCGTCAGATATTTTAGAAGTGTTTCAGTCTATGTCATTAGGGAAACCCAGGTAACAATGGTTACGTAGGCAAGATGGTGGTTTATTATATGCACAAGAAGGCTTCAATGACTAGTTTAGTTTTGATGGTGATGTCTGAAAGATCATTGCTGGTCAAGCCAGTGAGACTGAACATTGGTCGAATAGGCACAACCTTTGTTGGTGTTACAGCCAAAATATATCAGGCTTGATCTCACTTGACCTGGCCTGTGCCTCAACGTTGCCTCGTGTGTTTCTTCAAAGCGGACTGCTACACGAGTGATTTTGGCCAGAGAAGCGGGAACCCAAGGACAATTTCTTTTCTTCGGTATTCACCAAGGAGAAGGATATTGAACTCGGTGAGTTAAGGGGAAAAAGTAGAGTAGCTATGGAAACTATGAGATTCAAAGAGGAGGAAGTACTGACACTTTTGAAAAATATAAAAGTGGATAAGTCTCCAGGTCCTGACAGGATATTCCCTAGGACATTGAGGGAAGTTAGTGTAGAAATAGCAGGAGCTATGACAGAAATATTTCAAATGTCATTAGAAACGGGAATAGTGCCGGAGGATTGGCGTACTGCGCATGTTGTTCCATTGTTTAAAAAGGGTTCAAAGAATAAACCTAGCAATTATAGACCTATTAGTTTGACGTCACTGGTGGGCAAATTAATGGAAAGGATACTTAGAGATAATATATATAAGCATCTGGATAAACAGTGTCTGATCAGGAACAGTCAACATGGATTTGTGCCGGGAAGGTCATGTTTGACATACCTTCTTGAATTTTTTGAAGCGGTAACTAGGGAAATTGATGAGTGTAAAGCAGTGGATGTTGTCTATATAGATTTCAGTAAGGCCTTTGACAAGGTTCCCCATGGAAGGTTGGTTAAGAAGGTTCAATCTTTGGGTATTAATGGCGGAGTAGCAAGATGGATTCAACAGTGGCTGAATGGGAGATGTCAGAGAGTAATGGTGGATGGCTGTTTGTCAGGTTGGAAGCCGGTGACCAGTGGGGTGCCTCAGGGATCTGTGTTGGGTCCACTGTTGTTTGTCATGTACATCAATGATCTGGATGATGGGGTGGAAAATTGGATAAGTAAATATGCAGATGATACTAAGATAGGTGGTGTTGTGGATAATGAAGTAGATTCTCAAAGTCTACAGAGAGATTTGGGCCATTTGGAAAAGTGGGCTGAAAGATGGCTGATGGAGTTTAATGCTGATAAGTGTGAAGTGCTACATCTTGGCAGGACAAATCAAAATAGGACGTACATGGTAAATGGTAAGGAATTGAGGAATGCTGTGGAACAGAGGGATCTAGGAATAACTGTGCATAGTTCCCTGAAGGTGGAATCGCATGTAGATAGGGTGGTAAAGAAAGCCTTTGGTGTGCTGGCCTTTATAAATCAGAGCATTGAATATAGGAGTAGGGAAGTAATGTTAAAATTGTACAAGGCATTGGTAAGACCAATTCTGGAGTATGGTGTACAATTTTGGTCGCCTAGTTATAGGAAGGATGTCAACAAAATAGAGAGAGTACAGAGGAGATTTACTAGAATGTTGCCAGGGTTCCAGCAACTATGTTACAGAGAAAGGTTGAACAAGTTAGGTCTTTATTCTTTGGAGCGCAGAAGGTTAAGGGGGGACTTGATTGAGGTCTTTAAAATGATGAAAGGGATAGACAGAGTTGACGTGGATACGTTTTTCCCATTGAGGGTAGGGAAGATTCAAACAAGAGGGCATGACATGAGAATTAAGGGACAGAGGTTTCGGGGTAACGTGAGGGGGAACTTCTTTACTCAGAGGGTGGTGGCTGTGTGGAATCAGCTTCCAGCAGAAGTGGTGGAGGCAAGATCGATTTTAACATTTAAGAGTAAAGTGGATAGGTATATGGACGTGAAGGGAATGGAGGGGTATGGTCTGAGTGCAGGTAGATGGGACTAGGGGAAAACAAATGGTGGGCACGGACTGGAAGGGCCGAGAGGGCCTGTTTCCGTGCTGTAATTGTTATATGGTTATATGGTTATATGACTACCTTGATGGCCATCTGAATAGTCAAGCCATCAAATGCCCTTTCCACTCTTACTGAAGATTAGTTTAGTTTAGTTTATTTTTGATAAACTAAACTATCTTTTACTATTGATTATCTAAACTACCAAGATGGAGTGAAAAGCTTTTTAGTTATTCACTTAATTTGCCATTTAATTACACTTTAATTCACTTAATTAGTGTGCTATTCAGTCAACGGAAAGACTGCACATTACTACAATCAAGCCGTTACAGATACATTTAGTGCAAGATAAAGTCCAGTAAAGTTCGATTAAAGATAGTCCGAAGGTCTCCAAAGGGGTAAATGGCAGGCCAGGACTGCTCTCCAGTTGGTGAAAGGACAGTTCTGGTGCCTGATAACAGCTGGGAAGAAACTGTCCCTGAATCTGGAGGGTTGCATTTCCAGACCCGTACCTCTTGCTTAGTGGGAGTGGGGAAAAGAGTTGAATGACTGGTCTTTGATTATGCTGGTGGCCTTGCCGAGGCAACGTGAATTGTAGAGGAATCAATGGAAGGGAGGTTGGTTTGCGGAGACATGATCAGGAGACATTTAGAAATACAACGGGAAAAGATTTAATTAATTTTTAAAAATCCAAAATGATCAAATTACTGAAATACATTATTGTGGGATAACACAACTAACACATTTTAATTGTGTTTTTTTTTCTAAACAGTCCACAATTGATTTGGAGTTCATCAATGTGGGCAGAAAATGGCAAATTATTAAACCATCCAGACTAAGAAAGTAATATACGTAATAGAGATCTATGAAAGCACTTATTTTACATGGCAAACACTTGGTGGGTATCGCTGGATTCATGTTGTGTGTTGTTAGAAGAGTTGCACGAACATTTGCCTTCCTTACCTGAAGGATAGCGACTTCATTACGAAGTTGGCTTTCTTGCTTGGTGGGGAACCTCATTTTATCAATCACTTTAATTGCCATATCCCTTCCAGTCTTCCTGTGCTTCCCTGCAAATACAAAAGAGGATTTACAACGTATTATTCAGGGAATATTTATTGATAACCCCCATCGACCACATATAATTAAAAATCGTGGCTGGGATCGACTTTCATACAGATACCTCGATCAGAAACGTCACCTATCCAGGTTCTTCAGAGATGTTGCCTGACCCGCTTAGTTACTCCAGCACTTCGTGTCCTATTGGTTTTAGGATTCCTGGTTCTCTGTAAAAGCAGAGTCAAGACCGAGGAACTCTCGACTTGGAGAAAACCACCCTAGCCAAGTCAAAAATCCAGTTTCACAGGCAATCTAGAGATTTGCCTATATTCCTAGAAACAATTTTAGACTGCCAACCAAGTTCTAAGAATTATATTCATAATAGTGGGGGCACCTTGTACAGCGTCGACAATTTGGACCGAAAGGCCTATTTCCATGCTCTATATTGATAAATCACAATAATTGCTCATGAATAAATATTTCAGAGGAACCATTTAATGTGTCTCAAAAATTCTGGGATAGGTGTTACAATTCTGATTATGTGCTGGTCATATTATTTCAAACTAAATACTCTGGGTGGCAGAACGGTTGAAACATAGAAAATAGGTGCAGCAGCAGGCCATTTGGCCCTTCGAGCCTGCACCGCCATTTATTGTGATCATGGCTGATCATCCACAATCAGTAACCCGTGCCTTGATTCCGCTAGTGCCTAGAGCTCCATCTAACTCTCTTTTAAATTCATCCAGTGAATTGGTCTCTGCTGCCTTCTGTGGCAGAAAATTCCACAAATTCACAACTCTCTGGGTTGCTATCTAACAGCGCAGGAGACCTGGGTTAGATCCTGACCACTATTGTCTGTACAGAGTTATGCTGTCTTTACGGAGTTTGCATGTTCCCCCTGTGATCGCGTGAGTTTCCTCCGGGTGCTCTCGTTTCCTCCCACATCCCAAAGACGCACAGGTTTTTAGGTTAATTAGCCTCTGTAAATTGTTCCTGGTGTAAGGGGTAATCGTTAGTCGCTACAGACTCAGTGGGCCGAAGGGCCTGTTTCCACACTGAATCTCCAAACTAAAAACAAAACTAAAATCTGAACTTTTAATACGGGCTGCTTGGAAGGAAGATTAAACAATCGACTTAGTTGATGACATGGCTTTTGTCCAAATGTCACTTCTACCTTCTGTACATTGAATAAACAAAATGAACAGGCAAATCCTTCACTAAATGTAACTATTTTGTGGCAGCATTTCTTACGTGTTTAGCTATGATCAGCTCACTCTCATCTGGACTTTCTGTTCCTCTGATTAAGTTCACTGTCCATTCTCTCTGAAAGTTAATTAGCGACAAAAAAAAAAACACAGCCTCTGGAGAAGTTCTTCACAGTCGATCTGGAGCTATTAAATGCCATGCTATTAAAACCCATTAAAGTTAAGTTGGCCTTTCATGTCTCATAATCATAGTCATACAGCATGGAAACACGACCTTCAACCCAACTCATCCATGCCGACCAAGCTGCCCCATCTAAGCTAGTCCTATTTGCCCGCGTTTGGCCCCTATCCCTCTAAACCTTTCCAATTCATGCCTTTTAAGTTTATTATAGTATCTGCTTCAACTATCTCTTCCGACAGCACATTCTATATATCCACCACCCACCGAGTGAAAAAGTTGCCCCTCAGATTCAGATTAAATCCCGTCCCTCTCACCTTGAACATATGTCCTCTTGTTTTGGCCTCCTCTAACCTGCGGAAAAGACTCTGTGCATTCACCCTATCTATTCCCTTCATGATTTTATTCACCTGTATGAGATCACCCCTCGGCCTCTTGCACTCAAAGGAATAAAGACCTAGCCTACCCTTCAGGCCCTCAAGTCCTGGCGGCATAATTGTAAATGTTCTCTGCACTTTCCAACTTACTGACATCCTTCCTATAGCAGAGTGACCAAAACTGAACACAGTATGCTCTACGTGTGGCTTCACCGACATCTTGTACACATTTGCAGACATCCCAAATAATGCAAGGTGGTAATTCTGTTCTCTTCAGATGCAGTCAACTTGTTCAATTCTGATGAACCGCGTATAATTAACTTTCAGTAAAGAGACAAATATATATGACTTTCTGTTTTGTTGATAAATGCTCAAACAGGGAAATAACAACTGGAAGTTCTGAGGATTTAAAGTTTTGCTTAAAGCTATGCTTCTATAGTTATGTTCATTGGGTACGGAGGTACATTAAATCACTATAGCTGGGGTGGTTCCGAGTAAAAATACTGCTTGGAAAATGACTGAAATATATCACTGTAGCACAATGCGCAGCTGGTAGAGCTGCTACCTAACAGTGTCAGAGAATTTGGGTTCCATCCTGTTCCTGAGTGCTGACTGTGCGGAGTTTGCATGTTCTCGCTGTGACAGAGTGGATTTCCTCCGGTTTCCTCTCACATCCCAAAGTCGTGCTCATTTGCAGGTTAATTGCCCTCTGTAAATTGCTCTGAGAAAGTGGGATAACATCGAACGAGTGTGAACGGGTGATCGATGGTCGGCATGACCTCAGAACACCGACGGGACTTTTTACATGCCTCATTTTTAAACATAAACAGTATTGACTTACCCCCGTAAACTATTCCAAACTGTCCTGAACCCAGAACCTCGTCAGCAAAGATTTGGTACACCGAACTGATGTCCTGCAATAAAAAATTTGACAAGGTTAATGACAGATGTAGTGTAGATCACCTGTTTGTTCTGTACTGTGCCCTTAACCACATGTGCTTGTTAACGTGCAAATTATGGACTTCTGCCGGCAGTCAATGTGATGGGCAGGAATGCTCAGACTTAACATTAAGGGTGACACGGTGGCAAAGCGGTAGATTTGCTGCCTTACTGCACCAGAGACTCAGGTTTGATCCTGACTACGGGATCCTGAAATCCCCTTGGAAAGGAGATGTGGAGGAATTCTGCTCCTATCACTTATAAAATTCTTTAGTCAGAGGGTGGTGAATCTGTGGAATTCATTGCCACAGATTGCTGTGGAGGCCAAGACAATGGATATGGATGATTCGTAAGGGTGTCAGGGGTTATGGGGAGAAGGCTGGAGAATGGGGTTGAGCGGGAAAGATAGATCAACCATGATTGAATGGCAGGGTAGACTTGATGGGCAGAAGAGCCTAATTCTGCTCCTAAAAGTTAAGAGCCTATGAAGTCGAAAAGTCTAAAGTTTTATTTATTATAAATTACTGGCACACTCAAGGAAGAATAAAGGTCAACTTACCACATTCTCCTGGACTTGACAGTTCGATACAGAGATGCTGAGAGACAAGTCGTCTGTGGAATGAAAAGGAGGGACATAATTAACGGAGT
Source organism: Okamejei kenojei (assembly GCA_035221665.1). NCBI lineage: Eukaryota > Metazoa > Chordata > Chondrichthyes > Rajiformes > Rajidae > Okamejei > Okamejei kenojei. Next base: position 50,868,509 of record CM069138.1, read on the forward strand.
GTTGGAATTGAGGTTATAATTCAACAGCAGAAATATCATCTGTATTATTCAAAATACATTTCGATGCACACACATATAGACCACCCATCACAATTGGTTATGCTGTTTTGTTTATTATATTTCACACAGCCTCCTCCCACCCAACAATCTAACTCCATCAGCAAGTTTGACTCCTTTTGATCGCATTAATCTAACTTCCTCTGAAATGTAGCAACAGGGTTTCTGAATAATTCAGCTTGAAATTAAAAACTTTCGACGTTTGAGATCTAAGGCTGAAATGCTGTTAATACTCAGCAGATTTGGTACTATATCTGCATTTAAAAGACATTTGGACAGGTGCCTGGATATGAAAGGTTAAGAGGGATTTGGGCCAAATGAGACTAGTGTAGATGGGGCAACTTGTTCGGCATGGACGAGTTGGGCCGAAGGGCATGTTTCTGTGCCGTATGACTACATGACCGTTTGACTATCAGGCAGCTTCAGTTGAATGAGAAATAGTTAATGGCGGCACAGTAGCGTAGCTGGTAGAGTTGCTGCCTCACAGCGCCAGAGACCCGGATTCGATCCTGACCTCGGGTGCTGTCTGTGTGGAATTTGCACGTTCTCCCTGTGATTGTGTGGGTATCATCCAGATGCTCCGGTTTCCTCCCACATCCCGAAGACGTGCGGCTTCGTAGGTCATTTGTCTTCTCTAGAATGCCTCCCTTGACTGTAAAGAAGTGGGTGAAAGTGATAACATAACTAGTGTGAATGGGTGATCGGTGGTCACTTGGTGCGCCAAAGTGCCTGTTTCCATGCTGTATCTCTAAAACAAAAGTAAGACTCTAAAACAAAATAATTAATTTTTCACATCCAAGACCCTTGGTTCTGGCAAAAACTCCAAAACCTGAAATATTTAACTCTCCACCCTTTTTCTAGATGTGCTGAGTGTTTCCAGCATTTGCTGCTTTTATTAGCAATTAAGTATTTCCTGGCTGCCATTGAAACAATGATTTCAAAATTACAACTTGTAATTTGCCGAAAAGTGGAACCTATAATTTTACTCCTGGCAAATGAATTATTCCCCCCCCCCCCCAGTCAAATTACTCCTTGGGAGATGATGGGTGATATCTCCTCAAGTTTCTGTCATTAGAAAGTGATATAGTAACATAGGTGCAGGAGTAGGCCATTCGTCCCTTCGAGCCTGCACCGCCATTCAATGTTATCATGTCTGATCATCCAACTCAGTATCCCGTACCTGCCTTCTCTCCATACCCCCTGATCCCTTTAGCCACAAGGGCCACATCTAACTCCCTCTTAAATATAGCCAATGAACTGGCCTCAACTATATATTAACATATTTACAAAGCATCTTTAATGTAGTGAAGCATCCAAGCCTTTCAGAATGCAGATGACTTTAAGCTTGCAACCCTGAACCATTCTTTCATTGTTGTCGGCTGAGAATCCCGGAAGGCACAAGGCATGCTTGGAGCGCCTTCAACACGATGATGGCAATGAATCAAGGCAGAGTCTTATAGTCCCGTTCACAAGGACAGCGAGAGAGACGGGAAACATAACCTGTCCTCACCCCGAAACAATAAAGGACAAATCAGCAAAGCTGGAGAGGAAGGAGATCAGCTTGGGGATGCAAATTAATTTAAAAGAGTGAAATTAGTTCCTAAAATGTGAGGGCAAGAGCAAAAAGGGAAATTTTCAGAGATTGGTAGATTCTTAATTAGTGCCAGGGGTTACTGGAAGAAGACAGGAGAATGGGGTTGAGAGGGAAAGATAGATCAGCCATGTTTGGATGCCTGAGTAGACTCAATGGGCAGAATGGTCTAATTCTGCACCTCTAACTTATGAACAGGGTGCTGTTGAGCCACAATCAATGAGTGGGATAACATGTCTGTGCTGAACCTGTAACCAAGACCAACTCTTATCTGTTTGCACATAATCCATATTTGATTTTTTCCATCTTGGGAAATAGGTTCTGACTGTCTGAGAGAAGATGCTGGGGTAACAACAAATTTTAAGGGATAACCGATTAATCAGCAAAAGTAGAAAGAGGTTTGTTTACTGTCCTTAGACCAGGACTACAAGGATCTGGAAAGGTCCAAGATGGCTGGGGAAGTCAGATTTAAATAGTGAAATAAATGGCTGAAATCTGTAATAGTCAACAAGGAACGCTAGTCTACAAAACATATCTAGTTCACTACTGTCCTTCAGGGAAGGTAGCCTATTATTACCCACAAGGTTATAACATAAATTCCAGGAGCAGAATAAGGCCATTCGGCCCATCAAGTCTACTCCACCATTCAATCATCTATCCTTCGCTCTCAACACCGTTCTCCTGCCTTCACACCATAGCCCCGACACCCTTTCTATCAAGAATCCGTCAATTCCCGCCTTAAAAGTAATCATTGATGATCTCCACTTCTGTCTGTGGCAATGAATTCCACAGGTTCACCCACTCGCAGACTAAAGAAATTCCTTCTCATCTGCGCTCTAGAGGTACATCCTTTTATTCTGAGGCTATGGCCTCTGGTCCTAGACTCTCCTACTAGTGGAAACATCCTCTCCACATTGTCTCTCTCAGCTCTCTCTCCAGGACTTTCACTATTCGGTAAGTTTCAATAAATTTCCCCCTCATCCTTCTAAATTCCAACGAGTACAGGCCCAGTGCCATCAAACGCTCATCATATATTATCCTTATCATCCCTGAAATCATTCTTGTAATCCTCCTCTGGACCCTCTCCAATGCCAACACATCCTTCCTCAGATATGTGGCCCTAAACTGCACACAATACTCCAAATACAGTCTGACCACTTCTTTATAAAGCCTCAGCATTACATCCCTGTTTCTGCATTGTAGCCTTCTGGAAATAAATGTTAGCTTTGCATTCGCCTTCCTTCCTACTGATTCAACTTACAAATTAACTTTTTGGGAATCCTGCTCCAGCGCTCCCAAGTCCCTTTGCACCTCCAATTTCAGAAATCAATCCCGATTTAGAAAATAGTCTACACCTTTATTCCTACTACCAAAATGCATGACTCAACACTTCGCTACGCTGTATTTCATCTGCGTATATATATATATATATATATATATATAACAAGCCCACAAGTGCCTCTTCTCTCCTCTCCCATCAGGCATAAGGTATAGAAGTGTGAAAATGCACACCTCCAGATTCAGGGACAGTCTGTTGCCAGCTGTTATAATACAATTGAACCATCCTATCAGCAACAAGAGAACAGTCCTGAGCTACTAGGTAGGAGTTTCTCTACTAACATAGGCAACTCTTTCTCCTCCCCAGCTAACCTCTGCTGTGGGGTTCCACAAGGTTCCATCCTTGGCTCCATTCTCTTCTACCTGTATATGCTCCCCTTAGGCCAAGTCATTGAAAGGCACGGCATTTCCTTCCATTGCTACGCAGACAATACACAACTGTACCTCCCCCTGAAGCCCAAAAAACAATTAAATCTGCTTAACATTACCCGCTGCCTCGAGAATATAAAGTGCTGGATGGCCCAGAACTTCCTCCAACTAAACGAGAGTAAGTCTGAGGCCATCCTTCTTGGCCCCTCGGACTCAATCAAAATGATAGCAGGCAGCCTAGGAAGCCTTACCCCACTATTCAAACCTCACGTCAAAAACCTTGGCGTGATATTTGACTCAGCATTGAAGTTTGACAAACAAGTCAATGCCGTGGTAAAAGCTAGCTTCTTTCAGCTTCGGACGATAGCTAAAATAAAACAATTCCTCCAGTTTGATGACCTCGAAAAGATCATCCATACATTTATCTCCTCCCGCCTAGATTACTGCAACTCCCTTTACACTGGCATCAGCCAATCTTCCCTGTCCCGCCTGCAACTGGTCCAAAACGCCGCAGCGAGACTCCTGACGGGCACCCGAAAAAGGGACCACATCACCCCGATCCTGACCTCTCTCCACTGGCTCCCTGCGAGGTTCCGAATAAATTTCAAGACCCTCCTCTTTGTCTACAAAGCCCTCAATGGGCTTGTACCCACCTACATTAAAAGTCTTCTCACCCACTACACCACCTCCAGGTCCTTCAGATTGGCCGGCTTGGGGTTGCTGAATGTCCCGCAGTCTAGGCATAAGCTCAGGGGCGACCGCGCCTTTGTGGTCGCAGCTCCTAGACAGTGGAACAACATCCCCCTCCCCATTAGAACTGCCCCCTCCATCGACTCCTTTACTTCTAGTCTAAAAACGTATCTGTTCTCCCAAGCCTTTCCTGACGTCCTCTGTGTGAGGGCTATTTGTATATATGTCTGTAGCCTGCTTGTGTATACGACTCTTATAACAAATGTAAAGCACTTTGGTCAACAAGAGTTGTTTTTTTAAATGTGCTATATAAATAAATGTGACTTGACTTGACCACTATCTACCTCATTGGAGATCCTCGGACTATCTATGATCGGGCTTTACCTCGCACTAAATGTGACTCACGTTATTCCCTTTATCATGTATCTATACACTGTGGATGGCTCGATTGTAATCATGTACTGTCTTCCTGCTGTGTGGCTAAACTAAACTCAACTCAAACTCAATTCAACTTAAAAGCAGCAACACATGTAGACAGAGTGGCAATGAAGGCATTCATAGGTCGGGGCATTGAGTACTAGAGTCAGGAAGTTATAATGTGGCTTTATAGGACTTTGTTTAGGCCATATTAGCCTGCAGTTTTGGTTGCCCCATTACAGGAAGGATGTGGAGGCTTTGGAGAGGCTGTGGGGGATATTTACCAGAATTATGCCTGGATTAGGTGGTATTGACTTCAGGGAGTGGTTGGACAGAGATTGTTTTCTCTGGAACGCTGGATGTTGAGGAGAGAGCTGATAGAAGTATATTTTAAAAATGAGAGGCATAGATAAGGTAGACAGTCAGAACCTTTTTTCCCCAGAATATAAATATTGAATACTAGAGGGCATGTATGTGTTTGACTGCTAGCTGCTTTGTAAAATTGTTTAGCATGCTATTTAATTCAGGGATGGACAATCAATGATAGTTTTGCCTATATTTTTGTCGAAAAATTCAGTGCATGCATATGGGAGGACATAAAATCAAGAAGGTACAGCAAGACTCAGAAGGGCTTAAAAGCAGAGGAGAATTTAGAAGCCAACACATCTGGTCAGAATAAGTACGGTTGGCCTCAGTGAGTAAAGCTCCATTTAGCATGGATTGGTTAGTGTGGTTTAGTTGCATCGAAAGCAATGTTCAAACCTGTTAGGAATTGAAGCAAAGTTCCCATTTACAAGTGATTAGAGAGGTTAGAAAAAATTAAAAGATGATAAACGCCAAGACTCTGGGATGAAAAAGGAGTTTGGGGCATTGATCCACAGACAAGCAGAATGGAAGCATTTATAGGAGGAGTACAAAATGGAGTTCAAGCAAGTCAATTATTTAGGTCTACTGCAGACACTGGTTTACATAAAGAAACACAAAGTGCTGGAGTAATTCAGCAGATCAGGCAGCATCTTTGGAGGACACGGATAGGTGAAAAAGGGTCCCGACTCAAAACATAACCTATCCACGTTCTTCAAAGATGCTGCCTGAGTTGCTATGTTACTTCAGTACTTGGTGCCTTTAAAAAATACATTTTGCTTGTTAGCTGCTCAGGGTGGTAAAGATTCTGTAAATACCAAATGGTTGTTAAGGCAGTCATTTTTGTGACTGAAGATAGTAATGGATGGAGGCATGGCAAGTACATTTAATTATATCCCTGATTTATCACATAATCTCTGCGAATGGCAGAACGGACCAGAGACACAAGGAACTGCAGATGCTGGAATCTAGAGCAAAACACAAATTGCAGAAGTAACTCAGCAAATCAGGCAGCATCTGTGGAAGGAATGGACAGGCAACGTTTCAGGTTGTGACCCATCTTCAGACAGGTTGTGGGTGGGGGAGAGAATGGTGGAAAAGAGAGGTGGGGGCACCATGAAGTTGACAAGTGATAGGTGGATACAGGTGATGTGTGGGTTGATGGGCAGATGCGTGGAGTAAGTGACAGGAGCTAGAGATAAGGAGACCAGACTGGTCCGGAGTTGCCTGAGGAAGGGTGTAAGTGAAGGAGCGATGCACACGGAGAACAAGGCTGATGAGGTCAGCAAGTATTAATCGAGAGAGATGAAATTGAATGAAATGGGTCACTCGGACATTCAACTGTAATAACAAGAAAATGCAGATGCTGGTTTATACCAGAGACACAAAATGCTGTACTAACTCAGTGGGTCAGGCAGCGTCTCTGGAAAACATGGATAGGTGACATTTCTGGTTGGAACTGTAGAAGGTAACTGACCCGAAACATCACCTACCCATTTTCTCCAGAGTTGCTTCCTGACCTACTGAGCTACTCCAGCATTTTGTGTCTTTTACTCATACATTCAACAGCATCTCCCCAATTGGGGATCTCTTCAGAGTGTTCCATCTTTCTGATTCAAATCACATATATACAAAAAGGAAAACCAAAGCCTTAATGATCCATATGGGGGATGACTTTGAGCCATACAGTGTTCCACAAAAAATCTGGTGGAGGCCAATTCTCTGGAAGCTTTCAAGTGAGAGTTAGATAGAGCTCTTAAAGATAGCGGAGTCAAGGGATATGGGGAGAAGGCAGGAATGGGGTACTGATTGTGGATGATCAGCCATGATCACAGTGAATGGCGGTGCTGGCTCGAAGGGCTGAATGGCCTACTGCTGCACCTGTTGTCTAGTGAAACAAGCCCTTCGGCCCAACTTGCACATGCCGACCAACATGCCCCATCTACACTAGGCCCACCTGCCTGCATTTGGCCCATATCCCTCTAAATCTATCGTATATTAATGACAGAAAAATCACCCTTTATTCTTATGGGGCCGTCCCACCTACGCAACATTTTGGACAACTGCCTGCACCCATCATAAGTCATTGCAGGTCGGCAAAATTTTTCAGCATGTTGAAAATTCAGCGGCGACCAGAAAGACGCTACGACTCTTTGGGTGACTGAGGAGACTACTCACAACCATGCAGGCGACACCCTGGCGACATGTCGTGGGGTGAAGCCTGTATGATTATGAGTAGTCGGCCAAAGAGTCGTACCTTGTTCTGGTCTCCGCTGGACTTTCAACATGTTGAAAATTTTCTCTGACCTGTGACGACCTATGACAGGTGCCGGCAGTCGTCGAAAAAGTCGCGTAAGTGGGAGAGGCCCATTAGGGAAATGTAAATATAATGACAGGAGTAGCGGCTCAGACCTATCCTACCCATTCAATTAGTTTAGCTGACATAACTCGATCTGTCCTTTCTTTCCCATAACCATCACGATATTCCGTTAATGGAAGACCTTCAGTCATTATAATTTAAAATTAACAACTAACCTTCCACCAATTGGCACATGTAGAATTTCTATCTCTTTCTAAACTTAAACATTCAAATATTTTTGTTCCCATTCCGATTTAATCATCTCAAATTTCTCCAAGAAATTCAAACTAAATTCATTCTAAAAATTCAAACTGTGGGACATGAAGGGATCACCACCTCCATCTTTCCTTCAACCATCAAAGACCTTTGGTAGGTTATAGGCAGCCATAAAAGTTCTTCCGCAAAAATTCCGGTTCTCTCTAATTAACAACATTCCAAATATTCTGCCTTGTAATAGATTCAGGCAAATTCCCTGCCACTGACATTAAACTCTTTGGCTCGTAATTACTTGGTTTGCCCCTTTACTTTAACTGTGTGAGCATCTAGATTAGCAAGAGTGCTGCACCCGTTATTAACTTGCTCTGGGATGAGACAATATTCACATTGCTAGGCTCCACTGCACTATGCAAATAAAGGTCACATTTGTTTATTCTTGCTTCCTTCCTCTAGATGGTTCTTTCTGTGGCTTTTGACAGAGCTCTGGAAAAAAAAATATTGAATGTTCATTTTCTGAGGTGGAGGAAGTGGTGTGTGGGGACACAAACAAAGAAAAGAAAATAATAAAAGTTGGAGGCAGCAGAAGATGGAAGAGTGAAAAACAAATTCTAAAAAAACAAACATTAAGTGGCAACAGTGAGCATAGCTCCATTCATTCATAGAACATCAAATAGTTTTAGCACAAGCACAGGCCCATAATGTCTGATAAACATGATGCCAAGACCAACTCTTATCTGCCTGCACATGGTCCATATCCCTCCAATCCGTACATATCCATGTGCCTATCTAAAAACTTCTTAAATGTCACTATTGTATCTGCCCCTACCACCACACCTGGCAGTGTACTCCAAGCATTCACCAGCCCCACTTTGTAAAAAACTTGCCCCGCACATCTCCTTTAAACTTTGCCCCTCTCACCTTAAAGCTATGTCCTCTAGTCCTTGACTTTTCCACCCTGGGATGAAGATTCTGACTGTCTACACTATAATTTTATATACTTCTACTAGGTCTCCTAGCTCACAGCAACCTCCGGTGATCCAGAGAAAACAATCCAAGTCAGTCCAACCTCTTCCTGTAGCTCATTCCCTCTATTCCATGCATCATTCTAGTAAACATCCTCTGCATCCTTTCCAAAGCCTCCACATCCTTCCTGTAATGGGGCAACCATAAGTGCATGCAATACTCCAAATGCGGCCAAACCCAAGTCCTATAAAGCTGCATCATGACTTCCTGACTCTTATGCTCATCGCCCTGATATATGATCGCAAGCATACTGTGAGTCGAATGGCCTCTGGATGAGTTTTGCTTCATTCTCAAGATTTTTGCCTGTTGGACATGACTTTTATCAGATTCAGTTCAACCTAGGGCAGTAAGGTAGCAGGTGCTACATAGCAAGATCAACCATTTGGAGAGCTAGGAATTCGCTGGCAGAGTTTGCGTCAGGCCGTAGAGCCGATGTCAGAGGCAGCAGAGCGTGGATTTGGTGGAGAAGAAATAGTGTCAGTTGGGGGCAGAACGGAAACGTATGACATGCAGTATGTGTGTTTCTCTGTAATTGTAGTCTGTGCAAGTGCATCCCGGTCTTATGCAAGGGCGATATATGTGATGTTACAAGCTTAATGGTGGGCTAGGATTAGTGGAAGATAGAATGCAGGTGTTTAGCATTTGGTAGAGTGAGCTAATTGGCTGCAGCCTCCGTTATTTAGTAGATACTGGTAGCATAGGTGGTGAGAGCAGGTATTGAGGGGGGTTGTTCTGGGATATCAGAACTAACCGTTGAGCCTGCAAGAGGTGGCGTGGGCCTAACTCAACGAAACACCAATAAAGGGAGGTGCCCACTTGATAACCCCAATGATATACCTGCATCTACAGAATTCGTTTTTTTTAAAGAACTAATTAATATGTAGGTAGCTGTTTTTTTTTGCATATGGAGTGATTTATTGTAAGTTGGTATATTTAGTTAGATAGTTAGATAAGGTAGACTAGACTTTGAGCTTGGTTTTTGTTAGTTGTGCACTTATACTGGAGTTATAGAATAAGTTTATTGGCCAAGTATGTACATATACAAGGAATTTGCCTTGGTGCTCCGCTCGCAAGTGTATGTCATAACATGACATACAGTAGCAGTTAAGAATGACACATAAAACACTAAACATTAAAAATAAAACATTATCGATTAAACATGTGAATGAAATAAAATACCAGAGCAAAAGGAGGCTACAGACTTTTGGTTATTGAGTAGAGCTACTACTCGTGGAATAAAGCTGATTTTATGTCTGGCTGTGGCGGCTTTGACAGTCCGGAGTCACCTTCCAGAAGGAAGTGATCCAAAGTGTTTGTAGCCAGGGTGAGAGGGGTTAGAGATGATCTTACCCGCTCGCTTCCTGGCCCTTGCAGTGTACAGTTCGTCAATGGGGGGGGGGGGGGAAGGTTGCAGCCAACAGCCTTCTCTGCTGATCGGACGATTCGCTGCAGCCTCCGGATGTCATGCTTGGTGGCCAAACCAGACCATGATGGAGGTGAGGATAGACTACAATGGCAGTATAGAATTGGACCATCATTGCCTGTGGCAGATTGTGTTCCTCAGCTGCCGCAGGAAGTATATCCTCTGTTGGGACCTTTTGGCTGTGGAGTTGATGGTGGCCTCACATTTCAGGTCCCTGGAGATGATGGTTCCAAGGAACTTAAATTAGTCCACAGATGTGACTGTGGTGTTGTTGATGGTGAATGGAGGGAGGAGAGGGGGAGCTCTCCTAAAGTCCATTATCAATTCCACTGTCTTAAGAGCATTGAGCTCTAGGTTGTTGCGATGGCACCAGGACGCCAGCTGTGACACTTCCTGTCTGTAGGCAGATTCCTCACCATCCTGGATCTGTCCAATCAGAGTTGTGATGTCCGCAAACTTGAGAAGCTTGACAGAGGAGTCTGTGGAGGTGCAGTCATTGGTGTAGTTAGAGAAAAGGAGAGGGGAAAGTACGCAGCCTTGCGGTGCTCCTATGCTGAGGGTCTGCGGGTCCGAGATGTGCTTTCCCAACCATACATGCTGCTTCCTGTCTGTCAGGAAGTTGGTGATCCACTGACAGAGGGGTTCAAGGCAAAGTCATGTTGGAGAGTTTGGAGAGATTGGCTCTGAAACAATGGTGTTGAATACAGAGCTAAAATTAACAAACAAAATCCTTGAAAGGGTCCCCTGGTGGTCTAGGTGCTGGAGGATGAAGTGCAGGTCCACTCATATACAGCCCACTGACAGCCTCTGTTGCAGGAAATAGATTACACAATCTCACATCGCAGAAGGTGATCACTTCATTGACTCTGGGGAGCAAATAGCTAGTCCCCTCCATTGCTCTCTCTTCTGCAGTCCTTGCAACACTTTCTTTTGCTCCAGCTTTCTCCTGCTTTTCATGCAGAGCATTCCACATCAAAACAACTAACGTCTAAATAAATACCAAGCATCGGCTCAATTAAAACAAGAATGTTGTCATCTCCCAGATCTTTCTCTTCCAGAATGTTCACTGCTTAACCTGTTCTCTCTTTGATGCCACCCTAACTGGGTTCCATCTGCATTCACTGCATGATAGTCGCAGCTTCCCTGCCAACCTAGTTAAGAACATAAATTACTTAAAATAAGGTCAACTTGTTTATCTTTTCTGCCAGAGGAGGTAGTTGAGGCAGATGCTATGACAATATTTAAAAGACATTTGGACAGGTACATGGATAGGAAAGGTGTAGAGGGCAGCTGCAGGCAATTGAGACTAACTTCGATGGGGCATCTCGGTCAAGTTGGGCCGAAGGGCCTGTTTCCGTGCTGATTTACTGTATGACTATTTTCATTTGAAAAATGATAATTTACATTGTCAGGGGAGAAACACATAGGCAGCTATTTGTTCCCTGTTGCAAGAGTCAAGCACATAACACAGATACATTTTGTCATGGAGTTGCAGAATCATACAGCACGGGAACAGGCCTGTCAGCCCAACTCGTCCATGCCGATCAAGACACCTTATCTAAGCTAGTCGCATTTACCTGCGTTACCTGCATATCTCTTTAAGCCTTTCCCATCCTTGTACCTGTCAATTGTATTTTAAATGCTGTATTCTGCTTCTGAAATTCTGCTGCTGAAAAACATAGCCGACCATCCATCACCCGTTCTCAGTAGTTCCTTGTTATCCCACTTTCTCCTCCATTCCCTGCACACGAGGGGACAATTTATAGAGGACAATTAACCTACAAAGCTGCACGTCTTTGGGATGTGGGAAGAAACAGGACTTGGAAAAAATCCACATGGACACTGGGAGAATGTGCAAACTCCACACAGGCAGCACCCGAGGTCAGGGTCGAACCCGATCTCTGGTGTTATGAGGCGGCAGCTCTAACAGCTCAATGCACTCAAAAAGATCTCCTTTAAAATACCTTTACCATTGTCTAAAGAAGGGTCACGGCCCAAACTGTCACCTTTCCATGTTCTCCAGGGATGCTGCCTGACTTACTGAGTTGTTCCAACATTGAGTCTTTATTTGTGAACCAGCATCTGCAGTTCATTGTTTCTGCATACCATCGTTCCGCATCCTGACAGGGATTGTGGGAAGAAATGGGAGCTACGTAAATTCAGAAAAAGGTTGAAACACTTAGCAGCTTGGACATCATCTGTGGTGAGAGAAAGATATCAGTTCAATAACCTTTCCTCAGAACTAATGAATAAGGACCTAGTTCTGAAACAGCATTCTCTCGCCACGTGTTGTCTGACCTCAAGAGAATTTTCTTCAGCTTTTTTTATTTCACTCTGCATTTAACCACTTACATAGTATACAATGATTGCTACATTGGATTTGTTGACATAGGCCTATCTTTTACTCCACTTTAAATTTAAACAAAGTAAGTTAGCAGTGAAATATAACTGCACAACCATTATCTGCGGACTTTGGAAATTGTGGAACAAAATTTTAGTAAATGGCAGACAGATAGGGGAAGGTTTAAATAATAGCAAAGATGCAATGATTTGGTTTTCATTCAAAACACCAAAATTTAAAGCAGGAGATCATTGATATCCTGATTAAATGCACTGCATCTTGCTCCTCACAAGTCGAGTCCAAAATCTCAGCACAATCTTGGTCTTTGAAGATGAATTCTGAGGACGCGTTTTGTAAGCTTGTAGTTTGCCTCAGAATCTTCTGCTTGGTGTAAGGGCTGGTAGAATATAGAACAGAACAGCACAGGAACAGGCCCTTCGACCCACAATGTCCATGCTGAACATGATGCCAAGATAAACTCATATCCCTGGTCAGCATGTGATCCATATCCCTCCATTCCCTGAGTATCCACGTGCCGATCCAAAAGCTTCTTAAAACCCACTATATCTGCTTCCACTACCAACCCTGGCAGCGCATTCCAGGCACTCACCACTCTCTGTATAAGAGAAACCTGCCCCGCACACCACCTTTAAAGTTTTTCCTTCTTGATTTAAAGTTATGCCCAGTAGTCTTTGACATTTTCATCCTGAGACAAAGGTTCTGACTGTCTACCCTATCTATAACTCTCATAATTTTATATACTACCATCAGGTCTCCCCTCAGCCTCGACATTCCCGAGAAAACAATCCATGTTTGTTCAACCTCTCCTGCTAGCTAATAACCTCCAATTCACTCTTGAGGAACTCATGTGGGGACATATGAGAATTGTTAGCAATTATGGGGACTAAGGACATTACTGCCGCCGGTTACAGACAATATACCTCAAAGCATGACAAAAGGACACAGTGCTGGCGTAACTCAGAGGATCATGCAGCATCTGTGGAGGACATGGATAGGTGACGTTTCGGGTCAGAACCTTTCTTGAATTGCCGGCCCAAAACGTCACCTATCCATTTTCCCCAGACATGCCGCCCTTGCTGAGTTACTCCAGCACTTTGTGTCTTTTTTTGTAAACCAGCATCTGTAGTTCCTTGTGTCTCTACCTCAAAGCAGATTACAACTTTCAAAAAAATTGTAGAATTTTTCTAATAAACCCCTTTAACTTCCAATAATGTCAATTTCCTTGCTCATCTTGAGAGAATGAGTCATGCTGGCCAGAAACTAATCTGTAATTAAGTAATGTTTTTTTAAATATTCATTCACACAATTAACTTCCGTAATTTCAAAAGAAGAGTTTGAGTCCCCGGCATTCTAATAGATCTGGATCCAAGCACAGGCCAGACAGGCTGCGGATGGCAAATTTGTGATCACCATCTTGACTTCAATTCTAAACTTATCCATCAATTCCAGAATCAACTGAACACTGATTGTAATCATTCAGTAAGACAAGCTGACTACTTGTAAGATGCACAATGAAGATTCTTCAGTAATTACAGTGCAGCAAACCGGAACAGTACGAAATATATTTTTGATGTGAATTTACAGAAACTGCATTTTCAGTAAAACAGAATACTAACCAATCCCTCATCCTGATCTGTTTATTTTTTAAAGAGATACAGCATGGAAAAAGGCCCTTCAACCCACCAGGTCCATGTTGTCCATCAATCGCCCATTCACATTATGACAGACACATCATAAGAGGAATAGATAAGGAAACCCACAGACTCTCTTGCCCAGAGTAGAGAACCATGAACCAGAGGACATAGGTTTAAGGTTAGGGTGGAACGATTTAATAGGAACCCGAGGGGTAACTTTTTTTACACAAACGATGGTGGGTGTATGGAATGAGCTGCTGGAGGAGGTGTTTGAGGATGGTACTATCACAACGTTTAAGAGGCATTTAGAAAGGCACAAGGATAGGATAGGTTTAGAGGGAGATTGGCCAAATGCAGGCAGGTGGAACTGCTGTAGATGGGGCATATTGTTTGGCATGGGCAAGTTGGGCCGAAGGGCCTGTTTCCGTGCTGTATAACTCGATGAATCCATGACTTTATGACACACTACATTATTTCACTTTCTCATCCACTCCCCATGCACTTTAGTCAATTTCACAGGGAACAATTAACCTACAAACCCGCGCGTCTTTGGGTTGCGCACCCAGAGCAAGCCCAAGCGGCCACAGGGAGAACATGCAAACTCCGCACAGACAGCACCTGAAGTCTGGATCAAACACGGGTACTTGGCACTGTGAGGCAGCAACTCGACTGCTGTGTCAATATGCTGCCCACAACTAATGACATCCTAATCAATAATATTTTGAAGATCGAATCAGAAAAGCAACTGCTAATTTGTTAGAAATATTTCTCACCCAAACAGCTCCAGACTATGGCTGAGGGACAGAGGTAAAAATAAAACTAGTGAAAGGTTAATTTATCTTCCACTGGGGGTATCGTGTGTACAGTAATTCACCCTGCTGCCCAGAAAGTGGTGTGGGAAGTCAGCTTGTGTCCTAGCTAGAGGACCCTCTCCAGATACCCACTCAAATGGAAATCAGGAGGCAAACGGAAGATTGAAGTTTATCTCAACTTTCTCACCATTGTAAAAGTCTGATGTCATTAAATGTCACTATGAATCAAGGACGGTACGATGGAGCTGCTGTATAGTTGCTCCCTCACTGCGCTGGAGGACCAGGTTTGATCCTGCCCTCGGGTTCTCTCTGTGTGATGTTTGCACCTTTTCCCTGTGGGAGTGTTTCGGGTTCTCCAGCTTCCTCCCACATCCCAAAGACGTGCGGGTATGTAGGTTGATTGGCCTCTGTGAATTGCCCCTAGTGTGCAGGGAGTGGATGGAAACGTGGGATAACATAGAACTATTGAGAGCATGGTCAGTGTGGACTCAGTGGGCTGAAGGGCCTGTTTCCATGCTGCATCTCTAAACTAAGCTCAATTAAAACTAAACTAAAACCAAATGTCTCAACTGTCCGAGTAACTGTTGTAGATCTGTCTAATAGGATGAAGCAACAGAGAAAGAAAGGTTGGAGGCCCTAAAATGCCTCGGGGAAAAAAAAAAACCAACGTGCTAGTAGAACTCAGGCAGCATCTGTAGAGGGAAACGGACAGGTTGGGACTCTTCCTCAGAAAAGATTGAATTTACATTTCTACACCAATTTTCACACCTTGATGCCTCAAATTTCAGCGAAAGAGAAGTGAGTAACTCTAATAATGGCAGTTTATAGCTAAATAACAATCATGTTGAACACCTTGCTGTGCAAGCAGTAAGAAAGTGAAACATTGCAGGGTTCAGGAGGCATCACCAAAATACACTTAGACACACACAAAATTCTGGAGTAACTCAGCGGGACAGGCAGCGTCTCTGCATAGAAGGAACGGGTGATGTTTCGGGTCGAGACCCTTCTTCAGACTGAAATACATTGATGCATTACACCAAATGTACATTTAAGCCAAAGTCCAGTGCTAAGATGTTTATCCTGACAATAAACATACGGAGCAAAAACGCAGGTCAGGCTTATTTCAGCTGCAATTGTTTACTCATGTATCAAGTCACCATGTTCACAGATCAATCCCAGACTTTGTTTAGATGTAGCATGGATCTCAGCAAAGCCACCAGCATGATCAACCAGTTTGAAGAAGGGTTCTGACCTGAAATGTCACCTACTCCTTTTCTCTAGAAATGCTTCTTGACCCACTGAGTTACTCCGGCATTTTGTGACTATCTTCGATATAAACCGGACATAGGCCAAATGCATGCAGGTGGGACTAATGTAGATGGGACATATTGGACGTCGTGGGCAAGTTGGGCTGGAGGCCATGTTTCCACGCTGTATGACTATACGACAAACCCGCACGTCTTCGAGATATGGGTGGAAACAGGAGCACCCAGGGGAAAGCTATGCAGCAGTCAAACTGAGAACCTGCAAGCTCCCCTGCACATAGCATCCGAGGTCAGGATCGAACCCGGGTGTCTTAAGCTTGATCGAAGTGCGTTCGAAAAAAAAAACAGGTTTTGATATCTCCAAAAGAAAATGACAAAACATGGTGTTCCTTGCCCAATCATCACTCCTTCATATAAACAATAGACAATATGTGCAGAAGTAGGCCATTCGGCCCTTTAAGCCAGCACCGCCATCCAATGTGATCATGGCTGATCATCCACAATCAGTACCCCGTTCCTGCCTTCTCCCCACATCCTCTGACTCCACTATCTTTAAGAGCCCTATCTAGCTCTCCCTTGAAAGTATCCAGAGAACCGGTCTCCACCACCCTCTGAGGCAGAGAATTCCACAGTAACACAACTCTCTGTGTGAAAAAGTGTATTTGCTTTTGTTTTACTAATATCGGCCCAACATGCTTCAAGGGTGAGAATTACTTACTGTGTTCTTTACCTTGACCAACTGTGGTGCAGACACTCGCTTGTGGTGTTACCGGCATTAAGGCTTGTCGAATGGCCTTCTCCCAGCTCTGAGCGACGTCTAAACCTACTCCTGTGGCAGCCAAGGCATGATTCTGGTAGTTGCCTCCGAGATTCTCTCCAACGTAGTACACCATGGTGTCAGTTATTATCTCAAAACAGTGAGGGTTGCTGCCTTGAGCCAGATTTGTAAAATCCCGAGGTGGATCCAACTGCAAGATTTCTGACAGCGGGATTTCCTGAGAGGGAGAGAGCAGATACATGCCTTAGAAAGAAGCTGCAACCATTTGGAGGGTACACAAAAGACTGGAGAAACTCAGCGGGTGCAGCAGCATCTAAGGAGCGAAGGAGATAGGCGACGTTTCGGGTCGAGACCCTTCTTCAGAGACTGTTTTCAGAACCTGCCGCATGCTAGTTCGAAGGGCGACATAAATAAGACCAGAAGTGTATTCTGTCCTTTGAGAATCTGCCAGCTATGCATAGCCAACCCCAAAACCTTGAGCCAATAAGAATGAATCATTTCTTAACTTCCTGAACAGTCTCTGGGTTTACAACTTTTAATGAAGGCTGTGGTGGTTAAACTGGAGACAGATGCATCAAAGATACTTGCACTTTGCTATAATTAGAGGCAGTGTCTTTACCGTTTCAAGAGCTGACACAATGCACAAACTTTACATGCCAGGTCAGGCAAAATGTGTTCAGCTCAGCAGCAGGATCTATGAACTAACGTTGAATGTGCAGATTCCAAAATTAAGTAAGGGGCAGTCCCCTCACTCACAGTGATAAGAATGGTAAAATCCCATACAAAGGGGGTAGCATTTCAGAATTATAGTAACTGTAACAAACTGAAAGGAAATGCGAAAACACGAGAATAATAATTTCTGCTACTTTCTCAAATGCTTGTTGCCAAATCGTACGCAGCAGTCTACTAAAAAGAAAATCTGACCGTGCTATGCAAAACTGCTGCTGTAACAATCATTTCCATTTACACATGTGTTGTCTCACAGTTAGGTTACGATTCACAAATCCAGAAGACTGGAATTATAATTATCAAAAATCAGTTCAAATCTCATGAAAGTAGCCAATGAATCTGAAACTGAATTCAGTTAATGAACCTGGAATAATAAGTTTCTTACCATAACTATCACACCATAACTGGAATAGAGTGGATGTGGAGACGATGTTTCCATTATTGGGAGGGTCTAGGACCAGAGGCCACAGTCTCAGAATAAAAGGACGTACCTTTAGAAAGGAGATGAGGAGGAATTTCTTCAGTCAGAGGGTGGTGAATCTGTGGAATTCCTTGCCACAAACGACTGTGAAGTCATTGGATATGGATGATTATTAATATGGGGTGATGGGAGCAGGCAGGGGAATGAGATTGAGAGGGAAAGATAGATCAGCCATGATTGAATGGCGGTGTAGACTTGATGGGCCAAATGGCCTAATTCTTCTCCGAGAACTTCCGAACTATTAACTATTGTACCATAACTATAAACTACCAGATTGTTTTAAAACTCACCTTATTGCTGAGAGAATAAAATCCTTTATGTTACTACAGACTCAAACCAATGTGGGAGGAAGCCAGCGCAGAGAAAAGCCACGCAAGGAGAATGTGCAAACTCCACACAGACAGCACATTTAGTCAGCATCGTACCTGGGTCTCTGGCACTATAAGGCAGCAACTCTACCGCTCCGCCGAGTTATGGACGTAGCCCAGACCATCACACAAAGCAAACTCCCTTCCATTGACTCCATCTAGATTTCATGCTGCCTCGGCAAGGCTGCCAGCATCATCACGGACCAGCCTCACCCCAAACATTCACTCTTCTCCCCTCTCCCATCAGGCATAAGGTACAGAGGTTTGAAATGGCACACGTCCAGATTCAGAGACAGTTTCTTCCCAGCTGTTATCAGGCAACTGAACTGTCCTCTCATCAGCTAGATAGCGGCCCTGACCTCCCATCTACCTCACTGAAGACTTTTGAACTATTTTTAATGACTTCAATGTTAAATCTCGCACTAAATATTGTACCCTTTATCTGCTTACGCTGGATGGCTTGATTGTATTCATGTATAGTTTTTTCTTTGACTGGATAGCAAACAAACAAAAGCTTGTTCTTTGTGTCTTCACGAGGCAAGGTGTTTTTATTTACACACGGAGAATGTTAGGTGCCTGGAATGAACAGGTACAGGAGGAGTGTTTAAGAGGCATTTACAGACATATGAACAGGCAGGGAATGGGTGGCTACAGAGCATGTGCAGGCAAACGGAATTAAATTGACATAATGTTCGGTAATCTACTGTGGGATGAAGGGCCTGATCCTGTGCTGTACCGTTCTACTTTCTATGTCCACTTCACAACTGACTCTCCCACCCATTGTTATGTGCCTTCATCAAGTTTAGCAGCAAAATCTTTGGTGCCTTTATCCATGTCATTTATGAACGTTGTTATAGACTGAGACCCCCATGGATGGAAAGCATACTGTTGGGTTGCATCACAGCTTGGTCTGGGAACAGCTCTACTCATGACCATAAGAAATAGCAGAATTCTAGATGAAACCCAGTCCATCTCATAGACCAGATTCCCCACAATTCACTCCATCTATGCTGCCTCGGAAAAGCAGCCAACATGACAAAAGACTTGTTCCTTCCCAGTCATTACGTCTTCTTCCCAGCTCCCTTCGGGCGGAAAGTACAGTGATTTGAAAGTGCGCACTACCAGACTCAGGAACAGCTTCTTCCCTTCTGTTATCAGGCTTCTGAAAAAGTCCTTCCATAAGCTAGGGTACTGTCTGATTCACCCCTATCCAACTAGGGACTGGACTTTTTCTATGGAACTGATGTGCTACAATGCTGGGAACTATATTCTGCACTCTGTACATTCCCCTTCGCTCTATCTAATAGACGAGTTTGACTTGATTGTATCTAATGAATGGTATATCTGATCTGATTGGATAGCATGCAAAACAAAACTTTTCACTGTACCTTAACACATGTGAGAACAACCTAAACCAAAGCCTAGAACTAATCTCTGTGACACATAGCTCCTTACATTTTGCCAATCAGTGAGACAAAAACATTTATGTTTACTCTGTTTCCTGTTTGCTACCAGCTTTGCATCCACACCAACGAGTTACACGCCTACACAATGAGTGCCTATTTTACACAAATGAGCTTTGATGCAGCGTTTTCTCAAATGTCTTCTGGAAATTGAAGTGAAGTATATCCAGTGTTTCCCCTTTATCCAATGCATTTTACCTCTTCAAAAAGAACGTCAAAAAATGGTCAAATATGATTCCCCTTTCAAACAACCGTGTTGATCTTGTCTAATCTTGCCATCACACAAATCAACCTTCCCTCCATTGACTCCATCTTCACCACGCTGCCTCGGCAAGGCCGCCGGCATAATCAAGTCTCACCCCGAACACTCCCTCTTCTCCCCTCTCCCATCAGGTAATAGGTACAGAAGTTTGAAAACACACACCTCCAGATTCAGGGACAGTTTCTTCCCAGCCGTTATCAGATGACTGAACCAACTGCAAAGCGGTCCTAACCCATCTACCTCATTGGAGGCCTTCGAACTATCTTTAATCGGAATTTACTGGGCTTTATCTTGCTCTAAACGTTATAAGCTTTATCCTGCATCTGTACATGGCGTGATTACATCATGTATAGACTTTTCGCTAACTGGATAGCATGCAAGAAAAAAAGCTTTTTACTGTATCTTGGTACACATGACAAATAATAAAGTAAAGTAAACTGATTGCCTTCAATGTTTCAAAGTGCCATACTATACGCTTTAATAATAGCTTCTACCCTTTTCCTTATGACACACAATAAGCTAACGGGCTTGTGGTTTCCTGCTTTCTGTCTCCCTCCCTTTCTGAAGAGGCACACGATGGTAGAATATGCAACTGTGGTCCAGCTTAGTGCCATGTCCGGGCAGACCTCAACATGTAAAATGATCTGATGGATCTCAATTATATTAACGTGCACTTCAGGAAGAATTTGACTCCAACTGGCTGCAGCAGCTAAAGCTGTGTGGGAATCCCTGGTGCAAAGTTTAACATAAATGGAGACACAAACAACTCCAGATGCTTGTAACAAAATATATGGAGGACTTTAGGATTCAGATCAATGACTGGAGAAAGAACATTTTTGAAGAGCGCAACAACTGTTTCTTAAGATCACGGTGGCGCAGTGGTAGAGGTGCTGCCTTACAGCGAATGCAGCGCCGGAGACCCGGGTTCGATCCCGACTACGGGTGCTGTCTGTTCTCCCCGTGACCTGCGTGGGGTTTCTCCGAGGTCTTCGGTTTCCTCCCACCTCTAAAGACGACCAGGTTTGTAGGTTAATTGGCTTGGTAAATGTAAAAATTGTCCCTAGTGTGTGTAGGATAGTGTTAATGTGCCGGGATCGCTGGTCGGCCGAATGACCTGTTTCCGCGCTGTATCTCTAAACTAAACAGGACAAAATACAAGTAAGATATGGAAAACCAATGAATAAAGTAACAAACAACTATTAACAAAGAAACAAAACAAAATAACAGGTCCGATGCCCTTCTGCGTCCCTGAAATTTAGATTTGTTTAGAGATACAGGACAGGAACAGGCCCTTAGGCCCACCGAGTCCACTGACCAGAGATCCCCGCACACTAGCACTATCCTACTCACTAGGGGCAATTTCTAATTTGAAGCCAAATTAACCTGCAAACCTGTGCGTCTTTGGAATGTGGGAGGAACCTGAAGCCCACGTGGTCACAGGGAGAACGTACAAACTCCGTCGAGACGGCACCCATAGTCAGGATTGAACCTGGGTCTCTGGCCCTGTAAGGCAGCCACTTTACCGCTGTGCCAATGTGCCTCCCCAGAAATGTAGAAACAAGGAACTTCAGATGTGCAAGAAGGAACTGCCGATGCTGGTTTAAACCGAAGATAGAAACAAAAAGCTGGAGTAACTCAGCGAGACAGGCAGGATCTCTGGAGGGAAGGAATGGGTGACGTTTCGGGTCGAGACACTTCATCAGATGCTGGTTTACAAAAAAACATAAATTGCTGGAACAACTCAGTGGGTCAGGCAGCATCTCTGCAATAATTGTGCGACTGACGTGGAACTGGGGTACAAGGCATAGTTTCTAAATGTGGCACAAATTTTGGCAGCACCGCAAAGAAGAGGAAAACTCCAGTGGAATACAAACAAGATTGCGATATGGGCAGAGGCGTGGCAGATTAAATTTAATGAAGAGAAATATGAGGTGGTATATTTTGGTCTGCTTTCAGGAATGACAAGTGGCAAGACAAAATATAAAAGTGTACAGAACCGACGTCCCACCATTGACTCCATCTATACTTCATGCTGCCTTGGAATGGCAGCCACCTTAATCAAAGACGTCCCATCCCGATCATTCCTTCTTCCTCCTGCTCCCATCCAGCAGAAGGTACAGAAGCTTGAAAATGCGCACCACCAGACTCAAGAAAGCAGATTACTTCCCACTGTTATCAGGCTTCTGAATGGTCCTTCCATAAGATTGTCTGATTCGCATCTACTCAATAGTGGACATTGGACTTTGTTTCTGGAACTGGTGCACTGCAATGCTGAAACTATATTCTGCATTCTGCATCTTCCCCTCTGATTTATCAATTGTTCTTTAGTTTGCTTAACTGCATTTATGTATAATATTATCTGATCTGATTGGATCACATGCAAAACAAAGTTTTTCTCATACTTATCAATTCCTATTTATTTTTGCAAGGAACCTAAAATAGGGGGCAATACGAAGTTGCTAATTAAGCTACAAACTTGTCCCTCGGATGTGGATGGCAATTTATGCTGGAATGGAGAGAATGTCCAAACTCCAGAGACTGAACCCGAGGCAGGATCAAAGCTGGGCCCCTGTAACTGTGAGACAGCAGCATTAACCACTGTACCAATAAACATGCGGCGCTGCAGAAGTACTTTAAAGGTAAACTCTTTTTGCGGTTTACAACATGAATCATCTCAGCCTTACCAAGTGTTGATCTTTCCATGAGCAATTATCTTTATGTGGGCAACATTTAAAAAAAAATCAAAGAAGCTGCTTCTTAAGGTGGTGATTCAGTACTGAAGTGTACACTCATGCAAGAGATAAGAAAGAGATAATGCAAAAATATGAGTAAAATTTATGACTGGGTAATTTGTGTGAGAATTTAAGAGTTTCGTTAACACACAAGTTTATTGTAATTTAAAGTTCATAACTTTGTATCTATGAAGCGTCTTGTTTTCAAAATCTTTGACTTACTTTTAGTTTCATTTTAATAGGACGTCTAAATGACGGTGTAAGAGAGGAAGGAGAGGCCAAGGTAAGGTGCAGATTGAGGGTAGCTTGGAGGAGATTAAGATGCCACGTCAGAGAGCAAACAGCCATGAACAAAGGTTCAAGAGAGCTGCATGAGAGAGGGTGGGACTGGAGAGAGGGAGGGAGAGAGGGAGGGAGAGAGGGGGAGAGAGGGAGAGAGGGGGAGGGGGGTGCGAAGAGGGGGTGAGAGGGGGAGAGAGGGGGTGCGAAGAGGGGGGGAGAGGGGGAGAGAGGGGGGAGAGGGTGGGGGAGAGAGGGGGAGAGGGTGAGGGAGAGAGGGGGAGAGGGGGGGGAGAGGGTGGGGGAGAGGGGAGAGAAGAGGAGAGAGAGGGAGAGAGGGGGAGAGAGGGGAGGGAGGGAGGGAGGGAGAGAGAGGGAAAGAGAGAGAGAGAGAGAGAGAGAGAGAGAGAGAGAGAGAGAGGGGGGGGGGGAGAGAGGGGGAGAGGGAGGGGGGAGATAGGGAGGGAGAGAGGGGGGAGAGAGGGAGGGAGAGAGGAATGGAGAGTGGGAGGGAGAGAGGGAGAGAGGGAGGGAGAGGGAAAGAAGGGGGAGAGAGAGAGAGAGAGAGAGAGAGAGAGAGAGAGAGAGAGAGAGAGGAGAGGGAGAGGGAGAGAGGGAAAGAGAGACGGGGTGAGAGAGACGGGGTGAGAGGGTGAGATTGGGTAGGAGAGGGCTGGGTGGGTGGGAGAGGGCTGGAAGTGAGAGGGTCTGGGTGGGAGGACAATGGTGAGTAAGGTGGGCTAAAAATTGCAGTGCTATCATGTACCGTTTTGGTGTCATTTCAGGATCATTCAGACAGACAGACAGACAGACATAGAAACAAACAAGATGAGAGTTTTAGTCAAAGATCATAGAGCAGATCAAGATAGTTCACTCCACGAAAAAGCCGTATTAGGTGACGGGTAATCTTCAGCGCCATTTCCGTAACCGGCTTCCGTCATGGCGTCCTCATCTACAAGCGAAGCATACCAACGATTATAGCAAAGATCATCCGCTCTATGATCTTTGCTTCAGACTGAGTCAGGGGACAGAGGAACTCAAGCCATCCTCACTGCCCTTCCCTCCGACATGGACATGGAGCGATCACCAGCTCCCCCTTTTTTTTTGTTAATCATCTATTTCCTTCGGGTGTTTTTTTAAGATTTTCCACTTACCATTTCCGTACGTTTTCTATAGCTGATGTGACCCGTTTGATGTCACCCTTCGCGTGCGCGTGCGTGTGTAGGGTTAGGGTTAGGGTTAGGGGTTAGGGGTTAGGGGTTAGGGGTTAGGGTTAGTGTGCGTGTCTGATCCGCTGATTTACTCCAGCCTTTGATGTCTGGAGAAAACACACACACACACACTTACACACACACTTTCCACATACACACACTTACTTCAGCAAATAGCGACCAAGGCAGTGCTGACAGTGATAGGGGAAATTGATGAGGGTTTACTGCATTTTAAAAGAAAATTAAAAGAAACATTTAAAACATTTATAAACACACAAACTGTTCCCACGCAACGCTGATTACACTGCGAGAGGCATAACTGAAGTAGGGTCGGGTTTACTGAAATGGCGGAAGTTACGCTCTGTTGCGTACTACATGTCAGTCCATTGGATTTTGCAGGAGTGGTCTATCTTGCTCTGCTCTAGTATCTTTGGTTTTAGTAATATATATATAGATATGCCAAATGTGGGCAAATGGGACCAGCAGATTGTGCATTTTGGTCAATAAGGACAAGTTGGGCTGAAGGTTGACACAAAATGCTGGAGTAACTCTGCGGGACAGGCAGCATCTCTGGAGAGAAGGAATGGGTGACGTTTCGGGTTGAGACCCTTCTTCAGACTGATGTCAGGGGAGTGGACGGGACAGAGGTAGAATGTAGTCGGAAACAGTAAGAATGGTGGGAGAACTGGGAAGGGGGGGGGGGATGAAGGACCCGTTTCTGTGTTGTACGACTTTATGACTAATAGCTAAAGGGCAGTTTGTGTGAACAGGTATTAGAGGCAGCATTGCCGAGTGATGTAACGTGCAAGGTAGAGAGAAGGGGAAAGTGTGGAACAGACATGGAAGTGGGATGGAGGTCCAAGAGAGATTGAGAACCTTTTGACCTCAGTTTAATATTCTTAGCCAAGACTGAAAGGACAAGTTTTGCTGAGAAGGGGTACCTACACGGTCCGAAACTCTGTAGTCCAAAACAGAACATAGAACAGTACAGCACTGGAATAGACTTATCGGCAAACAGGATCTGTGCCATATATGATGCCAAAATTAATTGTCATCTGCCTGCACATAATCCATATCCCTCCGTTCCCTGCATATCCATGTGGACGGCATGGTGGCGCAGTGGTAGAGCTGCTGCCTTGAAGTGGCAGAGGCCTGGGTTCCATCCTGACTAAGGGCGCTATCTATACGGAGTTTGCACGTTCTCCCTGTGACCTCATGGGTTTTCTCCGTGTGCTCCGGTTACCTCCCACACTCCAAAGTGCAAGGTTATAGTTGAATTGGCTTCTGTAAATTGTAGGGTGCAACTAGTGTATGGTGATCGTTGGTCAGTGCGGGCTCGGTGAGCTGAAATGCCTGTTTCTGCTCTGTATCTCTGAATTAAACATGTACCTATCCAAAAGTCCCTTAACTGTCATTATTATCTGCCTCCACTAACACCCCTGGCAGCATGTTCCAGGCACCCGCCACTCTCTGTGCAAAACAAAAGATGTTGTGGGTGTGGGTGTTAGTGTCTGTTCCTGTGCAGTACTGTACTGTGCGTAAAAACATAGAAAATAGGTGCAGGAGGAGGCCATTCGGCCCTTTGAGCCAGCACCGCCATTCAATATGATCATAGCTGATCATCCAAAATCAGTACCCCGTTCCTGCTTTCTCCCCATATCCCTTGTTTCCGTTAGCCCTAAGAGCTATATCTAACTCTCTCTTGAACTACTCTCATTGAGTAGTTGGTCCATTCTCTCAGAATCTTAACTTGAAATCATCTTTCTTAATTGGGATGATGGAGCAAACGCGTATTTCTTCGTACTAAATGAACCCACAGTCATTCATCGTCCCCAACTATCATTTTTATAACTTGTAAAAGAAACGTCTACTGCAAAACTCCAATTATACTTCAAGCTGCCGCGGCAAGGCCACCAGCATAATCTAGGACAGGTCACACCCTGGCAACTCCCTCTTCTTCCCTCTCCCATCGGGCAAAAGGTATAGAAGTGCGAATGGCTCGATTGTAATCATGTATTGACTTTCCGCTGACTGGTTAGCACGCAACAAAAGCTTTTCACTGTACCTTGTTTACACGTGACAATAAATGAAATTCAAACACAAAATGTGGTTAAAAAGACTCACCTGAAATGCTTTGTGTGGGATCACTGCGGAATACCTCAATGGAGTTTAAGGGTAGATCAGACCCTCATGGCCAGTACGAGAAGCAGCTGTGGGAATCAACTGCACAGACTACAAGCAAGTCCAATCTGCATGATCTGTGGGCAAAGTGGCTGCTTAAATATGTCCCAGAACAACTGGGTAAGAATGACATTAGTGGTGAAACGAGAGTAGGTTTCTCTCTCAACCACATTACATATGTGACTGGGAAAAGCCTGAAAGAGGAACTGGGAAAAAAATAAAGAAAGCTCATTCAAAAACACTCTGCTTTTTCCCCTGCACATTCACTGACTTTCCCTTTCACTCAACAAGATATCCAGATTGTCCATCTCCCAGTATATTTCCTCCCACCTTTCTGATCTTTTAGTTTTCTTACTTTTCCTCTCATTTTTAAAGTTGTATTTCAGCTTGAATTGAATTCGCTCCCAATAAAACACAGAGCAATATTGAGTTGCAGAACGCAGCAGCGTAACTTTCATTCTGCATTATTACACAATATTGCTTAAAGTAATATAATACAGCAAATAAAAAAAGGCATGCAGTTTCAATGCTTGGTAATAGTATTCTTGTCATTGCGAAACATATGGTCACTGCTCGTAAATGGCCACATTTCTGCAGAGATAGTATGGTTTTTTTTCGGGTTTAATTTCTAAACACAATTTTATTTTGCTCAGTGGTGTGCGCATCTTGTAGAGCTGCTGCCTCACAGTGCCAGAGAACCGGGTTCAAACCTGAGATTGAGTGCTGTCTGTGTGGAGTTTGTATGTTCTCCCTGTGACCGCGTTGGTTTTCTCCAGGTGCTCAGGTTTCCTCCCACATTCCAAAGATATGTTTGTAGGTTAATTGGCTTCTCTAAATTGTGTAGGATGCAAAAGTGCGATATTATAGAACTAATGTACGCTTAATCGATGGTCAACATGGACTCGTTGGGCCGAAGGACCCGTTTCTATGTTGTATCTCTAAAACTCTTGTATTGTAAAACTAAACTCAAACAGAAATGGATTTCACAAAATAATTCCTTAAATATTCCAATAGACATTATAATCCAATAGAATACATTCCTGATGCCAGAAAAATGTATGAAAACATAGTTTTAAAGGATAAAGGATCATAGTGTGGTGGGTGCCTGGAACGCGCTGCCAATGGTGGTGGTGGAGGCAGATACCATAGTGGATCTGCGCTTAGTTTGAAAGTTTCACCAAGAAAAATTAACAAAAGGCACAAAGTGCCGGAGTAGCTCAGTGGTCAGGCAGCAATGCTGGGAAACAAGGATAGGTGATGTTTCACGTCAGGCTGAAGAAGGGTCCCGACCGGAAACATCACCTATCCATGTTCCCCAGAGATGCTGCCTGACTCACTGAATTACTCCTGCACGTTTTGCGTTTTTTTGTAAATCAGCACCTGCGGTTCGTTGTATCTCCAACAGCTTGAACCTCCTGTAAGCAATAGTGAAACGACTGAGGGAGTTGGATAAGGTTACCATACTGAGGTTAGTGGTCAACTTGATTCTAAACACTGAATTCAAATCAAGCCCTGAAAATTACATCAAAGACTTTTCAAATTGTCTTTTTGCAATACATTCAAAGAGTCAACAGATAACAGATTCAGCTAAGATGCCACTGATCTGTTGCTCTCAGACATTTAGCATTTCTTGTATTCACAGAGAAATCAACAATTTTTTAACAAAAGGACCCTTCTTCAGAGGTTGAATCACACACTCCTATACTCGGGCAAAAATCAGCCTCAACACAGGATATCAGACCACACAATTTCCCTTGCATATGGATAGAACTGTACAGCACAGGAACAGGGCCTGTGGCTCACAATGTCCGTACTAAACATGATACCAAGTTAAACTAATCTCTGCTGACGTGATCAATATCCCTCCATTCCCTATCTATCCATGTGCCACCATAGCCTTGTCCCTTATTACTGCTTGATCTAAACCTCTAAAGAACAGACTTCCTCCTGACACAATGTTTATATATTACAAAAGCATAGTTTAGTTTAGTTCATTGCTTTTGTTGCGTGCTAACCAGTCAGTGGAAAGACTATACATGGTCACAATCCACAGTGTACAGATCGACAGATTTGAGAGGAGATTAAGAAGAGCATAGTTAAAGAAACAAATGCTGCTGTTGGGGTAGAGATTTAAAAGTGTGGAGTGATTGTGTGGGATCAGCACACAGAGTGGCCTGGCTTGGGCACCATCTTGGAATTGCATCTGCATCGTTCAGTGCTTTTTCACCCCAAGAAAAACCTGAATTGGTGACAAACATGAACAGCCCAATGTAGACACAAGGAACTGGTGATGCTGGTTTACGAAAAAAAAGTGTGTGGAGGAACTCAGCGGGTCAGGCAGCATCTTTGGAGAACATAGATAGTGATATTTTGGGTCGAGACCCTTCTTCACAGCCCAATATTCAACCGTTTAATTCTTGCTTAAACATATCAAATATGTCCTCACACACGACAGTGACTTTCACTTACAAAATGTATCTAACGTCAGCAAAATGCAGCACAAGGGCAGAATCAGTACAAACGTGCCAAAGGAGCTGTTTGGAGAAGTGATTAAAACTAAGAGTCTGAAGAGATGAGAGAAAAGATGAAGGGAATTCCAAAAAATGTTGTGCTTTATCAACTGAAAGCAAGGCTGCCAGCGGGAGCATAATTTGCTGACATCAGCCGCCGGGAAAGTTGCTGATGTCAGCAAATTATGTCAGGGGAAAGAGGCAGAACAATTCCCTTAGATTTACCTTCTCCTGAATCAAAACACCAGCAAAGATGTAGCATAGTGGTGCAGCTGGTGCAGGTACCTGGTATAGGTCCAGTACCTCCTTTAATCTGGACAAAATTACAAGAGTGAACTTGAAATCCACCCCTGTGCAGGCCCCCCACCCCTCCCCCCATACCCCGGAGGTCCCCCCTAAAAACATGCCGGCCTAGGCCGGGTGAGGCGACCAACCTTGACCTCATCGGAATTTCCGCACCAATCTTTTGCCCCTAGTGGCCGGGGCTCTGAGACTCCGGCCCGGACGGAGCCGACAGTTCCATTGCCATATCTGACTTCTCATGCCTGACTTAGTGGGCCGGTATCTCAGTCCACTAAGGCCGGGATCTCTGTTGTTCCGAATAAACAGATAATCCAGCAAGACTCTGGAACCAAGGGTACCGGAGCATCAATGGTGGACCTGTCAGATCGCCAGGTCGATCCTGACCTCAGGTGCTGTTTGTGTGAAGTTTGGAATTGTCAAATGGAGTTTGTAAATTGGCTTGGTAAAATTGTAAATTGTCCTTAGCATGTGTTGGATAGTGTTAGTGTGTGGGGATCACTGGTTACCGCGGACTAGGTGGGCCGAAGGTGGGCCGAAGGGCCTGTTTCTGTTCTGTATCTCTAAACAAAACTAAACTAAACTTCATCTCATTTGATCTCACGCTATAAGAAAGATAACATAGAACAATACAGCAAAGGAACGGGCCCTTCGGCCCACAATGTTTGTGCCGAACATGATGCAAAGTTAAACTGATCTAATCTGCCTGCACATGATCCATATCCCTATATTACCTGCGCTTCCATGTGCCTATCTAAATGCCTCTTAGCATATCTGCCTCCACCACCACCCCTGGCAATGTGTTTCAGGCCTGTCTCTGTGCTGTCAGTGGGGATCCTTGTCCCACAAAGGCTCAAAGCAGAGGAGCAGGTTTGCTGATGGCATTGAGAACCTGGGTTCTGCTGGGAGCATGCCGAGACCTGTGTGAACAATGGGAGGAGTGCAAACGACCACCCTGTGAACTACCCACCGACTTGCCCCACCAAGCACTGTCTGGCCCACCTGTGGCCACCTGTGGCCATCTTTATAGATCCCACGGTGACCTCACCAGTCACAGCAGAAGCCACAAAAATAGAATGGCACCAAGAAGACAATGATAACATTCTCAGTCGCCAACCACAGAATGTCCAATATACCACTGACCACAAAGTGTCCAATTTAGTTGCATAAAGGAAGTTCCCAAACTGTGTTGCATCATTATCTTCCTGGAATTGAGATATTTTGGGAGGTTTGAATGTTTGTTGCATGCAATTACTTTTTGCTGGCCTATCTTTTCTATTTACACTACCCCCAGGTTTGATCCTGACCTACGGGAAATTTTACAAAGGACAATTAACGTACAAATCTACGCATCTTTGGGATGTGGGGGAAAACCGGAGCACCTGGAGGTCAGAGTCAGGATTGGACCCGGGTCTCTGCCGCTGTAAGACAGCAACTCTACTGCTGCGCTACCATGCAGCTCTAGGAATAGTAGGAGTTGTAGTTATGATGAGGTTCAGCTTCTTTGTCTCAGGCTGAATTTAGCTGTCACTCTCACAAGCGATGAAGTGGATCACACTCTTTGCTCGACAGTTGTTCTATAAAGAACTACCAAACAGCTGCAACATGGGAGTTAGTTCATGCCCAGTGAACCATATTAGAGTCAAATCCCACTGGACTCCAGGGCTGAGCTAAAATCTGGTGCACTTGGCATCTAAGACATGACCCCATTCATCTGAAGAAGCAAGGAGGAGGGGCGGGGGGGAAGCTGGCAGGGGGTGGGTCTGGACAAAACCTGGTGAGTGTTTAGTTTAGTTTAGTGTCCTGTCCTGTGCACGGAGTTACAGTGAGAAGCTTTTGTTGCGTGCAACCAGACAGCAGGAAGACAAACACGATTACAATCAAGTCAATCGGTCCACTCTTTCAAATCTCTACTCCAACGGCAGCATTTCTTACATTATTCCCTGACTAAGTCATCTACAGTGTACAGATACATGATACAGGGAATAATGTAAGATGCTGCCGTTTGAGTAGAGATTTAAAAGAATGGAGCGATTGTAATGCGTGTGCAGATCCACTTCTGTGATCAGCACACAAAGAGTCGTCTGGCTTGGGCGCGATCTTGGATAGGTGGATACAGATGAGGGGGAGGGGGGAGGCAAAAGATGTGAAATAAGGATAGAAGAGGTTCGAACTGTGAAGCCAGAGTGAGGAATATAGGTTGAATTGGAGAGGGAAGGTGAAAAAATTCATGGAGTGCAGGAGCATGATGGGTGACCTTATAGAGGTGTATAAAATCATGAGGGGAGTAGATAGGGTAGATTCAGAGGCTTTTACCCAGAGTAGGAGAATCGAGAACCAGAGGACATATGTTTAAGATGAAGGGGGAAAGATTTCATAAGAACACGTGGGGCAACCTTTTTACACAAAAGGTGGTAGGTGTACTGAACGAGCTGCTGGAGGAGGTATTTGAGGCAGGTACTATCACAACGTTTAAAAAATATTTGAATAGGTATATGGATAGGACAGGTTTAGAGGGCTATGGGCAGGTGGAACTAATGTAGAAGGGGAATGTTGGTTGGCATGGGCAAGTTGGGCCGAAGGGCCTGTTTCTATGCTGTATGGGATCAGTCCAGGTGGTGCACAGGCAAAAGGGGGAAAAAGAGGTTTGACAGCTCTGGGCATGTACTCGCTGGTTTAGAAGAATAAGGGGGATCTCATTGAAACCTACCGAATAATGAAAGGCCTAGATAGAGTGGATGTAGAGAAGATGTTTCCAGTAGTGGGAAAGTCTAGAACCATAGGTCTCAGAATAAAAGGATGTACCTTTACAATGCAGAGGGGTCTTTTTAGTCAGAGGGTTGTGAAATTGTGGAATTCATTGCTACAGACAGCAGTGAAAGCCACGTCATTGTGGAGATGAACAGATTCTTTCATATTAAGGGCGTCAAAGGTTACGGGAAGAAGGCAGGAGAATGGGGTTGAGAGGGAAAAATAGATCGGCAATGATCGAATGGTGCAACAGACCCAATGGCCTAATTCTGCTCCTATGTCTTATGGTCTCAGAGGTTGTTTACAGGTTATTTATCTAATATTGAAGGTAGACAATATTCATATGACAACAGACACAAAGTGCTGGAGTAACTCAGTTACTCAGCGGGTCAGATAGCATCTCCGGAGACCACGGAGAGGTGACGTTTTGGGTCAGGACCTTTCTTCAGAATGTGCAAGTCGTTGAACTGGTCAAGTGTCAAAGTGTAAATAGTCATGACAACTGCCTACCTATCACCATGGTAACAAGCATGAGCAACAATTGACACATGACCCCACTGAAGGTTGGCAACTGGTAATCAATACTGCCACCGGATTCTTTCACCATTCCAAATACATTCGGCAAGTAAAATTATCACAATGTTCCATGCTTCACATCTGCTTATTACAGTGCAGTAAAACTGAGACTCAGAAGTTTCCGCAGATGATGAACACAGAGTTCAGTCTATGTTACACATTCAATTGGAAGTCATGAGATACATGCTTATATTTCTGGCACGTCCACATCCTGTACCCACCCACCCCTACACCACCAAATCTAACTCATACGTACAAATACCTACTATTTGACAAGGCTGTTTGCCGGAAAGGCCTGAAGTCCACAGCTCAATTCTACCCGTTGCACAGGATGTTTTTAAAAGTGTGCTGACAGAAGTTCAGGATATGCACGTCCCTGTTAGAGTGAAGGGCAAAGCATGCAAACATAAGGAAGCTTGGCTGACGTGGGAAATTGAGACATTGGTCAAAAACAAGAAGGATGCATGGTACATGCATAGGCAGCTGGGATCAAGTGCATCCCTGGAGGAGTTTAGGGAACTAAGGACTAAACTGAAAAAGGAAATCATAAGGGCAAAAAGGGGCCAGGAGACAGCTCTGGCAGGTAGCATTAAGGACAATCCCAAAAGATTTTATAAATACATAAGGGGGAAAAGGGTAATTAGAGCGAGAATGGGACTTCTCGGGAATCAAAGTGGTCACCTCTGTGTGGAGCCACAGGAGATGGGCAAGGTCCTCAATTAGTATTTCTCCTCTGTATTTACCGAGGAGAAAGACAGTAGGACGAAGGAATTTGGGGCAGTCAATGGAAGTGTCTTGAGAGCAGTCAGTGTTACCGTCGAAGAAGTACAGAAGGTACTATCGCGTATGAAGGTAGACAAATCTCCAGGGTCTGATCAGATATATCCGAGGACAATGTAGGAAACGAGAGAGGAAATTGCGGGAGCCCTGGTTGAAATTTACAAGTTGTCCATAAATACAGGAGAGTGCCCGAAGATTGGAGGGTCGCAAATGTTGTGCCTCTATTCGAGAAGGGCTGCAGGGAAAATGTTGGGAACTATAGGCCGGTAAGCTTAACATCTGCAGTTGGAAAGTTACGAGAGAGTATTCTGAGGGATATGTTATACAGGCATTTGGATGGGCAAGGGCTGATTAGGGATAGTCAGTGACGGAAATCGCTATCAAAATATGGAGGAGACTGGGGCAAGGGGGCACAATTTCTTGGCAGCCGCGTGCGCATGCGCATACACACATGCGCGCAAGGATTCGAAGGCTTCAGCCGTGGGCCCTGTGAACGGTAATTACAGCACAATCCAGCGCTAAATGCAGCTCAACTCTGCCTGTCTCGCCGGGATAACCTACAACCCTGCCTGGACTGACGGAATTCCAGTCCGGAGCCGTGGAGCGAGCGCTGCTTCTCCGTGCTGGCTGTAAGCCTGGGCCATATTTCCCTTAAGTCCGGCAGGGCAGTAGGTTAACCTGGCGGGAGAGGCGGAGTTGAGCTGGGTTTAGCGCTGCTTCTCTGCTGGTTGTGGGCCTGAGACCACCGCGCCCATCTGATTCCCGACGTCTCTTGCCACCCTCAGGCGTTGGGGGGGGGGTCACTCGGGTGGGGACGGGGCAGTTCGGCAGCGATTGCAATGCCGGAGAGCCGGCCGGGATCGATCCTGGCTGCGGATGAGGCGCAGGTCTGTGTACAGGGCTGCCGTTGTGACCCTATGACCTGGGCACGTCCTCATAGAATCATAGAAAATAGGTGCAGGAGTAGGCCATTCGGCCCTTCAAGCCTGCACCGCAATTCAATATGATCTGATTTTCCAACTCAGTATCCTCTCCAGTATCTTCCTCCTCCAATCACCGCGCTCTATCCTCAGTCCCACCCCCCTACTTCCGCCTCTGACCGACACCTCCCTCCTCCAATTGCGCTGAATCAGCATGTCCCGCCCCCATTGTCTGCTGACCGATGTCTCTCTTGTCCAATCGGCGCCCTCGATCATCCGTCCCACCCCCACTGTCTCGCGGAAAGCGGAGATTTCACCGCTTTTCATCCGGATTTTAAAATCCAGATTACAAAAAATGTGAGGGGGGGGGGAAATCATCCCCCATCTCTCAAAACAGAGGGGGACATGTTCCCCCTGGCCCCCCCAGGATTTCCGCCACTGGCGATAGTCAGCATGGTTTTTGTACATGGGAGGTCGTGCGTCACAAATCTGATTGAGTTTTTTGAAGACGTGATCAAAAAGGTTGAAGAGGGCAGAGCTGTAGATGTTGTGTACATGGACTTCAGTAAGGCATTTGACTAAGTTCCGCATGGTAGGCTGCTCTGGAAGGTTAGATCGCAAGGGATTCAAGAGATAGCTTATCCATTCAGCTATCCATGGGATAGCAAATTGGCTTCATGGAAGGAAGCAGAGGGTGATGGTGGAAGGTTGCTTCCTGAACTGGAAGCCTGTGACTAGTGGTGTGCCTCACGGTTCGGTGCTGGGCCCATTACTGTTTGTCATCTCCATCAATGTTTTAGATAAGAAATTACAGGGCAAGATTAGCAAGTTTGCTGATGATACAAAAGTGGGTGGTTTTGCAGCTAGTGAAAGATTGCAGCAGGATCTTGATTGGTCAGGTGGGCTGAGGAATGGTTGATAGAATTTAATATAGAGAAATGTGAGATGTTACATTTTGGGAAGTCTAACAGGAGCAGGACCTACACAGTGAATGGCAGGCATCTGCCGAGTGTTGTAGTGCAGAGGGATCTAGGAGTACAGGTACATGGTTCCTTGAAGGTCGAGACGCAGGTAGATAAGGTGGTCAAAATGGCTTTTGGCACATTGGCCTTCATCAGTCAGAGTATTGACTATAGAAGTTGGGAGGGCATGTTGCAGTTGTATAAGATGTTGGTGAGACTGCATTTAGAGTATTGTGTTCAGTTCTGGGCACCATGTTATAGGAAAGATATTGTCAAGCTTGAATGGGTTCAGAGAAGATTTACGAGGATGTTGCCGGGACTAGAGGGTGTGAGCTATAGGTAGAGGTTGAGTAGGCTGGGTCTCTATTCCTTGGAGCACAGGAGGATATGGGGTGATCTCATAGAGGTGTATAAAATCATGAGAGGAATAGATCGGGTACATGCACAGAATCACTTGCCCAGAGTAGGGGAATCGAGGACCAGAGGACATCAGTTCAAGGTGAAGGGGAAAAGGTATCTGAGGGGTACCTTTTTCACACAAAGGGTGGTGGGTGTATTGACTAGCTGCCAGAGGAGGTAGTTGAGGCTGGGATCTTCCCAATATTTAAGAAACAGTTAGGCATGTACATGGAAAGGACAGGTTTGGAGGGATATGGACCAAGCACAGGCAGGTGGGACTAGTGTAACTGGGACATGTTTGTCGGTCTGGGGAAGTTGGGCCGAAGGGCCTGTTTCAACACTGTATCACTCTATGACTCTAGTCAGACTACAAAAATCGTTTAAGATAAATATTTACCTCGCCAATCTCTGGCTTCGGCCCAATTGGGTTGAAACTGCATTGTGAGGGTTTTAGTTTTGTTTTGTTTATTGATACAGTATGGAATCAGGCTCTTGGACCCACCAAGTCCACACTGACCATCGATCACCCGTCCACTCTAGTTCTACGTTGCCCCACTTTCTCATCCACTCCCTACACACTCGGGGAAATTTACAGAAGCCAATTAACCTACAAACCCGCACGTCTTTGAAATGTGGGAGGAAACTGGAGCACCTGGAGAAAACCTATGCCATCACAGGGAGAACGTACAAAGTCGCACAGACAGCACCCAAGGGCAGGATTGAACCTGGATCACTGGCATCCTTGTGATTGAGGCAGTGCAGCGTAGGTTCACGAGATTGATCCCTGGGTTGGCGGGACTGTCATATGAGGAAAGATTGAAAACTGGAGTTTAGAAGGATGAGGGGGATCTTATAGAAACATATAAAATTATAAAAGGACTGGACAAGCTAGATGCAGGAAAAATGTTCCCAATGTTGGGGCGAGTCCAGAACCAGGGGGCACAGTATTACAATAAAGGGAAAGCCATTTAAGACTGAGGTGAGAAAAAACCTTTTTCACCCAGAGAGTTGTGAATTTGTGGAATTCCCTGCCACAGAGGGCAGTGGAGGCCAAGTCACTGGATGGATTCAAGAGAGAGTTTGATAGAGCTCTAGGGGCTAGTGGAATCAAGGGATATGGGGAGAAGGCAGGCACGGGGACGATCAGCCATGATCACAATGAATGGTGGTGCTAGTTCGAAGGGCCGAATGGCCTCCCCTGCACCTATTTTCTATGTTGCTATGCTGTGAGGCAGCAGCCCTACAAGGAAGGGAAAAGTGAAAAATAACAAGGCATAATTACAAGAAAATAGGCTTATCAGAGAAAAAAACACCTTAAATTTGGTATTAGAGGTAAAGACACCCAAGATAGACAAAGAATACTGGAATAACTCAGCGGATCAGTCAACATCTTTGGAAAAAAGGAATAGGTGACGTTTCGGGTCGGGACCCTTCTTCAGACTAAGAGTCAGGAGGAGGGAAACTAGAGGTATGAGAAGGTACAGAACAAGATAGACACAAAATGCTGGAGTAACTCAGCGGGATAGGCAGCATCTCTCAAGAGAAGGAATGGGTGGCGTTTCGGGTCGAGACCCTTCTTCAGACTGATGTACAGACAAGGCACAGAACAAAGCAAAGCCTGCATTGCTGACTAAAGAAAAGGTGGAGCCCACAATGGTCTACTTTGGCTGGGGACGAGGTGATAATGCAGAGATACAAATGGTGAAATTAGCAAGACGACTAGGGTGGGGAAGGGTCGGAGAGAGAGAGAGAGAATGCAAGGGATACTTGAAGTTAGAGAAATCAATATTCATGAAGCTAAAGATACCCAAAGTTTGTTTGATGAAAGTAGCTCTATTATTCCCATCATTTTTAATCATAATTAGACATAGGTGGGATAACCATTTTTAAAGCCAGAATTAAATTAAGAAATTAAGAATTAAATGTCAGCACATTCGTTGACATTACTGGAACATGATATTGTTGCCTTAATACTTCCCTTTTTATCAATCTGTTCCAACCTCAGCCCTGGTGTGGCAGTGAACCTTGCCAAACTTCACATCAGCAGAAATGCACTTCATTACTGTAAATTACTGAACAAGAAGAAGAAGATTGGACTTTATTGCCTTCCATCACAGTGAGAAACGTGGGGAATCCACTGTGGTGGATGTTTATGTTAACTTTTATGTAGTTGTGTGTCTTGTTGCTTTTTTTTAGTATGTCTGTATGGTAATTCGCATATCACTGTATCTTAATTGGTACACGTGACAATAAAAGACATTTGAAACCTTTGAACACGTAAAGTGCAGGCAACATGCTCCTGCCTTTGACTTTGACGAGGAGTTCTAATTTTAAAATCATAGTTCACTTCCATTACTAGTGGCAACAAGGTTATGTTTTATGTATCGTAATGACTCTCTCTCTGTCTCTCTGTCAATAACTTGTCTCTCTGTCAAACAGCTCTCAAATCCATTCATAATCGCCCTGACAACAGCAACACAAATTGGGACAGTACTTCAAAGCCTCAGGGTCCACCTTCACGTGTAAATTTGGAATATGAAAGTCATGTTTTATAGAAACATAGAAACATAGAAATTAGGTGCAGGAGCAGGCCATTCGGCCCTTCGAGCCTGCACCGCCATTCAATATGATCATGGCTGATCATCCAACTCAGTATCCTGTACCTGCCTTCTCTCCATACCCCCTGATCCCTTCAGCCACAAGGGCCACATCCAACTCCCTCTTAAATATGGCCAACGAACTGGCCTCAACTACCTTCTGTGGCAGAGAATTCCACAGATTCACCACTCTCTGTGTGAAAAACGATTTTCTCATCTCAGTCCTAAAAGACTTCCCCCTTATCCTTAAACTGTGACCCCTTGTCCTGGACTTCCACAACATCGGGAACAATCTTCCTGCATCTAGCCTGTCCAACCCCTTAAGAATTTTGTAAGTCTCTATGAGATCACCCCTCAATCTTCTAAATTCCAGCGAGTACATGCCGAGTCTATCCAGTCTATCTTCATATGGAAGTCGTGCCATCCCAGGAATCAGTCTGGTGAATCTTCTCTGTACTCCCTCTGTGGCAAGAATGTCTTTCCTCAGATTAGGAGACCAAAACTGTACTCAATACTCCAGGTGTGGCCTCACCAAGACCCTGTACAACTGCAGTAGAACCTCCCTGCTCTTGTACTCAAATCCTTTTGCTATGAATGCCAACATACCATTCGCTTTCTTCACAGCCTGCTGCACCTGCATGCCTACTTTCAATGACTGGTGTTCCATGACACCCAGGTCTTGCTGCATCTCCCCTTTTCCTAATTGGCCACCATTCAAATAATAGTCTACCTTCCTGTTTTTGCCACCAAAGTGGATAGCCTCACATTTATCCACATTATACTGCATCTGCCATGCATTTGCCCACTCACCCAGTCTATCCAAGTCATCCTGCAGCCTCCTAGCATCCTCCTCACAGCTAACACTGCCCCCCAGCTTCGTGTCATCCGCAAACTTCGAG
Source organism: Okamejei kenojei (assembly GCA_035221665.1). Lineage (NCBI taxonomy): Eukaryota > Metazoa > Chordata > Chondrichthyes > Rajiformes > Rajidae > Okamejei > Okamejei kenojei. The sequence goes on from CM069138.1 coordinate 50,907,606, forward strand.
ATGTTGCATTTAATTCCCTCGTCCAAATCATTAATGTATATTGTAAATAGCTGGGGTCCCAGCACTGAGCCTTGCGGCACCCCACTAGTCACTGTCTGCCATCCTGAAAAGGACCCGTTCACTCCTACTCTTTGCTTCCTGTCTGCCAGCCAGTTCTCTATCCACATCAATACTGAACCACCAATACCGTGTGCTTTAAGTTTGTATACCAATCTCTTGTGTGGGACCTTGTCGAAAGCCTTCTGAAAGTCCAGATATAACATATCCACTGCTTCTCTTATCCACTCTACTAGTTACATCCTCAAAAAATTCAATAAGATTCGTCAGACATGATTTACCCTTCGTAAATCCATGCTGACTTTGTCCAATGATTTCACCACTTTCCAAATGCGCTGCTATCCCATCTTTAATAATTGACCCTAGCAGTTTCCCCACTACCGATGTTAGACTAACTGGTCTGTAATTCCCCGTTTTCTCTCTCCCTCCCTTTTTAAAAAGTGGGGTTACATTAGCTACCCTCCAATCCTCAGGAACTACTCCAGAATCTAAAGAGTTTTGAAAAATTATCACTAAGGCATCTGCTATTTCTGGGGCTACTTCCTTAAGTACCCTGGGATGCAGCCTATCTGGCCCTGGGGATTTATCGGCCTTTAATCCATTCAATTTACCTAACACCACTTTCCGGCTAACCTGGATTTCACTCATTTCCTCCATCTCATTTGACCCGCGATCCCCTGCTATTTCCGGCAAATTATTTATGTCTTCCTTAGTGAAGACAGAACCAAAGTAGTTATTCAATTGGTCTGCCATGTCCTTGTTCCCCATGATCAATTCACCCGTTTCTGACTGCAAGGGACCTACATTTGTTTTAACTAATCTTTTGCGCTTCACATATCGATAAAAACTTTTGCAGTCAGTTTTTATGTTTTCTGCCAGTTTTCTTTCATACTCCATTTTCCCTTTCCTAATTAAGCCCTTTGTCCTCCTCTGTTGGTCTCTGAATTTCTCCCAGTCCCCTGGTAGGCTGCTTTTTCTGGCTAATTTGTACACTTCATCTTTTTCTTTGATACTATCCCTGATTTCCCTCGTTATCCACGGATGCACCACCTTCCCCGATTTTTTCTTTTGCCATACTGGGATGAACAATTGTTGTAGTTCATCCATGCAGCCTTCCATTGCATATCCACCATCAACCCTTCAAGAATCAATTGCCAGTCCATCTTGGCCAATTCACGTCTCATACCCTCAAAGTTATCTTTCTTTAAGTTCAGGACCCGTGTTTCTGAATTAACAATGTCACTCTCCATCCTAATGAAGAACTCAACCATATTATGGTCACTCTTGCCCAAGGGGCCACGTACAACAAGGCTGCTAACTAACCCTTCCTCATTACTCAATATCCAGTCTAGAATGGCCTGCTCTCGTTGGTTCCTCCACATGTTGGTTTAGAAAACTATCCCGCATACATTCCAAGAAATCCTCTTCCTCAGCACCCCTGTCAATTTGATTCACCCAATCTATATGTAGATTGAAGTCACCCATTATAACGGTTTTACCTTCGTTGCACGCATTTCTAATTTCCTGTTTGATGCCATCCCCAACTCCACTACTACTGTTAGGTGGCCTGTACACAACACCCACTAGCGTTTTCTGCCCCTTAGTGTTTCGCAGCTCCACCCATATCGATTCCATATCCTCCAAGCTAATGTCATTCCTTTCTATTGCGTTAATCTCCTCTCTAACCAGCAACGCTACCCCACCTCATTTTCCTCTCTGTCTATCCTTCCTGAATATTGAATATCCCTGGATGTTCAGCTCCCAGCCTTGGTCACCCTGGAGCCATGTCTCCGTGATCCCAACTATATCATAATTATTAATAGCTATCTGCACATTCAACTCATCCACCTTATTACGAATGCTCCTCGCATTGAGACACAAAGCCTTCAGGCTTGTTTTTACAACACTCTTGGCCCTTTTACAATTATGTTGAAAAGTGGCCCTTTTAGATTTCTGCCCTGGATTTGTTTTCCTGCCACTTTTCACCTCGCTACCTATTGCTCCTATCCTCATTTTACACCCCTCTGTCTCTCTGCTCACACATTTAAGAAACCCTCCACTTCTTATTCTCCGTTTGTTATTTTTTTATTCTTTCCTCCCTACATGTTGCGTCTGACTGTTTCTCGTCTCTGCCTCCTGCCTCACAAACGGACTACTTGCCTTCTCTATTTGAGTCCCTCCCCATAACCGATCTAGTTTAAAGTCTCATATAAAGTCTCATATAAATTATGGATGAGTTGGACGATTTATAGAGTCATGGAGTCATTGGGTATGGCACGGAGATAGGCCCTTCAGCCCAATGGGTCCACGCTGACCATTTACACGAACCATACATCAAGAAGTCCACATTTGCAGTTCTGCTTGCCCCATATTAGGAAGGATATGTAGGCTTTGGAGAGAGTGCAGATGAGGTCTATCAGAATGCTGACTGAATTAGGTGGGGTAATATCTATAAGGAAAGGTTGGGCAACCCTGTATTTCTCTAGAACATCAGTGGTTGAAGAGAGACCTGATAGAAACATAGAAAATAGGTGCAGGAGTAGGCCATTCGGCCCTTTGAGCCTGCACCGCCATTCAATATGATCATGGCTGATCATCAACTCAGTATCCTGTACCTGCCTTCTCTCCATACCCCCTAATCCCTTTAGCCACAAGGGCCACATTTAACCCTCTTAAATATAGCCAATGAACTGGCCTCAACTACCTTCTGTGGCAGAGAATTCCACAGATTCACCACTCTCTGTATGAAAAACGATTTTCTCATCTCGGTCCTAAAAGACTTCCCCCTTATCCTTAAACTGTGACCCCTTGTTCTGGACTTCCCCAACATCGGGAACAATCTTCCTGCATCTAGCCTGTCGAACCCTTTAAGAATTTTGTAAGTCTCTATAAGATCCCCCCTCAATCTTCTAAATTTTAGCGAGTACAAGCCGAGTCTATTCAGTCTTTCTTCATATGAAAGTCCTGCCATCGCAGGAATCAGTCTGGTGAACCTTCTCTGTACTCCCTCTATGGCAAGAATGTCTATAGGGGATTAGGGGACCAGAACTGTACACAATACTCCAGGTGTGGCCTCACCAAGACCCTGTACAACTGCAGTAGAACCTTCCTGCTCTTATACTCAAATCCTTTTGCTATGAATGCTAACATACCATTCGCTTTCTTCACTGCCTGCTGCACCTGGATGCCTACTTTCAATGACTCGTTGCATCTCCTCTCTTCCTAATCGGCCACCATTCAGATAATAGTCTACTTTCCTGTTTTTGCCACCTAAGTGGATAACCTCACATTTATCCACATTATACTGCATCTGCCATGCATTTGCCCACTCACCCAACCTATCCAAGTCACCTTGCAGCCTCCTAGCATCCGCCTCATAGCTAACACTGCCCCCCAGCATCATGTCATCCGCAAACTTGGAGATGTTGCATTCAATTCCCTCATCAAGATCATTAATATATATTATAAATAGCTGGGGTCCCAGCAACTGAGCCTTGCGGTACCCCACTAGTCACTGCCTGCCATTCTGAAAATGACCTGTTTACTCCTACTCTTTGCTTCCTGTCTGCCAGCCAGTTCTCTATCCACATCAATACTGAACCCCCAATATCGTGTGCTTTAAGTTTGTATACTAATCTCTTATGTGGGACCTTGTCGAAAGCCTTCTGAAAGTCCAGATATAACACATCCACTGTTTCTCCCTTATCCACTCTACTAGTTACATCCTCTAAAAATTCTGTAGAATTATATACATTTATGACAGGGATATTTAGGGTAGATGGTCTTTTTTTCCTCTCAGAGTGGAAATTAAAAATAAGAGAGGGCATAGCTTTAAGCAGAGAATGCCGAAGTTTAAAGGAGATGTAAGGGGCAAGTATTTTTGTTGACAGAGGGTGTTGGGTGCCTGGAACGTGTTGCCAGGTGTGGTGGAAGAGACAGAAATGAAAGTGACCTTAAGAGGCTTTTAGAAAGGCACAAAGACACATATAGAGAAGGGTGAGATATGGATCACGTGCAGGCCGAGATTAGTTTATCTTGGCATCATGTTCGGCATGGACATTGTGGGCCGAAGGGCCTGATCCTGAGCAGTACTGTTATTTCAATCCCTTTTTTAATTATTCTTCCCACATTCTTATCAACCACCCCCAGATCCAGCCTATCACCTATACACTGGTGGCAATTTACACAGGCCAATTCGCCCATCGTCTTTGGGATGTGGGAAGGTCAGGATTGGATCCAGGAAACTGCGGCAATCCAGGCAGTGGCACTGCAACACCAATGAAGCCAGAGAGGTTGATAGGAGACACAAGGAACGGCATTCGCTGGTTAATACACAAAATGACACAAGGTGCTGGAGTAATTCAGCGGATCAAGCAACATCTCTGGAGAACATGAATAAGTGATGTTTCGGGTCGGGACCCTTCTCCAGGCTGGTCAGACTGGACGTATATGGACTTTCAAAAGGCAAATATCAATCCTGTCAGCAAAGTGGAAACTCTTGAATAAAAAGGGAAATTTCTTAAGCAATTGGCCAAGGCTCAGAAAAAAACTGGCTGCTTCATAAGTCGGAGGAAGATTCATTGCGGGGTTCCCCAGCCGTTGGAATTGGGATGACTATTTTCTATAATAAGTGCAAATGACTTCATCTAGAGTATACAACGTACAATTTCAAGATGTTTTGATATCTTAAAACATGGAACTGCAGTAAACAGTGAGGGGGTTTCAAATTAATTCACACAGGTAGGTGGACTGGTCAGATACACAACAGGTAAGTAAAGCTCAAAGTGCTGCAGTAACTCAACGGGTGAGGCAGCATCTGTGTATGGGAATGAACAGGTGACATTTCAGGTTGGGACCCTTCTATAGACCAATTGTGGAATGCGAGGGAAATAGCTGTAATAAGCAGGCGGGGCAAGCATTGATGAGGCATCTTGGATGACATGGGCAAGTTGGTCCACGTGCCAACTTACAGGTTTGCAACAGAGCTACAATAAAATCAAGTGCACAAACCATTTTAGTTTAGTAAACGAGCCACATTTGTGGTAACCCCCCATTTAATCATTTTTAATCACATATAAGATTAAAAGAGAACTTACCAGTTCGAAGTTTGATCTGTATTTTATGAGGAGTTACGATGAGGGATTACGTGAAGACCCCGTCCAGCACGCATGCGCGACATTTCTTCAAAGCAGCGGTGTGGATTCACAGAAAACACAACAATTGAAATAAATATAGTAAAGAAAAAATAAGAACTTAATTACCAGTTGATCTGTATAATAGAGGGTGGGAGCGGAGGGCACGTAATCCCTCATCGTAACTCCTCATAAAATACAGATCAAACTTCGAACTGGTAAGTTCTCATTTAATCTTACTATTTTACTTCGGAGTCACGTGAGTGACTACGTGAAGACTTCAAAGCTCTGTGAATCCGAACCGTGAACCAGCTCATGCTTCACTCACTGCCTGAAGACCTTAGAGGGAGGAAGCATGTTATACAATCAACAATAAACCTGTTTGTGAACAAAAAAGGTTTATTAATAACAACAAAAAACAGAGAGCTCCCCCGGGCTTAAATTAAATATTATCTGCAGACTCTAAAATTCTGTCTGCAAATGTAGCAGGCCCGCCAGCGGCTTTATTATAAAAACCTTTGGAAAGTTCTCTCCGAGGACCATCCTGCTCTGGCCAGAATATGGTCCATAGGCACATCCATTCGCCTAGCCGCCGACGTAGATGCAGCCCTGGTGGAATGAGATTTGTAAACAATAGTATCGATTCCCGCGGACTTAAGCACCTGCTTGAGCCACCTTGAAATGGTTTGGCTCGTCACCTGACCATGAGGCTTCTTGTGGCTTATCCATAAGGCTTTTTCTCTCCCTCTTAAGTTATATGTTGTGTCTATGTAATTGGCGAGATGGGTCTTGGCACACAACCGTGGGTCAGGTGAATATGCCCGGAACTCCATTACTGGAGGCGTGGTACCTGGTCTAGATTGTTTGACCAGCCCCTGAATGTGAAATGTGATACAGTCCAATGACTCTGTCATGCTGTCCAGCCTCAGAAGGTGGAGGGACTGTACCCTTTGAGCTGACACTAGTGCCATGAGCATGACTGATTTCAGTGTAAGTTGTTCCAGCGTGAGTGACCTGGGTGGTGGCCATCCCCTAAGGTACGTCAGTACAATGCTGACATCCCAGATCTGAGTGTACCTAGGCCTAGGGGAATTGGTGTTAAAAATGCCCCTCATGATTTTGACCACTAGTGGATGGGACCCCAAAGTCAGTTGTCCTGCTGCTGGAACCAAATAAGCTGACAACGCACTCCTGGCTGTATTAATGGCGCTGTAGCTGAGTCCTTCTCGATGTAATCCAAGCAGAAACTCCACAACACTGGTGGCTGTAGCTGTAGTGTAGGTAGTTCCTGTTTTGGAGCAATACCGTTCCCATTTTCTTATGTTGGTCAGGTATTGTCTCCTGGTGGAATCCCGGTGGGATGCGGCCATCATGTTGATGGCGTCCTCAGACAGTCCCAGGCCCAGTAGAGGTCTTTTTAAAATCTGCAAGCCAGGAGATTGACTCTGTCATGGCACGGGTGACTAATGCCTGACACTGGGTGGATTAATAACTGTCGACTGCTGGGGAATTCCAACGGTGTTTCAACAGCCATATCGAAAGCCACTGGGAACCATGGCTGTGTAGGCCAGTCAGGTATTATCAAGATTCCTGAAGCAGAATCCAATTGAATCTTGCGTAATACCCGACTGATGAGGCAGAAAGGAGGGAAAGCATAAAAGAACATTTTCCCCCAATGCAGCGAGAATGCATCAACTGCTGCTGCCTCAGGGTCTGGTTCCCAAGCGACATACGTTGGTACCTGGTGATTCAGCCTGGATGCAAATAGATCGATATCTGGTGTGCCATATTGCTTAGTAATTTCAGCAAATACTTTGGGATTTAACATCCATTCGATGTTATCATTGAATCTGCGTGACCTGGTGTCTGCCACTGTATTTTGCTTACCTGGTAGGTAAGTTGCTGATAACCAAATATGCCTTTTAACACACCATTGCCAGATTAGGTTGGCCAAATTGTCACACGATATCGACTTTACACCACCCATGTGATTGATATAAGCCACCACCGTGGTATTATCTAATTGCAACCGGACATGTGCATGATGCGTATTAGATGAATATGCTTTTTAACCCATAAAACGCACCCAACATTTCTAAGTAGTTGATACCCCGTGTCTGTAGGCAAGATGATTCAAATTTAGTCCATCTGCCCCCTGTGCTGGATTGCATGTTAGTTGCTCCCCAGCCCAAAGCACTGGCATCCGTTTGAATGGTTAATACTGGGTTGGTGATTATTATGGGACTGGAGCTGAGCCTTACGTTCCTTGCCCACCATTGTAACTCTGGAATGGATTCAGCAGTTAAACTCATAGCTCGGTCAAAGTGACCTGAGTTTTGCTTTAGTGCATGCACTTTTGCTCTTTGCAAATTTTGATAGTGCAAAGGCCCAAATTGTACAGCTGGAAAAGCTGCTACCATTTTGCCAATAACTCTAGCTACCTCCCGTATGGTTGGCTGATGTTTATTCATGAGTTCGTTGCATGATAGCGCCAATTCTGATGCTTTCCCCTTCGGCAGAGTTACAATCATGCGAACAGTATCAATCGTAAATCCAAGATAGTCCATGACAGTGGACGGTGTAAAATTGGATTTTATCTGGATGTATGACAAACCCCAAAGTTTCAAACAAACGTTTGGTGGCTGCTACTGCCAGAATGGCTGTCTCCAAGGTTTTTCCCACTATTAAAATGTCGTCCAAATACGCCATGACTATATGCTTTTGTTTCCTCAATAATGCCAAGGCAGGTTTTAAGGTTTTAGTGAACAGCCTTGGAGCAGAGGTTAGCCCATTTGGTAAGGCTTTAAATTGCCATAGCTGTTTCATCCAGATACATTTTAAGTATTTTCGATGCTCCTTATGTATGGGTACTGAGTAGTAGGCATCTTTTAAATCAATGCTTGCTAAAAAGTACCCTCTAGAAACCAATAGTCTGGCTGTTTCAAAAGTATCCATCTTGAAATGTATATACCTGACAGACTTGTTTAAAGTAGTTAAGTCAATGATGATGCGTCGTCCACCATCTTTTTTGATTTTAGTGAAAATATTAGACACAAATTCCAAAGGTTCATGTTTTGTTCTTTCAATGACACCTTTTGCTTGTAACCTCATCAGTTCAGCTTGACCCTCTTGTTTCTCTTTGACTGAGAGGGTGAATACCCTTTTGGGTATATGCTGAACTGGTGGAATGTTTTCATGAACAAAGTCAATTTTGTAGCCATGAACGCTGCTGAGTATATACTTGTCACTAGTGATGGATTCCCATGCATCCAAAAACAAGTGAAATCTTCCCCCTGTTAGTATAGAGCCCCTACTGCTCATATGCTGAGAGGAACCAGACCCACCTACCTCCATGGTTATTGGTGCTTCTTCTTCTGCCTCTTCGCTGGGCGATGCGTCTGCTGGCCTGTAGAGGGTTGATGTTGATCTTGATGTTGTTGGGGGTGGCGCATTTTCCATGGGGTCCGCTCTGGGCCCTGGCCTAAAAAAAGGCTTACGGGGAATGGTTGCGGACCCCGAGCTTTCACCAGTCCCATAGTGTGGTTGACGACTGGTGGACGCCATGGGGTACTGCCGCCTGGGTTTGTTAGGTCTGCTCGGTCCTAAACCTGCCCTCACGAGACCAAAGGTCTTGGATTCTTCCTCTAGGTCTTTCACCTTTTTTGGAAGGTCTTTCCCAAAGAGCAGAATAGGAGGTTCTGAACCCGGTGTTTTGCAAAGTCCCGCAAAATTAGGGTTGAGGGCAGGCTTGATAATTTCCTTCCGTAAATTGTTTATTTCATATTGAGTGGTGCACAGCAGAGCTAATGTGTCTTGCTGATTTGTGGAGATGTCCACACCATCAATGGACCGAGCATAAGATGTTATTCCTGCAGTCAGGAGTTTAAGGATTTTCTGGAGCTTCAACTCCAGGTTCCTGATGTTCTGCCCCAAATTTGGCTGTTTACAGCGGGTACATTCAATGATGTACAATTTACTGGGGCTGTATATAGTTCAAGAGCCTCATTGACCACCTGTTCTTGTAGGGGTTTTGAGGACAGGTGGTTAATGCTGGCTGCAAGTTTCGGCTCTAATGGCCGACCCGCTTGTGGAATGGCCACGTAGCGGTTGACCACACCCAGCAGCTCTTCCTGATCCTGTACACCCTGCGTACTCCCGAAATCTTCAGCCAGTGACCCCTCTTCTTGACCAGCCCAGACCTGGTCGCCAATGCTGCCTTCAAAAGAAGGTGAAGCAATGGCCAGTGCCGTAAAAGGCACTGCGGGAGTGCCTGAAACTCCCTTGGCGAGGCTGCTGCTGCTCTCTCAGCAGATCTCGCTGGAGCAAATGCTCCATAAGCCGTTCCATGCGGCTTAGGCGGCTGCCTGTGTCGCTCTCGAGCGGTGAGGCATCTTCATCCGAAACGTTGGACACTACCGCCCGGTTCTGGCTGCAGGTACCTCCAGCCCGCTGCTCAGGCAGCACGAGCGGTGCTGGGCTCGGCTCGGTAGTTATACATGCCGCCTCTTTCCCCCCCTCCAAAGAGCATTTCTCAACGGAGGACGAACGGGGGCGAGCTGCAGATTTCTTTCCTCTGGCCTTGCTCATTCTTCCTGGAACACAAGCACCACAGAGAAAAGACACACGGCCACGGTAAAACTTACCTGTCGGCCCGACTTTTCGATTTGTAGCGGGAGCGCCTTGGACTCCCGTTCGTCGCGGGTGCACTGCATGAACGCTAATGTCGCGCATGCGTGCTGGACGGGGTCTTCACGTAGTCACTCACGTGACTCCGAAGTAAAATCACATATAGGTGATTTCAAAAAATGGCAGATGACGGGAAGCTAAAATAAAAACAAAGTTGGAAAACTCAGTGAAGCCACGATTTCCTTCTGCTTGGTCCAATTTAGTTCATTGCAGTTGTTGCTCTCATTGTGGTCTCATTCAGACTGGGGCCACTGATTGCAGGTTGGTTGATACTTTTGTGGAACATCTCCATCTCAGTGTAGCCACTCCTTTCCGCCTTCCACAGAGAATGTTCCCTCCACTACTCCCTGGTTAACTCATCTCTTCCCACCCGAACCACCCCCTCCCAGGTACCTTCCCCTGTGACTGCAGGAAATGCAACACCTGTCCCTATATCTCCCCGCTCAACTCTGTCCAGCGACCCCGACAGTCCTTGCAGGTTTGGCAGAGGTTCACTTGCGCCTCCTCCAACCTCATCTACTGTATCCGTTGTTCAAGATGGGGACTTATACATCAGTGATACCAAAAGTAGACTGGGCGATCATTTAGCTGAACACCTTCGCTCAGTCCGCCTGGATCTACCTGATCTTCCAGTTGCTAAACACTTTAATTCTCCTTCCCATCCCCACATTTTTGTCGTAGGTCTCCTCCCTTGTCAGAGTGAGGTTAAATGCAATTTGGAGGAAAAGCATCTCATATTTCATTAGGGCAGGCAGCTTACAGTCCAGTGATGAATATTAATTTCTCTATCTTCGTAACCCAGGATTCCCTCTCTCTCCATCCCTCCCCCACCAAGTCGCACCAGCTTCTTGCTTTTAGGCAACAAACACCTAACAATGGCCTGTTTCCTTTACCATTGTTACTTTTTTGCATATCCTTCACACATTGTTCTATCTCTCTATATCAGCGTCTATATATCTTGTTTCCCTTTCCCGTTGACTTTCAGTCTGAAGAAGGGTCTCGTCCCGAAACATCACCTATTCCTTCTCTCCAGAGATGCTGCCCGTCCCGCTGAGTTTATCCAGCTTTTTGTGTCTATCCTCAGCCGTGATTAGGTGTTCAAGTCCCCTGATGATAACGTTTTCTCTAATCTACTACTATTAAAAAAGTACTTTCTGTTGTTTTAAAGCAGAGAAGAATGATACAGAAATGTTCTGCTATTGAGGCGCAGCAGGTAGAGCTGCTGCCTCACAGCATCAGAGAGCCGGGTTCGATCCTGACCTTGGTTTCCTCCCACATCACATAGATGTGCGGGTTTTAGGTTAATTGGCTTCTGTAAATTTCCCTCCTGTGTGTAGGAAGCGATTGAGAAAGTGGAATAACATAGAATTAGCATGATGGTCGGCATGAGACTTGGTGGGCCGAAGGGTCTGTTTCCATGCTATAGCTCGGAATTAAATTAACAATACAGGAGCCACCCTCAACTGCAGTGGACTGGAGACTGGGCCAGGGAACAGTACAAAGCATCGACCCAGCGGTCCAATCCAATTGGATTAGTTTAGAGAAACAGCATGGAAACAGGCCCTTCGGCTCACCAAGCCCACTCGACCATTGATAACCCATTCACACTTGTTCTATGTTATCCCACTTACAACTTTCTGATGCTTCAAACTGTGCTAGAAGCCATTCATTACAGGAAAGCAATGGGTCAGCACTGTCAGGACAACCCGAAATTAGCCAGCTAAGCAGGCTCAGGCCTGGCCAGCATTTTGGTGGCCAGGCCTGAGGTTACCAGGATGCAGTCAACTCACTTCATGGGCACACGGATGATCCAACCTGCAGTGGATTTGACAAGAATTCCAGTCACATTGATGGAAAAGTGCTGTATTTCACAGGTATAGTGTACAGATTTTTACCAACTTCAAAGGATGATAACATTTCGAGAGGTTTGACAGTCACAAAGTTTTTTCCCCAACGTTGAAATATCAAAGACTAGAAGGCATGGCTTTAAGGTTAGTGGAGCAAAGTTTAAAGGAGATGTGCCAGGCAAGTATTTTTCAAACAGAGTGTTGGGTGCTTGGAATACTGCCAGAGTGTGGTGATGAAGGCAGATACGATAGATGTATTTAAAATACTTTCACATAGGCACATGGATGTGCAGGGAATGGAGGGTTATAGATCACATGCCGGCAGAGAAGATTAGTTGATCGTGGCATCACTCTCGGCACAGACATTATGGGCCAAAGGGCCTGTCCATGTGCCATACTCTGATTAAAACTAGTGGAAACCAACGAGAGGAAGCAGACAAATAAAATTCCGACAAGGCAAATGGTGACTAACAGCATGACCAAAGATAAACTGCACCCACATGAAAATGTCACATACACTCAACCTTACACTGAACCAGCTCAGTCTACAAAAAGGTTGCCTCAACATGCACCTACTGTATATAACGCAGCCCACTCATGCACAACTCGAGATCGAAATCACTCAACTCAAAGTTCAGTTGAGCCATCTCAGCTAAACCCACTGAGTTTCTTGATAAGATCATTCACATTTCAATGTTTCCTGGTGGCCTGTCATAACTGTGCTCCAAAAAACAACTAGATTACAAGCTATTACATTTATTTGTCCATTTCCCCCATCCCCTTTGCCCCCATTCCAGAATTACTTGACTCATCTTGAGGTTGACTCACCATCTGCAAACCGCACTCATTTCAGGCCGTTTCTAATTCATATGTCCCACAGGTTTAGGCTTAGGTTTATTTTTGTCACGTGTACCCAGGTACAGCAAAAAGCTTTGTTTTGTGTGCTACCCAACCATATCATACACTACTATATATAAATACTATCACGCCAAACTCAAGTAAAATAGGTAGAGCCAAGGGGAAGATACAGAGTGCAGAATATGCAGTAGTTCTCAGCATTGCAGCATAATAGTTCCTTAGACTTTTTGTTTCAGTTTCTTACCTTGCTGGTGATCAAGTTTTGGATCACATTCTCCGGGCTCTGCGACCTACCATAGATGGAGCTGGAAGCCACCTCGGACTGTCGTGAGCGGACTTACCATCAAGGGCTCGCAGTCTCAGGAAAGGCTAGTTGGGAGCTCCAACGCCGCAGAAGGTTCGACCAGCCCTGACGCAGGGTTCAATCGTCCAGTGCGGGGGAGCTGACATCCCCCCGATGCAGGAGCTGAACGCCTCGACGGGGAGGGCCCGAACACCGCCGACTACGGGAGTTAAGACCGTCCCATCAACGGGGGCTCGAGGCCCCCGACCAAGGAAGAACACAAGGGAAGGACTTGAACTTTATTTTGCCTTCCATCACAGTGAGGAATGTGTAGGAGTCACCGTGATGGATGTTTATGTTAAAATGTGTTTTTTGAGTCTGTTGCTTCTTTAAATTGTATGACTGACCTGGCCAGTGTATTGGTGTATGTGACAATAAATGAACTTATGAATTTATGAACTAGACAAAGTCTAATGCCCACAATGGGGTGGAGGTGAATCAGACAGTAATCTAGTTTATATATAGATAAATGTGAGGTTATCCACTTTGGTGGCAAAAACAAGGGGGCAGATTATTATCTCAATGGGATTAGGTTAGGTAATGGGGAGGTACAGCGAGTCCTTGTACACCAGTCACTGAAAGTTGGCGTGCAGGTGCAGCAGGCTGTGAAGAAAGCTAATGGAATGTTGGCCTTCATAACAAGAGGATTTCAGTACAGGAGTAAAGAGGTTCTTCTGCAGTTGTATAGGGCTCTGGTGAGACCACATCTGAAGTATTGTGTACAGTTTTGGTCTCCTAATTTGAGGAAGGACATCCTTGTGATTGAGGCAGTGCAGCATAGGTTCATGAGATTGATTCCTGGGATGCCGGGACTGTCATACGAGGAAAGATTGAACAAACTAGGCTTGTATTCACTGGAGTTTAGAAGGATGAGGGGATCTTAAAGAAACGTATAAAATTATAAAAGAACTGGACAAGCTAGATGCAGGAAAAATGTTCCCAATGTTGGGTGAGTCCAGAACCAGGGGCCACAGTCTTAGAATAAAGGGGAGGTCATTTAAGACTGAGGTGAGAAAAAACTTTTTTACCCAGAGAGTTGTGAATTTATGGAATTCCCTGCCACAGAGGGCAGTGGAGGCCAAATCACTGGATGGATTTAAGAGAGAGTTGGATAGATCCCTAGGGGCTCTTCGAGTCAAGGGATATGGGGAGAAGGCAGGTAGGGGTTATTGATAGCGGACGATCAGCCATGATCACAATGAATGGCAGTGCTGGCTCGAAGGGCCGAATGGCCTCCTCCTGCACCTATTTTCTATGTTCTATGTTTCTCTGTTTTGGAAGGACTGTACAGAAGCCTGATAATAGAAGGGAAGAAGCTGTTCCCAAGTGTGACGGTACTTGCTTTCAAGCTTCAGTGCCATCTGCCCGATGGGAGCGGGAAGAAGGAGGAATGACTGGGGTGGGACAAGTCTTTGATTATGTTGGCTGCTTTTCTCAAGGCAATGTGCAGTGCAGATGAAGTCAATGGCGGGGAGTCTGATCTGTGTGATGGACTGAGTTACATTCACAACTCTGCAATTTCTTGCGGTCTTGGGCAGAGCTGTTTCCAAGCCAAGCTGTGATGTAACCTGATGTATGCTTTCTACCAGGAAATGTGAGTCAGAGCTCCACAGACAAACCCAATCTACTTCCAGTGCATTCGCACTTACACTCAAAGCGCACACACACACACTCACACACACACAAAGAATTTCACTGTGACATGTCAAATGTGATAACAAAGTATCATTCAATCATTCATGCACACACACACGCACACACGAAGTGCATGCACACACACACACACAAAGTGCACGCACATACACACACACGCATGCACACACACAAAGCGCATGCACACGCACCCACCCCACCCGCCCCAACAGACGGCAACCTCTAGCCAGTGGCAACTGATGGCAACTATAGATCCCTAACTACCAAGACAGCAAATCTCAGAAAACTCAAGTCAAGTCAAGTGAAGTTTATTCGTCACATACACATACGGGATGTGCAGTGAAATGAAAAGTGGCAGTGTCTGCGGACTTTGTGCCAAAAAAAAACCCAGCAAACTACAAACAGAATCACATGTTCTTTTTCATACTAAATATTGTGGGCGGTATTGTGGTACAGTAAAGTTAGTCCCTGGTGAGATAGGAGTTTACAGTCCGAATGGCCTCTAGGAAGAAACTCCTTCTCATCCTCTCCCTTCTCACAGCATGGCACGGAGGCGTTTGCCTGACCGTAGCAGCTGGAACAGTCCATTGCAGGGGTGGAAGGGGTCTCCCATTAGCTTACTGGCTCTGGAGTTGCACCTCCTGATGTATAGTTCCTGCAGAGGGGCGAGAGAAGTTCCCATAGTGCGTTCGGCTGAACGCACTAGTCTCTGCAGAGCCTTCCTGTCCTGGGCAGAGCAATTCCCAAACCAGATTGTAATGTTTCCGGACTAGATGCTTTCCACAGCCGCAGAGTAGAAGCACTGGAGGATCCTCGGAGACACTCTGAATTTCCTCAATTGCCTGAGGTGGTAAAGACGCTGCCTTGCCTTACTCACGAGTGCTGCAGCGTGCGATGTCCATGTTATATCCTCAGAGATGTGGACTCCCAGGTATTTAAAACAGCTCACCCTATCCACAGTATCCCCATTTATACTCAATGGTGTGTACGTCCTCGGATGATGTGCCCTCCTAAAGTCCACAATCAGCTCCTTAGTATTTTTGATCTTCAAGAGGAGGCTGTGGTCCTGACACCAGAGTGCAGATCAGCCACCTCCTCCCGGTAGGCCTTCTCATCGTTGTCTGAGATCAGGCCCACCACCGCGGTGTCATCAGCAAACTTGATTATCGAGTTGGAGCTGAACTTAGCCATACAGTCATGTGTGTACAGGGAGTACAATAGGGGGCTGAGGACACAACCCTGGGGGGATCCTGTGCTCAGGGTGAGGGACGTTGATGTATTCCCTCCCATATTGACTACCTGGGGCCTGGCGGTGAGAAAGTCCAGGGCCCAGGGACACAGGGGGGTGTTGAGCCCTAAATCCAGTAGCTTCGCGGCCAGTCTGGTGGGGACTATCGTGTTGTGGGCTGAACTGAAGTCTATGAACAGCATCCTCACGTAGCCCCCCTTCTGTCTGTCAAGATAGGAGAGAGCGGTGTGCAAAACCTGGGAGACAGCATCGTCCGTGGATCTGTTCGGACGGTATGCAAATTGTAACGGGTCCATGTTGCGAGGGAGGAAGGCGCAGATGTGTTTCCTCACCAGCCTCTCAAAGCATTTCATGACTACCGAGGTGAGGGCCACCAGACGGTAGTCATTCAGACAGGCTGGGGAGGCATTCTTTGGTACAGGTACAATGGTGGATTTTTTGAAGCAGGCAGGGACCACGGACTTGTCCAGGGAGAGGTTGAATATTGTAGTGAGCACCGGAGCTAGCTGCGTAGCACAGGACTTAAGTACTCGCCCCGAGATGCCATCGGGGCCTGCAGCTTTCCACGTGTTCACCCGTGTCAGAGCCCTCCTCACATCGTGCTCGGACAGCGAGAATGTGTGCTTTAATTGGGCATTAAACCATCTCGGTGTAATATTATTAAAATGCTTCCCAATCTGCTGAGTGCTGTTACTCACTTCTGATTATCACTTCAGCATGTATGACAATGTGCGACTCAAATCAGTTACATAACTTCAGAATATCCAAACTTTAATACCAATTTAAAAAGAAAAATCATATTTTGTACAAGTGATATACTGAAAATATTCTTCACATCAAGTGAAATATTATTTGCATTACTATTCAGGGGTAAATGTGCGCTCTCACCTTATAATACTTGGCTCCAGTGTCATTTTGAAAGAGTGTAAGGCACTTGCTGTCCAGCCTCCAGTAATGTCTTTTTCTCTGTTGGAAGAGATAGATAATCATTGTGAATTGATCTATTATTCAATTTCAAGAACCTGTCAGGTTTATTTTTAATTGGATACGCAAGCCTGTTTTAGGCATCAATCTGGATTATATCCAGATATTCACCGACACAAATATTCCACATTGATACCTGCAACAATGTACCTTAATACAACAAGACAGATTAGTATGGGTGTCAGGGGTTATGGGGCGAGGGCAGGAGAATGGGAGGGAAAGATAGATCAGCCATGATCGAATGGTGGTAGTAGACCTGTTGGCCTAATTCTGCTCCCAGAACTTATGAACTTCCCAAAGATTAAAGCTTTCAAATTTAATCCTTTTTCCATCACCAGATTCAAGAGTCAAGGGCGTTTTATTGTCATCTGTCCCTGACAGAACAATTTTGAACATTGTGAAAATCACAGGTTTCTGAATTAGCAAGAAATAGACAGACCGCATTAATATGTAATTTTGAAAGGGATCCTTTGAACCTCCCGCCGATTTCTTGCAAACCAGCGACAAGTGAAGGTAAAATGATAAACACCAACTTTGTACAGCAAGGCTCTCAATTAGCTGAGTAACCTCAACATGTTCCATTTTTTACAGGGGTTCCATAAATACAACAGTTGTACCTGAAAACAGGAGGACTGGGCAAGTTTAACGGCATCCTTACAAACAGCGAATAGGCACTGGAGATATACAGTGGCAACAGTGGAAGCTGTAGCAAATATGTTCCGCCCTTGAAAGACCTGAACAATCTTAAGAGTCAAGAGTGAGTCATAGGTTCCAAAGTGTCGCAGCGATACAGTTGCTGCCTTACAGTGCCAGATCCTCAGGTTCGATCTGGACTATGGATGCTGTCTGTGTGGAGTTTGTTCATTCTCCCTGTGATTGCATGGGTTTTCTCCAGGTGCTCTAATTTTCTCCCACAGTTCAAAGATGTACATGTTTGTAGGTTAATTGGCTTTGGTAAAATTGTAAATTTATCCCGAGTGTGTAGGGTAGTGTTCGTGTAAGGGGATCGTGGGTCGATGCAAACTCGGTGGGCCGATGGGGCTTGTATCACTAAAGTCTAGAGAAATGGGACAATTAAATTCTTACTTGCAGCAGCGGCACAACAGGTTGTAAGCTAATTAACATTAAAGGCAAAGCTGTTGTTAAGATATCCAACTATGCTCTAGAATGCGTCTCAAAGGCAATTTCACAATGAGAAAACAAGTTATTCTAATCCAATGTTTGCAAAAGTTAGATCAATGCGAACACTGATGGGACACCTTTTCATCCTTTGACACCATTGTCTAATTGCGCAGCAGTCAAATTGCAAAACGTGGGGAGAAGCAAGATTCAATTCTACTTTATTAATGTCACATGTTCCTAGGTATAGTGAAAGACTTTATTTTGCATATAACCTGGTAAAATCATGTAGCAGACCTCACCTAGGCAGTATGCAAGTGACGCCATGATTTGGCGATGACACAGTCACAAAAGTTCACCGAACACCGGTGTTTACCAAAATAGTTCACCGAATAGAACGCGCTGATGCTTACAAGGTATGATGGGAACTTGGAATGTCGACTCATTAATATATGTCCTTTTATCTAGAATATGTCCTGAGAGACTCGCAACCACGCCATTGAAACAGATATTAAAGATTACTTGAAAAAAATAGATGCATTTTAAAGAGATTAACTAAAGACATGACCACCAAAGGTCTCACAGCGCCACAGACCCGGGTTCGATCCTGACCTCAGGAGCAATTCCTCTGTATCGCTAAACTAAGCTAAACAGAGGAACGTTTGGCATTAAACATGACATTTTAAATTTAAGTTTAAATTTAGATTTAATGAACAATGCATTCTCCAATTTTAGGTGACCCTTACAAACCTTGCCCCCCCCCCCACCCCACATGCCCCCTTCCTTCCCCCTCCCCCCCCCGTGCCCCACCTGGACTTGCACTTACTTCCCCCCTCCCTACCCACATTCTTTCCGCTGGCTTCACAATTCCCAACTTTTCATTCCTTGTCTCACACCTGTTTTAATCTCTGGCCTTTGTTACAACCATCTGTCTGTCCACCCCCCCCTCACCTGTGTCTACCTATCACCTGCCATACTTCATCCTGCCTCTCTCCCCTCACAGCTTTCCCCACCCCCCCCCCACTCCACCATGAGCCTGTTGAAGGGTCCAAAACTGAATCATCACCTATCCATGTTCTCCAGAGATACTGCCTGACCCCCTGAGTGACGCCAGCACTTTGTGTCCATTTTAGCTTAAATTTAAGGTTTAGGTTTATTATTGTTACGTGTATCGAGGTAAAATGAAAAGCTTTTTTTTGCATGCCATCCAAACAGCTCAGATATACAAGGCACAGTCAAATCAACTATATCTATCTATATTACTAAAAGTAAGATATTGATTGCTTTTGACACTGCGATTTGATTTCCAAGAGAACACCGCCACTTACGGCCGTCATTTTTGGCCACCTCGCTCAGAGCCCCCCTCCGCCAGACTGGACCAGAGGATTTTTCCCATCAATAAAATATCAGAGAGATATTAATGTTTTTTTTTTTTTTAATTTGCCATTCTCGCTGCTGCCCCTGCTGGTGGGAGGGGGGAGGGACTGTAAAACCCGGAAGTGGTGTGCCTCACTCAGTCTCTGCAAGATGGAGGAAGCGAGAGGGTCACGTCACTCTGAACTCTGAATAACACTGATCACATGTCTACTCAACTGTGAGTGCCTTTAATGTGGTTTGAAAATGAAAATATGGTTGGTTTGAAGTAAGAAGGCACTGCATGCAAATGGTTGTTTGGGGGGTTTGGGTTGAAGTAAAAAGGCACTGCATGCAAATGGTTGTTTGGGGGGTTTGGGATGAAGTAAAAAGGCACTGCATGCAAATGGTTGTTTGGGGGGTTTGGGTTGAATTAAAAAGGCATTGCATGCAAATGGTTGTGTGGGGGGTTTGGTTGAAGTAAAAAGGCACTGCATGCAAATGGTTGTTTGGAGGGTTTGGGTTGAAGTAAAAAGGCACTGCATGCAAATGATTCTTTGGGGGGTTTGGGTTGAAGTAAAAAGGCACTGCATGCAAATGGTTGTTTAGGGGGGCGGGGAGGTCACAACTCTGCATGATGGGGGAGGGAGAGGTCACGACTCTGTCTGAGCTGTGAATCAACTGAACACACTGAATGTCTACTGAACTGTGAGTGTGGTGTTTTGTGTTGTTTTATGGTGGTTTCACCCTGCTTGAAGTAGTATGAAACTGCATTTGAATATGGTGGCCTTGCACCCTGCATGAAATGGGATTAAACTGCATTTGAATGTGGTGTTGTTGCACCCTGCTTGAAGTGGTTGGAAACTGCACTTGAATTAGGTGGCCTTGCACCATGCTTGAAGTGGTATGAAACTGCACTTGAATTTGGTGGCCTTGCACCCTGCATGAAGTGGTTGGAAACTGCACTTGAATTCGGTGGCTTTGCACCCTGCTTGAAGTGGTAGGAAACTGAACCTGAATTTGGTGGCCTTGCACCCTGCTTGAAGTGTATGAAACTGCACTTGAATTTTGTGGCCTTGCACCCAGCTCGAAGAGGTAAGAAACTACATTTGAATTTGGTGGCCTTGCACCCTGCTTGAAATGGTAGGAAAATGAATTTGAATTTGGTGGCCTTGCACTCTGCTTGAAATGGAATTTCAAGGAATAGCCGTGAGTGAACTGCCAGCCCACCGGCCGTGAGTGAGCTGCCAGCACGTCAGGCTTGAGGCACTGAGCTGCCACCCCAAGAATTCATTTGGCCCATACTAGCCCTCTGTGGTCCCTGCAGCCAACAACATCCATACCAGTGCTCCAGAAAGTCCCCCCCCCCACTGGCCACCAATATTGGAATTGATGGAGAGGTGGAATATTTTGCGTCGGGGGACCAGCCCTCCCGTGTGAACATTGGACCCAACGGGTACCACAGTCTAGTAATAGATAGATACAAGAGTGCAAAAGGGAAGCTGCATCAGCCAGAACATGGATAAGACATAGTATTATCGTAGTATTATTATAATACAGTGAAACATTAGGTAGCTTTCGATGAGTAGGAAGTTCACATTGGGGTGTAGGACGGAAGATGTTCTGATGAACTGGAATCTGGAGCCAAAGAGACTCAAAATTAGTAAAGGGTGTTACGGGGAAAAGGCAGGAAGATGGGGTTGAGGGAAAGAGAGGTTGAGAGGACTAGCTATGATTGAAAGGTGGAGTAGACACAATGGGCCAAATGGCATTCTTCTCCTATGACCTGAAATGCAGCTTTGATAGTGAAAAAAAAAAGCTAGGAGGTGAGTAGCAAGTGAAGCCTTGGTACGGAGATGACAGAAGTTGGAAAATATGACTAAACACAATAAAAGCTCTCAGAGTGACCGAGGCGTTAAAATATAAGGGTGTCATTTGTAATGCAGAGACAACAAGATTATCTGAGTGCGATTATGAACAAGGAACAAGAACAAGTACACAGACAATTAATCTTGGGCTAATCAGGTCCTAGTTGTTTTTTAATCTTTTCCTTCAACCAAACTATAAATATGTGTCACTGTGCTGTCTTGATTAATAACTTGTAACAAAAGATCTAGATAAATATTTGGTTAGGACCTTGATCGAGATTCATAAGAATAACAAGCAATAGTAATGGAAAGCCACGCAGTAGACAATGTAAGTTGATGGCAAGCACTAAAGAGGTGTGCTGATCAAAAATGAGTTGAGGTTGCCACAGGGATTCAGAGTACAGAAATGGAAAATTTGTTTTTAAAAAATCAAACTGCTGGAAGAGGTCAACGGGTTGAGCAGCATCTGTGGAAGCAAAGAGATGGTCGAGTTTTGTCAAGACCTTGCATGAGGACTGAATGTAGAGGAAGGATGGCCAGTGTAAAGTGAGAGTGGGGGAGAGGGGTGAGATAGAGGCTGTCATGTAGTCTGTGGGATGCGAGGATCGCGGAGGGATAATATCATGGATAAATAGTGCCTGGTTGGGTGGGGGGATTTAATAGGAACCTGAAGGGCAACTTTTTTCTTTACACAAAGAATGGTGGGTATATGGAACGAGCTGCCAGAGGAGGTAGTTGAGGCAGGTACTCCCACGGTTTAAGAAACATTTGGACAGGTACATGGATTAGGTATGTTACAAAACTTACCTTCAGCCGCGCTGCAGTTCTGCCACTGGCCGTGTGCGCGACTTTGGCGCCTTTGAGAGGGGTCGGGTTTAAAATGCGATTTTTCTTCAGACTATTCAAATCGAATTTGAACAGACTGTTTAGTTGCTGAAGAAAAATCGCTTTCACCGCCGTTTTATTAAGTTTATTAAAATTAGTGCTTGATAATTTAATAGCAGTAGTAAATTAAAAATCATCTTCTAATGCCATCAACGCCGACAACGGGACGGATCTCACAAAGGGGACAAAGCAAGGTACACCGTTTATTTTTTCATATAAACTTGCTTCTTAGGATGCCTTTAATCAAAATTTCACGTTGCAAAAAGGTGACTTATGACCCATACGAACCGGCAGTATTTTTCCTGCCAATATGAGGTTTAAATTCACCGCAACCACAACGTTCCAATTGAACGCGTTCCACAAAAACCCACTCGCAAGATGATTAAAATGCCCATTAATTTACGGGAATTAAACACTAAATTCCTTCTATTTGGCCTATCAATTCATGACCTATCAAATAAAGGTTAAGGGGGGACTTGATTGAGGTCTTTAAAATGATGAAAGGGATAGACAGAGTTGACGTGGATACGTTTTTCCCATTGAGGGTAGGGAAGATTCAAACAAGAGGGCATGACATGAGAATTTTTCCGTGAGGGGAAACTTCTTTACTCAGAGGGTGGTGGCTGTGTGGAATCAGCTTCCAGCAGAAGTGGTGGAGGCAGGATCGATTTTAACATTTAAGAGTAAAGTGGATAGGTATATGGACGTTTTAATTGTTATATGGTTATATATGGTTATATGACAATGAGATTTTAAATCATCTTATATTGTGAATTCTTGTGTGAATGTTATTTGGACACTTAGGCTTTTAAAAAATGTTAACCTTTTCTTAAGAAATGGATAGATGTTTAGTTCTAGTAATTGAATTTTGTAGCTAAAATTAGGTATCTAACTAATTATATGCTTTAATTTCAGGTCATCCAAGTAAGATTGTTTCATATTTGTTTCAGAATGCTTCAATCTATAATAACAAAATGTCATTCAGTTCTCTTAATTTTTAAGAAAGTTATGGGCTTTTGACTGTCCTTGATCACAGCTTTTGTGTTAAGTCAATAAGCAATAGGGAACAAGATGCAAATTTCTGAGTATGAAAATGGCCATAACCTTTTTAATACTGAAGATATGAAAGTGAATTAGGTGTCAAATTAAACTTCTTTTTATGCTTTATCTGATGGGATAAATTGCAGACATGATTTTTTAAATCTCAAAATTTTGTAACATTGCTTCATGGATAGGACAGTTGTAGAGGGATATGGGCCAAATACAGGCAGGTGGGATTTGTGTGGATGGGGCACGTTGGTCAGCATGGGCAAGTAGAGCCAAAGAGCCTGGTTCCACGCTGCACGACTCTATGGTGGGGAAGGAGGGAGCGTTGACACCGAGGCTGGTGGGTTATGGGTGGAACCAGATAAAGGAGGTGATGGTGGGCAGGTTTGATCAGGTAAGGGAGCATGGTGACTCCAGGTAACAAGGGGAGGGATGGGTTGGGGGTTATAAATGTGGAAATGAACAAGATTTGGATAAACATGTGGATATGCAGGCAATGGATAGATATGGATTATGCACAGGTAGATAAGAGTTGTTCTTGGCCTCTAGTTCGGCAGGACATTGTGGGCCGAAGGGCCTGTTCTTATGCAGTTCTATGTTCCATATTCTGTGGTCTATTCTTTATTTACATTTGCAATCAAAAACGTAAACAGGAAATCAGGGGATGGTGTTACCCAAATTATACTTGGGTTTAAGTGTGTAAAATTTAGTACAGAATACCACTGTCTTTACTTTCTAAGGTAACACAAATGAACAAAGAAAACAGTGGGATGCCCGTACTGATCATCCCATACAAAACCCGTGGGATTTGTCAGTGCTGCTAACCACTGCTTTTTATCTTTTTGCAAGTGTAGTTAATATTTAGGCCAGTTAGACAGGGTGGTGATGAGGGCATTTGGTGTGCCTGCCTTCATCTGTTGGGGCATGTTAGAACTGCAAATACGTTGGTGATGGCACGCTTAGAGGATTGTGTACAGTTCTGGTCAGAAAATTAAAGGAAAGATATGATTCAGCTAGAGAGGGTGCACAAAAGATTGCGAAGGATGTTGCCAGGAGTGGAATGCTTGAGTTATAAGGAGAGACTGGTTAGGTTGGGAGCATTTTCCCTGGAGCATAGGAGGCTGAGGCTGAGCATTTCCTTACAGAAATATGTAAAATCACAAAGGACATAGATGGTGAATGGTGAGTCTTTTTGCCAGGGTAGGGAGATCTAAAGCTAGGTTTAAGGTAAGTAAAGGGATCCTGAGAGGGATGTTTTCACACAGAGGAAGGCGTGTGTGTGTGGAACAAGCTGCCAGAGGAAGTGGTAGAAGCGAGTACAATTATGACATTTGAAAGAAACGTGGATAGGTACATGGCTATTCTAGATTTAGAGGGATCTGGGCCAATCACAGGGATATGAATCTATCCCCGGCAGGCACCTTGGTCGGTATGAACGAGTTGGGCAGAAGGGCCTGCATCCATGCTGTGCCTGTGACAAGTGTAAGGGGTCTATTTAAATAACACAGTTAATGTCTTTGAGGAAGACTGAAAATTCCTCGACAAATTAAAAGTTTAGTTCAGTTCAGAGATACAGCACAGAAACATGCCCTTCGGCCCACCGAGTCCACGCAAATCACATTATCCACAAACACACCAGGGACAATTTACAATTTTTACCAAAGCCAATTAATCTACAAACCTTTGGAGTGTGGGAGGAAACCGAAGCACCTTGGGAAAACCCACATGGTCACAGGGAGAACTACAAACACCTTGCAGACAGCACCCGTAGTCAGGATGAAACCCAGGTCTCTGCGCCACTGTGCCGACTGTGATAAGTGTAAGGGGTCTATTTAAATATCACAGTTAATGCCTTTGAGAAAGACTATAAAGCCTTCCACAAATTATAAGTCACATCATTCCAAACAAAAATGGCAGGATAGAGGTTTTGCATAAGTTCAGGATGCACATACTTTCTTAATCCTGAAAAGAAAATGCATCGAATAAAAGAGGAGAAAAAGTTAACACTGCACATTGATCAAGTGACCAAAGTGAAACTCATTTCAAATTTGCAATTTTTTTCGGATGAAATTGTTTATCTAGGTGAAGGATGTCAGAGATAAGCCATGGAAAATAAAAGTCTGGAGGACATACAGTTACAGATCAGACACATGAGAAACTTTTCTGTACCTCAACGGCAATAATAAGAATCTTAAAATGTTTGTTTAGCATTTCCATTTTCTAACCAACAATTTTTAAAGAGCGTTAATTCCAATGCCAGCCCAAAATTTCTATCTATATTGGGATGAAAAATACACTCAAATAATAAAATATGTTATTTCTACTCCAACAGAGCCACCAAAGTTAGGAGGACTGTTTGATTGATTGATTGTTGATTGAAAGGTACAGGTGCTTTGGCCCAGAGTCACCAGTTCACACAAGTTCTTATCCCATTTTTGCATGGGCTCCCTACAAACCAGGGACAATTTAGAGGCTAATTAACCTACAAACCTGCACATCTTTGGGATGTGGGAGGAAACCATGTGATCACATGCAAGTTCCATGGACACAGAACCCAAGGTCAGGATCGAACCCGGGTCTCTGGCACAGTGAGGCAGCAGCTCTACATGCTGTGTTCATTAACACATCGGTCACACAGTTGAGAAGTGTTGTCAATGGGCGGCACAGTGGCACAGCGGTAGAGATGTTGCCGTACAGCACCAGAGAGCCTGCTTTGATCCTGAGTACGGGTGCTGTCTGCACGGAATTTGTAGGTTCTCCCTGTGACCTCGTGGGTTTTGTCCGCGTGCTCCAGTTTCCTCGCACATTCCAAAGATATACAGGTTTGTAGGTTAATTGGCTTCTGTAAATTGTAAATTGTCCCTGGTGTGTAGGATAGTGCTAGTGTACGGGGTGATCGCTGGTCGGCAAGGACGCGGTGGACGGAAAGGCTCGTTTCCACACAGTAAGTCTAAAGCCTAATATAAAATGAATCATGCTAGACAAATGACATTGCTTATCCTCAGTTAAACACTTCATACATTCATAGACCATTACGCCATCCTCTTTAACAATGTGTTAAAATAAGCAGACAGTACAAATGCAAGTTTATAAAATGAATAGACAAGGAACTGCAAATGTTGGAATCTTGAGCAAAACACGAAGTGCTAAAGGAACTCAGTAGGTCAGGCAGCATCAGTGGAGGGAATGGACAGGCAACGGTTTGGGTCTTGACCTTTCTTCAGACTGATGCCAGGTGAGGTTTCGGGTTGAGACTCTTGTTCAAACTGAAGAAGGTTCCCGACTCAAAATGTCTCCTGTCCATTCCCCCATTTCCTTCCTAGGTGTTTCTTGATCAGTTGAGTTGCCCCAACACTTCATGTTAGTCTAAAGAAGGGTCCTGACCTGAAACGTCACCTATCCATGTTCTCCAGAGATTCTGTCTGACCTACTGAGTTACTCCAGCACTCTATATAACATCCTGTTCTGTTTTAGTTTATAAAATGTTCACTGGCAATTTCTGGACCACTGTTTTGATTTGTCCATTGGAGCATTGTGTGTTCAAAGCAAAGATTTGTTAAGTCAAGTCCTCAACAAAATAACAGAATTGCAGGAAATCCTAGAGGGAGAATAGGAATTATTTTAGTTTTTGTTAAATTACGTTATTTTTTCCTGAACACATATATATGATAGATAGATAACATGCAAATAACATAGAAGTCTTATTTTATATTTATTGGAGATACTTGTGGTGGAGAATGGAGTTCAATACATTCTCTTCAAAATCAAGTGAGCATTTCACTATAGCCAAAAATTAAAGTCTTTACCCAATCTGCCCCAATAATAGACTCTAATTCCTAACCTCCTGTAGTACCATGATCTTTTCCCCAATTCTTCTAATTGCCATTCTCTAGTTTTACTGAATGAAATACATTTTTCTTTCCGAAGTTAGGAATGAGATTTGGATTGCAATTGTAGCATCAGATCAACAACTAGAGAACGGTCCTGATTTACCAATGATACTTTATACTATCATTGATACCATCTAACTCATTGGAGACCCTTGCACTATCTCTAATCGGACTATACTGGCTTTATCTTGCATTAAACGTTATTCCCTTCATCATGTATCTGTACAGTGAATTATGAATTGCATTCCAGACCATAGCACAAACCGATCTCCTTTTCATTGTCTCCATTTACACTTCACGCTGCCTCGGCAAGGCCACCAACATAATCAAGGACTAGTCTAACCCCGGTTACTCCCTCTTCACCCCTCCACATCAGGCAAGAGGCACAGAAGTATGAATACGCATACCTCCAGGTTCAGGGACAGTTTCTTCCCAGGCAACTGAGCCATATTATCAACAACTAGAGAGCGGTCCTGAGCTACTATCTACCTCATTGGAGACCCTCGGTCTATCTTTAATCAGACTTTACCTTGCACTAAACGTTATTCCCTTTATCGTGTATTTGTATATTGTGGATGGCTCGACTGTTATCATGTCTTTCCACTGACTGGATAGCACGCAACAAAAGCTTTTCACTGTACCATGTGACAATACACTAAAGTAAACTCATCTGAAATTTGTTGCAAGATAGGTAGTATTCATCCTACAATTTGGAAAGCAGAAGTGAAAGACTAATAGAAAAGAGACCAACTAAAACACATCTCTTTTAGAACAAAGAACAGTACAGCAATGGAACAGGCCCTTCGGCCCACAAGTTCTGTGCCGAACATGATGCCAAAATAAACTTTTCCGTACTAAGTTCCATGTAATTTTTATGAGTACTCTTTTGCCAACTAGAGTTCCATTACTTTAATGAACAACGAGTATTTTTACTTGCAATATGCAGTCCATTGCATTTTTTCCAACATTTTTTCTCTTGACAAACCAAAGCACATAATATACTTTGGACCTTGCTAATCGACTTTTCAATGCGGACAAAAGGAAAAAGGTCTCATCAAATATTTGTTTGCCGTTACAGTTAAGAAGTTGATCCCCAGAGAAATCGCGATTCAATTAGCACACAGAGTATTGGAGTAACTCAGCGGGCAGGCAGCATCTCTGGAGGACATGGATAGATGACGTCTCAGGTTGCGACCTTTCCTCGGCCTTCTTGAGTCTGAAGAAGAGTCCCGACCCAAAACGTCGCCTATCCATGTCCCCCAGAGATGACACCTGACTCACTGAGTTAATCCAGCACTTTGTGTTCCAAGCAAGATTCCAGCACCTACAGTTCCTTATGTCACGATTCAATTACAAATTGGTTCTGGAAACACAAATCAGTTCAAAATAAATATACTTACTAGATTGTCTTTGCTGGAGTAGTGGACCATCCAACCTTCCCTCATCATCGTGCTACTCTTCCTTTTTGTGTGCTTAATAGACTGTACAACTCTCATGAGAGGAATATTGTTGCTTGTTGAAGGACTGGAACAAAATGTTCTAAGTTGGTGAACAAAAAAACTATACAGAATCCACATTGTGAATTGCGAATACAAGCCTATCAAAATGTATTTTTTGCTTTCCAAAGTTGCGGAACGCAAATCATTTTGACCAAATACAGTAACAAAACTGAAGAGCACCTAAAGATAGTATTTATAAATAAAAACTGCTTTGGTTAGCCATCAAACACAATGGAAAAGAAATAACCAGCAATGAGCTTGTAATAAAGCATTTCATTTCAACTTCATAAAAGTCAGGAATTGTCAGGACTATAACTCCAGAAAGAGTTTAATCTTTGAAGTTATGAACAGCATGCTGATTTAGATTAATAGGTTATTTAAATTTGGTGTCTTCAGAAGTAAAGATTAGAGTCCACAGTCACCAAGCATGGAAATCAGGCCCTTCGTTGTCACTTTCCCCTCAGACAACAATGAACATTTCCTTAAGGGTACGGTACACAAAAGGCTTCTTCAGACAGAAGGGTCTCGACCCGAAATGTCGCCTATCTCCTTCACTCCTTAGATGCTGCTGCACCCGCTGAGGTTCTCTAGCCTTTTGTGTACCCTCGATTCTCCAGCATCTGCAGTTCCTTCTTTAACATTTCCTTAATCTGCTTCGATCTGTCGTTTTTACACCTCACCCATGCATATCTCTAGTCTCCCTCTACCCTGACTCTCAGTCTGAAGAAGGGTCTTGACCTGAAATGTCACCGATTCCTTCTCTCCAGAGATGCTGCCTGTCCAGCTGAGTTACTCCAGCATTTTGTGTCTATCTTCGGTGCACCGATCATTTACCAAGCTTTGGATAGAGTGGACGTGGAAGTGGGAGATTCTAGAACCAGAGTGCATGGCCTCAAAATAAAAGGACGTACCTTTAGAACGGAGGTTATTTAGCCAGGGAGAGTAAATCTTTGGAATTCAGTGCCACAGACGTCTCTGTGGAGGTCATCATTTGGTAGTTTCTTGATTAGTAAGGGCGTGAAAGGTTACGGGGAAAGCACGAGAATGGGGTTGAGAGGGAAAGATAGATCAGACATGATCAAATGGTGGAGCAGTCTCAATTGGCTGAATGGTCTAATTCTGCTCATATGTCATGGTCTGATGGGTTATTTACCTAACATTGGATAATTCAATATGTTCATATGAAGAAAGACACAAAGTGCTCGAGTAACGCAGTTATTCAGTGGGCCAAGCAGCATCTCTGGAGAATATGGATTTGACCTTTCGGGTCGGGACCCTTCTTCAGACTGTGTAAATTGATGAACTGATCGAGCCTCAGTGTAAACAGCGGAGACTGATAGGTTCTTGAGATGTAAGGGCGTCAAAAGTTATAGAGAGAAGGCAAGAGAATGGGGAAAAACAGATCAACCGTGATCGAATGACTGAGTAGACACGATGAACCGAATGGCCTGAATCTTCTTCTATGTCTTATCTATATAATTAAATTGTCATCTTGACCACTTCCTGTCTGCACTGTATATTGATTTTAGAAAAAGCGCTACCATATAACGCTATGATTTTTGGCCATCTTACTCACAGTCCTCCTCTGCTGAGCAGCCCCTGAGGATTTTTCCCATCGATAAAAAAGAAAAAAGTTATGAGTGTTTAAAAAACCTTGAGATCCTCTCGCCTGTCAATCACCGTGATGAAGGTAACGCCCCTTCCATGGGGGGAGGGAGGCTGGACTATAAAGCCCCGGATGCCTGGACGTGACTCAGTCACTCTGCAAGATCACGAGGGAGAGGCCAAAACTCTTATTCTAAGCTGTGAATCAACTGAACTGTGAGTCTGAAATGTACTTGCAATAAATGATTTGTTAGCCCTTAATGACAATGCCATGAGTTGTTTGGCCTGCTGCCCTGCCTGTGCATGAAACTGCAATGCTGTATTAGGTCTGACTGTGTTTAGAAGGAATAAATGCTTTATTAGGTCCGTCTGTGTTTGGTTCAAAGGTCCCGCTCATTTCGTGACTTACGCTTAGTGGACAGGTCGCACTGATTGCGTAATTTCCGGTGAGTGCAGAAGTCGCGCTGATTGCGTAATCGCCGGTAAGTGCAGAGGTCACGCTGATTGTGGAAGTGCCGCTGACTGTGGAAGCCCCACAGTGGAGAGCCGGCGCTCAGCCATGAGTATTCAAGAGAGTTTACTGCCATATATATGGTATGTGAGTCAGTGAGTATGTGTGTGTGTGTGTGTGTGTGTGTGTGTGTGTGTGTGTGTGTGTGTGTGTGTGTGTGAGTGTGTGTGAGTGTGTGTGAATGGTCTCAGTGACTGAGCTGACAGCAGAAGAATCCATTTGGCCCACAATATCCATACTAGCCCTCTGGAAACCAGTCCCATCGGCCCACAACACTATGCTAGCGCTCCAGAAAGTCCCCCCCCCCCACTGGCTAGCAACATTGTAATTGGTGGAGGTGGAATATTGCGTTGGGGGACCAGCCCTCCCGTGTGAACTTAGTCTAGTGGTCTAATATAATGGGAATATCAGATCCTATGATCCAAATGCACAGCAAACATACAGGAAGAATCATGTCAACACAAAATGTTGACCATCGCCATATGGGACAGATATCTTTCTCACATAGATAGTTATCAAAGCAGGTTATGGAAAGACTACCTAATTGTTCTGACTGGCTCTTCATCTTTTTCTCCATCCAGATCTGAGGAATCCATGAAATACAGCTTTTCTTCTGATGTTGAAGGCTCCTCTGTGTCGTCCAACAACCTGCTGCCTTCACTGTTCATGTCACTGCTGTCCACCTCCATGGGCAGATCGGAATCAGGACCAGGGCTGGCTGGTTCTGCGAACAACAATCAAATCAATAAGTAGAACACTGTAGCACGAACGGGTCAAACACGATGCCTAGCTGAACTGAACCCATCTGCCTGCAAGTGATCTATATCCCTCTATTCCCTGCACTTCCATGTGCCTATCTAAAAGATTCTTAAACATCACCATCATCTCTGCCTCCACCATCCCACCCTCAACCCTGACAATATGTTCCAGGCCCCCACTACCCTCTGTGTAAAAAACTTGCCCCGCACATCTCAATTATATTTTCATTTTCTCACCTTATAGCTACGCCCTCTAGTGTTAGATAATTCCACCCTGGGTAAAAGGTTCTGATGGTCTATCCTACCTACGCCTCTCATAATTTTATATACTTCTATCAAATCTCCCCTCAATCCCTGACGTTCCAAAGAAAACAATGTAAGTTTATCCGATCTATCCCTGCAGCTCAAACCCTCTAATCTAGGCAGCATTCTGGTAAACCTCCTCCAAATCTTCCACATCTTTCCTGGAATGGGGAGACCAGAACTGCATGCAATACTCCAAATAGTGCAAGCAATGCTTCAAATCTCAACATATAGGCCCCGAGTAGGGATATTGGCCAGAACAGTTAACTTGCCCGTTTCAATTGAATTTTCCCAATATAACAATTTCAATTCAGTGAATTCATGAACAGAGGTTATCAACCTGAGACACTTGTTTTTTTCCTCACTGATGCTGCCCGACCTATTGAGCATTTACGGCATTTTCGGTGTTTATCTCAGGATTTCATGGTTCCACAAAGACACAAGGAACTATAGATGCAGGTGAAGAAGGGTCCCGAACCAAAACTTCACCTATCCATGTTCTCCAGTAATGCTGCCTGAACCGATGAGTTACCCCAGCACTTTGTGTCAATTATTCATGGTTCTATGTTGGATTTATGCAACACTCAAGACTCCTCCAATCTTACTTCATCCCACGCTATAAATGAATCTTTTGAATCCATTCCTCTGGCTTCACTATTTACACCTCTTCTCTCAGTGTCTTACACCCTTTTGTCTTATTTTCATCTCTGGCCTTTGTCCACTCATCTGCCAATAAAAACCCACCTCACCTGTATCCACCTAACATTTTCCAGGCCTTGTCCCACCCTTGCAAAGATCTGTAAGACCCACTCTCACTGCCCTCCCCCTGAGTCTGAAGAAGGGTCCCAATCCGAACCATCGCCAATCCATGTTCTCCAGAGATGTTGCCTGACCCACTCCAGCACTTTGTGTGTTTTTGTTTTGTAACCAGCATCTGCGGCTCTTTGTGTCTAAATCTATCTCCTTCAGTCCTTGCTCCTTCATTCATGCACCCTGCTTTCCCTTGATTACACTCATGGTATCACCTTAATCACTCCAGAAGCTCCACATCCAAGCCAGTTTTTCAATGTCCTGCTCCACATTCATGATTGTAATCTTTAAGACCATTTCAAGGTGTTTTGTTGCTTTGTTTTGACCTCAACACAAATTGTGTTAATCAAAATGAAACTCCTCCATGGTTTAAAAACAGTGATTAGACTGTCTCTCAGTCTTTTCTTTCCCTAGGGAACCAACCCTTAAGATCAAAAGACATAGCAGCAGAATTAGGCCATTCGGCCCATCAAGTCTGCTCCACCATTCGATCATGGCCGATCTATTTTTTCCTCTCTACCTCATACTGCTGCCTTCTCTCCATAACCTTTGACACCCTTACTAATCAATCACCACTATAATAATATCCAATGTCATGGCCTCCACAGCCGTCTGTGACAATTAATTCCACAAATTCACCCCCCCTCTTACTAAAGACATTCCTTCTCATTTCTCTTCCAACCCAACTTGTATACCTTTACAGATAGTTGTTCTTGCTGTTTATTATTCTTAGGAAGAAGTCTGAAGAAGGGTCTCGACCTGAAACGTCACCCATTCCTTCTCTCCAGAGATGCTGCTTGTCCCGCCGAGTTACTCCAGCTTTTTATGTCTATTTTTGGGTTAAACCAGCATCGGCAGTTCCTTCTTACACATTCTTAGGATCAAGTTTAGTTTAGTTTAGTTTAGTTTATTTTTGTACAGATACTAAGTGGAAACCACTTTCCCACTCCCTACACAGTAGGGGCAATTTACAGAGGCCAATTAAACTACAACCCTGCACTTCTTTGGGATGTAGAAGGAAACCGGAGCACCTGGAGGAAACCCAAGTGGCCACAGGACGAACTTTAAACTTTAGAGATACAGCGTGGAAACCGGTCCTTCGGCTGACCGAGTCCATGCTGACTAGCGATCACCCTGAACATTAGCACTACCCTACACACTAGGGACAATTTACAGAAGACAATTAACCTACAAACCTGCACATCTTTGGAGTTTGGAGGAAACTGAAACACCTGGAGAAAACCCACTCAGGGAGAACATATAAACTCCATCGAGACTGCATCCATAGTCAAGATCAAATCCGGGTCTCTGGCACAGTGAGGCAACTGCATCATAACTTTTATACTTCCTGCCATATTTCTGTAATAAGCGTATCTTGCCCAGGAATTTTAAATGCAGTAAAGTTCCAATTAATAGCCCTGTCCCACGGTACGAGTTCATTCCAAGAGCTTTCCCAAGTTTAAAATAAATCAAACTCGTGGTAAGCACGGAGAATGAACGTAGCGGGTACGTTGGAGCTCGGGGACGTCTCTTAGCGGCTCGTAACGCTAACGGCAGGTACTTGGGAAGACTCGCTAATGGCAGATAAGCACGGGAAGACTCGTGAAGAATTTTCAACATGTTGAAAAATGTTCACGAGGGCCCCCGAGTACCGATGAGTGGCCATTACCGTAAATCCCCCCCTCTGGAGAGCTCTTGGAATGAACTCGTACTGTGGGACAGGGCTTTTAGTACAAATTAAAGGGCCTGTCCCACTTTAACGACTTAATTCACAACCTTTTTAACTCGTGGACATTTTTCATCAGGCTAGAGAAACGCCCCGACCTACTTGATGCCACGAGTACCTACAACTAGCATCACGACCTACCTATGACCTCGTGACGACCATGCTGCAAGTGTGAGTCAAGGGCAAACTCGGCAGAGGTCGTGAATTAGGTCGTGAAAGTGGGACAGGCCCTTAACCCCTCTGGTTTTGCTTTGAATTTAGTTTCTGGCTTTGTTGCTACTACTGACATACTCCTAATTTGAGAAGAATTGTATTGTTACTATTTTTACCCTTAATTTGAGAAGAATAGTTGAGGAGTGGGCACGAGGTTGTGCAATCTGGGTCTCTGGATTAGAGCTGAAGATGAGAACATCTTATGTTGGCTGCATGGGTTTTCTCTGGCTGTTCGGGTTTCCTCACACATCCTAAAGAGGTGCATGTTTGTAGGTTAATTGGCCACTGTAAATTGTCCCTAATGTGTAGGATAGTGGTAGTGTATAGGTTGATCTCCGGTTGGCGTGCACTCGATGGGCCGAAGGGCCTATTTCCACGCTGTATCTTTAACATCTAAAGTTCTCCCTGTAACCTCGTGGGTTTCTTCTCTTACTATTTTTACTACTACAATAAAGAAACTACTAATCAAGAGACTGTGTTTAGAAGATTTATCTTTCAATGGCATTGAATGTCTCGTGGAGAGCTCGTGAGTGCGTTTCGATTATCTCCTGATCCCCTGTCTTCAATCACAGTGACTAAAGGAAAATATCCTTGAAACTATAGAAAACTCTGTCACCACACTACATGCTAAACAAGTGTGGGTTTGCAGGTTAATAGAGAGATTAAATGAGAACTTACCAATTTGAAGTTTGATCTTTATTTTATGAGGAGTTACGATGAGGGATTACGTGAAGAAAGCCCGCCAGAGCGCCTGCTCGTCATACTTCAAAGCAGCGGTGTGAAATCACACTAACTACAGTCGAAGTGATATAGTAAGACTCAGAAGACTAGAACTACCAGATGATCTTTGCGATTATGAGGGTCGGGAACGGAGGGCACGTAATCCCTCATCGTAACTCCTCATAAAATAAAGATCAAACTTCAAACTGGTCAGTTTTCGTTTAATCTTACTATTTTACTTCAGAGTCACGTGAGTGACTACGTGAAGATTTCAAAGCTCTGTGATTTCATGCCATAGACACCGTTCCATACGACACACTGCCTTGGTTGACACAGGATAAATAAATAACATATTGAACATTGTTTAAATTATACAATGAATGTTTTAAACAATAAAAGAACAGTAATCACCCCTCTTTCCTAGGGGGAATTACAAAGGAGAACTCAAACAGAACTCAAAACAGCATGCCCAAATCTTTCCATTGCAAGAACAGGTTTATCATAAACCCTAAAAGGTTCCTTAACTGGACTATCCTGCAGTGAGGATTTGGTCCAATGGCACGTCCTGTGCCTTTGCTGCGTACGTTGACGCCCCCTGGTGGAGTGATTTAAACACATCAGTGTCCACTCCAGCATAATGCAAACCTGTTTCAGCCATCTAGAAATAGCTTGTACTGACACCTTTGTATGAGGTTTTATGTGGCTGATGACCATCGCTGTTTCAGAGCCTCTGAGACTCTTGATGACCTTGATATATTAGTTCAGATGCGTAATTACATATAGTCTTAGATCAATGGGTATATTTTAAGCTTTTTTGGTTCCAGCCATCCCTGGCCTGCTCTGTTTGATTAGATCATATGTATAAAACACAATATCATCTACAGAAAAATGCATGCTGTCCAGTCTTAACTTTTGCAATCTTTGGACCCATAGTGCTGCAACCAGCACCATGAACATGATCACTTTGAGCGTTAACTTCCGTAAAGGCAGAGATGTAATTGGAGCCCATTGCCAAAGGAGTGTGAGAACTATGCTCACATCCCAGATTTCCAAATATCTACGTCTGGGAAGGTTTTGTTAAATACCTCCTATGAATCGGGCCACCAATAGATGAGATCCCACAGAGTGTTGTCCGGAGCCTTGCCCTAAGTAGGAGGACAAGGAACACTTCGAGCATTATAATGGCACTATAGCTTAACCGCTCATCAAAATGCAATGTAGCCAGGAACTCCAATCCATCCCAAATGCCTGCAACTTATTATAAGATATATTTGACTGTAATCAGGACATCTCCAATTTCTTAATATGAGATACATATTGTTTTTTAGTACTATCTCTCCAGGCCATCGTAATCACATCAAAGGTCCTACTCGATAGTCCGAGTCCCTGGAATAGTCTGGTCAGAAGATATAAATCAATAAATTAATACGCTCATGTAAAGGGGAACTCTCCTCCTGTCCCAGTGTGAACTAACAAGTTGCTGTAATTGGGATAATCATGAATGCTGTGTCATCAGTCTCAGAACCAATGGGACCATGCGGTGTTGGACCAGTTTAGGAACTACCAAACGCCTAAGCATAGTCGTGCTCTATTTTGGTGAGACATTGATTAAATGAGGCAGAAATGGTGAAAGCGTAAGAACGTACGTCCCCAACGTAGCGAGAATGTATCCTCCGCTACTTCCAATAGATTTGGTTCCCATGCCGAATTTAGGTAACTGGTAATTTAACCCAGATGCAACAGATCTACGTCTGGCAATCCATACCGGCTAACAATCAATTCGAAACTTTTGGATTCATCATCCATTTTTTGTTTGCCATAGAATTTACATAACCTGGTGTCTGCAACTTTCACATTATCTCTACCTGATAGGTAGATATCTGAGACCCAGATGTTTCTTGTAATGCACCAGTGTCAGATGAGGTTAGGCAGATTGTCACAGAATAATGACCTCATTCCACCCATGTGATTGATATGCAACAGCTGTGATATTATCAATCTGAAGCTGCACATGCAAATCATGCATTGTTGAGCAGAATTCTTTAGGCCATAGAATGCACCCAGCAATTCTACATAGTTTACCCCATGCCTCTGCAGGGCTAATGCTTCTTTCATATTCTATCTGCTGCCACAGCCAGACTCGATATCAGTGGCTCCTCATCCTGAAGCTCACATCAGTTTGTAAACTAAAGGTTATTGAGTCAGAATGTCTCTAGTATATCGCGAGACATTAGTTACAGTTTTGGCCGTAGGCAAAGTACTGCCATGTTAATGATGAACCTCAAATAGGCAATCATTCTAAATAGTACTAATCTAAGTTTAATTAGATGGGTGAGGACCTAACCTCTCAACAGGTGTGTGGTGGCTGAATATTATGCATCTTTCAGATCTATGGCTGCCACATAACACCTTTTTTATCCCAGTTACAATACTGACATTTTTTATTTTAAACCGTTTATACTGGATCTTAAGGGTTAAGTATGTTTAGGCCCAGAATGCGTCGACACCCACCATCATTCTTTTGGCTGGGGAATTGGACACAATTGTTAAGGCTGATATGCATCATTCACCTGTAGAATTAGTGGTATTGAACCCCAATACCCAACTAGGTGTATTTTGTACGGGTGGATGCACTTCCGAGATACCTATTCGAGATCCCCGGATACAGTCCAATATTCACTTACCCCTTCCTAATCGGAAAGGGTATGGTTTTTGAGGTGGCATCCTGGTCTCAGTTTTTGTCTCATCGTCCAGGTCTTCCCCTGGGTACTAGAGGATCTGCGCAAGGCTGTGAACCACGGGTTGAGTGTAGGCTGGATAGTTATTCGTGAATATTAAACTAACAAATGGGCATTACACAGCAGGATCCATATCCTGCTGTGTTTAGATAGTGGCCTTGCCATTTTCCCAAATGCCATTGTTCCTGCTCCAACCAGTTTTTTAGGACTTCTGCAGCCTTAATTAATGCGCCCTCATGATGGGCTCCTTTAGAGCGATGCACAGTAACAGGTGTTTGACATGTGAAGTTTCTTCCATTATGAATTCCTGGAACTGGTGAGAGGCCATTAATTTGCTGGCCAGATTGTCATCCCTGGCTTCACCAGTTCCCGCCGGTATGGTAAATTACTGACCACATCCGGCACACCTGGAGCATGGCTCCTGTGCTTTGGTGTATGCACATAAGCAGTGACACCAAACTTCAGGGTCAGCTTCCTCCTGCCCTGGCTCTCCCGGCTGATGCTCACGGGAGGTCACACACAGCCCTAAACGAGGTGCTGGTGTGTTGGGTCCCCAAACTTCAGGGTCAGATTCATACTGCCCTGGCTCTCCCGGGTCATGCTCATGGGAGGTCACACACACAGCCCTAACGAGGTGCTGCTGTGCTGGGTCCCCATGTCCTGGCTCTCCCGGCTCATGCTCACGGGAGGTCACACACACAGCCCTAACGAGGTGCTGCTGTGCTGGGTCCCCATGTCCTGGCTCTCCCGGCTCATGCTCATGGGAGGTCACCACTTCAGGGTCAGATTTTATACTGCCCTGGCTCTCCCAGCTCCTGTCACACACACAGCCCTAACAGGGTGCTGCTGTGCTGGGTCCCCATGCAGACTTGTTCCTATTCTAGAGATTGTTGCTGAAAGCCGCTGGGGACCCTCCTGGTTGTATTATTTCGGCTATGAGGTGTTCCACGTTATCCAGACATCCCCAATGTTCTTTTTAGGAAAGTCTTCTGGCCTCACTCATCAGAGTTGACAGACCTGGACAATTTACTCTTGGCCTGCCTCCCGACAGGAGTGGCCTCAGTGCTTTAAAGCACCAGAGTTGCTGCTGCTGGCTGAATTGCCGGTGACTCTAAAGTCAGCGTCTTCCAAGCCGTCGTCATCCGCTGACCGCAGCTATGAGTTCATCATGAGGGTTTTTTCCCCTCTACTTTTGAGAACAAGCAAGGCTGGCAGAACTTCCTCCGCCACAACCTCAGCCTTAATCAGCTGTAATTTCATTAAATGCCTTGACATTACGGTGACCCTGACAAGGGTAATTACTGGATGCTGAACCTGACCAGCAACGGCGTGAACTTTCTGCCCCCTCCCCCAAGAGGGGACTTCACCTTTTGATGTCTGCACCATCCACACACCCTCTTAATTACTCCAGCGCCGCCTCCATTTTTTTAAAAACAGGCTCCCAGTTATGCTTGGGAGTTTTAGAATAATTCTGCATAGAATGTCCTTTTATTACATTTGTACACCTGTGTTAAAAATGAAATAAACCTCTTGGCGAGCATAGAATAACGTTCAGTGTTTGTGGATCCGGGGTGGAGCAGATGGTTAGCAGGGATATCTCTTACCCGTTGTTAAGGGGATACAATGAACCTTGTGGTGTGAAGAGCTGGAGGTCAGAAAAGACCAGGACCACATCAGGCTGGTCACAAGTGCCTTAGACAGGGGATGAAGACAGACACAAAATTCTGGAATCACTCAGCGGGACTGGCAGCATCTCTGGAGAGGAATGGGTGACATACATATTCAATATGTGCAGGAGTATGCCATTCGGCCCTTCGAGCCAGCACCGCCATTCAATGTGATCATGGCTGATCATCCACAATCAGTACCCCGTTCCTGACTTCTCCCCATTTCCCCTGATTCCGCTAGCCCTAAAAGCTCAATCTAACTCCCTTTTGAATGCATCCATTGAATCGGCCTCCACTGCCTTCTGTGGCAGAGAATTCCACAAATTTACAACTCTCTGTATGAAAAGTTTTTCCTCATCTCAGTTCTAAATGGCGCACCACTTATTCTTAAACTGTGGCCCCTGGTTCTGGACTCTCCAAACATCGGGAACATGTTTCCTGCATCTAGCGTGTCCAATCCCTTAATAATTTTATATGTTTCTGTAAGATCTCCTCTCAACCTTCTAAATTCCAGTGAATACAAGCCCAGTCGCTCCATTCTTTCATCGTATGACAGCCCTGCCATGCCGGGAATTAAACTTGTGAACCTATGCTGCACTCCCTCAATAGCAAGAATGTCCTTCCTCAAATTAGGAGACCGAAACTGCACACAATACTCCATATACGGTCTCACTAGGGTCCTGTACAACTGCAGAAGGACCTCTTTGCTCCTATACGCCTCTCGTTATGAAGGCCAACATGCCCATTAGCTTTCTTTACAGCCTGCTGTACCTACATGCTTACTTTCAGTGACTGATCTACAAGGACACCCGGGTCTCGTTGTACTTCCCCCTTTCCTAACCTGACACCATTCAGATAATAATCTGCTTTCCTGTTCTTGCCACCAAAGTGGATAACCTCATATTTATCCACATTATACTGCATCTGCCATGCATCTGCCCTCTCGCTCAACAAATCCTAGTCATCCTGCATCTTCATAGCATCCTCTTCACAGTTCACACTGCCACCCAGCTCTGCAAATTTGATGTTTCAGGTTGAGACCCTTCTTCACACAGGGGGTGCCCTGGTAGCCCCTTTATTAGCTAGGTAAGGTGGAGAGCTCTCCACAGATCCTAGCTGCTCTGCTGGGTAACTCCTACACGGTTGGCTATTGTTGTTACATTGAATACCTACACAGAATAACTCATGATTGATTTTTGAGCACTTCTTACCTCCATTAAAAACAACTTCACCAAGACAGTCCCTGGGTACTTTGGATGCACATCGCTTGTGGCAATTAAACTTGCAATCTGTAAAGTCAAGGGAAAGTTTTCAATGAATTGCAGAAGTATTTCAGCCTTACCAACATATACAATTAGGAGCGGGAGTCGACCACTTGGCTCCTTGAGTCTCTGCCATTCAATAGAATCGTGGTTGATCTGATTGTGAACTTAACTTCACATTTTCACCTTCCACTGGTCAACTTTAATTTCCTTGCTTTGCGAGAATCTATCTACTTCAAAAACATTTGAAGACTCTGCCTCCCATCAGTTTCAATCAAGATACTGCTTATATAAACATTTGAATTTGAGTCCAGCATGTCCAACTTTTCCTTTAAACACAAACAATCTCTGTACTGTTTTCAACTCATTTACAACCTTCCTCAAATAACGTTTAAGGTTTATTGTTGTCATGTGTACAGAGACACGGGTTCGATCGTGGCTATGAGTGCTGTCTGCCTGTCGCCATGCAGGTTCTCCCTGTGACCATACATGTTTTTTCTGGGTGCTCTGGTTTCCTCCCACATTCAAGAGAACGTACAGGTTTGTACATTAATTGGCTTCTGTAAAATTGTAAATTGTCCCTAGTGTGTAGGAAAGTGCTATTATTTGGGATAATTACTGGTCGACGCGGACTTGGTGGGCCGAAGGGCCTGTTTCCATGCTGTATCTCTAAAGTCTAAAGGTAGGTGGATCTTTCAAGAGCTTTGAAAGGCTTGCTATAGGTAGTCCAAGTTTAGGTTTATGGGAAAGAGAGCTCTTCATTTAATGCCAGGTCTGGTGCTGATCTTCAAACACCTTATTCCTCAAATTAACAAGGCAATGCCATCATTGACATCTACCAAGATGAGATGCAACTTTAGATTAGAGATACAGCATGGAATCAGGCACTTCGGCACACAGAGGCCACTCTGGCCACCTGTTCACACATCAGTTCTATGCACTCCCTGCACACCAGGGTCAATTTACAGAAGACCAATTAACCTACAAAGCTGCACACCTTTGGATGTGGGAGGAAACCGGAGCACTCGGAGGAAACCAACGCGGTCACAGGGAAATTGTGCAAACTCCACATAGGTAGCATTCAAGGTCAGGATCCAACTCGGGTCTCTGGCACTGTGAGGCATCAGCTATACCAGCTATGCCATGTGCCGCCCTAAAGTTTCTTCAGAGATTTGGGAAGTGGTTCACGACAGGGGAGGAAATCGCTTTTAAAACATGGGGGGGGGGGGCGACACACAATGAGGCTTAACATCCAGAACAGGGGTCGGCAACCTACGGCTCACGGGACGGATCCTGCCTGTAACCCCAAATCATCTGGCCCGCAGGCGTATTTTGTTTCAATTTGTTTTCGCGACCTGGGCGTTACAGCATTTCCCGGGGCAGGCGAGCTGAACTGGGCGCTACAGCCAGTCCCAGGGCAGGCGAGCTGACCTGGGAACTGCAGCTAGTCCCGGGCTGCTAGATTCTAGGAGCTGGCGGCCTCCAACTGGAATCGACCTTGAGGGCTCCAAATCGCAGAGCCTGTGGACTTCCCATCACGGAGCTGGCTGACTTCGAGGCTGTGGTGGCGTTGTGTCTGCGACTCGAATTCGGAGGCTTCGGCTTTGCTGCAACGTTTCACAACACATGGGGAGGGATTGTCCCAACAAAACATGGAGGGGGGGAACAGGCCCCCGTCTCCCCTAGTTTTTTTCCCCATGGTTCATGGTTACCAGGGTTTCACCGCAAACAGTTAGCATTGGAATCCCCTTTATGCTTTGATGAACAAGTTGACAAGGAAATTGGCCTCAGAGAGCTTGCGCAAACACAAGGTCATCTGCATTCTGCAGCTCACTGTTAAAGTTAGTTGGTTAGCCTTGGTTCTGAAATGTATTGCCCTGGTTGAATGGTTTCCCATTCACCATGAAGATTAGAAACATAGAAACATAGAAACTAGGTGCAGGAGTAGGCCATTCGGCCCTTCGAGCCTGCACCGCCATTCAATATGATCATGGCTGATCATTCAACTCAGTATCCTGTACCTGTCTTCTCTCCATACCCCCTGATCCCTTTAGCCACAAGGGCCACATCTAACTCCCTCTTAAATATAGCCAATGAACGGGCCTCAACTTCCTTCTGTGGCAGAGAATTCCAGAGACTCACCACTCTCTGTGTGAAAAATGTTTTCCTCATCTCGGTCCTAAAGGAATTCCCCCTTATCCTTAAACTGTGACCCCTTGTTCTGGACCTCCCCAACATCGGGAACAATCATCCTGCATCCAACCTGTCCAACCCCTTAAGAATTTTGTAAGTTTCTGTAAGATCCCCCCTCAATCTTCTAAATTCTAGCAAGTACAAGCCGAGTCTATCCAGTCTTTCCTCATATGAAAGTCCTGACATCCCAGGAATCAGTCTGGTGAACCTTCTCTGTACCTCCTCTCTGGCAAGAATATCTTTCCTCAGATTTGGAGACCAAAACTGTACACAATACTCCAGGTGTGGCCTCACCAAAACCCTGTACAACTGCAGTAGAACCTCCCTCTCCTATACTCAAATGCTTTTGCTATGAATGCTAACATACTATTCGCTTTCTTCACTGCCTGCTGCACCTGCATGCCTACTTTCAATGATTGGTGTACCATGACACCAGGTCTCGTTGCATCTCCCCTTTTCCTAATCGGCCACCATTCAGATAATAGTCTACCCTCCTGTTTTTGCCACCAAAGTGAATAACCTCACATTTATCCACATTATATTGCATCTACCATGCATTTGCCCACTCACCCAGCCTATCCAAGTCACCTTGCAGCTTCCTAGCATCCTCCTCACACCTAACACTGCCCCCCAGCTTCATGTCATCCGCAAACTTGGAGATGTTGCATTCAATTCCCTCATCCAAATCATTAATATATATTGTAAATAGCTGGGGTCCCAGCACTGAACCTTGCGGTACCCCATTAGTCACTGCCTGCCATTCTGAAAAGGACCCGTTTACTCCAACTTTGCTTCCTGTCTGCCAGCCAGTTCTCTATCCACATCAATACTGAACCCCCAATACCGTGTGCTTTAAGTCTGTATACTAATCTCTTATGTGGGACCTTGTCGAAAGCCTTCCGAAAGTCCAGATATAACTGGTTCTCCCTTATCCACTCTACTAGTTACATCCTCGAAAAATTCTATAAGATTTGTCAGACATGATTTGCCTTTCGTAAATCCATGCTGACTTTGTCCAATGATTTCACCACTTTCCAAATGTGCTGCTATCCCATCTTTAATAACTGACTCTAGCAGTT
This sequence comes from Okamejei kenojei, assembly GCA_035221665.1. Lineage (NCBI taxonomy): Eukaryota > Metazoa > Chordata > Chondrichthyes > Rajiformes > Rajidae > Okamejei > Okamejei kenojei. The sequence continues at coordinate 50,951,661 of CM069138.1, forward strand.
TCCCCACTACCAATGTTAGACTAACTGGTCTGTAATTCCCCATTTTTTCTCTCCCACCTTTTTTAAAAAGTGGGGTTACATTAGCTACCCTCCAATCCTCAGGGGCTACTCCAGAATCTAAAGAGTTTTGAAAAATTATCACTAATGCATCCACTATTTCTGTGGCTACTTCATTGAATACTCTGGGATGCAGCCTATCTGGCCCTGGGATTTATCGGCCTTTAATCCATTCAATTTACCCAACACCACTTCCTGGCTAACCTGGATTTCACTCAGTTCCTCCATTTTATTTGACCCCCGGTCCCCTGCTATTTCCGGCAGATTACTTATGTCTTCCTTAGTGAAGACAGAACCAAAGTAGTTATTCAATTGGTCTGCTATGTCCTTGTTCCCCATGATCAATTCACCTGTTTCTGACTACAAGGGACCTACATTTGTTTTAACTAAGCTTTTTCTCTTCACATATCTTATGAAAACCTTTGCAGTCAGTTTTTATGTTCCCTGCCATTTTTCTTTCATAATCTATTTTCCCTTTCCAAATTAAGCCCTTTGTCCTCCTCTGCTGGACTCTGAATTTCTCCCAGTTCTCTGGTAGGTTGCTTTTTCTGGCTAATTTGTATGCTTCAGCTTTTGTTTTGATACTATTCCTGATTTCCCTTGTTATCCACGGATGCACTACCTTCCCTGATTTATTCTTTTGCCAAACTGGGATGAACAATTGTTGTAGTTCATCCATGCAGTCTTTAAATGCCTTCCATTGCACATCCACTGTCAATCCTTTAAGAATCAATTGCCAGTCTATCTTGGCCAATTCACGTCTCATACCTTCAAAGTTACCTTTCTTTAAGTTCAGAACCCTTGTTTCTGAATTAATTATGTCCCTCTCCATCCTAATGAAAAACTCAACCATATTATGGTCACTCCTGCCAATATGATTCACCTAATCTATATGTAGATTGAAATCACCCATTATAACTGGTTTACCTTTGTTGCATACATTTCTAATTTCCTGTTTGATGCCATCCCCAAATCCACTACTACTGTTAGGTGGCCTGTACACAACTCCCACTAGAGTTTTCTGCCCCTTAGTGTTTCGCAGCTCTACCCATATCGATTCCACATCCTCCAAGCTAATGTCCTTCCTTTCTATTGCGTTAATCTCCTCTCTAACCAGCAACGATTCCCCATCTCCTTTACCTTTCTGTCTATCCCTCCTGAATATTGAATATCCCTGGATGTTCAGCTCCCAGCCTTGGTCATCCTGGAGCCATGTCTCCGTGATCCCAAGTATATCATAGTCATTAATAGCTATCTGCACCTCCAACTCATTACGAATGCTCCTCGCATTGAGACACAAAGCCTTCAGGCTTGTTTTTACAACACTCTTACTCCTTATACAATTATGTTGAAAAGTGACCCTTTTTGATTTTTGCCCTGGATTTGTCTGCCTGCCACTTTTACTTTTCACCTTGCTACCAATTGCTTTTGCCTTTATTTTATACCCCTCTTTCTCTCTGCTCACACATTTAAGAAACCCACCACCTCTTATTAGCTCCGTATTCTGTTTATTGAGTCAAAGTGCAGCTTGGCAGAGCGAGTAATTGATTAAAAAAACATTGATGCAATGATACAAGCCTCTTGACATGGCCTTTATTCAGACTGGATCCGTTAATGGGGTCTGACTGATGCACATTACAAATAGAGCATGAACTCACCACATTTGTACTCAGTTCCCCTAGCAATAATCAATAATATCCCGAGATATCCTTAATTTATTGTACGTGCATAATCTTTTCCAAATAATTCACCAGAACAGACAAATCCCAATTTCAGAGTACATTGTTCAGAGAAAGTGCTGTATTTTTGCCAAACATTGTCAATTTTGCATTTTACCCACTTTCACGTGGTTATTTTACTTATATGGATAAAAAAAAGTTCAGAATTAACATGAAATATACTGTGCATGAGAGGATAGATCAGGTAAACACACAGAATCTCTTGCACAGTAAGGGAAATCGAGAACCAAAGGACATAGGTTTAAGGTGAGTGGGGAAAGATTTAATAGGAAATTGAGGGGTAACTTTGTTTATGCAAAGGGTGGTGGGTGCATGAAACGAACTGCCGGAGGAGGTAGTTGAGGCAGATACTATCGTAAATATTTAAGAAACATTTAGACAGGTACATGTATAGGATAGGTTTAGAGGGATATGGGCCAAACACAGGCAGGTGGGACTAGTGTAGATGGGACATGTTGGTCGGTGTGCGCAAGATTAAATATTGCACTGAATTACTTCGCTTGTAATGACACGGAAGAAGGTTAGCCACAAGTGATGTTACTTGTGCAAGTATGATGGCCCTTACCTCTACATTGCATTCCTTGTCGAAATAGGCCTTTCAGTAGCCGCTTGCAATACTGACAAATGGTGGGGCGTGTGTAGGAGTGTATGACAAAGGTGTGCGGTACTTTTACCCTTCCCAGCACCATCTTCTCCATCCATATTGGGCGCCCACTCCATGATGGGATTCTCTTGCTGGTCTCCTGGTGGCAACGCTGCAATGCCAATCACAAGCAACAGCTTCACACTCTGACGCCCAGCAGTCATTTCCAGGAAGCACAATGCATTTTAAACTCCAAGAGATTAATCAGCGAAAAAAAGACACAAATTGCTGAAATAACTCAGCAAGTCAGGCAGAATCTATAGAGGAAAAATAGGTGACATTTTGGGTCAGGACCCTTCTTCAGTCCCCTCTCATCTTTTTACTCCCTCTTCACTGTGCCCCACCTGGACTGGCACCCCTTTGATCCCTTTCCCTCTCCCCTATCCTGCTATGTTCCTTCCTCAGGTTTCACGATTTTCATTTACTTTATCCTTATCTCACATGTTGTCTTTTCATCTCTGACCTTTGACTACTCATCTATCTGCCTATCTAAAACCTTCCTCACCTGTATCCACCTATCACTTGTGTAGAGGGCCCGATAGCAGAAGCGTCATGTCGTGTGGCTGGAAACTGGAAGTATCATGAGCTAATTCTGCTACCACCATCATCTATTGCGACAAGTGATGGCTTCCACTGATTGTCGCCGGAAGCGTGCGTCGTTTTCAGGACAGACGATGACGGAGTGGTCAACATTTGTAACAAGATGGACGCAAAAAGAAGAAGAACTAGTGTATGAAGGAAGAGCAGATGCTGCCAGTCTAAAGAAGGGTTCTGACCCGAAACGTCAAAGATACATTTTCTCCAGACCAATCTGAAGAAGGGTTCCAACCTGAAACGTCACCCACTCCTTTTCTCCAGAGGTGGTGCCTGACCTGCTGAGTTACTCCACCATTTTGTGTCTATCTTCAGTTCCACCTATCACTTGTGAGGCTTTGCCTTGCCCCACCCATCTTCCAGCTTTCTTCCCCACCCCTACACACATTTAGTCTGAAGAAGGTCCTGACTTGAAACGTAACCTCTCCATGTTCTCCTGAGATGCTGCCTGAACTACTGAGTTACTCTAGCACTTTGTATCTTATTTTGTAAACCAGCGTCTGCACTTCCTTGTACCTCTAGATTAATCAGCTATCTTGGCACACAGAGCTGTGAAAGCTAACTATGCTCTTTTTCGATACAAGCCCACCATAAATTTTCAAGTTCCAGAGCCTTGCCGTATTATTCGTATTGCCGGACTAACAGGGGTCATGACTTTGGGGGAGGCTGAGATACCGACCCGCAAATTCGGCCGCAGAAGTTGGTTGTGGGAACGAATCTGCTGGCTCCAGCTGGGCCGGAGTTCCAGAGACACCACCGCATTTGGCAAATTTGAACTGTTTATCGGTGTGGAAGTCCTGGTGAGGTCGAGATCAGCCGCCTCATCCGGCCTAGAGCCATATTTTCCAGGGGACGTCCGGGGGTGGGGGGTGATTTAAAAGGAGGCTGGGCGGGGCAGGGGCGCAGACTTGTACTATCAGTGGTGGACTGGCACTATTAAGTGCATAATATCAATTTGTGATACCAAGTCCACAGCCAGAACATAGCTTCCTGAAAGAGGCAGGGGGATAGGAAGTGTAAAAAGCCATTAGGTATGTTTTCCTTCGTAGGCCGGGCCATTGATTATCAGAGAGACACAAGGAACTGCAGATGCTGAAATCCCTGAGCAAAACACAAAGTGGAGACAGGCTGCATCTGGGAAGGGAATGGACAGGTGACGTTTGGGGTTGGAATCCTTCTTCAGATTGTTCCGTCCTGGATACAAAAGTGGAATAATGCAGAACTAGCGTGAAAGGGTGATGAAGGTTCAATGTGAATGCTATTGGCCAAAGAGACTGTTTCTATGTTGTATCCCCAAACTAAACTAATCACTCCAACGCACTTACCTTGATTAAGCGTACTTCATCACTCTTTGGCTGGCTCCCAGAATGGAGTCCCAGTGAGGATGAAGAGACCTATATCAGAAGAAGAAAAATAAATAAACTCAATTCACAAATCAAGCTTTACAACCCACTCCTCCTCTCCTCTCCTTATCCGACACTCTTTTGTCTGCTTTTCACCTCCAGTCTTTGTCATTTACTTTGTCCACCCATCTTCCAATCAAACCCTACCTCACCTGTGCCCACCTATCACTTGCAGACACAAGGAACAGCAGGTGCTGTAAATGGGTCAGGCAGCATCTTAGTTTATTTCGTTTAATTTAGTTTAGCGATACAGTGTGGAAACAGGCCCTTCGGCCCAACGAGTCCAGCCAACCAGCGATCCCAGTACACTAGCACTATCCTACACACTAGGGACAATTTACAATTTTATTAAGTCAATTAAACTACAAACCAGTACGTCTTTGAAACTGGAGCACCAACAGAAAACCCACGCAGGTCACGGGGAGAACATACACACTCCGTATTGACAGCACCCATAGTCAGGATCGAACCCGGGTCTCTAACGCTATAAGACAGCAACTCTACCCCTGAGCCGCTGTGCTGCCTTTGGAGGGAAAGTCTGATGGCTCTGTTGATGGGTCCCGACACAGAATTATTTCCACCGATGCTGCCTGGCCCTCTAGGTTACTCCAGCACCTTGTGTTTTCCACTTGCCACGCTTTGTCCCGTCCCCGCTTCGCTTTTCCAGTTTCTACCCCCCTGGTCTGAAGAAAGGTTCCGACCCGAAACATTAATCATTCATTCTCTCCACAGCTGCTTCCTGACCCGCTGAGTTCCTTCAGCACGTTGTGTTGTGTTCAAGATTACAGCTTTGGCAGTTCCTCATAATTCCATTCACAAATCTACCCAAGAGTTTCCTTTTCCTTTCTTTACCCCCCTCCCCCTCCCTCTCTCGCTCCCTCTCTCTCACTGTCTCCACCAAAAAAAGTATAACCAAAGACTAGTCACAAAGCAAATCAAGGCAGCAAGTCCATGTCACCACATGGGGATCACCAAGATCGATCTCCTCTAAAGCACACGTTTTCAAACAGGAGATAAATCTCCATGGAAATAACGTTTGTCTGTCATATCACTGGGATTCCATGAGAGTTGATTGAATGAAATAATAACCCTGGTAGTCAGAACCTTTTTCTACATGGTGAAAATGTCGAAGACAAGAGGCTTAGCTTTTAGGTGAAAGGAGTAAAGTATAAGGGAAATGAGCAGGGCAAGTATTTTCATACAGAGGGTGGTGAGTGCCTGGAACACCCTGCCGGGGGTGATGGCGAGGCAGATATAATAGTGGCATTTAAGAGGATTTTGGATAGGCACAAGGATATGTAGGGAATGGAGGGAGATGAATTATGTCCAGGCAGATGAGTTGGTCTTGGTATCATGTTCAGCACAGATATTGTGGGCCGAATGGCCTGATCCCATGCTGCACTGTTTTATGTTCAAACCAGTTCTGGGGGAGGTGGGACCAGTACAAACAGGACGGTCTGCACCTGGGCTGGAATGGAACCAATGTCCTTGGGGGAGTGTTTGCTAGTGCTGTCAGGGAGGATTTAAACTGATGTGGCAGGGGAATGGGAGCGTGAGCAGGGAGACAGAGGGGTGTAAAATGAGGGTAGAAGCAATAGGTAGCAAGGTGAAAAGTGAAAGTGGCAGGCAGAAAAATCCAGGGCAAAAATCAAAAAGGGCCACTTTTCAACATAATTGTATAAGGGGTAAGAGTGTTGTAAAAACAAGCCTGAAGGCTTTGTGTCTCAATGCAAGGAGCATTCGTAATAAGGTGGATGAGTTGAATGTGCAGATAGTTATTAATGAATATGATATAGTTGGGATCGCGGAGACATGGCTCCAGGGTGACCAAGGCTGGGAGCTGAACATCCACGGATATTCAATATTCAGGAGGGATAGACAGAAAGGAAAAGGAGGTGGCATAGCGTTGCTGGTTAGCGAGGAGATTAACGCAATAGAAAGGAAGGACATTAGCTTTGAGGATGTGGAATCGATATGGGTAGAGCTGCAAAACACTAAGGGGCAGGAAACGCTAGTGGGAGTTGTGTACAGGCCACCTAACAGTAGTAGTGTTAGGGAAGGCATCAAACAGGAAATTAGAAATGCGTGCAACAAAGGTAAAACAGTTATAATGGGTGACTTCAATCTACTTATAGATTAGGTGAATCAAATTCGCTGGGGTGCTGAGGAAGAGGATTTCTTGGAATGTATGCGGGATAGTTTTCTAAACCAACATGTAGAGGAACCAATAAGAGAGCAGGCTATTCTAGACTGGGTATTGAGTAATGAGGAAGGGTTAGTTAGCAGTCTTGTTGTGCGTGGCTCCTTGGGCAAGAGTGACCATAATGTGGTTGAGTTCTTCGTTAGGATGGAGAGTGACATTGTTAATTCAGAAACAAGGGTTCTGAACTTAAAGAAAGGTAACTTTGAGGGTATGAGACGTGAATTGGCCAAGATAGACTGGCAAGTGATTCTTAAAGGGTTGACGTTGGATATGCAATGGAAGGCATTTATAGACTGCATGGATGAACTACAACAATTGTTCATCCCAGTTTGGAAAAAGAATAAATCAGGGAAGGTAGTGCATCCATGGATAACAAGGGAAATCAGGGATAGCATCAAAACAAAAGATGAAGCATACAAATTAGTCAGAAAAGGCAGCCTACCAGAGGACAGGGAGAAATTCAGAGTCCAGCAGAGGAGGACAAAGGGCTTAATTAGGAAAGGGAAAATAGATTATGAAAGAAAACTGGCAGGGAACATAAAAACTGACTGCAAATTGTTTTATTGATATATGAAGAGAAAAAGGTTAGTTAAAACAAATGTAGGTCCATTGCAGTTAGAAACTGGTGAATTGATCATGGGGCACAAGGACATGGCAGACCAATTGAATAACTACTTTGGTTCTGTCTTCACTAAGGAAGACATAAATAATCTGCCGGAAATAGCAGGGAACCAGGGGTCAAATGAGATGGAGGAACTGAGTGAAATCTGGGTTAGCCGGGAAGTGGTGTTAGGTAAATTGAATGGATTAAAGGCCGATACATCCCCAGGGCCAGATAGGCTGCATTCCAGAGTACTTAAGGAAGTAGCCCCAGAAATATTGGATGCATTAGTGATAATTTTTCAAAACTCTTTAGATTCTGGAGTAGTTCCTGAGGATTAGAGGGTAGCTAATGTAACCCCACTTTTTAAAAAGGGAGGGAGAGAGAAAACGGGGAATTACAGACCAGTTAGTCTAACATCGGTAGTGGGGAAAATGCCAGAGTCAGTTATTAAAGATGGGATAGCAGGACATTTGGAAAGTGGTGAAATCATTGGACAAAGTCAGCATGGATATATGAAAGGTAAATCATGTCTGACGAATCTTATAGAATTTTTCGAGGATGTAACTAGTAGAGTGGATAAGGGAGAACCAGTGGATGTGTTATATCTGGACTTTCAGAAGGCTTTCGACAAGGTCCCACATAAGAGATTAGTATACAAACTTAAAGCACACGGTATTGGGGGTTCAGTATTGATGTGGATAGAGAACTAGCTGGCAAACAGGAAGCAAAGAGTAGGAGTAAACGGGTCCTTTTCAGAATGGCAGGCAGTGACTAGTGGGGTACCGCAAGGCTCAATGCTGGGACCCCAGCTATTTACAATATATATTAATGATATGGATGAGGGAATTGAATGCAACATCTCCAAGTTTGCGGATGACACGAAGCTGGGGGGAGTGTTAGGTGTGAGGAGGATGCTAGGAGGCTGCAAGGTGACTTGGATAGGTTGGATAGGTTGGGTGAGTGGGCAAATGCATGGCAGATGCAGCATAATGTGGATAAATGTGAGGTTATCCACTTTGGTGGCAAAAACAGGAAAGTATTTGAATGGTGGCCGATTAGGAAAAGGGGAGATGCAACGAGACCTGGGTGTCATGGTCTCACCAGTCATTGAAAGTAGGCATGCAGGTGCAGCAGGCAGTGAAGAAAGCGAATGGTATGTTGGCATTCATAGCAAAAGGATTTGAGTACAAGAGCAGGGAGGTTCTACTGCAGTTGTACAGGGTCTTGGTGAGGCCTGGAGTATTGCGTACAGTTTTGGTCTCCTAATCTGAGGAAAGACATTCTTGCCATAGAGGGAGTACAGAGAAGGTTCACCAGACTGATTCCTGGGATGGCACGACTTCCATATGAAGAAAGACTGGATAGACTCGGCTTGTACTCGCTGGAATTTAGAAGATTGAGGGGGGATTGTATAGAAACTTACAAAATTCTTAAGGGGTTGGACAGGCTAGATGCAGGAAGATTGTACCCAATGTTGGGGAAGTCCAGAACAAGGGGTCACAGTTTAAGGATAAGGGGTAAGTCTTTTAGGACCGAGATGAGAAAATCATTTTTCACACAGAGAGTGGTGAATTTGTGGAATTCTCTGCCACAGAAGGTAGTTGAGGCCAGTTTATTGGTTATATTTAAGAGGGAATTAGATGTGGCCCTTGTGGCTAAAGGGATCAGGGGGTATGGAGAGAAGGCAGGTACAGGATACTGAATTGGATGATCAGCCATGATCATATTGAATGGCGGTGCAGGCTCAAAGGGCCGAATGGCCTACTCCTACACCTATTTTCTATATTTCTATGTTTCTATGTTGTATGCTAAAAATCAAGTAGAAGCACATCAATGCATGTTTGAAATATTGTCCTTCAAAAGGTTTGGGAATCTACAACCAAATTTATAAACTTTGATTGAAAGAAGTGGACGGTATCCAAAATGGATATGAACAAATTTGAAACAGTTGTGAGTTTCCTTTGCTTTCACAGGGAATTCCAGTTGGTAAAGCCACTTCCAAGCCGTTGTTAAGGGAGACAAGATCATTTTGCTGCCTTTCATCATCATTTGATTTTGATGCCCTCCCCTATACGTCAAGCACAATCTCCATCTCACCGCATCGGCCGCTGCTCAACCTCTGACGATCTCGAGAACGTGTCTGCATCTAAATCTGGATGATTTCTCCCTTCAAATGGCATTGGTATCAGGCTCCACCTCCTCACAACAGACTTCACCATCACTCCAAAATCCTTGAGGAGTCCTTTCCTATCTATTGTCCTTGTCCAAATGTCTTTTAAATGTTGTTATTCTATCTGCCTGAACTACTTTCTCTGGCGGTTTGCTCCATATAACCTCACACTGGTGGATAAAGATGCCCCTCAAGTTCCTATTAAAATTTTCCCCTCCCACCTAAAACCTATATCCTCTGGGTAAAAAAATCCTGTGCATGCACCCAATCTATTTCCTTCATGACCTTATACACCTCCATCAGATCATCTCTCTTTCTTCGACGCTCCAAAGAATATAGTTCTAGCCAGCCTCCCTATATCTTAGGTCCACAAGTCCTCGCAACATCTTCATAAATCTTCTCTGTACTTTTTCCATCTTAACAACATCCCTCCGAAAGAGGGTGACCAAAACTGAACACAAAATTCCAAATGCAGCTTCACCAACGTCTTGCCCAATTGTAACATAACATCCCAACTTCTATACTCAAAACCTTGACACTCTTGACCATCAGAAGCAGTCATATCAGATGCACGAAAAACCTCCATCCAGTATGACACCTCCTAAAGAGCCTGTCCCACGTGGACGACCTAATCCACGAGTTTAGAAGACCCTAGACGAGTTGAAAAACATGTCAAGGTCATGTTGACTTGCCGAAGTAAAAGACCTCCTACGACATCCTACGACTCGGTCTACGACCTCCTACGACTATGTCTACAACCTCCTACGACTATGTCTACGACCTTCTACAACTATGTCTACGACCTTCTATGACTATGTCTATGACCTCCTACGACTATGACTACGACCTTCTACGGCCCCCCTCAACCTCACCACACTTCCACACCTAAGACCAACTACGACTAGTAACGAGTGGAAAATGATCACATAATAAAATGATGTAATGTTTGTATTTTTTTCTCGAGCCAGTTACCGACCTACGACTACCTACGACTACCATCACAACCTACTACGACCTACTGACGACCTACCTATGAGTAAAAAGTATCTTTTTTTCTCATGCCGACCTTTTTTTTACTCGTGGACATTTTTAATCATGCTGGAAAAAACGCTGCGACCTACTTGAGGTCACGAGTACGTAGAGACCACTCACGAGTGTGAGGAAGAGTTATGAAGACCTCCTACGACCTTGTGGCGACCATTCTACGAGTATGAGTCAAGGGCAAACGCGGCAGAGGTCACCAATTAGGTTGTGAAAGTGGGACAGGGGCTTTACTTTCCATTCCATCACTGAACTTAGATCAACATTTGGTGCGCTCTTTGTAAGGCATCTTAAGTGTCCCAGCTCACATTGACAAAAAAGCTGCCTAATCCTTTATTTTTCAACCATCAATGTGCTCGGTTCTGGTCGGCTCATTTATAGGAAGGATGTGGAGGCTTTGGAGAGGGTGTAGAAGAGATTTTAGCGGGGATGGGGTGGCTTGGTCGGCATGAGCAAGTTGGGCTGAAGGACCCTTTCCCATGCTGTATGACTCTATGAAACAAAACCAGCAAAAATAAAGTCGACCACATGGTAAGTTGAATAATTTGCATTGATTTCACCTTCCAACCTACTTTTATTTTTAGAAAGACGATATCCACAAGCATACAACTTCAACCTCCTACTTGACAATGAGGTCATTTTCAATACCTCCTCAGAGTCAGTGTGGAAACAGGCCCTTCGGCCCAACATGCCTACAGTGACCAACATGTCCTATCTAGTCCCACCTGCCTATGTTTGGCAGTTATCCCTCTAAACCTGTCCTATCCATGTACTTGTCCAATTGTTTCTTAAACGTTGTGCTGGTACCTGTCTCAACTACCTCCTCCGGCAGCTCATTCCAAACACCCACCACCCTATGTGTGAAAAAGTTACCCCTCAGGTTCCTATTAAATCTTTCCCTCCTCACCTTACACCTATGTCCTCTGGTTCTCGATTCCTCTACTATGGACAAAAAACCCGATCTATTCCTCTCATGATTTTGTACATCTCTATAAGATCACCCCTCATCTTCCTGCACTCCAAGGAAAATAATCCTAGCCTGCTCAAGCCCTCCCTATAGTTCAGGCCCGCAGGACCTGGCAACATCCTTGTAAATCCTCTCTGCACCCTTTCCAGCTTGACAATATCATTCCAAGAACATAGTGCCCAGAACTGAATGCAATACTCTAAATGCGGCCTCATCAACGTCTTATATAACTGCAACTTGACCACCTAACTTCTATACTTCATTAAGTTCACTTGCTGACTTTTATCCACACGATCAGTCCATGAAATGCTTAGAAAACTCAAACTGAAATGAAGATTGAGAAGCTCATCATCTCCAGTTGCATCTTAAAACAGATTTCTGGATCCAATCCAACCACAATGAGATGGGAATTTGAAATGAGCTAAAAATGATGCCGACCTTGGTAAGCATTCCACTCTCCATAATAAAAAGATTAGATGGTAAACATTTCTTTCTAGAAAATGCATAAATTAAAGAGTTAGATCATGATAATGATGTGATTTTAGTTCAGGAAACCAACATTAATTTTTTTTCAGGAAAACTAACCCAGTACTGCAAAATCTCTCAAGTTTATTTGATTACAGGTTCAAGCAAGCTGCACTAATCTTCAGAGGGTTTTTTTCTGGAATATTGCATCAAGTTCAATGACACGCAGTCTTTGAATAGATTGAAAAATGATAAACAAATTAGATATAATTTCAATGAAGCATGAAATGGTTTTAAGATCAAGGGCTCTCGAATAGACTAAGAAATCCAAGCTATATATTTTTATGAAAAAAGGACATATGCCTTTGAAATACTGCAACATTTGCATAATGCAGCTATAATTAAATGAATCAAGCTGAACTGTGACCAAAGAATAAAGATTGGTGATGCAGGTTAAATAAGACATAAGCAAGCATGGAAAACAATATATTGAACATCGAACAGTACAACACAGGATCAGGCCCCATAGCCCACAATATCTGTGCTGAACATGATACCAAGACAAACTCTTATCAACCTGCACATCATCCACATCCCTCCATGTGCCTATCCCAAACCTCTTAAATGCCACTATCGTATCTGCCTCTTCCACTAATCGGCAGGTATTCCAGGCGCCTGCAACCCTCTGTATAAAAAACATGCCCTACACATCGCCTCTAAACTTTTCCCCTCTCACCTTAAAGTATTTGATATTTCCATCCTGGGAAATAGGTCTGCCCCTCATCATTGTATATACTTCCATCATAGAAACATAGATGCAGGAGGAGGCCATTCGGCCCTTCGAGCCTGCACCACCATCCATTGTGATCACGGCTGATCGTCCCCAATCAATAACCCGTGCCTGCCTTCTCCCCATATCCCTTGATTCCACTAGCCCCTAGAGCTCTATCTAACGCTCTCTTAAATCCATCCAGTGATTTGGCCTCCACTGCCCTCTGTGGCAGGGAATTCCACAAATTCACAACTCTCTGGGTGAAAAAGTTTTTTCTCATCTCAGTCTTAAATGGCCTCCCCTTTATTTTAAGACTGTACCCCTGGTTCTGGACTCACCCAACATTGGGAACATTTTTCCTGCATTTAGCTTGCCCAGTCCTTTTATAATTTTATGTTTCGATAAGATTCCCCCTCATCCTTCTAAACTCCAGTGAATACAAGCCTAGTCATTTCAATCTTTCCTTATATAACAGTCCCGCCATCCCAGGGATCAAACTCGTGAACCTACGCTGCACTGCCTCAATCACAAGGATGTCCTTCCTCAAATTAGGAGACCAAAACTGTACACAATACTCCAGATGCGGTCTTACCAGAGCCCTATACAACTGCAGAAGAACCTCTTTACTCCTATACTGAAATCCTCTTGTTATGAAGGCCAACATTCCATTAGCTTTCTTCACTGCCTTCTGTACCTGCACGCCAACTTTCAGTGACTTGTGTATAAGGCCACCCAGGTCTCACTGTATCTCCCCCTTACCTAACCTAACCCCATTGAGATAATAATCTGCCCCCTTGTGTTTGCCTCCAAAGTGGGTAACCTCACATATATCTATATTATACTGCATCTGCCACGCATCTGCCCACTCACGCAACCTGTCCAGGTCACCCTGCAACCTCCTAACATCCTCTTCACTGTTCACACTGCCACCCAGCTTTGTGTCATCCGCAAACTTGCTAGTGTTGCTCCTAATTCCCTCTTCCAAATCATTGATATATATGGTAAACAGTTGCAGCCCCATCACCGAGCCTTGCAGCACTCCACTCGCCACTGCAGGTCTCCTCTCAACCTCCGGCATTCCAGTGAAAACAATCCATGGAACACAATGCTCACAGTGCGCCTGACTGATTGAATTGATTGAAAGATACAGCATAGAAACAGGCTCTTCAGCCCACGAAGTCCAAGCTGACCATCGATCGGGTGAACACTGGTTCTATGTTATCCCACTTTCGCATCGACTCCCTACACACTAGGGCAAATTTAAAGAGGCCAATTGATCTACAAACCCGCATGTTTTGGGGATGTGGGAGGAAACCGGAGCACCTGGAGGAAACCCACATGGTCACTGGGAGAATGTGCAAACTCCAAACAGACAGCAACCGGGGTCAGGATTAAATCTGGGTCTCTGGAGGCAGCAGCTCAACCAGTGTACCAGCAGAAGCTAAAGTGGGATTAGGTCAACTATTTTACACCCTGTTTTATTGACTTTGCCTTCACTATAAGTAAATTTGGAATGGTACCACTAAATAGACAGCCAGTTTAATTAGGCAACCAAATATCAAGAGCAAATTTTTCCTCGAGTTTTGAAGGAATCAGGGCAGAATCTCCAGAGGGATAAATTGCATACAGTCTGAGGAAGATGCATGTTTAGTTGATCAATGGAGCCAGTCTTTATATTGCTTTCAAACCTGCGTATTGCAAGTCTCCCGAGTGGGACGAAATATTTAGAGGTAGTGCTGGGCTAATTGATGGCAATTATGCTGCAATTGTGAAAGGGAAGATGTTAGTTTAGTTTAGTGATACAGGCACAGTGGCAAAGAGGTAGAGTTGTTGCCTTACAGCTCCGGCTCAATCTGTCCATGGGTGTTGTCTGTACTGAGTTTGTACATTCTCCCTGTGACCACTTGGGTTTCCTCCGGGTGCTCAGGTTTCTTCCCACATTCAAAAAACGCGTGGTTTTGTAGGTTAATTGGCCTCTGTGTGTGGGGAGTGGATGCAAAACTGGGATAACATAAAACTAGTGTGAAAGGGTGATTGTTGATCGACGTATACTCGGGTGGCCTGTTTCCACGCTGTATCTCTAAAACTGTGGTTTTGTACACCTCTTTGTTTCTTGTGTCTCCAAGCAATTCTTGTCTCACATATTTCACTTCCACATATGAAGAATTTGATCATCCATTCTCTGCACCACTCGATCTTACTCACCTCTTCCGAGACAGTTCCTGAGTAGTCTAATGGTGCGGGTCTTGGGAGCGAGAGGCCGGGCAGGGAAACATTGGACAGACGCCTTTTCCTCACACCGCTGCAGTTGTTTGGAATTTTGAAGGCACATCGTTTGTGATAATTCAGACCACAACCTGTTCAGGATTATAATGGTGAACAAAAGGAAACTGGTTAGTTCATCCATGACGAAATTCATAGATTTAGCCGAGGCAATCTCAAGATTACATTGAGATTGCCTTAGCTCAGACCTCAGCACCAAAGGGTACCGACCCAAAACGTCACCTATTCCTTTCCTCCAGAGATGCTACCTGCCCCGCTGAGTTACTCCAGCATTTGTATCTATCTTTGATAAAAGATTGCGTTAGCAAGTGTCTTGCGTTTTTTGCTTGAAGGTTTGGTGGCATGCTAGTGCTCAAGGGAATTGAAAATTGCTGGAAGAGTCAAACATCAGGAGGAATTTCTTTTGCCAGAGGGTGGTGAATCTGTGGAATGAATTGCCACAGATAGTAGTGGAGGCCAAGTCATAAGATATTTTCGAAGCAGAGATTGATAGGTTCTTAATTGGTAAGGGTGCCAAAAGGTTACTGGGAGAAGGCAAGAGAATGGGGTTGAGAGGGAAACATAGATCAGCCATGACTGATTGGCAGAGCCAAATGACTTAGTTCTGCTCCTGTGTCTTATGATCTCAGTTTCCCAGTTTGATTGGAAGCACAATAAAAGCATTGGATCTGCAATCATCTTGGAAGCAGTCTCATCTGGTTTTTGAATCGGAGCCAATTGCTCTCCAGACTCAGATGTATTTTAAAGGTATTAGAATGTATTAAAAATGAGTTGTCAGGGTCAACCCAACAGATGAGCAGAGATCCTTTGGGGCTAAATTCATTGTAATCTGGGTTTAGAAACACATTGCCGCCCAACACACAGTGTGCCGTCTGCACCTCACTGTCCACAGTCAGAAACTCTATTCTAGGACGGTCCCGACCTGAAACATCGTCTGAGTTCCTCCAGCAGTTTGCTTTTTTGTAGCCTGTCACAGAAAACAATGAATGCTCGGAACTCCCCAGAACCAGATTTTATTTTGGCCCATTCTTTAATTGATGCCTTATATGTTGTACATAATATTCTTGTTGTTATAAAAAAAAAAGAGTAACTCAACGGGTCAGGCAGTATCTCTGAGAAACATGGATAGGTGATGTTTCGAGATGGGACCTTTCTTCAGACTCAAATCTTCTTCAAACTCAGACCTGACCCGAAAGGTCATCTATCCATGTTCTTCAGAGATGTTGCCTGACCTGCTGAGTTACTCCAGAACTTTGTTTTTTTTTGTACACCAGCATCTACAGTTCTTTGCATCCACAACTTGCTGCTGTTATACACCTGAGCACAAGGCAATGAGTTCAGGATGGCAAGAATGGAGAGTGAACACCTATAACAGAGTATGTATGGGACGATGGCCTGAAATATTGCTACCTTTCCTCTATACAGATGCTGCCTGGCTCGGAGTATTTCTAGCATTTTAGTTTTTTTTTAATTGTTCAGCTTTTTGCTTTTTAATAATAACATTTCTTTATGACATGGAAGGTAGCCGCCAGATTCAGGAACAGCTTCATCCCGCCATTATCAGCCTGTGAATAGACTCTCGTAAGCAGTCCCTTCTTCCAATCTACCTCATGGCCCCCCTTTGAATCCTGTAAACTGGCACAATACCATTCAAACCAGCATATCCCATCCATTTATCTTCACATCCTTAAAGTTAGGGGAAAAAAGGAACTTAATATATTGGTTTCAAAATTGTACAACCAGCAGGGTGGCGTAGTGGCTCAGCAGGTAGAGCTGCTGCCTCACAGCACCAGGGACCCCGGTTCGATCCTGACCTCGGGTGGAGTTTGCACATTGTCCCTGTGACCGTGTGAGTCCGCTTTCTTCCCAGTTCCCCTAACGCGTGTGGGCTTGTAGGTGAATTGGCCTCTGTAAATCGATGGTCACTGTGGACTCGGTGGACCGAAGGCCCTATTTCCATGCAGTATCTTTCAATCAATCTATCAATTACTAACAAAATAGTCAAGTTCTTGGCTTTGTGTGAGATGAACCAAGAGCAGCTCCTTAGATAATAAAATAATGATTAGATCTGGATATCATGTAATTTGACTTTTAATATCACTCACCCTTTTCCCTATGTTTTTGCAAAGATCCAGATTGTACCAGAATGTTTCAAATCAACTAATTCTGTCAGCGTTTAGTTTAACAGAATTAACTTGCAAATTACTTTTCATATTATAATTACACCCTTCCATCAACTTTGGAGCCAGGGAAACTCTCCTGGCACTAAGAGAATGGTAATATTGTGACAAGTTTGCATTAACAGTATTTATTATAAATGTAAGCATGAGGATTTCTTGTAGATGGGTGATTTGAAATATATACAAGCATAAAACTTTGAAGATTTCATAAATCTCCAGTGTTAGCAGCTCAGCATCAATAGCTTGGCCACTGAAACTAAACACTGATCCACATGAATAATTTCACCCTGCGTTGTGAGCAATTCGATCCAGTAACTGCTGCTGCATACACGTGGCACAATCTATAGATCACAAAGAGGTGAAAATTTCTGTGAACTAAGAAATGGGCGGAACCAGGTTGGCACCTACACTTGGCCAGTGCCAACGACTTTGATTTGAGGTAGACGAAAATGCTGGATAAATTAAGCGGGTGCAGCAGCGAAGGAAATAGGCAACATTTTGGGCCGAAACCCTTCTTCAGACCCGAAACGTTGCCTATTTCCTTCGCTCCAAAGATGCTGCTGCACTCGCTGAGTTTCTCCTGTCTACCTTAGATTTTCCCAGCATCTGCAGTTCCTTCTTAAAGACTTTGATTTGACTTTTGTTTGTAACTTTTAAGCAACATTGCACCACACAGAGCTAATTTTATATGGCTGCAACCTTTAGACATTGGAGATACAGTGTGGAAACAGGCCCTTCGGCCCATCGAGTCCATGCCGACCAGTGATCACCCCATACACTAACATTATCCAACACAATATAGACAATTTACTATTTTACTTCGGAGTCGCGTGAGTGACTACGTGAAGAAGCCCCGCCTGGTGCTTGATCGGCATTACGTCGACGCTGACGGCAGAGCAAGAGCTGCAGAGGCAGCTCCTCTACAGCGGTAGGTACGGGCCCGCAGGTAAGTACAGTTGCATTACTTACAGGGCATGTCCAAACTCCGTGGCTGGTGTATACAGCCACTAGGAGTTAAAAAGAAACGGAATTTAAAAGCAAAAAATAAAAAAATAAAATAAAAGTAAATACTCCAGGGGGGGAAATATCGGAGTTTAAAAGTTAAAAGGAAAAGAAAATACTCCGGGTGGAAAAAACGGAGTTTAAAAGTTAAAAAGAAATGAAAATACTCCAGGTGGAAAAAACGTAGTTTAAAAAGCGTCACAGGGGAAAACTCAGCGATTGGGACGGCAGATTAGTGCGGAGCCGGTTCCGATACCGGTGGCCGTTAAAATTACCATTAAGGAGACTTTAGTTGCTCCACAAACTTTTGGCTATGAGGAAAACTCCAGTGGGGAGGAACATTTTTAAAAAAGTCAGAGAGGCCATGAATTAAAAGTTCTAATAAAAAGGCCTCCAGACAAAAAAGCTTAATGGCTTAAAATTAATGGAGAAAGACTCCAAAAATAAAAAAAATCAACTAAAGGGTTTAAAAAGGCCCAGAATATTCCCAAAAACAGACCATGAGGGGTTTCCATATATTAATATACGTGGTGGGATTTAACAATGTGGGAATATCTACCTCGGATTGTTTTGGAGGTAGTCTCCTTGAGGAAAAACTCAGGAGTACCAGGGCAGTAAAAGAAAACTAAAAAAACTCACCCTAAAGGTACATTGATAGTGGTGGCTGATCATATAGTACCCACCACAGCACAAATATACATACAGGTGTACTAAGTACAATACCTGAATGAAGGAGTGAGGCCATGGAAAGAACCATGGAAACCAACATTAATTGGTCTCTCACCAAAGCTGTTATGGTTGAAACAGCAGAGTTATTGATAAAACTTTTATGTTTTATTAAGGTATCAACGGTGAATCCGATTATGGTACCCATGTCTCAATTATATGGAGACATAAGGAAATACGATTTCAAAAGTATTTCAAGCTGGTGCGTGGCATCACTACTTATGTAAAACAAGTAAAACATTGTGCAATAACCAAAACATTTTAAATAAAAAGACAAATTGTCATTAGTTTGTTGAGCTCAATGGGATAAAAAAAAAAATATATATGTGTGTGTGTGTGTGTGTGTGTGTGTGTGTGTGTGTGTGTGTGTGTGTGTGTGTGTGATTGTTATTGGGACCAATTTTGCACTTTAGATTTGCAGGTCAAAACAGACCAAGTTATGTTAAACTCCTGATTATTATGGAGTAAACTTGCCTCAGGATAAATCAAATACATTGATTACAAAGGAAATACTATTGGTCATTAACCTTTGGCAAAATTATGATCCAATGTAAAGATTTGATAATGGATCAAAGCAAAGGCAGGAGTATGATAAATATATATTTATCCAACTTATGTGAACCCATATGATTGGGAAGAGAAGGCTTCATGTACATTTGAAGAGGTGCAACAACTTGTTACAGAAGAAGTTGATGAGATCTCCAATTGCGGGAGATTACAGGTGTGTTATGATCAATGATATGGCATAACAACGGATTGATTTATTTTAATGTGTAAAGGATCTACAAAATTTTTGTAGAAGGAATTGGTTCACCTGTATAGGAAAACCTAAAAATTAATTTTAGGTTTGCACCCGAAATATCTCCAATAAAGAAGGGGTAAGCAAATTTGTATCAGATAAAATTCCCCAGGGAAAAGGAAGATGTGGTGGTAAAGCCATACGAGACATCATTTTAAATACACTTTTACAGTGTAAAAACATTTTATCAAAATGGACATCTTCAACACAGCAAAACAGTTGTTATTAACAAATTGTTAATCATTACTATAAGACTCGAAGGATTGGTATTTAGTACCAATTTATTATCATATTTACAGGTGCTTGATATTAATTAGATGGGTCAGTTGTTGCAATTTAAGACATTGTCTAATGGATTAAACTCAGTTCTAGGTTGTTCACATAATTTTGGAACAACAATTGCACTGATAAGAAGATCAGCACTTGCACTAATAAGGACATGGTCATGGTTTATCTTGATCACATTTTAAATTGGAAGGTTGATCAGGAGTCAGCTGCAAATTAGTGCAGCAATTACAAGCCTGTTGAGAGGCATGGGTCCTGACCCATCCAATAAAAACTATGTTTTAGGCATTCCTATACATTCCTAAATTACTATTCTGGGTTTAGGAGTAATTCAGCACCATATGGTGGAAATTTGTTTTTCTCCAAAAAACAAAATGTCAATATTCCAAATATTTCTCATTGCTTTGTTGACAAACTTTGTCCCTCCATCTGAGAAGGCGTTTAGGTAAATGAGTAAAAAAGCTCCAAAAAAGGGAAAAACACAAGCATTATAAGAGTATGCAGGCCTTTTTGACAGGCCTATGCAATTACCAAAGGATACTTTATCAGAATTAAAGTGGTGGATGGAGAAGGTTCCACAAGCTGCTTTAAATATATAAGCTTAACAGCCGTTGCAAGCTGAAGCAAGTATTATCGGATGATGGATAGCTTCTGTGATTATTTGGGCTAAGATAAGTATAATATCTATTCTTATCAAGTTAATATTTGATACGTCCCTTGTTTAGGGGACTAAGGACAATAACACCAGGGAATTGCAAATGGATTGTCCTAAGAAACTTTTTCTCCAAACATTTGTATTAATTATTGGAGTATCAGGAGCTTTTTATGGATTAAATGCTTATTGTTCTACTATGAAAGTGTGCATGTCCAATCAGGTGAACAATACCACGGCTGTGGCATATATCAATCACATGGGTCAAGTAAGATCATTATCAAGTGATTATCTGGGTAACCAGATGTGGCGTATTCTAAAAATGTTTATCTCTAAGGAAGAGACAATGTCGCAGACAACAAATCAGGGGAAAAAACATTGTCAGTAATATGGATTACTTACCATTAATCTGTTTGTATCCAGATTAAATCACCGATTTCTCAAATGCTTCTCGTGGGAAAACCGAGAGCAGGAGCAGTGGATGCATTTCTCAAAATTACATGAGGAAAGATGTTCTTTTATATTCCTCATTTTGTCTGATAGGGCAGTGTCTGATGAAAATGTAGCAGGACGCTGCCAGGGGCGCTTTGGTGGCCCAAAACCGGACCGTCATGGTTCTCATTAATGTTGAGAGTGATGTTTGAACCAGTTATGATGACTCATAGTTGCAGTAATTTATTGTTGTACAAATTCATCCATGGCATGAAGATATGAATTTGGCTATGTGCAGGTTTGACCAGACCATTGTAACAGTTTGACAGTCAAAGAGGTCTATGAATGTTTTAACTAATATAACAATATAACAATTATGTACAACAATTTGGAGAAATAGTTTTAAAAAACAATATTTTGTTTATAAGAAATTGGAAGTCTTTTGCAGACAGTAAAAGTTATTTTATCATATTAGATATATGGGAGTTCCTTGTGGATTGCATTTTTTCTCAGCATCTAAGTGATGAGCCAATAATAGGGCTCATAGTGTTTATCGTCCTAAATTGCTGACCAATAATTTATCGGGCTCATTTGTAATAACCCAATATGAAAACGGGATGGATATATATATATATATATATATATATATATATATATATATATATATATATATATATATATATATATATATATATATATATATATATATATATATATATAATCTGTCCAAAGTTGAAATACAGAAGTTGGGAGATCCGCATAGTCCTGACTTGCCTTAGGCAATGGATTCCAATTCTATCAATGATTCAAAAAATTAACATTGAAAGTAATAATGCTCATGACTTTAGTATCAGCATAAGAGTGCAAACATTGCAAATGTTACGTTATATAATTGCATGTGGCTACAGATTACATTATCTTATATGTTTATGAATTTACCCAATAAAGCAGACCAAGAAGAGCTGGAACCAAGATAAAATTTAAGCATATCCTGTCGGCCAAAAATTGTGTGTGGGTCAACATTGACTCAATATGTTAAAGTAGGTAAGAGTCTCTGTGGTGGTGAGACAGCACTACTTATTACACACAAAAACCACATTAAGTATCAGTAAAAACTGATGGTTCTGGATAATTATATTCTAGATGGTTAAAACATGTCTACAACTCAGTGGAACAAGACATTGAGATGTGGAAAATCACTCCATTAAGGAGGTAGATACATTCACAGGAATAGCACAAGATGGGCCGCTCGAGCAAAGATTCAAGGCCGCAGGAGTGTGTAAAACAAATATTAAAGTTACAAGGAACCAGTCATGGTGTCAGGATTGGACACGGAGTGTTGGGTTCTCTGTAATTGTTGCTTTGTTTATACAATCAAATTATATTATCAATTGATATTTTGGTGATAAATTTGCTTTTCAATGGAAAGGGCATTACTTTCGTTCTTTTATAATGGAAAAAATTTATCACATAAACTGAGGCAATGTTTGGGAGAAAATGTGTTATTTGCTAATTACTGTGTTGATTGAGCCAGATTGTCGTATGGAATGAGTCTACGACATAAAAAACACAGAAGCTACAAAATCTTCACGTAGTCACTCACATGACTCCGAAGTAAAATAGTAAGATTATTTACTTACCAGTTCGAAGTTTGATCGTTATTTTATGAGGAGTAACGATGAGGGATTACATGCCCTCCACTCCCGCCCCTCATAAAATAAATGATCATCTGGTAGTTCTAAATCTATGTTGAGCCTTGCTATCTTACTGCGACTATTATGTTCTGTGTTTTTCATTCCGCTGCTTTGAAGTATGCCGATCAAGCGCCAGGCGGGGCTTCTTCACGTAATCCCTCATCGTTACTCCTCATAAAATAACGATCAAATTTCGAACTGGTAAGTTCTCATTTAATCTTACTATTTTACTGAAGTCAATTCATCTATAAACCCACATGTCTTTGGAGTGTGGGAGGAAACGGGTGCACCCGGAGAAAACCTACGTGGTCACAGGGAAAATGTACAAACTTTGTTCAGGCAGCACCCACTGTCAGGATCGAACCTGGGTTTCTGGCGCAGTAAGGCAGCAGCTCCACCGCTGCGCCACTGTGCCGCCTTAAGTGGCCCTAAACCTCAAATGTGCGGCAGCTGGAGCCAAATGAAACGGACTGGGTGAACAACAGCACAGAAAATCAATTATATTTGCACCAAAGTAAAATGCAAGTGCTTTTCTTCAGAGTGAAAACACGACTGAATGCTTATATGTGCATTCTTTCTTCCCACAGCCTTTGGCCACTGGAGGGCACCTAACAACAAGTTTGGCACAAGATCACAGCATGTTGCTTTAGAATGCAAAGGAGGCTGCATTTAAAGACATAGGTTTTAAGGTATATTCCCCTTTGATTGTTGGAAGCATTGCTGATGAAATGCTCGCATGCATTGACAGTGGAAGGAAAATGCTTTTTATATGTTACTTCTTTTTGTCATTCCCTCAGACAATAATAAACGTGTCAATATATTTGACTTTCAATAGGCATGTCAGCAGGGAGAGGGAGAGAGGGAGAGAGAGGGGGAGAGAGAGGGGGGAGAGAGGGGGAGAGGGAGAGGGAGGGAGAGGGAGAGAGAAGGGCCTGTCCCACTTGGGCGTTATTTGCGCGTCATAATTTACGCGTCACGTTGGTGTGCATTACGCGCGCATGGTGAGACATGGTGGCATAGGCAGTGACGCGTGGTAGCGCATCCCAGGATTTTCAAAATCCTCGTGTGCCACCTGCGTCACGCCATGGAACATCAACCTATCACCTGAAAGGATTTGTTGGAGGCTGCATCTTGACGTTACGTGGTGTTTAAAGCAATGAGACATACTGCCAATTACCTTTCGCTGTTTTACGTGTCCAGTCAAGTTGCAAGAATCTAGTTGTTTTAGCTGAACAGTTACTATTTTGTTTTCTATGCCTAGCATAAAAGTAGATGCTGCCAGTCTCTTCTGTGCAAAATGTGTTTTTATACAAGGCAAATAGCAATCCATTGTCACTGTAACAAGACAATTTCTTCACCCACTGCGCTTTACAGATTTGGTGGCTGATTTTTGGTCCTAGATTTGAGCATAAGTCATGATGCAGCTTTATAGGACTTTGGTTAGGCTACATTTAGCGTACTGTGTGCAGTTCTGGTGCCCCTTTACAGGAAGGATTGGAGAGAACATGGAAGAGGTTAATCAGAATGATGGTATTACAGAGAGAGGTTGTTTTCTTTGGAGTGGCAGAGGTTGAGGGGATTTCTGTTAGTATATAAAATTATGAGAGGCGTAGACAGTCAGAACCATTTTCCTCAGGATAGAAATGTCAAACACTGGAGGACATAGCTTTAAGATGAGATGGGGAAAGTTTAGAGAGAACGTGTGGGGGCATGATTTTTATACACAGGTGGTGAGCACTGCTGGGGGTGGTGGAGGAGGCAGATAAGATAGTGACATTTAAAAGATTTTGGATAGGTAAATGGATATGCAGGGAAGGAGGGATATGGATCCCTTGCAGGCAGATAAGAGTTGATCTTGGCATCATGTGCGATGCAGGCACTGTGAGCTGAAGGGCCTGTCCTGTGGTGCACTGTTCTATGTCCCAAAGTCTTTCTCTAAAGGAAGCTCTGCATGGTTCAAATATACTTTACAGAAACCTGCTCTTGAAAGATGCACCAGTTCTGGTCTCTTTCCCCACGTTCAATTCCAAACTAACCAGAAAAATAACCACTATTTATTTGCCATCAGACTGGTCTAAGTCATCACACATGTGACTTAGACCAGTCCATGTTTTTGACTCTTAAACACCCTCTGAAATTGCCTAACAAAACATTTGGGTGTATAATTACCACTTTCGGGGATGGGCAGTAAATACTGGTCTTGGTAGCGACATCCTGATCTCAAGAATGAATGTAATAAAATGCAATGGGTAAACAGTGTAGTTCTCTTGCTGTACATGACAATTACAGCAGATATACTAAGAGATAATCACTGAAACATTTCAAGAATTTTTAGCTCATGCCAACTAATTTAGGCATCTTTGTTGCCACAACACATCTAGTCATTCGACAACTCAATCCAGACGGAATGGAGATAGGAGCGAGCGGTGGCTCCAGGGGCTGGGCAATGAGAAATGGACTGCATTCTTTAAATTAGTTTTAAAACTAGATTACGATGGATATTAGATAGGCATCGTGGTTTTAGTACAAAGTATTGATTACAAGTGTGATCAATAATCAATTCTGTCCTCAGCTAATCTTAGTTTAGCTTAAAGCAAAGGTACACACAAAATGCTGGATAGCGGGACAGGCAGCATCTCTGGAGAGAAGGAATGGGTGACGCTTTGGGTCAAGACCAATCTTCAGACTGACACACTTCTTTCCTTAAACAGTTTAGTTTAGTTTAGAGATAACAGCATAGGACACAGGCCTATAGGCCCACTGACTTCATGCCGACCATCGATCGCCTGTTCGCTCTCGTCCCTTCCACCTACATTCCTTCTTCTGGCTTCACAATGCGCAACTCCTCAATCCTTTTGTTTCACACCTCTGGCCTTTGTCCGCCATCTGCCTAACACTCCCCCCCCCCCCCCCCACCTGTACCAACCTATTACCTGCCAGGCTTTGTCCTGCCCTGCATCCCCTCCAGCTTTCTTCCCCCACACTCCACCGCTACAATCAGTCTGAAAAAGGGTCCCAATCCAAAATGTGACCATTTACATGTTCTCTACAGATGCTGCCTGACCCGCTGAGTTACTCCAACACTTTGTGTCTTTTCTTGTAAACCAGCACCTAATGTCAGTGTCTCTGAGAGGCAGCGGCTCTACCTGCTGCGCCGCTGTGGCACCCTAATCTGACTGACAGCAGTATAAAAGAAAAAGCAATTCAGGAGGTGCAGCCTGAATAAAAGCTTTTTGAGGTTGGAATTAGAATGGATTTAGTCACATTTACTAATTGCGTGTCATCTAGGCTTAATGATTGTCGATTTGAAATTGATTCAGTCGACAGCGACATTAAAAATGGTCTATCTATACCATGTGTGTGTGCACAAGTGCAACCTTATCATTGTCGTAAGACGCTACCATTAAAAAATATACAGTGAACCATCAAACACCACATTATTTTTGGAAAACTGGATAATAATTTCTGAACACTTCAAACTGATAGCAATATATGTTGTTTCACTGCAGAGGTTTGACATGCACCGCCCCAAATTAATAATTGTGAACAAAGAGTACCTGAAGAATTAATCTGTTTAAATGCCAAAGAGCTTTTTACACATGAGGGAAATTGATTGGGTAGAAGACTTTGTGCATTCATCCTAAGTAGGAGAATTAAGAACCTTACAACTTAGGTTTACAGTCAAAGAGGAAAGATTTAATTGGAACTTGAGAAGCAACCTTTTTATACAGATAGTGGTGGGTATATGGAACGGGCTGCAAGATAAAGTAGTTGGGACAAATACTATCTAGGTATGTTACAAAACTTACCTTGAGTGGCACTGCAGTTCTGTCACTGGCCGTGCGCGCGACTTTGGCTCCTTTGGGGGGGAGGGGGGGGGGGGGGGGGTTAAAATGCAGTTTTCCCCTGTCTTCCGGAGTTATATTTTTTTAATCGCCCGACAATTTCAGCGCTGGAGTAAAATAAAAATTAGCTTCTAATGCCATGAACGCCGACAACGGGGACGGATTTTACGTAGGGGACAGGTAAAGGAAAGCCGTTTATTTTTATATATAAACTTGCTTGTTAAGATGACCTTAATCAAAATTTCATGTTGCGAAACGGTGATTTATTCCCCATACGAACCGGCAGTCTTTTTCCTGCTGATATGGGGTTTAAATTCACTGCAATCGCAACGTTCCAATCCATCGCGTTCCATAAAATCCCACTCGCAAGCTGATTTAAATGGCCATTAATTTACGGGCATTAAACACTAAATTCCTTCAATTTGGCCTATAAATTCATGACAATGAGATTTAAAAATCATGTTATATTGTGAATTATTGTGTGAATGTCATTTGGACACTTAGGCTTTTTAAAAAATGTTAATATTTTCTTAAGAAATGGATAGATGTTTAGATCTAGTAATTGAATTTTGTAATTAGCTACAATTGGGTAACTAACTAATTATATGCTTTAATTTCAGGTCATCCAAGTAAGATTGTTTCATATTTGTTTCAGAATGCTTCAATCTATAATAACTGAAAATTTCTTTCAGTTCTCTTAATTTTTAAGAAAGTTATGGGCTTTTGACTGATCCGCGATCACAACTTTTGTGTTAAGTCAATGGAAAAGCAATAGGGAACAAGGTGCTAATTTCCGAGTAAGAAAATGGCCATAATGTTTTTAATACTGAAGATATGAAAGTGAATTAGGTGTCAAATTAATCTTCTATTTATGCTTTATCTGATGGGATAAATTGAGGACTTGATTTTTAAAATCTCAAAATTTTGTAACATTGCTACACTATGACAACATTTAAAAGAAGTTTGGACGTAAACCACACTCATTTTCAGCCCAACCCTTCCATGCTGATCAAGACACCCCATGCTAATTCCATTTGCCCTTCAAAGAGTCACAGAGCGTGGAAACAGGCCCTTCGGCCCAACTTGCCCACACCGACCAACTTGTCCAATCTACATTAGTACCACCTGCCTGCGTTTGGCCTGTTTGCCTCTAAACCTGCCTATCCATGTATCTGTCTAATTTTTTTTTTAATGTTGCAATAGTACCTGCCTCAACGACCTCCTCCAGCAACTCCTTCCATACATCCACCACCATTTGTATGAAAAAGTTACCCTTCACCTTAAACCTATGTCCTCTGGTTCTTGATTCCTCTACTTTGGGCAAGAAACTGTGCGTTTACCCGATCTATTCTTCTCATGATTTTGTATACCTCTAGTCTATATGATCACCCCTCATCTTCCTGCACTCCAAGAAATGGAGTCCCTGCCTGCTTAACCTCTCCCTCTATCTTAGACCCTCGAATCCTGGCAACATCTTCGTACATCTTTTCTGTACCCTTTCCAACTTGACAACATCTTTCCTCCAACATGGTGCTCAGAACTGAACACAATCCATACTCACAAGTGTCTATAATGGGCCTGCCCCACTTAGGTGACTTTTTGGCGACTGCAGGAGACTATGCGTTCGTGGGTGGTTGTTGGCAAGTCGCCTTCATGGTCGTGAGGACTTCCCGCATTCTGGGAACTAGTCGCGGCCTCATTACGGTCGCTGCGAATTTTTCAACATGTTGAAAAATTAGCGGCGACCAGAATGAAGCCGCCATGGAGAGTAGCGAGATTTCTTGAGCCGTAGGTACAGTGGTAGTGGGTTGCTAGGAGGTCGCAGGTTATCGTAGGTTCTCGTAGGTTGTAGCTGGTGCTGACCGGAGAATTTTCTTGGCTCATTGGGGAAAAAAACGTAAGTAGTAGTTTTCAGAACCAAGGATAACCGACCGGTAATATTTATGTCCGCCGAGCTTCACAGCCGTGTATCTCTGGCTTCTTAAGAGTTGTCCCCACTCCTTCTCCCCCCCCCTTTTTAAAGGACTTATGTGACCCTTCCCGTACAACGTGCTTTCACCGTCTTAATTACAGCGCCAACCTTCCTGTTCATCACGGTGTGTGTCTGTATCACATTGGCTTTGCACCATGTGAATTTCACTCAGACAGCGATCTCCCCGCTTGCCCTGTCCCCCGCCTGCATAAAAGGGCTAGTGAAGGAAGCAATATGTCGCCGGCAGTCGCCTGAAAAATCTCCTAAGTGGGACAGGCCCATAAGAATGAAGGATCAAATTAAAATAACGTTCTTATATGATTATGACTGGGTCAAACATACAAAGCTACCACCAGTGCACTATATTTTAATTGCTAAGATACAGGGGTAGAGAGTGACTGATTTCCATGATTAGTGCTTTGTTTTTTGTTGCCTGGAGACAGAATAGAAAGCCTGTGTTCTCATACAAACTCTAACCAACCATCTGTCTAGCAAGAATTTGAAAGGAAGAATTGCATTCAATTTATTCATAAAATTGTCACTGCAATCAATGATTTAAGTTAGGTATTTCAGCCCATTCATTAGAATTTTAAAAGCTAATATGAATTCTTTGTTTCTATGGGCATATTTTGTTATTACTGAGCGCATTTCAGATTTCACAGTGCAAATTAATAATGGAAATGGATCCCATGCTTTCAAAGCCAAGAGACAGAAGCAGCTGCCAAAGCTGCTGTCTCACAGCGCCACAGACCTGGGTTCGAACCTGACCTTGGGTGCTGTCTGTGTGGAGCTTGCATACTCTCCCAATTACCACGTGGATTTCTTCCGGGTGTTCCGGTTTCCTCTCAAATCCTGAAGATTTTGCGGGTTTGTAGGTTAACTGGCCTCTGTAAATTTCCCCTACTGTGGAGGGAGTGGATGAGAAAGTGGGATAGCATAGAACTAGTGGAATGGGTGATCGACGGTCGGCTTGGACTCGGTGGGTAAAGAACTTATTTTCACGCTGTATGAGGATATAGCAAGGACTCGGTTAAAGGGAGAGTTCGGGCAGACAAGTGTTTTATTCTTTGGACCGCTGAGGAGCAATCTTATAGAGATATATAAAATCGTGAAGGGAATAGATTGGGTGAATGCATAGTCTTTTACCCAGAGTATGGGACTCAAGAACCGGAGAACACTAGTTCAATTTTCTTACATAGGATCCCCTGTGCGAGACATTTTGTCAGGGGATCAATGGTCAGCATGGACTCAGTGGGCCTAAGGGCTGTTTCCATGCAGTATCTGTAAACTAAACGACATTAAATTTAATGTGTCACTGGGGGATATTTCATCCACTTCAATAACCACAATTGTCTCCAGCAAATCTTCTTTGCCTCAAGTTACAAGTTGCATTGATTCAATTTGATTGCTCGAGTGAAACGTTTTCAACAAAACACACAGTGCAGGAGGAACTCAGGGAGTCAGGCAGCATCTGTAGAAGGAAATGGACAGACAGGGTCTTCTCGTGTCTCTACTGAAACCATTTTGGTGGCTGCAAAATGTATAACTACCATTCAAATAGACAGAAATAAGATCACCTTGCCTCAGTTGCAGTGAATAAAAAACAGATTTCAAATGACTACTTTCATGAATAAATAAATTACATCGTTGAGAAAAGACAACAGGATTTCTAAATAAAGATCTGAAATCACCATTTGCAGTGCCTTCTCGTAAGGGATAGTGCAGCTGCATGATTGCAAGACATATCCAACTTGCGTATTGTTTTAGTTCTTTTTTTGAATATAAATATTAAATAACATTAATATATGATGTTATCCGGAGTAGGGAAATCAGATGTGACAAAGTCACTATGGTTTTATGGCTGTGGCCAAGTTTATACCTTTTAAACCTTAGACTTTAGAGATGCAGCATGGAAACAGGCCCTTCGGCCCACCGAGTCCATGCTGACCAGCGATCATTGCGTACACTAGCACTATCCTACACACTAGAGATAATTTTTACAACTTACCGAAGCCAATAAACCTAAAAACCTGTACGTCTTGAGTGTGGAAGGAAACCAGGGCATCTGGAGAAAACTCACACGGTCACAGGGAGAATGTGCAAACTCCATACAGAAAGCACTCATAGTCTGGATCATGCGCTGTAAGGCAGCAACTCTGCCGCTGATCCACTGTGTCGCCCTTTTAGCTCATTTTTTAAAGCATTGTTCACTATTGTGAAATGCTTGCCAAACTTAGTTCTATTTGTTGGATGCCGTGCATGCCAGGAACAGCAATGCAAAGTTTGACACGTCCATGCCAGCTCGTCCTTGTATTCCCTCTGAAGGAGGCTGTTGGAGTCGTCTCAATTGTGGAGAGTGATGGATGTTCATTGGGCTGTGGCCGGACTAAATACTTTTAGTCAGAACCCCTACTGTCAGAGAGACGAGAGTCTAATCACCTAAATCTGGGCTAGAACACCACTTTGATTCCAAAAGCCATTAACTTGTTCGATGCCACCCCTGAGTATACTCGGGTCAGAGCATCCAAGTGAAAAAGAATCTTGGCATTGAACAGGTCAAAATGACCCCAGACCATTAAAAAGAGATTTTTTTAAAAACTGAATGCTGACTGAGGTTTAGATTAGTCAAAGAGTCATACAGCTCGGAAACTGGCCCTTCAGCCCAACTTGGCCATGCTGACCAAGATGCCCCATCTGTGCTAACCCCACCAGCCCACGATTTGCTCATATCCGTGTAAACCTTTTCTATCCATGCACCTGCCCAAAAGCCTTTTAAATGCTGTTGTACTATCTGCCTCTAATACCTCTTCCGGCAGCTCGTTCCATATATCCACCATATATCTGTGTGAAAAAGCTGCCCCTCAATTTCCTATTAAATCTTTCCCCTCTCACCTAAAACGGTGAACGAATCTGTGCATTCACCCTGTCTATTCCACTCATGTGCTGCTGCAAGTAAGAATTTCATTGTTCTGTTTGCGACATATGACAATAAAACACTCTTGACTCTTGAGAACATCGTTAAGATCTTCGATGTCAGCGATGATAGATACTTCAGACTTCACCAGTAGATGGCACTAATGGGTCTCTGCAGGTTCAATGAGCAAACCACCCATTCATTATCAAATCATCATCCTCCCAAAGCCATATCTGGATAATGAAACAGAGATGCTAATTATCCACCATGGTGACAGTTAAAATAAGCTTCTGCATTGCTCCTTTTCAAAGTAAATCATTTTTCAAAGCAATTTTATTTTAAAGATGATCCCACTTTCATTCCTGTTAATAAAAAATAATATATTCAAATGTATATGCAGATACGAGTACGTAGTGCAGACAGATAAGAGTTAGAACTTAGAACCGCACAGCATGACAACAGGTCATTTGGCCCACGATGTCTGCGCCAAACATGATACCAAAACCTGCACAAAATCCATAACCCTTCATACTCTGCATATCCATATGCCTATAGAGTCTCTTCTATGCCACTATCGTATCTACCTCAATCACCCCCCCCGGCAGCGCTTTCCAGGCACTCACCACTCAATGAGTAAGAAAATCTGCCCTGCATAGCTCTTTTAAACATTTCCCCTCTCACCTTAAAGACATATCCTGCAACATTCAATTTTTACATCCTGGGACTGACTGTCTATCCCATCTACACCTCTCATTGGTTTGGTCTTGGCAACGTGTTCGGCACAGACATTGTGGGCCAAGGAACCTGTTCCTGCGTTGTTCTGCTCTGTTTTCATTTGCCAAGAGTCTTTAGACTTTATTTTGGACTTTAGAGATACAGCGTGGAAAGGCAGCAGTGCTACCGCTGCACCAATGTGCCGCCCCAAGAGCTTGCAATTTCTCCGTTTCTTAGAAAGCTGTTTAACTTAGTCTAGTGTTCTGGTTTGGCACATGTGCCATGGCAAATTATGCAGTGTCATCATCATGATTTTTTTCCCTGTACCACAGATTCAGTGCATCAGTGGATGGATTTCTGGCTAATCAGACTATGGATCCGATGAGCACACAACTGCCTACTATGGTCTGAAGAAGGGTCTACACACTACTACAGTCTACTCCACTGCAAAATCTCCTCAAGGTATGCCTGCTTTGAAGAAGTTCTCCTCCTCTCTCCACAGACAGTTTAACAACCTCCTCTCTCACTGGCCCCCCTTCCCTCCAACTCTACGACCACATCCTAACCCAGATCCAGTACCACAGCCACGTTTGCTTTCTCGGGGTCTGAAGGAGGGTCTCGACCCGAAACGTTGCCTATTTCCTTCGCTCCATAGATGCTGCCTCACCCGCTGAGTTTCTCCAGCATTCTTGTCTAGCTTCGATTTTCTAGCATCTACAGTTCCTTCTTAAACACTACTCCCTGATATCTTTACTGGTGAACCTTTCCTACCTTGACAATGAAGAGTCGTTTAAATATTTCTCTCACTATAGCTTGGACAATCAGCCAAAAAAAAACAAAACAAATACAACGGTGATCGCACAAGAGAGATATAATGCCTTAAGAAAACTCGGATAAGTTTATGACATATGAGCAGAATTATGACATTGGGTTCATCGAGTCTACTCAGCCATTCAATCAAGGCTGATCAATATTTCCCTCTCAACCCCAATCTTCTGCCTTCTCCTCGTAACATTTGACACCCTTACTAATCAAGAACCTATCAATCTCCACTTTCAAAATACCTGAAGACAGTCTCCTGTGGCAATGAATTCCACAGATTCACCACCCTCGGGCTAAAAAAATGCCCTCCTCATCTCCATTCTAAAGATACATCCTTCTATTCTGAAGCTGTGCCCTCTGGTCCTAGACTCTCCTCCTAGTGGAAACATCCTCTCCACATCCACTCTATTCTGATCTTTCATTATTCGGTAAGTTTCAATGAGGCTCTCCTTCATCTTTCCAAACTCCAGAGTACAGGCCTAGGGCCTTCAAACACATGAGCCTGATTAACTTGAGACACATATTTTTAATCTGTGCAGCAAAAATGCTCATTTATTTTAAAGAAAGGGTTTGCGTGGGAGCCCCCCTCACCTGTATCCACCTATCCTTTGCCTGCATTGTCCTGCCCTCATCTCTCCTCCAGCTTTCTCCCCCCCTACTACAATCAGTCTGAAGAAGGGTCCAGAGCCGAAACGTTGTCCTCCAGCGATGATGATACAAGGAATTGCAGATGCTGCTTTATCCAAAAAGACACAGAGTGCTGGAGTATCTTCGCAGGTCAGACTGAAGAAAGGCACTGACCTGAAACATCACCTATCCATGTTCTCCAGAGATGCTGCCTGACCCGCTGAGTTACTCCAGAGCTTTGTGTCTTGTCTTACTTTCTATCTTGTGCCTTTTTGTCTTTGTAAACCAGCATCTGCAGTTGCTTCTGTCTACTCTTCATTTAGCACCCTGTTTCTTGATGTGCATTTCCTCAATAATTAGCAGGTCATATATACACACCCTTATTTTTAGATTACTAGAATAATTCTCACCTTGCACAATGTTAGATTGCCCTATAGCCATTAACAACGATAACCACTGTGAATGGGGATGGGGCAACCTAACACTGTGCAAGGTGTGAATACGTTGGGACATTAACCAGTTAATCTACATGCACAATCTTATAAACAGGACAGATGACCAAATACAAAGCAAGTTTAGTCTCGAGACTATAAAGATACAGCACGGAAACAGGACCTTCAGCCCAATGAGTCTGCGCAGACCAGCGTTCACCCCCGTACACTAGCACTGTCCTGTACACCAGGGACAATGAACATTTTTTACCAAAGCCAATTAATCTACAAACCTGTGCAGGAAGGCACTGTACCTATATGTCGTTGGATTGTGGGAGGAAACCGGAACACCCACGTGGTCATAGGGAGAACATACAAATTCCGTACAGGAACTAACCCGGGTCTCTGGCACTGTGAGGTAGCAACTCTACTGCTGCACCACTGTGCCATCTCTGTGCCACTGTGCCTAGACGTGTTGGGGGGCATCAAACGTTGGTCTGAACACAATGATAACTTTGAACTGTGCTGCAAGGTTTTTTATATGCACTGGAGAGGAACAATTCTTTTAAAGACAAAATCTCAGACCACTCTACCAACTGAGCCAAGGAGAAATGTGGCAAATAGTTTTAATCATCAGCCATCAGCACAGACACTCCCAAAATGGAGTGGTAAATGGTGGGGGGGGGGGGGAAGAAAGAGCAGATTGAAATGTAGATATCAGGGCACAACAAGGGGATATCAGGTGCAGTTCAACAGCAATGATGATGTGTGGTTCCATGGTTGGAGGTCTCCACACACCCCTGCAACACACATAATGATTCCTGACCACAATATTTGCATCACTCAGTCAGCCCTGAAGACAGATTTGGTGAAGGGAGCTCGGCCACCGTTTAAAACTTGTTTGTTTGTTCAGCGGGATATAGATCAGTGACGGAAATGGGCGGAGAAATGGCAGATGGAGTTTAATCCGAGCGAGTATGAGCTGTTGCCCTTTGGGAGGCCAACTGTAGTTCTGGGTAGCATTGATCTTTTTGACAGCTTTCTTGAGCCTTAGGATTGCCACTGGTATAAAGAAGTAGAGCAGCAAAGTGAACCCATGCTCCCCAATTACCTCAAGCGTAGTTTAGTTTACTTGAGAGATGTAGCATGGAAACAGGTCCTTCCACCCACCGAGTCCACGCGGACCATTAATCACCCGTTCACACTAGTTCTAAGTTATTCCACTTTCGCATCCACTCCATACACACCAGGGGAAATTTACAGAGGCCAATTCACCGACAAACCTGTGGAATGTGGGTGGAAACCGGAGCGCCCATAGGAAATCCACAAGATCATAGGTGCAAGAATGTGCAAACTCCGCACTGACACCAAGGTCAGGATCGAACCCGGGTCTCTGGTGCTGTGAGGCAGCAGCTGTATCAACTGCACCACTGTGCCGCCCTACTGCCAATTCACTTCAGAACCTTTGTCCCCGGGTGGAAATGTCAAAGACTAGAGGGTACAGCTTTAAGTTGAAAAGGGCAATGTTTAAAATGTGGGGCAAGTTTATTTTACACAAAGCGTAGTGAGTGCCTGGAACATGCTGCCAGGGATGGTGGTGGAGGCAGATATGTTAGCAGCATTGAAGAGACTTTTAGATTGGCACATAGATATGCAGAGAATGGGGGGATATGGATTATGTGGAGGCAGAGGAGACTCGTTTATCTTGGCCTTATAATCAGACATTGTGGGCTGAAGGGCCTGTTCCTGTTCTGTACTGTTCAATTTTCTATGTTCTGAAAGCTCTTTGCCCCCTCCCCATACTACAACCTATGGATCTTTTGATTTTTTAAATTCTTACACCGTTTTTTATCAATTCTCGGTAATTCCTTACGGACATAAGGATCAGAGAATCAGAATATATATATATATATATATATATATATATATATATATATATATTTTTTGGTATCACATTTGTATAAAGGGAAAGGATAGAGGGTTATGGGCCAAGCTTGGGCAGGTGTAGATGGGGCACGTTGGTCGGCATGCGCATGGGTAAGTTGTGTCGAAGAGCCTGGTTCCACGCTGTAAGACGCTATTAGCAGGACTCTATCTATCATCTCAGGAAAAATGAATGTAGAATGAGAACAACATTTTCTTGTTCGGCAATGGACAATCCATTTATCGTTGGGTAGATGCTCTCATCTTAGAAAAGATCACAGGTCAAATTTCGATCTTTGTATGTAAAAGAAGGAATATTACAAATTTACCCGCACTGAGGCTCTATAAGGCACTGGTCAGAACACATTTGGAGTATAGTGAGCAGTTTTGGGCCCCATATCTAAGGATGTATGCGCGTGCGTGGAGAGGGGCCATAGGAGGTTTATGAGAATAATCCCAGGAATGAGTGGGTTAACATATGATGAGCATTTGATGACACTGGGCCTCAGGGCCGGATTTATGTATAAGCTTGACAAGCTTAAGCTTAGGGTCTCGAGATCTATAAAGTCACTAAAGATCGCTTTGAATTGTGGGAGATCTGGCCGCCATTGCTGTCCGGTCGCCGCCTCACCGTGACTGTTGAAAATCAACGCAGAATCACTCCCTGACCCTGGATCTGGAGTAACTCCCTGGATTAACTCTTGCTTCTGGTTTCCTGGTCCTCCATAAATATTCTAAATGGAATTTAAACTGGAGGTGGTGGAGGGCTGAAAAATAACAGCCTATTGCATTTTATCTGTTTATGTATTGTGTATATATGTGGTCTATGGTATATAAACACACTGAACGTTTATCTCCTGTTCTGTATTATGTTTACATATTCTGTTGTGCAGCAAGCAAGAATTTCATTGTCCTATCTGGGACACATGACAATAAAACTCTCTTGACTCTTGACTTGGACTGAAGCAAAAAAGGATTCTTGGGGAAAAAAGAGGTACCTTAAATTTAGTTGCGTCTGGTTGGGTAACTATGGAAGGGTGAAGACTATTCCATGCTTTAATTGTGTGGGGGAACTCCATGGAGCAGCCAGCAAGTGCCAGGAGAGGGGGTGGTTTGGGTGGGAAGGGACGAATTGACCAGGGAGTTATGGAGGGAGTGGTCTCTGCAGAAAGCCAACAGGGGAGGAGATAGGAAGCTGTGGCCAGTGGTGGGATCCGATTGGTAGACAAAAGAGCTGGAGAAAATCAGTGGGTAAGGCAGCATCTATGGAGCGAAAGAATAGACAACGTTTCGGGTCGAGACCCTTCTTCAGATTGATGTCGGTGGGCGGGGGGGGGGAACATGAAAATGAAAGGAAGAGGCGGTGACAGTAGGCTGTGGGAGAGCTGGAATGGGAGGGGAAGGAGGGAGAAAGCAAGGACTACCTGAAATTAGAGAAGCCAATGTTCATACCGCTGGGGTGTAAACTACCCAAGCAAATATGAGGTGCTGCTCCTCCAATCTGCGGCGGGCCTCACTCTGGCCATGGAGGAGGCCCAGGACGGAAAGGTCGGATTCGGAATGGGAAGGGGAGTTGGAGTGTTGAGCCACCGGGAGATCAGGTCGGTTATTGCGAACTGAGTGGTGATGGTGTTGTGCGAAACGATCGCCAAGCCTGCGCTTGGTCTCACCGAGGTTGATCATAAGCTGAATAATCCAACCACATTTTTGTTTGGAAGTGGAAAGAAATAATAGAAAATGCATTCAAAAATTGCACTCAAAAAAGAGTTGAGATACTGTATTATAATTTTGCTTATGTTTAGTTTGTGACTTTAGCAGAAATAATATGTGAATGCTTCATTGAGCATAATTCCAACTGGTAACTACGCACTTTGTCCGAGCACATTATCACACACGTCATGCAAGCCGTCTTAAATGACCACCTAAACTGTCATTTGGCAACTTAAAAAGCTGCCGAGGTTGCCCGGCTGGCAACAGAGAAAAAAATTAAGTGAGAGCCCTGCAAGGTGTATAATATTTTTGACACTGTCATAGGCCTTTCTTACATATGCTGTCACAACGCACTGTAGTCTCTAAACAACCCTTCAGTAATTTTCCTTGCCCTCCATTTCAGAATAATAGTATTTTAAGCCAATAACTCGACACTAGTACTGGCAATAAATAAATAAATAAAAAGCGCAGCTTTCCAGCCCCTTATCTCATTGGCCACGCTCGGCTGCAAATCGGTGTCAATCTGGTGGACCATCTTCCTCTAGTCGTGGGGATGTAGGATTGGGAGGGGCCTCACCAGTGGAATAGCTTAGGGCCTCTCTTCATCTAAATCCGGCCCTGCTGGGCCTGCACTCGCTGAGGAGACGGTTGAGGGGGGACCTCAGTGGAACTTACCAATATTGAATTGCCTGGACAGTTAGTGTGGATGAGGAGAGGATGTTTCCACTGGGGGGAGAGTCTAAGACCAGAGGCCTTAGAGTAAAATAATGTATCTTTAGAAACAAGATGAGGAATTTCTTTAGTCAGAGGGTGGTGATTCTGTGGAATTCATTGTCACAGGAGGCTGTGGAGGCCAATGGATATTTTTAAGGCGGAGATTGACAGATTCTTGATTAGTAAGGGAGTCAGGGGTTATGGGAAGGCAGGAGAATGGGGCTGAGAGAGAAAGATAGATTTGCCATGACAAAATCGGCCTATCGGACAAAATAGCCTAATTCTGCTCCAATATCTTAGGAACTTAGGAACTTTCCAAAAAGCGGTTTACAAATAGCCACTCACCTTCACACTTTAATCCTTGGCGCACTAATCCCCATAACATTTCTCCGCAGTAGTCACAGAATGTTGGAGCTTTGTAGGAGTGCACATAAAGGGTATGTGGTCGGATCTGGAAATCCTCAACGGTAGCTAGTGCTGGTAAAAAGTAAAAGAAAATTAATCCTCATGGAAAATTACCTTTACGATAAAAATCCATTTGAACTTCATTTGCACTCCAGACAGGTAGTTTTGTTGAAATAAATTAATAAAATCTGGTCTTGTAGCTGTTTGTAATTTAGTCTATTCCGCACATCATATCAGGTCAGTTCTAAATGTTATAATTTACCTATGACACAGACCATTCAGCCCATTGAATCCATCTCATCAATTCCCCTCACCCAACTTATTTTCCTGTGTGAAGAAGGTTTCAGACCCGAAACGTCACCGACTGCTTATCTACAGAGATGCTGCCTGTCCTGTTAAGTTACACCAGCATTTTGTGTTATTTTCCTGTAACATGTTCTCTCTCTTATATGCCTCTCAATTCCCCCAATTCACTGCTCATCCACCTATTATTAAGAGCAATTTTATAGTAGGTTTATTATTGTCCCAGGTACTGACGTACATTGAATATTTTGCATTGTTATTCAAACAGATCTAATAATATTATACATAACACGATCAAGTCAAACTCACATACAATAGACAGAGCAAAGGGGAAGCTACTGAGTGCAGAATATATTTCTCAGCATGTGTAGGAAGGAACTGCAGATGCTGGTTTATACCAACGATAGATACAAAATGCTGAAGTGGGCCAGGCGGCATCTCCGGGGGAAAGGAATAGGTGATATTTCGGGTCGGAACTCTTCCCTTTTCTTCAGAGATGCTGCCTGACCCAGTGAGTTACTCCAGTATTTTGTGTCTATCTATATTTCTCACCATTGCAGCACATCAATTCCATAGACAATGTCCAATGTCAGCAATCAGGTAGAGGTGGATTGGACAGTACCCTAGATTATGGAAGGACCATTCGAGTAGTGAAAGGTTTGCATAAAGTGAATGTGGAGAGATGTTTCCACTAGTGGGAGAGTCTAAGACCAGAGGCCATAGCCTCAGAATAAAAGGACGTACCTTGGGGAAGAAGAGGTGGACTTTCTTTATTCAGAAGGTGGTGAATCTGTGGAATTCATTACCACAGACAGCTGTGGAGGCTGTCAATGGATATTTTTACGGTAGAGATTGACAGATTTTTGATTAGTACGGGTGTCAGGGGTTAAGAGGAGAAGGCAGGAGAATAGAGTTGAAAGGGAAAGATAGATCAGCCATGATTCAATGGCAGGGTAGACTTGATGAGCCGATTGGCCTAA
Source organism: Okamejei kenojei (assembly GCA_035221665.1). NCBI lineage: Eukaryota > Metazoa > Chordata > Chondrichthyes > Rajiformes > Rajidae > Okamejei > Okamejei kenojei. The sequence continues at coordinate 50,991,732 of CM069138.1, forward strand.
TTCTGCTGCTAGAACTTCTAAAACCGTTTCTCAGGTTTTAGTCCTCAAAAAAGTCCTCAAGGTCAGGATCATTGTGGCAGCAGTATTAACTGCTACACCATTGTGCCACCCATTCAACGTGGTGGGAGCCATGAAGGGACCAATTACCTTCATACCAAAGATCTTTTCAAATAGATGCAACAGTGAAGGATATCATTATCAAGTGACATTTCTCAACAGCAGTATGCTTCACCAACCACTGAGGAACAAGATAGAAAGCAAGACAAGACACAAAGTGCTGGAGTAACTCAGCGGGTCAGGCAGCATCTCTGGAGAACATAGATAACGTTTGGAGAACATGTGACGTTTCCGGTCGGAACCCTTTTTCTGACTGATTTGTGTTGGGATGGGTACCAAGGGCTTGTTTTCATGATGTGTCTCTAAAACAAAGAGACGGGCTTCACATGAAACCAGCCCGGTCTGTGGGTAGAGTGATCGATCCAACGATGTTTATTCTGTTACTCCTGGACTCAGCAACACCCTTCTCCTGTGTCAAATCCTTGCCTCACACCTGCCAATCGCAAATAATCCAGCCCTTACCACTGACCCGATGACAGATTCACTCTTCCAGAAACGACTTCAAGGCTCTGTTTAAAAACAAATCAGTGGCATCGGTACAAGTAACATAAACAGAACACTGTGTTCCATTTGAACACAACCTTGAATGAGGGCACAGGAGACTACTAATTAAATTAATTATGCCACAAAGCAGCCAACTGATTGTTTTTCCCTTAATCTGCAGCTCAAGGAGAAAGGGAATCCGACAGTGACTGTGGAGTTCAGATGTACACGAGGAAATGCAACTTACAGGTCAGCTGTAATGCAGTGAGCGTGCGTCTCACTGAAACACCCTCTTCAAAGTACAATGGTTATATTGGTGCAATGGTACCTTATTTGTCACATGTACCGAGGTACAGTGAAATTCATTTTTGTATACAGTTCAGTACAAGCGTCACTACACTTAAGCACTTAGATACATCTTAGATAAGTGTCTCAGATACAGTACAAGTGTATCTGAGACAGTATTCAGAGTCGCCAGTTTTGGCACCATTTTCAAGTCCCAGTTTGTAAGTGCACCATGAAAGCCCGTTGTCCTGGCGATGTTGCAGGGTCGCTCTGGCCGAGCGAAGTGGTAGGGTCCTCCATCAGCTCCACCGCTGTTATCTGGTTCATGCACTCGGCCTCTTCGAAAGGCACCCGGTCCAGCCGAGCCCCACACTGTTTCAGGGCCTCCAGCGGTTCACTCCACCGTCGAGCCAATGCACAGAATCTTCGGCGTACGGCGGGTGAACTGGGGCAGGCCCTGACCACAGCAGGCAAGTACTTAGCCGGGCCTGCTGGTGGGTCAGGTCGTGGCTTGCTGGGCATGATTTTTGTAGGTCCCCCCCCCAGTCCATGTCGAGTTCTATCCTACAGTAGGAACAATTTACCAAAACCAATTAACTGACAAACCTGTACGTCTTTGGAATGAGCAAGGATACCGGAGTGTATGAACTCCGTACAGACACCACTTATAGTCAGGATTGAACCCGGGTCTCTGGCGCTGTAAGGCAGTAACTCTACCGCTGCGCCACTGTGTCGCACCTTTCGACTTCTTCTTCAGTCTGAAGAAGGGTCGTGACCCAAAATGTAATCTATCCATGTTCTCCAGAGATGCTGTCTGATCCATCAAGTCACTTCAACACTTTGTGTCTTTTTCAGTTATTGATATCACATGCTCAAACCCGCACCAAAGCATCCAAATGGAGTTAGTACGTTTATTCATCCCAAAATTCAAGGCAACTTGCAATACAAAACTCCAACTGCACTGATGTGGAAGTTTGCAGTGCTTATGTATTAATTGCATTTTTATAGTGGTATCTATAAGCACATACATAGTGTATTTTAAACATAAGAGTTCATATTTCTCCCTTGAGCTTTGAAAGATTGGTCACATTTACAGAATAAAGGGTGCTTTTGTTCTATCAAAGAGGAAGTATTACGTGTCCCAGTGGGATTGAAGATGGATAAAACAGTAGGGCCTGTCTAGGTATGGAGAGAATGTTTCCAGTACTGGGAGAATCTAGGATCAGAGGGAACAGCCTCAGAATAAAAGGCATACCTTTAGAATGGAGATGAGAAAGTTTTTTTTTAAGCCAGAGAGTGGTGAATCAGTGGAATTCATTGCCACAGATGGCTGTGGAGGCTAAGTCATTGCATATTTTTTAAATTGAGATTGATAGTTTTTTGATTAGTAAAGGTGTCAAAGGTCAAAGGGAGAAGACAGGAGAATGGGGTTGAGAGCGAAAGATAGATCAGCCATGATCGAATGGCAGAGCAGAGTCGACGGGCCGAATGGCCTAATTCTGCTCCAATGCCTTATGGTCCGCTTTGAAAGGAAATGCTAGAACACTGGCAGAAATGTTCCAATCTTCTCTGGCCACAGAAGAGGAGATGGATAACATAGCACAAAGAAGGTACAGCACAGAAGTTGTGTTGAGTTGAGTTTGAATTTCGTTTCATGTCACGAGTACCAAGGTACAGTGAAAAACCTTTGCTGCATGCCAACGAGTCAGTGGAAAGACAATTCAATACATGATTACAATGATGTATTCCCGCCGGGCGGCGCGTTTCCATTCATTCAATCAAGCCATCCACAGTGTACAGATACATGATAAAGGGAATAACGTCAATAACGTTTAGTGTGTAGCAGGGAATCGCAGGAGTCCAGCCAAAAACTAGTCGGACACGAGTTGTGCGCACCAGACATGTTTATTCTCTCTAATACAGCTCCCGAATCCCCTCAGGTCACGGGCGTTGCCCGGCCTTAAATACCAACTCAGGTACCGACCCCCCTGACTAGCGCCTCCCACACCAAAACACTGCCCTCTGGATCAGATGGTTCGTTGTGCCCTTGGGTTGCCACCAGGTGCCGCCACATGACCCACCCCCCCCCCCAGAACCAGAGGCACCGAACCGGACGGGACACCGAACGAGGCGGCCCGAACACGTAGATACAATCCCACGCTCCGGGTGCTTGCTCAGTTTGGAAGAATCTCCGGGAGCCTGGACGGCGGAAGCCCGCGACGGGGCGGTTGAGCCACATGGACTGGCTCGCTCAGGTCCAAGTGGGGCGGTTTCAAACGAGCCACAGACACAGTTTCACGCTGGCCTCCCATGTCCAAGTCAAATGTAGTAGGCCCGTGCCGCAGCACGCGAAAGGGACCTTCATAAGGGCGCTGCAAGGGCGACCTGTGGGAGTCACAGCAAAGAAAAACGTACGGCCAGCCCATCAGCGGCAGTGGCACATGGGAAGGGGCCACTCCATGACGTGACGTTGGGATGGGAGACAGGGCGCCGACCCTCTCCCGCAAGTGGATCAGCACCGATGACGGGGGTTCCTGGGACCCAGCAGCAGCAGGGACAATCTCCCCGGGGACGGTGAGCGGAGCACCATCTACCAACTCCGCGGAGGACGATGACAGATCCCCTTTGGGGGCCGTCCGAATCCCCAACAGGACCCATGGCAACTCGTCCATCCACCCAGGGCCTGTGAGACAAGCCTTCAGGGCGGCCTTCAGACAGCGGTGGAACCGCACCACCAACCCATTTGACTGGGGACGGTACACTGTCACATGGTGGAGCAGCGTCAGCAACAGGCGGGCCATGGCGGACCACAGTTCACACGTGAACTGGGTGCCCCGGTTGGACGTGATCTGAAGTGGAACCCCAGAGTGGGCAATCCAAGTTGCCACGAGGAACTGAGCGCACGACTGAAGTGAAGTGTCCGTGGGAGGAATGGCCTCCGGCCACCGGGTAAAACGGTCAACCACTGTGCAGGTGTGAAACACCCTGGGACGAAGGCAATGGCCCCACGATGTCCACGTATGCGTGATCGAACCGTCGGCGTGGCACTGCGAAGCCTTGAACTGGCGCCCAGACGTGTCGATGCACCTTTGACGTCTGGCACGGGATGCATGCCCGGGCCCAGCGCGCGGCCTACTTCCGAAGTCTGTGCCACATAAACCTTGCGGCCACCATAACGAGCGTGGCCCGGATGGATGGGTGGGCCAGCCCATGGATCACCTCAAACATGCAACGGCCCCAAGGCGCCAGAACGATAGGCCTCGGCTGACCCGTGGATACGTCACAGAGGATGGAAGCCGAGGGTCCCAACGTCCTCAAGCACCAAGCCAGAGATCGCAGTGCGGTACGCCGGCATCTCATCGTCCGTCAGATGGGCCGCCGCCGAGGCGCAGTAATCTATTCCCGAAGTCAGGTTAAGCACGGCTGCAATCGCCGGACGGGACAAAGTATCCACCACGAGGTTGCATTTCCCGGCGATGTGTCGGACGTCTGTTGTATACTCAGAAATAGCCGCCAGCTGGCGCTGCTGACGGGCGGACCAAGGATCCGAAACCTTCGCGAAAGCAAACGTGAGGGGCTTGTGGTCTGTGAAGACTATGAAGGAACGACCCTCGAGGAAGTACCAGAAGTGACGCACTGCGAGGTGTAAGGCGAGCAACTCCCATTCGTGGTAAAATGTGACCATCCCTACGAACTCCTGGAGGCCATGTACCATAGCAGGCCGCGGGAACCGGCGGATTGCCTCGACCCTGTCCGACAGAGGCACTGCTCCGTGCCGTGTCACCCCATGCCCCAGGAAGTTGATGGCCCGAAGGCCGAATTGACACTTGCCAGGGTTAATTACGAGGCCATGGTCACTGAGGCGCTGTAAGAGTAGAAGTAGGTGGGCGCAGTGTTCCTCAGCGAGCGACTTGCCATGAGGATGTCGTCTAAGTAGAGAAACAGGAAGTCGAGCTCGCGCACCACGGTGTCCATCAGGCGCTGAAAGGCCTGCGCAGCATTCTTGAGGCCGAAGGACATCCGCAGGAACTTGAACAACCTAAATGGGGTGATAATTGTCATCTTGGGGACATCCTCCGGTCGCACAGGGATCTGGTGATATCCCCGGACTAGGTCGATCTTGGAGAAGAACCCAGCCCCGGCCAGATGTGCTGAGAAGTCCTGTACGTGGGGGAATAGGGTAACGGTCAGTGGTCATGGCCTCGTTAAGGCGGTAATAGTCCCCGCACGGCCTCCAGGCGCCAGACACCTTCGGCACCATGTGCAGCCGGGGGGCCCATGGGCTGTTGGAGCGTCAAACAATGCCCATGTCCTCCATACTGCGAATCTCCGCCTTTGATACCCGGAGCTTGTCAGGAGCGAGCCTATGGGCGCGGTCGTGGAGCGGTGGACCCGATGTCAGAATATGGTGCATGACACCATGCCTCAGGCTGGCCGAGCCGAACTTGGTGACAATGTCCAGAAACTCAGCCAGTACCTGGGAGTAGACATTGCCCACCGTCGCTATGGAGTTGCTGACCGGCGCGATGGGCGCAGTGGAGCGCAAGGAGATCTTCTCAAAAGTTGATGCATGGACGAGACGTTGGCCCCTCACGTCCACGAGGAGCTGGGCCACATCCACGATGATGAATGGCCAGGTGAAATGGCACTCGCCGAAAATGACAGGAACTGTGTGGACACCATATGCCTGGATTTAACTGCCATTCGCAGCAGTTAACGGGGGGATCCCCTTACCAGCACAAAGGTCAAGTCGAGATGGGGCAATACGCTGACCTCCGCCCCGATGTCCACCAAGAGCATGAGCCCCGTGCGCCGGTCCCAGACATACAGTCGATGGATTCTGCCGACCACCGTGGTGACTATCGGCGGCCGGCAACGAACATGGCTGGCGGCATTGGCGGGCTGCTGAACCCCAGCGCTGGTGGTAAAAACACCACATTCTTCTCCTTGGATCTCCTGGGTCCAGCTCAGCCGTCCTCCTCTCCTGTGCCACTTGTCTTGTCTGTGGCTCTTGTGGGCGTGGTCCTGGGTCGCTGGGCCTGTCAGGGCGTTGAACCAATCTGGTCCAGTGATTCCGGGGATTCCAGTGGTTCCAGGTATTCCAGCGCGCCCACCTGTTGCTGGTCAGAAATCCACAGGTCATCAGCGCGGGCCGCTAGCCGGATGGGATCCTCGAAGCTCTCGCCAGCGAGCTGTCGGCGGATCTCTCGCGGCAACTGCTGCAGGTAGGTAAATTCAAAGAGCGGGCAGGACAGGTGGTCGCCCATAAGCATGAGCATCTCGCTCATGTGGGCCGAGGGCATCCGGTCGCCGAGCCCGCCCATGTTAAGGACGTGACAGGCAGATCCGCAGCAGCAGCTCCTTGAGGCCTGCATCCTTACCCACCGCCGACGGATTATCCAGGGCAAGGGCGCTTACCACATATTGATAACGAATCGCGTCAGCTGTAACGCCACGGATGTAAAATTGGGAATCGGCCTGTCGAAACCAAACCCCCCGCTGCGAGGTCCAAAATGTAGGTAGCTTTAGGGAGACCGCGTTGAGTTCGGCCACGTCGGCCTCGTAGGCGGCAGCGACAGAATGCATTTTCTTTTCAAATTTCCTTTCCAGGATCACACTCCAGGGCGTCGGGGGTCACCAGTGTATCGGGACTCGCAGGAGTCCAGCCAAAAACTGGTCGGACATGAGTTGTGTGCACTAGACATGTTTATTCTCTCCAATACAGCTCCCTATTTCCCTCAGGTCACGGGCGTTGCCCGGCCTCAAATACCAACTCAGGTACCGACCCCGTGACTAGCGCCTCCCACACCAAGACGCCGCCCTCTAGAGCCGATGGTTCGTTGTGCCCTTGGGTAGCCACCAGGTGCCTCCACAAGTGCACGATAAAGTCCAGTAAAATTCAAGGAACAGGCCCTTCGACCCGCAATGTCTGTGCCGAACATGACATCAAATTGAACTGATCTCCACTGCATGCACATGCTCCACATCCCTCCATCCCTTGCATGAGTTATCGTGGGAGAATATGCTACCTTTATTCAAGAAGTACTACGGGGATCGGCCAGGTAATTACCAGGTACTGAGTAAAGTATCAGTCAACGTGAAATATTTGGAAAAGGTTCTGCGGGGCGGGATTAATCTGCCTTTAGGGAGGCATGGATTAATTAAAGATAGTCAGACTGGCTTTGCATCGAAAATATTCTGTCTCACTAGAGAATTTAGAGACGAAAGACTAGTTTGTATAAATGTTTCACGGAGATAGTCAACTAAATGTGTCGATGAAGATATGGTGATTGATAAAGGCTTTGTGTACACTCAAGGGTACACATAAACACTGTGCCCACAAGTGAGTCACCTTCTGGCCTTTTCAGTATTTATAACACACAAGTCAGGAGGGTGACAACACAAACAGAGACTTCAGTGACGTTTCTGAAGCTAGTTTCTATCTCAATGCCAGAAGTATGAATTGGAGACACAAGAAACTGCAGATGCTGGAATCTTGAGAAAAACACAAAGTGCTGGAGGAACTCAGCAGGCTAGGCAGCATCCGTGGAAGGATGGACAGGTGATGTTTTGGGTCGGGACCTTTCTTCAGTTTGATCTAGTAGGGGGGAGAAAGCCTGGAAAGTCATGGGTGGAGAACCAAGCAAATGCAGATGTTGCTTTACAAAACAAAGAGACAGAGTGCTGGAGTAAATCAGTGGGTCAGGCAGATCTTTGAAGTTCAAAATGTCTCCAATTCATGTTCTCCATGGATGCTGCCTGACCATGTGATAGGCCGGATACAGGTGAGAGGGTGTTGGACCTTTCTACAGTCCTGACCCAAAATACCACCCACCCAATTTCTCCACAGATGCTGCCTGAATTGTTGAGTTCCTCTAGCACTTTGTGTTTAAGACTAGATCTATGAACCACTTTTTGGGTACATCTCTCACCTCTCTTGGTGCCATCTCAAGATCATTTAAAATTAATTAATTGGTGAACAAGTCTGACACACAAAGGATAAACAGCTTCAAATTCCTTGTGCTCAGCCTTTACACGATAAACTTTTCCCACAGTTAGTTCCACCTCCATCTTCTCATAGGATCGCCAAATTTCATTCTCATTTATATTCCCTCTCTACAGACAGATGCTGACTAATAAAACACTCATTTCTCGAAATGTGATCTTCATGCAGAAGGCTTTTATCCACTACAGCTTAAAACCAACAAACAGCTGAGCCAAACTCACTGGGGATATGGCATGTTTGACTATTGGTTATGGGCGTGAGTCAATATCAGATGCGAGAGTTGAATTCATCCCCATTGGGAAAACGAGGGAAAACTGTATCCGGCTCCCATTCCCTGATCAATAGTCAATGAAGCCAGCCACACATCAGCTGACAACAACCAGACTCAGCTATGGAGAGGAAAGGTTTAGAGTGACATGGGCCAAACATGGGCAGGTGGGACCAGTGCAGATGCGGACATGTTGGTCGGTAGAGCCGAGTTGGGCCGTAGAGCCTGTTTTCGTGCCCTATAACTCTATGGTTGTGGTAGCCACATGATCACAGAGCCTGCTTGCCTGATCACACTGCAAAGTCGCATGAAATGCCGGCAGCAAGTCAGCGATCCTCAAGACCTCTACATCAGTCACAGAGCATGCCGACTTGGAAAGGGATATTTATTGCCAGTCCTTCATCAGTGGATAAAGTCAGGGAATTACCCAACTAACTGCAATGTGAGGGCACACTCACCACACTGACTGTAATTTTACAAGACGGCTTTGTAGCATCACAGGGTGGCACAGTGGTGCAGCAGTAGAGTTGCTGCCTTACAGCGCCAGAGACCCGGGTTCGATCGCGGGTGCTATCTGTACGGAGGGTGTACGTTCTCCCTGTGACCGTGAGGATTTTTCCTTGGTAATCCAGTTTCCTCCCACACACCAAAGATGCACAGGTTTGTAGGTTAATTGGCTATGGGAAAATTTGCTATGGACTCAGTGGGTCCGAAAGGCCTATTTCCGCACTGTAGCTCTAAAGTCTAAAATATAAAATCACTATCTCAAGGAAACTCGGTTACATGAAAAATGCTAGTCTTTGCCAGTGTGACCTATGTCATAAGACTTAACATAAAATATGATAAATCTGTAGGCCAGAAGAGACTCCCCTGCTATTCAGAATTATAAATATAAGACATTGAACACAGAGCATTGAACAGCACCATGCAGGAACAAGTCCTTTTCCCACATTGTCCATGCCGAACATGATTCCAAGATAAATTTAAAAAGATACAAAGTGCTGGAGTAACTCGGCAGGTCAGGCAGCATCTCTGGAGAACATGGATAGATGATGCTTCCTGGCGGCACCCTTCTTCAGTGTGAAGAAGGCTCCCGACCTGAAACGTCGCCTAACCATGATCTCCAGAGATGCTGCCTGACCCGCTGAGTTACGGCAGCACCTTCATTTTTGTAAACTCGCATCTGCAATTCCCTGTTTCTACACTTCTCCAAGTGAAACGAATTTCCTCTGCCTGCATGTGATAACATTAACAAGGGACATCCTTAGTCGCACTAGCTTCTCATTTTCACACCACAAACAGCTTACAATGGCTTGTTCCCTTTATCATCGATACTTTTTTGCATATCTTTCATTCATTTTTCTTTATCTCTCCACATCACCGTCTATATCTCTCGTTTCCCTGATCCCTGACCAGTCTGAAGAAGGGTCTCGACCCGAAACGTCGCCTATCTCCTTCGCTCCTTAGATGCTGCTGCACCCGCTGAGTTTCTCCAGCCTTTTGTGTACCCTTTAACACATCCTTTCACTATTTAGTTTAGTTTAGAGATACAGTGTGGAAACATGTTCTTCAGCCCACCGAGTCCATGTCGACCACCTATCACCCATACACTAGTTCTAAGTTACCTCATTTTCATATCCACTCCCTACACACAAAGGGGAATTTACAGAAGCCAATTAACCTACAGACAGGCATGTCTTTGGAATGTGGGAGGAAACTGGAGCATCCGGAGGACACCCACGCAGTCACGGGGAGAACGTGCAAACTCTGTACAGACAGCACCTGTAGTCAGGATCGAGTGTCTTAGGCGCTGAGAGGCAGCCGGGCTGCCAGCTGCCAGGTGGGGGGGGGGGGGGGGGGGGGGGGGGGTGTGTGTGTGTGTGTGTGTGTGTGTGTGTGTGTGTGTGTGTGTGTGTGTGTGTGTGTGTGTGTGTGTGTGTGTGTGAGTTGCCGTTTCAGTCGCCTGAAAAATCACCTAAGTGGGTCAGGCCCATTAAGGGCATAGCTTTAACAAGAAGGCTCTGCAGAGAGTCATCAACACCGCCCAGAAGATCACCAACACACATCTGCCTGCCCTGGAAGGCATCTACAGCGCACGTTGCGGAAGGCATCCTGCATCCTAAAGGACCTATCTCACCCCACCCATCACTAGTTGGCCCTTCTGCCCACAGGAAAATGCTACAGGTCCATCAAAGCGCACACCACAAGACAAACAAACAGTTTCTACCCTAAGGCCATCGCTACACTGAACTCTGCACTGAAAGCACACCCCCCCCCCGTAGTTAATATATATACCGTACAATTGGGCAATCAGTACCTTTGGGCAATATACATTAACATAATATTTATTTTATAATACTATTCTGAGCAATATCTTATATTCTGACAATGACCTTATTCTGGTAAGTGTGCATACGTAGGCATAATGTGTATGCGTGTGTGAATCTATGTGTATGTCACAGTATATGCAGTTGAATGTATGAACACATTTTTTTCTCACACTTTTTTAGAAATATAGAAACATAGAAAATAGGTGCAGGAGCAGGCCATTCGGCCCTTCGAGCCTGCACCGCCATTCAATATGATCATGGCTGATCATCCAACTCAGATGATTTTTGCTGTTATTTTATTGTTATTTTTTATCCTGTACATTTGAGCTCAGCTCAGGCAGTGCGCCTGAATGTTGCTGTATGCACCACTACAATGACAATAAAGCAATAAAGTAAAGTAAATTACGAGAGAGGCAAAGATTAAAGGAGATGTGGGGTGCCTGGAACACACTGTCAGGGGTGGCGGTGGAGGCTGATTATCATAGTGTCATTTAAGGGGCTTTTGGATAGGCACATAGATATGTAGGGAATGGAAGGACATGGATCATGTGCAGGCAGGTAGGAGTTGTCAGAGGAGAGATCAGTCTGAAGAAGGGTCCTGACCCGAAATGTCATCTATCGATGTTCACCAGTGATGCTGCCCGGCCCATTAAGTTACTGCAACACTATGTATCTTTTTTCGTAAACCAGTAAATGCAGTTCCTTCTTTCTAGATAAGAGTTGGTCATGGCATCATGTTCGGCACAGACATTGTGGGCCGAAGGATCTGTTCCTGTGCTGTACTGTTCTATGTTCCATGTAATAACAAGAGGAATCGAATATAGGAGCAAAGAGGTCCTTCTGCAGTTGTACAGAGCCCTAGTGAGACCACACCTGGAGTATTGTGTGCAGCTTTGGTCCCCTAATTTGAGGAAGGACATTCTTGCTATTGAGGAATACAAGGTTAATTCCCGGGATAGCGGGACTGTCATATGCTGAGAGAATGGAGCAGCTGGGCTTGTACACTCTGGAGTTTAGAAGGATGAGAGGGAATCACATTCACACATATAAGATTGTTAAGGGCTTGGACACATTAGAGGCAGGAAACATGCTCCCGATGTTGGGGGAGTCCAGAACCAGGGGCCACAGTTTAAGAATAAGAAGTAAGCCATTTAGAAGGGAGACGAGGAAACACTTTTCCTCACAGAGAGTGGTCAGTCTGTGGAATTCTCTGCCTCAGAGGGCAGTGGAGGCAGGTTCTCATGATGCTTTCAAGAGAGAGCTAGATAGGGCTCTTAAAAATAGCGGAGTCAGGGGATATGGGGAGAAGGCAGGAACGGGGTACTGATTGTGGATGATCAGCCATGATCACATTGAATGGTGGTGCTGGCTCGAAGGGCCAATGACCTCCTCCTGCGCCTATTGTCCATTGTCTATTGTTTATTATGTTCATCTACAATTTCACGTTATCAACAGGGGCGGCATGGTGGTGCAGTGGTAGAGTTGCAGCCTTACAACGGCAGAGACGCAGGTTTGATCCTGACTATGGGTGCTGACTGTATGGAATTTGTACGTTCTTCCTGTGGCTGCGTTGGGTTTCCCTGGTGCTCCGGTTTTCTCCCACACTCCAAAGACCTGCAGATTTGTAGGTTAATTGGCTTTGGTAACGATTATACATTGTCCCTAGTGTGTAGGATATTGTACGGGGATCGCTGGTCGGCCCAGACACGGTGGGCCGAAGGGCCTGTTTCTGTGCTGTATCTCTAAACTAAACTAAACAAAACAATTTCAATATGATGTATCAATTTAATATGATAGTTGCCTTCATATTATTGGCCTGTTTTCCAGCCTCTGCTCTGCCTCCTTTCTTGAACGGGGTTGCAGTATTTGGCAGCCTCCAATACATTGGCACAGTCCCACGTTCCAAAGATTCACATTGAAAATTATAGCTTGCCTTCACAATCACCTCCTCAACCTCTGTCAACATTCTGGGATATGTACCATTTGGATCTGTTAGGTTTTCTAATTTTAACATCATTACCTTGGAAAGAAAACCAATCTATATTTATTTTCACTGTATTTTTTCCATTTCAGCCACTTAGCAATGCCATGAACACCTGCCTCCAAAATCTTAGCCAAGATATTTAAGTACTTCTGCCAATATACTCTCAATGTAAAATTATACCTTTAAGTGTTTGAAACCCATCTTTATGTTTTTAGTTTTGCCCTTATCAAAGCCCTTGACACTATTCTTTATGTGGAGTTCGGGTTCAAGTTCCTGGGCGTGCATTTCTCTGAAGATTTGTCCTAGGCCCAACACACTGTTGCAATCGTAAAGAAAGCCAATCAACGCCTCCACTTCCTTAGAAGATTGAGTATGTCAACAAATACTCTCTTAAACTTTGGCAGGTGTACGGTACAGACTACGTTGATAGGTTGCATCATGGCCTAGTTCAGCAAGGAACAGGTAATGCAGGAGATTTCAAAATTTGGTGGACAATGCCCTCACACTAATGCCTGGTCCATCATGGGTACTGATCTCCCCACCAGGGAAGGGATCCATAAGTGTTACTGCCTCAAAAAGACAGCCAGCATCATCAGAGACCCACAACACCCTGACGACACTCTTATTTCTGACCTACCATTGGGAAGAAGATGTTCTTGAACTATGACCTCTAGTTTCTAGAACCATTATTTCCCAACAACCATCAGGCTCTTGAACACTACAAAACACTAACTAAACTACGAGCTGTCTTGAAAAGAGTGCTGGAGTAACCCACTGGGTCAAGCAGCATCCCTGGAGAACATGGACAGGCGACGGTTCGGGTCGAAACACTGTCTACGAGGCACTGCATGACCCGCTTCATTACTCCATCACTTTATGTCATTTTTATAAACCAGCATCTGCAGTTTCTTGTTTCTACATATAAACAGTCTCGGTTGCACTAAAGTCTTCAGGCATTGTTACACTAGTACAGGTCCACGTACGATTTTCCGGCACCCTTGATTCCAGAGCCTTTCTGGATTAGCCATTTTTCCGGACCAACAGAAGTTACAGTCTTGAGTGGGCCGAGATAGTTACAAAGTTGACAGCGGAAGTCGGCTATGGGAATCGATCTGCCAGCTCCAACCGGGCCTGAATTCCAGAGTCCCGGCCTCAGGTGGCAAATTCAACCAGCCGATTGGCAGTGGAAATTGGTTATGGGACTGGATCTGCTAGCTCTGGCCGGGCCAGAGTTCCAGAGCCCTGGTCACAAGGGGCAAATTCGACCCGCCAATCGGTATGGAAGTCACGATGAGGTCGAGATCGGCTGCCTCACCCGGCCTAGGCGCCAAATTTTTGAGAGGGCTTCTGAAATGGGATTTTTTTTCCGGATAAAAAAGGGGGGGGGGGGGGGTGGTGGAGGGGCGGGGGTGATCCACCATTTGTCAGTTAAATTGGTGGTGGACCTGTATTGGTGTTACAAATTTTTTTTTAAATTATCTATGAGTATTATGTTTACAAGCCTGTTAAGCTACTGCAAGTAAGAATTTCATTGTTCCGTTGTCAGTACATATGTCAATTGAATACTCTTCTTTGAATGTTAAAGAAGGAACTGCAGATTCTGGAGAATCGAGCGTTACACAAAAAGCTGGAGAAACTCAGCGGGTGCAGCAGCATCTAAGGAGCGAAGGAGATAGGCGACGTTTCGGGTCGAGACCCTTCTTCAGACTGGTCAGGGATCAGGGAAATGAGAGATATAGATGGTGATGTGGAGAGATAAATTTCATTGTTCTTTATCTCTCCACATCACCGTCTATATCTCTCGTTTCCCTGATCCCTGACCAGTCTGAAGAAGGGTCTCGATCCAAAACGTCGCCTATCTCCTTCGCAGTTTAGATGCTGCTGCACCCGCTGAGTTTCTCCAGCTTTTTGTGTAACCCACTCTTCTATGAATATTTGGTCTTCCTTTGTCTGAATTCAATGCAGGAAGAACAAAATTACTACCATATCATCATAGTTCTATTGCTACTGATGTGTTGGGGTATAATTTAGAGATTGAGAGACTTTTGGTCAGTTACTGTACCTGAATCCCAAGTGTAACCTATGAAGGATTCTCACCTGATTACCACAACGCTCATTGCATGCTACTCCAATGGACGTCACATGCACAAATCCACACAAGCCATTGGTGAGGCCACAATTTTCACACAGAGAGTGGTGAGTATGTGGAATGAGCTGCTGGAGGAAGTAGTTGAGGCAGGTACTATGACAACATTTAAAAGACAGGTGATAGGCAGGAAAGCTTTAGAGTGATTTGGGCCAAATGCCAGCAGGTGGGACTAGTGTTGATTGGTTGGCATGGGCCCATTTCTGTGCTGTATGACTCCATGACCCTTAGAAAGATGGTGTTTGTTCAGCATGAGATGAGGCTGGAAAGCATTTGAAAAAAAATCTGCAATTTCACAAAGGTACGTCAAATAGAAGTTTTAAGTAGAGTAAGTAAATACAAATATTAGGTCATCTGCAAACACCTCTTTTGGGAAAAACACACTTTAAAACTCTTACTGGACACAACTGATTATTTACATATGGGCATGGCTTCCTTTGTCAAATAAACTTTACAGAGAAGATACCGAATCAGCTGCAGCCTACGGAAGTGGGTTAAAAAAGCTCAGAGCTGTGGTCTGATACAGGAAACGTTTGAGCAAGAAGATAGTGAACAATGCATTCCTGTTGGAGTACCAGTGCACGGTTTGACACCTGATATATCACCATAATAAACCACAGTGCATCTGAGCCAGCTATCGGAGCATGTCATATAAAAAACATCACCAACACCTGCCCAGCTCAATCCAACACTTTTACATTCCCGCTCACTGCCTTTGAATCAAAAATCCAGTTTCATCATCGCCCTATCCAAAAACCATGTGCCAGTTACTATGAATAGTTCATAAGACCATGTCATAGGAACAGAGTTCAGCCATTCGGCCCATCAAGTCTACTCCACCATCAATCATGGCTGATCTATCTTTCCCTCGCAATCCCATTCTCCTGCCTCCTCCTCATAACCTTTGACACCCTTACTAATCAAGAACCTTCAATCTCCGCCTTAAAAATACACAAAGACTTGGCGTCCATGGCCATCTGTGGCAATGAACTACACAGATTCACCACCCTCTGACTAAAGAAATTCCTCCTCATCTGCATTCTGAAGTTATATATCCTTTTATTCTGAGGTTGTGCCCTCTGGTTCTAGTCTCTCCCACTAGTGGAACCATCCTCTCCACATCCACTCTATCCGTGATCTTGGATGGATTTCCTGAACAGCTATTGGAAACAGATACGACTATTGCTTTCAAAAGGGAATTGGATAAATACTTAGAGAGAGAGTAAAATAACTTGACTGGCTCTTTGAAATTAGTGGTTCTGATTGAAAAGCATAAAATGCAAAAAGACACAATAGGTCAAAGGGCCTCACAGGGTGCTAAGGGAGACTCTAAGCAAAAGTATCTTGGGCCCAAAAAATTATCAAGATATGGATTCTACTGGCAGGATATCAATGAAACTATATGCACAAAAATGTTTCTGTCAGTTAGGCAGAAAAGTTGGAATACTGCAGCTGTAGAATGAATGCAGTTAAAGACCTCGAGACCTTAAGACCTATAGTCAGTCATACAGTGTGGAAACAGGCCTTTCAGCCCAACAAGCCCAAGCATGCCCAATCTGCATTTGTCCCACCTGGCCGTCGTTGGCCGATATCACTCTAAGCCTTTCCTATGCATGTACCTGTCCAAATGTCTTTTAAATGTTGTAGTACCTGCCTCAACTATCCCCTCTGGCAGCTCATTCCATATACCATTCCATACACCTCTCACCCTCTTTATGAAAAAGTTACCCCTCAAGTTCCTGTTAAATCTTTTCCCCCTCACCTTAAACCTATGTCCTCTGGTTCTTGATTCCCTAACTCTGGGCAAAAGACTGTGCATTCACCCTAGTTATTCCCCTCATGATGTTTTACACCTCTATAAGATTACCTCTCATCCTCCTGTGCTTTACTGAATCGAGTTTTAGCCTGTCCAACCTCTCCTGAGCGTCTGGTTAAATGCTTTCATAAAACTAAACTAAACTAAACCATCAATGAGGCCAACTCAAAGCGGAGTCTGACATGAGTTGGCAAGTTGCTTGATTCAATGGATGAGTGGGAAATGCTGGCAAGAAACAAGTAATTCGACCTCGACATGTATGAATTATGTGAAAAATTATACAACAAAACCAGTTCACCGAACAAACAAAAATCTAGTACATTCTGCAGTACAGGAAATCAGACATTTGTTTCAAGATGCAGCATGAAAACAGGCCCTTCGGCCCACCAAGTCCATGCCTACCATCAATCACCCATTCATACTAGTTCTATATTATCCCACTTTATCGTCCACTCCCTATATATTTTGGGTAATTTACAGAGGCCAATCATCCTACAATCCCGCTCGTCTTTGGGATGTGGGTGGAAACCAGAGCGCCCAGAGGCAATCCAAGCAGTCACAGAGAGAACGTGCAAACTCCACACAGACAGCACACGAGGTCAGGATGGACACCCAGTTGAAGCTGTGAGGCACATGTTAATAAACATTTTATTAACATTTTCCAAACTATGTTCTCTTCCAAATCGTTTTTTGGAACGAATCGAGAAACAATTTTAAATGTTAGCACAAAATAATATTCACCCAACAATACTTTTTTTTAGTTCCCACTGAGATCCAGTAAATACAGCCAGATGTTTTGAATGGGAAATTATACGTTTGTCAGGTTTTCGAGATAGTTCATGTTTGCAGCAGATTTTGACTCTTGTTTAAGACGTTCATTTTATATCAATTTTAAAATATAGTGGCTGGTCAAGATCCTTCAATTAAATACCAAATGACAAAGCCAGAAGTTCATTCTTTTGAGAGGAAAGACATTTTGGCATAGAAAAAACAAGACATCTTATTCATTGTTTTGTAAAAAATCTCATTTGGAAGCATGTGCAAGCAAAACATATAGAAAATAACATAACAACGATGATTATTATTTCCCTGTCTCCTGAAATATATGTTCCAAATCTTGCTAGCACAAAGTTCATCATGATTAAAAGACTGAAGGGTGTATTATAGCAATTATACATAAATATGTTAGTCTAAACAAGGGTCTTGACCTGAAACGTCACTTATCCCTGTTCTCCAGTGAAGCTCCCTGACCTGCTGTGTCCTTTTAGAGTCATAGAGTGATACAGCGTGGAAACAGGCACTTTGGTGCAACTTGCCCACGCCGTCCAACATGTCCCAGCTACACTAGCCCCATCTGTGCCCGTTTTGTCCATATACCTCCAAACCTTTCTTATCCCTGTACCTGCCTAACAGCTTCTTAAACGTTGGCATAGTCTCTGCCTCAACTACCTCCTCTGGCAGCTTGTTCCATACACCCACACCATTTGTGTAAAAAAGTTACCCCTCCGATTTTTGTTAAATCTTTCCCCCCTCACCTTAAACCTATGTCTTCTCGTTCTCGATTCACCAACTCTGGGCAAATGACAATGTGCATCCACCCGATCTATTCCTCTCCTGATTTTATACACCTCTACAAGATCACCCCTCATCCTACACAAATAGAGTCCCAGCTTCTCCAACCTCTGCCTATAGCTCAGACCCTCTAGTCCTGGCAACATCCTTGTACATCTTTTCTGTACCTTTTCCAGCTTGGCAACATCTTTCCTATAACATGGTGCCGAGAACTGAATACAATACTCTAAATTCGGCTTCATGGATCGTTGGTCGGCGCGGACTTGGTGGGTCGAAGGACCTGCTTCAGCGCTGGGTTTCTAAACTAAACATAAGACACAGGAACAGAATTAGGTCATTCAGCCCATCGAATCTGCTCTGCATTCGATCATGGCTGATCTATTTTTCCCTCTCAACTACCTTCTTGTGCCTTCTCCCCGTAACCTTTGAGGCTCTTACTAATCAAGAACCTATCAATCTCCGCTTTGAAAATACCCAATGACTTGGCCTCCACAGCCATCTGTGGCAATGATTTCTGCAAATTCACCACACTCTGGCTAAAGAAATTCCTCCTTATCTCCATTCTAAGGATGTGACCTTTTACTCTGAGGTTGTGCCCTCTGGTCCTATACATTCCATTAGACTATGACATAGGGGTAGAATTAAGCTATTTGGCTCATCAATTCTACTTTGCCACATTCGATCAAGGCTGATCTATTTTTCCCTCTCAAATACATTCTCCTGCCTTCTCCCTGTAACCTTTGATATCTAGTGAAGCTGCCAGTTTAACAGCAAGGTTAGCACTCCATTCAATGGCTTCAGGGAAGGCAGCCACAACCCTCATGATGCCACTGAAAATGGTCTTTGCAGGTAGAGATACAATTGATGGTCTGATTTGGGTACTAAGGTACTGCCTGATTCACCTCTTCCCCATTAAAGGACAGTGGACTATATTGATGGAACTGATGCACTATAATGCTGGGAATTATATTCTGCACTCTGTATCTTCCTTTTTGCTCCATCTATTGTACTTAGAGATACAGCATGGAAACGGGCCCTTTGTCCCACCGGGCCAACGCCAACCATCGGTCACCCGTTCACACTAGTTCTCCGTCATCCCACTTTCGCATCCACTATCCACAAACCAGGGGCAATTTACAGCAGCCTGTACGTCTTTGGGACATGTGAAGAAACCAGAACACATTGAGTAAACCCACGCAGTCACAGGGAGAATTTTCAAATTCTACGCAGCCAGTACCCGAGGTCAGAATCAAACCCGTGTCTCTGGCGCTGTGAGGCTGCAGCTCTACCATCTGTGCCACTGTACTTGAGTTTGAGTAGATTGTACTTATATATAGCATTATTTGATCTGATTGGATAACATGCAAAACAAAGCTTTTCACTGTACCTCGGTACTTGTGACAATAATAAACCTAAACCTGCATGCTCAGTCACAAGCTGATCTGGATACAAGGAACTGCAGATGCTGGTTTACAAAGAGACACAAAGTGCTGGAGTAACTCAGCGGTTAAAGCAGCATCTCTGGAGAACATGGATAGGTGACGTTTTGAGTCGGGACCGTTCTTGTGACTGATTATGTGGGGGTTGGGGGAAAAAAGCTGGAAGAGAGGAGGGGCACGACAAAGTATGGTAGGTAATAGGTTGATACAGGTAAAGGGGGGCTTTGATAGGCAGATTTTGATAGACAAAATCCAGAGTTACATAGACAGAATGTGTGAGCCAAAAGTATTAAAGAGTTGAAAATTGTGAAGCTAGTAGAAAGAATGCAGATGGAAGAGGAGGCGCAGAGAAGAAATAGTTCTGAGTGCAGGTGGGGCTCATGGGAGAGGGGAATGGAAAAAAGGGTGGGGGGGGGGGGAACGAGGGAGAGAGGGAGAGGATTTACCTAAAATTGGAGAAACTAATGGTCGTACTGCTGGATTGTAAGCTACCCAAATATGAGGTGCAGTTCTTCCAGTTTGTGTGTGGCCTCACTCTTGTGATGGAGGAGGTCCAGTATAGAAGGGTCCATATGCGAATGGGAAGAGGGAAGTGTATGGGCTAAGGGAGATGTGAGGAACACCTCAGTTTGTGACCTTAAGATATTGCTTGGAAGGTTAAGGTCATAGAGTCATTCAGCATGGAAACAGGCCCTTTGGCCCAACTTGCCCATACCGAACAACATGTCCCATCTAATGTAGTCCCACCTGCCAGCATTTGGCCCATATCCCTCTAAACATATCCTATACATGTACCTGTCTAAATGTTGCAATAGTACCTGCCTCAACTACCTCCTCCAGCAGCTTGTTTTATACACCCACCACCCTTTGTGTAAAAAAGTTACCCCTCAAGTTCCTATTGAATCTTTGCCCCCTTACTTTAAACCGACGTCCTCTGGTTCTCGATTCCCCTACTCCTGTGCGTTTAGCTGATCTATTCCTCTCATGATTTTGTACACCTCTATAAGATCACCCCACATTCTCTTGCGTTCCAAGGAATTGAGTCCAAGTTTGCCCTATAGCTCAGGCCCTCATGTCCTGGCAACATCCTCGTAAATCTTCTCTACACCCTTTCCAGCTTGGCAACATCTTTCCTCTAACAAGGTGCCCAAAACTGAACAAAATACTCAAAATTTGGCCTCACCAAGGTCCAGGACTTCACTGCACAACTTCTTTACCAGATTACAGATGACCATGTTTGCAGGACATCATGAGATGCAGCGTTGAGAGACGTGGCTCCCATTAGTTTGGTGGAGTTTGAAATCTGTTCCAGTGTGGCTGCT
This sequence comes from Okamejei kenojei, assembly GCA_035221665.1. Taxonomy (NCBI): domain Eukaryota; kingdom Metazoa; phylum Chordata; class Chondrichthyes; order Rajiformes; family Rajidae; genus Okamejei; species Okamejei kenojei. The sequence continues at coordinate 51,012,500 of CM069138.1, forward strand.
GGATTTCAACCACATGTGTGGGATGGGATTACAGGCCCTTTGCCCATGGGTGTGCCGTGCTGGCTGTCAGCCGGTGTTGTTCTTTGAAGAGGATGTTTTCCTCATGGACATCAGGTTCACTGAGAGCTAGTAACAGGAAGCTGCTGGAGCTGGTTCATTGTTTAGATTCACACCTACAGGAAGCAAGTCATGGAACCACACAGTCTGAAGAAGTGTCCCGATCTGAAATGTCACCTATCCATGTTCTCCAGAAATGCTGCCTGACCTGCTGAGTTACTCCAGCACTTTGTGTCATTCTTTGTAAACAAACAGCCACACTGTTTCTACTGTTTAGATTCACGAGAATCGAGTAGTTACATAAATCTCAACATAAACTGGCAACTTTGTATACTGTTTCAATGTACTACTGATATATACTTGTATTGTATCTGAGATGCTTGTCTAAGATGTATCTAAGTGCTTATGTATACACTCGTACCAAACTGTATACAAAAATGAATTTCACTGTACCTCAACATGTGACAAATAAAGTACCATTTATGCTTGTTTAGAGATTCAGCAAGGAAACAGGTGCCTCGAGCTACAAAGTTCACGCCGACCAAAGATCACCCAATCACACTAGTTTTATGTTATCCCACTTTCACATTCACTCTCAAAACAAGAGGGGCAATTTACAGACGCCGGTTAACCTACAAACCGCCATGTCTTTGGGATGTGGGTACCATTTTGGTAAATATCGACAAGGAGAGGAAGGGACTCAGACCAAGTCAAGATTATTTCAGTGCTGAGGGAATGGATGCAACATTGTGAGCTTTATTGGCCCAATTACAGAAGCAATTCCTTCAGGGTCAGTATGTTTCCACGAGTAAAGCAAATTAAAGTACAATCCTGTGTGTAGAAGCACTCTGGCATTTTGCAGCAGAAGTGCATTAAATCTGTACACCTGTAATATATTGCGTATTTGGCGTAGATAAGGAAGACTGTCAGAACCTTTTCCCCAGGATGATAATATAAATTACTAGAGCGTATAGCATTAAGGTGACAGGGGCAAAGTTTGAAGGCGATGTGTGGGGTAGCTTTTTTTTTGCACAGAAGGTGGTGAGTGCCTGGAACACACTGCTGGGTTAGTGGTTGACGGAGATGCGACAGTGGCGTTTGAGGGGGCTTTTGCACATGGCACATAGATATGCAGGGAATGGAGTGATTTGGATTATGTGTAGCAATGTTACAAAATTTTGAGATTTTAAAAATCAAATCTGCAATTTATCCCATCAGATAAAGCATAAAAAGAAGTTTAATTTGACACCTAATTCACTTTCATATCTTCAGTATTAAAAACGTTATGGCCATTTTCATACTCGGAAATTAGCATCTTGTTCCCTATTGCTTTTCCATTGACTTAACACAAAAGCTGTGATCGAGGACAGTCAAAAGCCCATAACTTTCTTAAAAATGAAGAGAACTGAAATACATTTTCAGTTATTATAGATTGAAGCATTCTGAAACAAATATAAAACATCTTACTTGGATGACCTGAAATTAAAGTATATAATTAGTTAATTACCTAATCGTATCTAATCACAAAATTGACCATTGTGACGGAAATAGTAATAAACACCCAGACTGCCTTGAAAATTCAAAAATGTGATATTCTCAAGATCAGAACTTTAATATTATTGTATTACATGCTGTAAATCCATAACAGATAGGTAAATACATTACAATTTCTAGCAATAGACCAAGTCTTTATGGAGAAGATCAGTTGCTAGCTGGTACATTGGCATACCATAATCAGTAGCATCATCATACTCCTCAGATTGTAACCATTAAGCAACTCTGTACACCTTGTTTTTCCTCAACTTTTCAATTTTGGCATTATAAACTACAAGTTTTTGCTCTTCAAACCACAAATGACATTCCTTTCTGCTCACTACTTTCCCATTAAGGATGTCCTGTCGATTCCATTTCTTAAGAAAAGGATATATTTTTTAAATAGCCTAAGTATCCAAATAACAAACTAATCCCATTCACACAAGAATACACAATATAACATGATTTTTAAATCTCACTGTAAATAATTTATATGCCAGATGGTAGGAATTTAATGTTTAGTTCCCATAAATTAATCTAGAAACATACACTCAATATAATTAAAATTATTATTTTTATGCACAATACATGGGACTAAAACTGATATTTAGTATAAAAATATTGACTATGGGTAGACAATAACACACAATATGGACAATTTAGATGCTCTTATGACATGATTGTCCAAAAAAAAGAGCATTTAAATCATCTTGCGAGTGGGTTTTTCTGGAACGCGATCGATTGGAATGTTGCATTTGCAGTGAATTTGAACCCCATATCGGCAGGAAAAGCACTGCCGCTTCGTATGGGGCCCAAATCACATTTTTGCTTATAGAGGATTGATTAAAGTCATCCCAAGAAGCAAGTTTATATGTAAAATAGACGACTTACACCGTGTTTTGTCCCGTACTTGAGATCCGTCACTTTGTAGGCGTTGACGGCATTAGAAGTAGCTTTTTAGTTTAATCCAGCGATTAAATTTGCCAGCGATTTAAAAAAAAAACATATCGAAAACGGAAGTCCGGACGATTTTTCATCAGCAGCTGGCAGCCCGAGGAAATTCGCCTCCAACAGGCAGGAGAAAACAGCATTTTAATCCCGCCCCCCCCCCCCCCCCCCATCAAAGGTGCCAAAGTCGCGCACACAACCAGTGGCAGAACTGCAGCGCCGCTGAAGGTAAGTTTTGTAACTGCGCTATTATGTGCAGGTAGATAAGAGAGGGCAGAACAGTGGCGCACCTGGTAGTCCTGCTACATCACAGTGCCAGAGACCCAGGTTCGATACTGACCTCGGGTGTTGTCTGTGCGAAGTTTGCATGTTCACCCTGTGACTGCATGGATTTTCTCTGGGTGCTCCGGTTTCCTCCCACACCCCAAAGACGTGCGGGTTTGTAGGTTAATTGCCCTCTGTAAATTGTTCCTAGTGTGTGAGGATTGGATGAGAAAGTGGGATAACATACAACTAATGGAAACGGGTGATCGATGGTTGGCACGGACTCGCTGGGCCGAAGGGCCTGTTTCCACGCAGTATCTTTCGACACACCCTCCTTCACCATAAGGACATGGAGTGGGAGCGCTTGATGATGTTATAATGCAACCAGCGTGCAGAACCGCAGTCTAAGACCATACCTGCCAAACAATTCTGCAAAGAGCGCCAAACTTTGCTCTGCTGTGCAGTAACTGCACATCACCTGCAGGTGTGGCACACAAGATGATGCGGAACAGAGCCAAGCTGTACAACTAATGCAGCCAAACACAAAGATTTGGCAATGACAAAAAAAAAAATATTGTTGTGCACATGATACCAACAGGGAGCTAAATATTAAAGGCTGAACTACGGTTGGGGTTAATTACTTCAATTGTCAATAGTTTTGTTTTTATTTTAGTTTAGAGATACAGTGCGGAAACTGGCCCTTTGGCCCACCAAGTCCGCACTGACCAGCGATCCATATACACTACCCCTATCCTACACACTAGGATAATTATAAGTTAATTAACCTATAATCCTGTGCAACTTTGGAGCATGGGTGGAAACTGGAGCACCCAGGGAAAACCCATGCTGTCAAGGGGAGAACGTATAAACTCCGTACAGGCAGCACCTGTAGTCAGGATCGAACTCGGGTCTCTGGCGCTATAAGGCAGCAACTCCAACACTGCGGCACCATGGAATCCCTAATAGGTTTAATGTTCTCACCAAGATGTGAAAAGGATCTTAAAGTTCTTTTTTGTTTTGGCTGAGTATGTTGGAGAAACAATTTGATCAAGATGGACATCTTGAAGGGAAAACCCAAGATCTAGGGCGTCAGATTTGGCCCTGGATGTCATGAAACAGCAATCCTCTCATGAAGTTGCATTGCCTCAATAAATGTAGTTCACACTGGCCCAATATAAGAGCATACTTCATTCTGAATGAGATTGCTGGGCCTCATCCATTGCCAGAGTGAAGCCACATGCAAACTGGAGGAGCAGAACCTTATAATTTATTTGGGTAGCTTACAACCCAGTGGTATGAATATTGCATTCTCCAATTTTAAGTACCTCCCTCCCTTCCCCCTCCATCTTTCCTGTGCCCACTCCCAATCCCAATATGCCCAATCCTCTCACTAACCCGCCCACTTTCCCCACACTTTCATTGATCTGAAGACGGATCCTAATTGAAAATGTCATCTGTCTATTCCCTCCACCAATGCTGCCTGACCCTCCGAGTTCCTCCAGCACTTTGTTTCTTGCTCAAGATTACAGTGCCTGCAGTTTCTTATTTCTTGCTTTCAACTTGTTTTCCACAACTCCATTCTAAACTCTTGACCTTTCTTCATCCTGGTAATCTGCTGCACCACTACACACCCATCAACTGGCCTCCTGCCCATTTTAATCACTCCTCCATGGTCAATTGGTCTCAGCTGTCCAGATCACTAACATCATCTAGCCTAAGCCTCATTGCTTCCCTCTCTTTCCTGCCTCAAATACAACTTTTCAAATCGCACTCTTCAACCAAGCCAATAAACAAGAGTCATGTTGGGTGAAAAGGTTGCCAAGTCCACGCTTGGTGTCTTGCTATCATTTTAACTCCTCTTCCCAATCACATACCGACCCTGTACATCAGCGAGACTAGGCATAGGCTCAGCAACCATTTTGGCTGAACACTTACGCTCGGTTTGCCAAGGCCTGTAGGATCTCTGAGTTTCTAACCAATGTGACTTCCCTTCCCATTTCCACGTTGACCTTTCTGTCCTTGGGCCACCTCCATTGCCAGAATTTGGCCACTCGCTAACTAGAGGAAAAACACCTTAGAAAATGCTTGGGTAGCTTACAACCCAACGGTATGATCACTGAATTCTCCAATTTTAGGTAACTACATAACCCTCTCCCTCCATCCCCATATGACACCCCTTCCCAATTCTTCCCCCACCCCCTCTCCCCTGTGCCCCAACTGGACTCATCCTTATTTCTCCCCATCAACTACGTTTCTTTCTCTCGCTTCACAATTCACAACTCTTCAATCCTTGTGTCTCATTTGCTTTTCATTTCCAACCATCTGCCTATCAAATAGCCTTCCTCACCTGTGCTGGCCTGTTACCTGCCGGCTTTGTCCTGCCCCATCTCCCTTCCTGCTTTCTGCTCCCTCCCCAACAATGTCTAAAGAAGGGTTCCGACCAGAAACATCACCTATCCATGTTCTCCTGAGATGCTGCCTGACCCGCTGAGCTCTTCCAGCATTTGTGTCTTCTTCTACTCTCGAAGACACTTCTCTCCTCCATCTTATTCATCTAAAAGAGACACAAGGAACTGCAGATATCGATTATCCAAAATTTAATAACCAGCATAAAAGAGCCCAAATAACAATTTTACTGCTCTCACAGGGGAAAAAAATTGCACATCATTGGCAGAGGAGAGACAGTGGCATAGTGGTAGAGTTGCTGCTGTCTTACAGAGCCAGAGACCTGGGTCCGATCCTGACCATGGGTGCTATCTGTACGGAGTTTGCATGGTCTCCCTATGATGGCATGGGGTTTCTCCAGGCACTCCGGTTTCCTCCCACACATCAAATGAAGCGCAGGTTTGTAGTTGATTAGCTTTGGTGAAATTGTAAATTGTCCCTAGTGTGTAGTGTGATGATCGCTGGCCGGCGAGGACTCGGTGAGCCAAAGGGCCATTTTTCACACTGCATCTCTAAAGTCGAAAGCGACTGGAGGAAACCTGTTAATGATGATTACTCTGGAACAGGTGGGACTAACGTAGATGGGACATCTTCGTCGGCATGCGCAAGCTGAGCAGAAGGATCGTTCAGGATCCTGTTGCCAGGACATGAGGGGGGTGGATTGGGTGGATGTACAGAGTCTTTGACCCAGAGTAGGAGAATCAAGAACCAGGGGACATAGGTTTAGGATGAGAAAGGTTTAATAAGGAACCTACTGAACCTTTTCACACAGACGGTGGTGGGTATATGGATCGAGCTGGCAGAGGAGGCATTTGAGACGGGTACTTTTTAATAACATTATTACAGTATATACAGACTGCTGTGTATTTATAAGGCGGAGATTGACAGGTTCTTGATTAGTAAGCATGTCAAGGGTTATGGGAAGATGGCAGGAGAATGAGGTTGAGAGGGAAAGACAGATCAGCCATGATAGAATGGTGGAGTATTGATGGGCCAAATGGCCTCCTTCTGCTCCTATGACTTATGAACTTATGACCATTCAAAAGGCATAGACAGGAAAGGTTTTGAGGGATATGGGCTAAACGTGGGCAGGTGGGATTATCGTAGATGGGATATCTTGGTCAGCGTAGATCGACGGGCCAGTTTCTGTGCTGTGTCAATCTCCAGTGGGTTCACACTTATAACTCAGATCCTCGCCTCCATGTGACACTACGACAAGGTTCCAAAATCACCACAAGAATATATATGATCTTTCATCCTGGCAAACAACAGGGGGAAAGACGTGGAAGAAACCCCTTGGTAAGCCAAGTACCCAGAACATTGTCTATGTTCTCTAAATAACCAAGTGAATTTTCAGTATACTTATTCATGTTGAACTGTATGACACTTATGGATAATATGTTAATAATAAGCAGATGTTTGAATGTTTCTTGGAAACGAAGAAACACTGAAAGATCTGTTTATAATTAACATTGCTGCTGTAACTTATATTCACACCAGTTGTATTAGTCTGAACAAAAAATCTTGCCCCCCCCCCCCATGACTAGAAGACCACTGACAAGTAGCATAAAATCTCCCCTCACAGCAACACCAAAGTGGAAGCAACGAAGGAACAACACCAAAAATACAGAAAACGACAAAAAGAGATTGGCATCCAGGTCTTTGTTTTGGCGTTACTTGTTCCTCATAGACTCTTTCATATACCAATCCCATGCCAGTTCCACCGCACACAATCCAATACTCCTGGCAGCTTTCACCACCCACTACGTAGACAA